>OX457095.1:87500-1287500 GCA_949752805.1 Deilephila elpenor
GCCCAATAGCCTCCCCACGAAACCTCCCCCCCCCCCGCCCTTACCCCCACCCAAAAATTTACCTCACCCCCCCGTAAACCTATCTCCGGTCCTACCCAAGGTAGACCCACTGAGTTTGGTATCATTGGAACCGGCTCGGTGAGGCCTACAATCCTGCCCCAACAGAATCCCCAAAATCCCCAAAATTCCCCCCCCCCCAAAACCCAACATACCTAAAAATATTTTAGGTCTCCAATAGCCTCCCCACGAAACCCCTCCCCCCCCCCCGCCCCTACCCCCACCCCAAAAATTTTACCTCACCCCCCTAAAACCTATCTCCGGTCCTATCCAAGGTAGACCCACTGAGTTTGGTATCATTGGAACCGGCTCGGTGAGCTCTACAATCCTGCCCCAATAGAATCTCCAAATTCCCCAAAAATCCCCCCCCCACAACCCAACATACCTAAAAATATTTTAGGTCTCCAATAGCCTTCCCACGAAACCTACCCCCCCCCCCCGCCCTTACCCCCACCAAAAAATTTTTACCTCACCCCCCCTAAAACCTATCTCCGGTCCTACCCAAGGTAGACCCACTGAGTTTGGTATCATTGGAACCGGCTCGGTGAGCTCTACAATCCTGCCCCAACAGAATCTCCAAATTCCCCAAAAATCCCCCCCCCCCCCCACAACCCAACATACCTAAAAATATTTTAGGTCTCCAATAGCCTCCCCACGAAACCTAACCCCCCCCCCCCGCCCTTACCCCCACCCCAAAAATTTTGCCTCACCCCCCCTAAACCTATCTCCGGTCCTACCCAAGGTAGACCCACTGAGTTTGGTATCATTGGAACCGGCTCGGTGAGGCCTACAATCCTGCCCCAACAAAATCCCCAAAATCCCAAAAAATCCCCCCCCCCATCCTGAAAAATTAAATCATAATTTGCTCGGTCAACTGTAAAGATACATACCTGGTGTTTGGTATCAAAACGAGCGGCTCGACGAGCCCGATAACCCGGACCAGTCAAAAACCCGGATATTCCGGATATTACCAATTACCAACACCAAACCCTGTAATAAACTAGTGTTAGATATTAAGTTAAGATAAGATAAATTTTAGGACATTAAGACAAAAACAAATTGACATATACTTACCTGGGTAAGACCGGGACAACACCCGGCCGCACGTAGTGAGCTGCTTTATTACCTGAAAAAGAAAGGGTAAAATTTTAAAAAATTATTATTGACAGTTAGTGAGCCTTTACACTCACCAACATAGAAGTAAATATATTGACTTCCTGCAAGCCCTTTACACTTGCAGGAAATTTTTAACACAACTGACGCACTCCCCTAACATCACCTCTGGTCCCACAGCATAATGTTTGGCTTTCGTACACCCGCGAAAGACGCCAGAGCAGGAAGTAAATCCCCGGAAAAGCCCCACAGTCCGAGGGAGATCACTGGGACGAAGGTCGCGCAGGCGCGGCAGAGCCTGGAATCCCAGATGGAGAAGCAGGAAGGACCCGGGCCTTCCGTGTCTGCGAGACCCAAGCCCAGGGGTCTCCCTTCGGACTCGAAAGGACTCACCAAGAGGGTAGCGACGATAGTCTCGCCGCCCGGGAACACCGGGGGTATAAGTAGAGCTGCAGAAGCGAAGGCGTGCTTAATAAAAATAAAACTGCAAATAAACAATAGCAGAAATATTAAGACCGAAATAAAAAATGACGTTCTGGAGGCTGCAGATAAAATGTATAGGATAGTGGTAGAAAGCGAAGGGGAAAGGAAAAAGGAACAGAGGAAAGACATAAGAGACCTGACCCAAAGCCCGGACCCAGCCAAGAAATTAGGAAGCACGGAAACGGAAAAGGAATGGACAAAACACGAGTTACTAATTAAAAAAATGGACGAACACATGGACATGTTAGAAAAGAATAGGGTAGAGATGGGTAAATTAAAGGAGGAGATGGAGTTTAGTAGGGAAGAGGCAAAACAATGGCGAAGCTATGCCTCAGTTGTGACAGGCCCCAAAAAAGTGGAACAAACACCCACCGCGATGCATTCCATCGTCATTACGGCGGCAGATGAAGAGGCATCCGGGGAAGAGGTGTTTGACAAAATAAGATCGACCCTCAACGCTAAGGAGGAGGGTATTCAAATAGATAGGATTAGAAAGGCAAAGGATAGGAAAGTCATTGTAGGGTGTAGGTCAAAGGAGGAAATGGGCAGGATAAAGGAAAGAATTAGAACGGCGGGAAAAGGGCTTAGAATGGAGGACGTCCAAAACAAAGAACCAATGGTCCTGCTTAAAGACGTCCTCTCGTACAACAAGGACGAGGACATTGTGCGGGCACTACTCGTCCAAAACAAGACTCTGCTGGGAGACGTGTGCGGAAATGGCGCGTGCCTGAAAATTAAATTCAGGAGAAGGGCGAGAAACCCGCACGCGTCTCACGTCGCGGTACAGGTACCGCCAGTCGTGTGGAAGCGACTCACGCAAGCGGGGTCAGTCCACATAGACTTGCAGAGAGTTAGGGTAGAGGATCAGTCCCCACTGATTCAGTGCTCTCGCTGCCTGGGCTACGGGCATGGCAAACGGTTCTGCCGGGAACAGGTGGACGCGTGCAGTCACTGCGGGGGTGCTCACCACAGGTCGGAGTGTGCCGACTGGTTGGCGAGGGCGCCTCCGTCGTGCTGCAACTGCGCGAAAGCCAAGTTGGGTGGAACCGAGCACAACGCCTTTAGCCCGGAGTGTCCTGTGAGGAGGAAATGGGATGTCCTGGCGCGATCCGCAGTAGCATATTGCTAAGGTGGATCCCAGGAACCCAGATCAGACTCCGTCCCCAGCAGGCGCGGGGCCGACATCCGTGGCGCAAGCCAACCTCCAGAGGAAACAACTGGCTACGCTAGAGTTTCTTCTGGAGGCCAAACAGCGGAAAGTCGACTTCGCGCTACTCCAGGAGCCTTACGTGGGGGGTCGAGGTAGAGTGAGGGACCACCGGGGGGTGAGGATCTTCCAGGGTGACAACGGACAGGGGGCCGCGGTCAAGTCAGCCATTGCAGTGTTCAATGATGACT
The DNA here is from genome assembly GCA_949752805.1 of Deilephila elpenor. Taxonomy (NCBI): domain Eukaryota; kingdom Metazoa; phylum Arthropoda; class Insecta; order Lepidoptera; family Sphingidae; genus Deilephila; species Deilephila elpenor. Next base: position 90,552 of record OX457095.1, read on the forward strand.
TGACCGTGACCCAATGCCCGACCCTCACCACAACCAACATCACTGTGGTGAAGATCCTCACCGGGGCCCGCGAGATAGTGGTAGTCTCATTCTACTTTGAACCCGACAAACCCATAGGGCCATACCTGGAGCAACTGGGGAACATAGTCGAAAAACTGGGATCCCATAACGTTCTCATAGGGGGCGACACCAACGCCAAAAGCGTGTGGTGGGGCAGCGGGGACACTGACTCCAGGGGGGAAGCAATGGCAGGGATGCTGGAGGAGAGGGGATTGCAGGTGCTAAACGACGGCCTGCTGCCGACATTTGAGACCGTGAGGGGAGGAAGGCTCCTCACGAGCCATATAGACATCACGGCGTGCACGGAGGACCTCCTTAACCTGGTGGAGGACTGGAAAGTGGATACCACGATGGCGAGCTCTGACCACAACAGCATAACTTTTAAAATAAATCGAACAAAAATTAAATATCAAAAAATAAACTCAAAAACAACAAGAATATATAACACCAGGAAAGCAAATTGGGATCATTTTAGTAGAAAATTGGAGGAAACAATAGAAGAACAAAAATTTACAGAAGAAGAAATAAATAAAATTAAAAATAAAATAGAAGTAGATCAAATAATAGATAAATATACAGAAATAATAACGACAACATGCAAACAGACAATACCAATAAAAAATAACAAAAATAACATAAACCTACCTTGGTGGACAAAGGAGCTCGCCAGAATGAAGAGAGAAGTCACCACCAGGAAGAGAAGAATCCGATGTGCCGCGCCGGTCCGAAGATCCAAGGTCGTCGCTGAGTACCTGCAATCAAAAGAAAAGTATGAGTTAGAAGCCAAGAGGGCACAGACTGAAAGCTGGAAAGAGTTCTGTAAAACCCAAGACAGGGAAAACATCTGGCAAGGGATATACAGATGTATAGGAAAGGTATCCAGAAAGCATGAAGACCTGCCATTGAAAAGCGGAGACCTGATCCTCAGTGCAAGGAAATCGGCGGAATTGCTGGCAGTAACATTCTACCCAGAAGACAACTCACAAGAAGACGACTCAGACCACCAGAGAGTAAGAGAAGCAGCCGCTCGAGTAAATGACGTAGTCAATGATGAAACCCATGACCCACCATTTACAATCGATGAACTACACGCGGCCACAAACAGCTTCAATCCAAAGAAGGCACCGGGAGCAGATGGACTCACAGCAGACATCTGCAAAAAAGTCATAGATAGCCACCCGGGATTGTTCCTATCACTGGCAAACAAGTGCCTAGAACTTGGCCACTTCCCGACCACCTGGAAGCAGGCTACGGTGATCATCCTCCGTAAGCCGGCCAAGGAGGACTACACACAGGTAAAGTCCTACCGACCAATAGGCCTTTTGCCGGTGATGGGAAAAATTCTGGAGAAGATGGTGGTGGGTCGAGTGAGGTGGCATCTTCACCCTAGGACAAGCCCCCGACAGTTTGGCTTTATGCCCCAGAGGAGCACCGAGGACTCCCTCTATGTCCTAATGAGACACGTAAGAGCCAAAATAAAGGAGAAGAAGATAGTGGTGCTCATATCATTGGACATAGAGGGAGCCTTCGACAGCGCCTGGTGGCCGGCAATTAGAGTCAGACTGTCGGAGGAGAAATGTCCCGTTAACATCCGGAGGGTGATAGATAGCTACCTCGAGAGCAGGAAAGTAAAAGTTAGATACGCGGAGGAGGAAGTGGAGAGATGGACCTCCAAAGGGTGCGTTCAAGGCTCCATTGGAGGTCCAACTTTCTGGAACCTGCTCCTCGACCCACTGCTATCCGGACTAGATGGGAGAGGATGTTACTGCCAAGCATTCGCGGATGATGTAGTGCTCGCATTCGACGGGCACGAGATGGCCAAAATTCAACGCCAGGCCAATGAAACCCTCGCCTATGTGAGGGACTGGGGAATCAGAAACAAGTTAAAATTTGCTCCACAGAAAACGAAAGCGATGGTGTTGACGCGGAAACTGAAGTACGATTCCCCAATCCTTCACATGGGTGGGGTGGACATTGGCCTGGAAAAGCAAATTAAAATATTAGGAGTCACGATCGACAGTGGGCTCACTTTTACGGCTCACCTCAACGAAGTGTGCGGGAAAGCGCTCGCCTTCTACAACCGGCTTTCCCGGGCGGCAAGAATTCAGTGGGGCCTGGGACCAGAGCTAATAAAATTATTATACATGGCCGTTATCGAGCCAGTAATTTTGTATGCAGCCAGCGTCTGGGCTCCAGCCGCACAAAAGCTAGGGGTACGAAAGCAGCTCGCTACAGTGCAAAGAGGCTTTGCGCAGAAGCTCACAAAGGCCTACAGGACAGTATCACTGAACTCGGCCCTACTGCTTGCAGGGATTCTGCCCCTAGACATTCGTGTCAGGGAAAATGCTTCCCTGTACGAAGTCAAAAGGGGTTATTCCCTGCAAGTAGTGGGTGACCGGGAGGTGGAATGTCCTGTGGCCTTTGAGAAGCTTACTCATCCAGCGCAGAGACGAGCGGTGCACTATCGGTGCGTGGTGGACGGTGCAGACGTTAACCAGATAATTAACACCGGGCTCAGCTTATTTACAGATGGCAGCAAAATACAGGGCAAGGTTGGGGCGGCCATCTCCATTTGGGAGAACGCCGCGGAAACCAAAGCCATCAAGCTGAAACTGGATAACTTCTGCACCGTCTACCAAGCGGAGCTGCTGGCCCTCCATAGGGCCGTGGAGGAAGCAGTGAAAAGTGGAAAGGCGCAGTGCAGCATCCTGAGCGACTCGAGGGCGGCGCTAGAAACCGTGGCAAACGGTGTTTCCCTGCATCCCCTGGCGTTCGAGATTAATCAAAATTTACACCTGGCAAAAGAACGCGGCAAAATTATACAATTATTTTGGCTTAAAGCTCACGCAGGATTGCAGGGAAACGAGCGAGCGGACGAGCTCGCAAAGGATGCTGCACTGAAGCTGAAGGCGCGGCCCCACTTCGATAGATGTCCCGTTTCATTTGTCAAAAGACAAATCCGCAAGGAGTCGGTTGGCGAATGGAACGGGCGCTACGTGGCGGGGGAAACCGCGTCTACCACAAAACTCTTCTTCCCCGACGCTGTGGAGGCCCACAGCCTGGTGAGGAAGATCGGGATCGACCCGATCACGACGCAGGTGTTCACGGGGCACGGCGGGTTCTCCGAGTACTTGAACCGATTCAAGTGCAAGGAGAGCCCGGCGTGCATCTGTGACCCCGCGGTGAGCGAGTCGATCATCCACGCGATTGTAGAATGTCCCGTGTACATAGTCGATCGGTTCAACCTAGAACAAGAATTAGAAATAGAAATAAGTAAAGAAAATATTAGTAAGATAATTAGTGATAAGAACAGTAGGCCTAAATTTATAAGTTACTGTAAAAAACTAGCAATAAGTATGATAAATAGGAATAAGTAGAAATAAGGTAGTCTAAAATATATAAAATAAGTTTATATTATTTTAGATACAATAAAACATAAAATAGTAATAAATTAAGTTTAGGTTAAGTTTGTAAACAGTAGAATTAAGATAGATGTATAAGATTTCTGTTTATTCATAAAATAAAGAAACCTATAAAATAAAATAGCTAGGCCATAAGCAGGACCTCCCAACGAAGGAGTTAGGTACACCTGAGAACTCCCAAAGAAGGAGTCTAGATAGATAGGAGTAAGTATTCACACTCAGAAAGTATAAAATGGCTCTGACGAAAGTTAGGGGAAGCAGCGGGCTAAACGCCCAAAAAAAAAAAAAAAAAAAAAAAAAATGGTCGAACTCAACTAAAAATAGTGGTGCCGAGAAAAGTTCCTAGATACGCTCTGAAAGATACTTTCCGTAAATCATCATATAGGACAAAAATAACTTCTCCATTAAACCGGGCTATAGATATCTATAGGCATTATAATGACATTGACATCTTCAACGTGCCTATTGGGAGACTTAAGGACGTCTTATTAAGGTCTTTCAAAAGTGATTGAGATTGATCAGCTAAGAGTTCCATCACCTAATTAAGTTTTTGTTTTTCTCGTTTTTAATTGTGTATTCCTCATTAATTATTATTTATTACTAAGTGTCTTAATTGTACCTGATCATTGTCCACTTCAATATTGTTTATTTTCAATTTGTTTAGTTTTAAGTAAATTGTATTCATTGAATTTAATGTTTCCAACGCTAGTTATAATGAATGTTGTATACACCTATAAGGATAGAACACACTGTCCATAATTTTAGTGTTATAAGTTTTTGTATGTTTTGTGTCTCTGTCATTGGTGTGTCTTTTATATAAATAAATAAATAAATACTGATTCTTCGTTATGGGTTACTTCGTTTCGTTTCTCTCAGCCATATTAAATATAAAGTAAACTTATTCGTATTCAAATATATCCTACTTGCAAATCATAACAAGTTATTAATGAACTGCTCTGATTTAAACCAACTTGTAATTTTTGTAATAATCATACATTGTAAACTGGTTTTAAAAAGAGCAACACTAGAGTTTCTTGCCCGTTCTTCTCTAGTGAAAACCGCTTTCCGAACCGGGTGGTAGTTCAAAAAATGACTGAGTCTAAACAATGTTGAACATTTTAATGGATTCAATAAATTATTTTCATTTCATTTTCATTTCATTTCATTTCATTTCATAACGCGTTGAAGCTCACCCAGTGTAAGGTTTAGTAAAAGGTTGTATAGCTTGCTAATATGATTTATTGCTTATATGATTTATTTAACTAAAGTAATGGATATGAAAATGCTAGCTATGAGCGCACGCGACGCGGATGACAATCGATCGTGTACTAACTGCGTAAACAATATTATTTTATGAATTGCTGACAATTCAAATGTACGGCGCTAGCCCGTACATCCTCCCGGGGGAGAAAAAAGCTAAATTGACCTTATAAGTACAATGAAGGTGAAACATAATGATTGGCATTAAGATTTACAAACTAGAAATTAAAGTCTCTAAGGTTTTAAACATTATCACTAACACAAAACACTGGTTTACGTAGATCGGGCATAGTGCCTCGATCTTGTTTGCACAATTGGCTCATTTTAATTTCACTCTCACTATCACTATTGCACCGCTGCACAGATATACACTTTATGTTCCCACTTTCACTAGTGCTTCTGCAGCCCTCGTTCTGGCCGACGTCTCTTGACGTCAATGATGATCGTTCTGTGGCGGGTTCACGCTGTGACACGCGCCAACGGCGACTCATGCGTCTCCAAGTAAATATCGCTCCGGCGATGCCTACCAGCGCCAGTAAGCAGTATATCGCTACGTAATGGTGGATATCATGACCCGACATGCTCAGGTCTGCTTGCTCCTTCATTCTTTGGATGTTATCATGTATGATGCCCAATTCCAAGGTTCTGTTCTGGGCATCGTGGTCTTTCATATCGAGCAAAGGAATGGACAAATTTATTAATTGATTGATCGGCGGCATACTTGTGACTATTACTTCTGGTCGGATATGAATAACATCTGGTCGTAATAATTTGTGAGAAAATATAAAAGAATCATCGGTCTTCAGCATGCAGTTGCTCGATAAAGCCGCTATGCCCGCTCGTGGCAGCTGATAGGAAGTAACGCGATCCATTCCACAATGCGCTCTGACGGTACACTCATGACAACAAACATATAAGTAGGTGTTTATGTTATGTAAGTTGACCCATTTATTATTACACGGCGCTGTTACTAATCGACACGTCCTTGCTTCGTCAGTAGATTCACACAGGTCATGGTCGCCTCTCAGCTGATGGATTGGCGTCTGTATGTAACATATCAAAGTATCCGATTCTTGTTGGAGGCATTCGCTTATCTGATGTTCGGTTATTGGTAAGAAGGGGGCACAGTACAGTGACGTGTTTACGTGCTCCTCAATAATAATTGTGTTTTGTGTGTTTTGAAGACGATTATCGGTTCGTGAGTTGTTTATTGTTGTTTGGTATCGTATTGTACGCAAGGATTCGTAAGTTTTTATAGTTTTATTTCGTTTATTTCGTGGATTTATTCAAATTTATTCTCGGTAAGTACTTTTATTTTTCTATAGTGGGTACCGCGAAATAAAATATCGTCCGGCCGGTCAGTCAGCTGTTTGTTTAACATTAATTAGTTCTTGTTAGTGTCAATAAACATTATAAATTTATTGAATTTACTTCTGTAAAGACAATGTCGACCCACAGTAACGATCCGCCCGACCCTGGGCCAGACCCTTTTGTTCAAAGTAGGCTCACGCCTCGGTCACCAAGTTCGGCAAAACGGCTATTCAGCGAGGGCACGACCTATTCAGGGCCATATGATTCCCAGTACAGTTGACACATTTATAGGTTGTAGCTTCACAATTGGCATGGTTCTTTCCGCATTTAGGGCATACAATTTTCTTCCTAGGACAAACACGAAGAGAATGTCCAAATCGCCAACATCTAGAACACTGAGTGACAGGAAATACATATGGTTCAACATTGATCTTCATATCGTAAATATGTATCCACGCCGGTAAAGAAGAACCTTTGAAGCACAATCGTACTGATTCGCTTTCCACCCATCCCTTTCCATTGTAATCTCTGCGTTTTAAATGTTTTACCGTAGTTATTTCGCAATTGCTTGAAATAGCTTCTAAAATGTCTTTTTCTGTCATATCCAACTCCACATCTCTTATTACGCCATAAGATACAGCAACTTCTAGTGGTTTTTGACATCTCCATCCTAAATCTTGTAGGTGTTTACATGTAATTAACTTCTCAGCACTATCAATATTTTCGCATTGAATAAAAACTTTGTATGGATTTATGTACTTGACACGACTAATATTACATATATTGTTTGTCTTCAATAACTTTGCAAGCGCAAACTGTTTAGGCAACTTTTCAGAACTATTTATGTAAACATCAACTTTCTGACCTGTTCTTTTCCCATTTCTGTTAACAGTTATCCATGTTTCATCATCATCTTCTTCTCGGGGCCTCTTACTGCGAACAGTTCTTATTCTCGGGGCCTCTTACTGCGAACAGTTCTTAAATCATTTTCATCGGACGCTATTCCATCAGATTGATACTTATTATTTTCATTTAAATTGCTAACACTATTTTCAACATTATTTCCTTCAATAGAAGTAATACTCATCACATCTTCCTCGCTGATTAGATCTTCCTCCATAGTAAATAAGGTTCACTGTTAAATGTGTCGATATGGATTCATTTTTATCGCACTATGCGTTCGATCAGGTAGTCGACCGCTTTTTTTTATTATGTACCCAATTAGATAACGACACACAACGATCACAATAACACGTCTTTAATGGTCAGAAGTCCACTCGTCACTCAATTTAAACTTAACTCCCTACATGATCGACGCAAAGTATTTGACGTAACTTTTTTACACAAATTAACTACAGGCTCTGTAGACGTTAATTCGCCAACATATGTCTCCCCCGTTAAATCGAAACGTCTACAATTGTCGGAATCGGCGGATACTTTGTCTGTAGACAACGGCAGCGATGTGAGCCGCGCGGACTATTGCGATATGGTGTCGGAAGTATCGAGCTATTTGTCGAAGATAAACGAACTCGTTAATGACCAGGGCTCGCGCATGAATATTGCAAATAGATCGGCGGTTTTAGACATTACACAACGAGTAACTTCGATTGTTTCGTTACTGGCGTTAAAATCTTCGTGCAATGAAACCAAGTTGGCTAATATGCAACGCGAGTTAGATCAATATAAACGCGTTAACATTTCCACCGCAGATTCCAATAAGACTTTAGCCGATAATTTAAAACTGCGTTTAGCGAAACCCACTCCGGTAGTGGAGCCGCGCGCCCCCCTCCCGTGCGTAATAGCTTACCCGACAAGTGAACGGTCAGCTGATCTACCGACATCATCCGCGACTAAACAGGCGCTCTTTAAGGCAATTAAGCCTAGTGATGATGGATTCCAAATCGTGGGCGTTAAAAAAACTTCTAAGTCCGGTGTTGCTCTGCGCCTCGCTAACGAGTCACAAATAAAAAAATTAGAATCCGTCGCCGCGATAAAATCGGCGGGGCTGCGTCTCGAAAAACCGAAGGGCCGCCGTCCCCGTATTCTAGTTAAAGATGTGCCATCCTCCATGGAAGACCGCGCTTTCTTAACCGCATTATATCGTCAAAATATCAAGGACGAAATGCCTATAAAGGAGGATGACTTTTCAAAGTCCGTTAAAATAACCCGCAGACGAATTTTAGATAACGGTCGGAAATGGATAGGCTTAGAATTAGATTCAGAGGTTCGTAAACACTTGATGAATACAAAGGACAAACTTTTCATTGATTGGGCCACCTGCCGTTTTATCGATGACATTGATGTAGTCCGTTGTTTGAATTGTCAGTATTACGGGCATGTACAAAAGTTCTGTACAGTAAAAACACCAACGTGCGCCATCTGTGCTGAATCACATGAAACTAAGGCGTGCCCGCAAAAATCGAACCCGGAGTTTAAGCCTGTATGTGCGCCTTGCAAACGATTTAAAAAAAAACACGATCATCGTTGTGGGTCTCAGGAGTGCCCAACATACAAAAACAAGCTCGAGCAATTAGTTTTGTCGACCCAATACTAATTAAATATGGATAACTTTACAATCGGTCAGTTAAATCTTCATAACGATAGGGTAGCGACGTCAGAATTAGACACGTTAATTCGCGATTATAAGCTGAATGTCGTTCTGGTTCAAGAGCAATACCAACATGCGCGATTACGTAGTAGGGTGATACAACTCGATAACAACTCACGAGCAGGTATTTTCGTGTCGGGTTCAAATCTTACCGTTACCTCAGTACGTAATCTTATGACGTCACACTGTGCTGTCGCAGAGGTGTCGAGTCCGATCTGTAAGGTTTTTCTTGTGAGCTGTTATTTTCAATACTCCGACCCTGTGGGTCCCCACTTGCATCACCTCCGTTATGTCTTGCGGTCCCTCGCTGGACATAAAATTATTATAGGTGCTGACGTTAATGCGTCTTCAATCCTTTGGTATGGAAAATATCGCTCCACCGATACCGAGCGACGTTGCGCTGTAGAAGATTTCATTGGAGAAATGAACCTCGAAGTACATAACACCCCCGATGCACCACCTACTTATAGCTGCCCTATGGGCGAATCCTCTATTGACGTCACACTTTCTAGTGGAGACGTCCGTATTGATAGGTGGCGCGTCCTGCCGGACGCGTCGTGTAGTGACCATCGCCTGATTGTGTACGAGTTCTTGCCTAGAGTGACACAGGGTCCGGTACATATAAATTGTAATTTTAGATATAAGTCTATAGGTGCCAACTGGGACTTATTTAGCTCTTTATTTGCTCAGCATGCCAGGGACTTCACTCGCGATGATCTGTCAGCTGAAACTTGTGCCGAGATTATGTCGGACACGTTTACGTATTGCGCGGACGTTACCATTGGTCGAGGTCCCATCACAAAGACTCGGAGGTGTGATTGGTGGAATGACTTACTAGTCCAACTACGTCGAACTTTTCGCAGAGCGCGTAGGCGGTTTAACGGACTTAAAAAACGCCGTATTACAGGGGAAGCAATTACATCTGCTTTTAATGAACTGAAAGTTGCCAGATCACATTATAGAGCGGCTGTACTAAAATCGAAAGGCAATTTATTACGAAAAATTGTAGCCCGGTTAGATAGTGAAGGTCCGTGGTCTCCTTTATACCATGAGTTTAAAGCTAATAGGTCAATCAATTTGGCTGAGCTATTTGTCGAAGATAAACGAACTCGTTAATGACCAGGGCTCGCGCATGAATATTGCAAATAGATCGGCGGTTTTAGACATTACACAACGAGTAACTTCGATTGTTTCGTTACTGGCGTTAAAATCTTCGTGCAATGAAACCAAGTTGGCTAATATGCAACGCGAGTTAGATCAATATAAACGCGTTAACATTTCCACCGCAGATTCCAATAAGACTTTAGCCGATAATTTAAAACTGCGTTTAGCGAAACCCACTCCGGTAGTGGAGCCGCGCGCCCCCCTCCCGTGCGTAATAGCTTACCCGACAAGTGAACGGTCAGCTGATCTACCGACATCATCCGCGACTAAACAGGCGCTCTTTAAGGCAATTAAGCCTAGTGATGATGGATTCCAAATCGTGGGCGTTAAAAAAACTTCTAAGTCCGGTGTTGCTCTGCGCCTCGCTAACGAGTCACAAATAAAAAAATTAGAATCCGTCGCCGCGATAAAATCGGCGGGGCTGCGTCTCGAAAAACCGAAGGGCCGCCGTCCCCGTATTCTAGTTAAAGATGTGCCATCCTCCATGGAAGACCGCGCTTTCTTAACCGCATTATATCGTCAAAATATCAAGGACGAAATGCCTATAAAGGAGGATGACTTTTCAAAGTCCGTTAAAATAACCCGCAGACGAATTTTAGATAACGGTCGGAAATGGATAGGCTTAGAATTAGATTCAGAGGTTCGTAAACACTTGATGAATACAAAGGACAAACTTTTCATTGATTGGGCCACCTGCCGTTTTATCGATGACATTGATGTAGTCCGTTGTTTGAATTGTCAGTATTACGGGCATGTACAAAAGTTCTGTACAGTAAAAACACCAACGTGCGCCATCTGTGCTGAATCACATGAAACTAAGGCGTGCCCGCAAAAATCGAACCCGGAGTTTAAGCCTGTATGTGCGCCTTGCAAACGATTTAAAAAAAAACACGATCATCGTTGTGGGTCTCAGGAGTGCCCAACATACAAAAACAAGCTCGAGCAATTAGTTTTGTCGACCCAATACTAATTAAATATGGATAACTTTACAATCGGTCAGTTAAATCTTCATAACGATAGGGTAGCGACGTCAGAATTAGACACGTTAATTCGCGATTATAAGCTGAATGTCGTTCTGGTTCAAGAGCAATACCAACATGCGCGATTACGTAGTAGGGTGATACAACTCGATAACAACTCACGAGCAGGTATTTTCGTGTCGGGTTCAAATCTTACCGTTACCTCAGTACGTAATCTTATGACGTCACACTGTGCTGTCGCAGAGGTGTCGAGTCCGATCTGTAAGGTTTTTCTTGTGAGCTGTTATTTTCAATACTCCGACCCTGTGGGTCCCCACTTGCATCACCTCCGTTATGTCTTGCGGTCCCTCGCTGGACATAAAATTATTATAGGTGCTGACGTTAATGCGTCTTCAATCCTTTGGTATGGAAAATATCGCTCCACCGATACCGAGCGACGTTGCGCTGTAGAAGATTTCATTGGAGAAATGAACCTCGAAGTACATAACACCCCCGATGCACCACCTACTTATAGCTGCCCTATGGGCGAATCCTCTATTGACGTCACACTTTCTAGTGGAGACGTCCGTATTGATAGGTGGCGCGTCCTGCCGGACGCGTCGTGTAGTGACCATCGCCTGATTGTGTACGAGTTCTTGCCTAGAGTGACACAGGGTCCGGTACATATAAATTGTAATTTTAGATATAAGTCTATAGGTGCCAACTGGGACTTATTTAGCTCTTTATTTGCTCAGCATGCCAGGGACTTCACTCGCGATGATCTGTCAGCTGAAACTTGTGCCGAGATTATGTCGGACACGTTTACGTATTGCGCGGACGTTACCATTGGTCGAGGTCCCATCACAAAGACTCGGAGGTGTGATTGGTGGAATGACTTACTAGTCCAACTACGTCGAACTTTTCGCAGAGCGCGTAGGCGGTTTAACGGACTTAAAAAACGCCGTATTACAGGGGAAGCAATTACATCTGCTTTTAATGAACTGAAAGTTGCCAGATCACATTATAGAGCGGCTGTACTAAAATCGAAAGGCAATTTATTACGAAAAATTGTAGCCCGGTTAGATAGTGAAGGTCCGTGGTCTCCTTTATACCATGAGTTTAAAGCTAATAGGTCAATCAATTTGGCTTATATTGAGAATATAAAAATTAATAACAACTACACAACTGGCATTGAGGAGACAACGGAAGCTTTGTTACAATCGTTAATACCGGACGATAATGTTGGGAATGACACAGAATACCACAAGCAGATTAGGATGTGGGCCGCGGAACTGCCAAACTCTTGCGATTCAAATATCTCATCATTTGATGAATTTAGTGAAATAGTTCGATCTTTGCCCCTAAACAAGGCTTCCGGTGATGATAAAATATCCAACAAAATGATCAAAGAAGCGTGTAAATCGGCCGGCAATGCAGTACTAACTGTTTTTAATCGATGTATTGCTGAAGGGGTATTTCCACGAGTCTGGCGTACCGGTTTCATTCGGATAATACCCAAGAGTGGCGATAAATCTCCTCAAGATCCTAAGTCTTACAGACCCATTACACTCTTGCCGTCGCTAGGTAAACTTTTAGAACGTCTTACCGTCCCTCGATTGCTACCAGGTGGACCAAAATTCCATGAAAAACAGTTCGGTTTTACTATGGGTAGGTCGACTATTGACGCGGCAATTTCGGTTAGGAGAAGAGTAAGTACATCGATACGCAAATATGTACTCGGTATTTTCCTGGACATCTCCGGTGCTTTCGACAATGCTTGGTGGCCAATGCTGCTTCTTAAGTTGAAATTGCGAGGTTGCTTTAAAAATATATATTCACTTATATACTCGTATTTCTCGCACGGAACAACAAAACTTAAACTTGGACACCATGCCGTGTCGAAGCCACTGACGATGGGCTGTCCACAAGGCTCGGTCTTGGGTCCTTATTTATGGAATTTGGGCTTCGACGATTTTCTTACAATTCCCTTACCGTCAGGGTGTTCTTTGATTGGATATGCGGACGATGGCCTCTTGCTTATTGAGTCAAACAGTAGGTCGGGACTCGAAAATATGGCCGACACGTGTTTAAAATTAATATCTGATTGGGGCGATCGAAATCGCTTACAGTTCGCACCACATAAAACGTTCCAATTACTTTTAAAAGGAATTCTAAAATCACCGCCGCGAATTAAATTTAATAATATCACAGTAAAGAAAAAAGAATCAGTTTGTTATCTTGGTCTAATTTTGGAAAGGAATTTTTCCTTTCTTGAGCATATTAAGAAAGTCGGGGAAAAATCGAAAAATAACTTTTTTGCTTTGACAAGAATATCAAAATCAACGTGGGGGCTATCTTTCAATACATTAAAAACCATCTATGGAGCTACTTACTTAGGATGTATTACTTACGGATCCCCCGTATGGGCCGATAGGGCAACTATCGGTGCTGTGCGAAGGAAATTGCTCCAGTGTGCTTAGTGCGAGTTTCTTAAAAACGATCGAGTGACTTAACCATCGCGTTAAACGAGTAAACGTCCGTCACGTCGTATTGCGAGCAAGTGCGAGTGCGAGTTTCAAACATGGCGGTCGACTCGAATGTCGTTTACTCACCGTGAGATGTGTTAATTTTTTTGCTTATATTGGCAGCACTGAGTTTCTACGTAATAAACCGACAAAATCTAATACGTATTTTGGTTGTATATCTTATTGGAGTTGCTGATGTACTCTTAAAATGGTCGGATAACGCGTCGCGTCGCTTGTCAAAAGTCATAACAAAAAACTTTGAAACTTTCAAGTGTTCTTGGGAATTTTGGTGTGAAGATATTTGTTATATTGAAATTTATAAACTAAATACGCAAATTAAAACCGCAAAATGAAAACAAGCCAGCATCAATTTGATTTATTAGTATCATACATGGAACAGTAAGTTACCCGAGTTTATAATACATAATTATTCTAATTGCAAGTTGAAGTGTTTGAGAATTTGTGTTTTTTACTAGACATGGAGATCTCAGCAAGCCAACGTTAAATGCAAGAGGTAGGGTGGTGGCTTTGCAAAATTGGGAGGAGCTGACGTCCCTGCTTAACAGTGATGGTAGTGGAGATACAAAAACCACAGAAAAATGGAAAAAGGTTCGGCATTAGTATTAATTGATTAATCACTTTATTATGTAGAGGTGGAGGTTTGTTTATCATAAAACATTATTTCGTTTCATAATATCATTTACTGCATGTTTAAGGTATGGAGTGACTACAAAAATAATATTAAAAAGAAGGCTGCTCGATTACATAGAGCAGCCCTTGGCACAGGTGGTGGGCCAGCAATATTGTCTAAATTGACAGACATAGAACAAAGGGTTCTAAATTTAATTGGTGTGCAAGTAGCAACAGGCTTGGCAATTCCGGAGGCTGGGTTTTCTCAGGTTTACTAATTACCATTTTTTTATTTATGCTTGGGAATGTTTTAATTGTTAACATATTTTTTTCAATCATGTACTTAACACTTAATTTATTTCAGGAAATTGTACAATTGCATGAAGAACCTCAACATGATGTACAAGTAGAAATTGAAAGTAAGTTGTTAGGTATCAGAATTTGCCTATAAATTAAATGAGATGTATAGTAAATAAATTGTTTTACAGTTGATCTACTGAATGAGCCTGGGACTTCTAAGCAGTTACCATGTGTGCCCGGGCCTTCTAGTGAACATCACAGGGATTTCTCAAGTCAGATTCACTCAGTACAGAGGTCAAACCCAAATGAACCTAGACCTCCAAGCCAGACTGATGTAGAGCCCCTGTCTTTGAGGCCTGTAGTTTCACCATCTATTATCAATGAAGAACCAATAGAAAGTAAGCAATTTATTTATTTGCTATGCATGCTGGCAGCCTCAAGTTGATTTAGGTGTTATAATAATTAATAATGACATAAATTCTTATATTGTGCCATGATAATATACATATTATGTACCTATTAATTAGGTTTGCATATTTTTTTGTAAGTTCATAGTATATAATAAAAAATAGAATACATACATTTTATAATTAAATTTAAATGAAAAGGGTAGTACTATGGTATCCTGATAGTTTTTATTGCAATGAATTGATACAGAAGTGTTGGTATGTTAATATAAAATTATTTTTTTGGCAGATATTAGCGGCTTGGCCTGTTCTCCTCATCATACAGCTGCTGCATCTGAACATCCGACTCAACCATCACAGTTTGGACAAACAACACCTCGTCGTAGGTCAAGGCCTTCACGAGTACGATTGTCTCCTGGCAATCAACCATCGCCTCGTAGGCGTATGATACCACAAAGGGAGACAATCAGAACAAGCTGCTCAACATTTTCTCGAGTCTGATGCAGAATGGAGAGCATTCAGAATGCAGCAGCACAGTGACTATATTAATTTAAGAAGAGAACAAAATAGAATTAGGGAATTAGAAGTGCAAATGCAGAGAGACTGGCAAGCTGTAGGTTTAAGAGCTATAGATATTCTTGACAAATTGGTTAATAAGTTTTGTAGTTAAATTTAAGTTGTTGTATGTATATAGAATAAGTAGTTTAATTTTTAAAAGTCATTGTGTAATATTAGTGTTAATTAAAATATAAACAAATTGTCTCAAGCACATAGTTTTATTTTGTATACATTTACAGTTATTACATTTATTTCCAATATTAAGAAAGAAATTATCCAAAATTTGTTATACACATTAATATAAAAATCAGTCTTCATTGTTTCATTACACTTAATTATAGATATTAATAATTATAATAAATAATAATTTTATTCACTGTAAATCTAGCCTAAGATTACAAGTTTTGTTTTGTGGTTTTAACATTACAACTGTTTTTATAAACTTAATTATACATAACATAATTTGCTTTGTCATGATGCATTACAATAACATAGGCTCTATAAATGTAGCAACAAGCATTGCCAAACTAGGTTGAAAGCCTGTATCTCGGCAAAACGGCGCTACTCCACACAGTGTCACAGGTTACAGTAGCATTTTATTGGTAACAATATTGGTTAATAAATTCCTTAAATGGCTAAAACACGGTAAAAAAAGTAAATGGTCTTTGATAGTTGAAAGAATGTATATTACAAATGTATAATGTATATCCATTGATGTTTATATAGTTATGAGTAAATAAATTAGCTTAAATGGCTATAACTAGTGATACCAATAAAATCATCATTGCTGTAATCTTCTTACTAGTTGGTCTCTCAGTACCCTTCCCCTAATAAGATCTATTGTGGTACTATCTGTCTCCCCGATAAACCTCTCTTCATGGTCTTGATCATATTCACTCTCCAATCCTACAATGATTAACACAAGAGTTTAACATTAAACATATTGCAGGTACTCAATAATATTATACATTAGAAACTATGGTATATTATGTGACATAATTAATGTTTTTTTATTTTTAAATTGATTCATACCTATGATTTCTTCTTCCACTGATACATTACTAATACCTATATTGTGCAAGACACAACATGCCTGTATTATTCGTGAGCATTTTAGTGGCTTATAATGAAGAGCCCTCTCTTTATTCAAACAGCGCCAGCGATTTTTTAATCTCCCAAAGGTATTCTCTATTACAACTCTAGCTCTCATGTGCTTAAAGTTATAATTCGCCTCTAGAGAGTTGGGAACAGCATCTAAAATTGGAGTCATTAGCCATGGCCGTTGTGGATATCCAGAGTCACCTAAAATAATACCTTTTCTGTTTAATATTTTAAGCATAAATTAGGTTCAAATTTTGGTATATTGTACTAAATATTTTTACCTAAGAGCCACACTGTTTCTCCATTTTGACGCAAGGACTGCATATAATTGTTGACATCACTATTCTCCCAAATAAATGAGTCATGGTTTGCTCCTCCAAATTTTGCATTCACATTTAAAATTCTATAGTTGTCGTCACATACCTATTAACAACAGTAAATAATTTAATGATCATCACTAAAATATTTAAATCAATTAATTTTTGACATAGATATTTACCATTTGCACATTAAGTGAATGAAAATGTTTTCGGCAATAATACCAATGTTCTTCTTCTCTGGGTGGTGCAAATATTCTAAAATGACTGCAATCAATGCACCCAATGATCCCAGGCATGTGATATTTAGTAAAAAATCTGTAATAATATTATATATTAGGTATTATACCTATTTATTAAGTGTATTATGTATAAATATTAACAAGTGCTTATCTATAATTATAATATTATAATCAAACAAACCTTTGACTAATTGCTTGTCTAGCAGCCGGTGTGACAGGAAACCGAATATATTTATTCATAATATTTTTGTGTGTCAGTGCCTTGGTTACCTCTTCAATATAAACACTGCACATTTTTTGTGAAATATGCTTCGCTACTCCCACGGGTCGCTGGTAAGATCCCGTCGCAAAGAAAAATAGTGCTGTGAGGACCTAGAATAATGGATAACATTTACACTAGCTTAAAGACAATCCAAATCAACAATACAAGTGTCACACATAACATTACAAATAAACATAAGTACCTTTACTTCCATGGTAACTCTTTGAGAGGATCTTAAATTAGTCAAGAGTCTTAACTCCTTACATAAAAACTTAAACTCTCTCTTAGACAGACGATATCTCTTCCGAAATTCAGTGTCTGTGAGATCATTTAATGGGTGATTAGCTCCGCGGGCTCTTGCAAGTAGATCACGAGTTTTGTTACGCTCATCTTGTGCCTTAGCACTCGCAACCATTCTCCAAGCAAAAAAAAAGCGTGATGCCATTTTTTTTGTATGTCCACAAGTTCACAAACACAAAACTTCTAATAAAATACGTTTTTACAAACCACTCTCACTACAAAATCCTTTGCGAATAACTTCACCGTCGCGAAAGTGAGTGACTTAACCGTTTGAACTGTCAAATGTGTAAAATTTGCAACTCGCACTCGCAAAATGACCGTTTTCGCGCGTTAACTCGCTCGATCCGCAAAGGATTCGGACCTCGCAAACGACAACGTAACATAAACAAAACTCGCACTCACAAATTTTGATTCAGAATATTGATACTAGGTGGCGCTGACCAAATGCCATACAAATTGAAGTTAACGCTAACGCGATCGAGTCGGTATAAAAACTCGCACTACGGCCACTGAGCCAACGTTTGGCGTTGATATTCTTGTGTAAGGCATATAGGACTGTTAGTACCGAAGCGTTGCCTGTCCTAGCGGGTGTACTTCCAGTTGACCTGGAGGTACAACGTCGCGCCGCGATGTATTACTCAACTAGAGAGAATATGGACAAAAGATTCTTAAATTCACGTGAACTTGTAAAAGTAGACAGATTATTTAAGCCGCTCTCAGTTGTATATAACGAATTAATAGATGAATGGCAGAATAGATGGGAGGTATCTTTGAAGGGTCGGCATCTATACTGTATTGGTTATAGTTGAAGTAATAGATTTGTAATAGCTTGGTTCACATAGTTTATTATCTTTAAAATAGAGACACACTTGACATGACATGACATCATAAGATCAGACAATAGACAATATGAAAATAGACAATTAACATTGATAGTGTTGCCATAACATCCCCCTTTCTTTAATAAAAGTAATATTTAACATATACTTAAAGATACATTAACAAAATCAACATAATACACTACAGTCAACTTATTATAAATTTAACCTTACAGGTGGTTTAATAAATCTACCACTCCTTGAGTAAACCTGTGATGCACTTGGTGTTGTCTGCTTTACCTGTGATGAAGTTATTACCTGCGGACTCTGAGATGTAGTTTCTGTGTTTTTCTTTACCTGCATTTCTGGTGATGCTGATGTAGCAGGTTGTAAAATATGCTGTCTATTTCGCCTTCCAATGAAACCATCTGGACTACCTACAACATAAGACCTTGGCTCTACACAGACTTCTTTGATCTCACCTGGCACCCATTTACTCTCTGGATTCTTTTTAAAATAAACTTTTTCTCCTTCTTGCAGCTTCTGTAATGATTTACCTTTCTTATTATAATACTTCTCCATTTTTTTCTGATTTTTCTTTTTAGATTCTAAATGTTCTTTAAACCTGACTACTTTAGGATATAATTTTTCTACAACAGTAGGTAACTGAGTTCTGAGACTGCGAGACATCAGCAGTTGTGCTGGTGAGGCTAGATTTCCCCTTGGAGTATTCCTATATTGGAGAAGAGCTAGGTAAGGATCTGAACCTGACTCATGACATTTTGTAAATATTTTTTTAACTATTTTCACTCCAGATTCCACTAGACCATTTGATCTGGGCAAATATGGACTGGACGTAGTGTGTTTAATGTCCCAATCAGCATTAAATTGTTTAAATTCAGCTGAGTTGAATGGCGGACCATTGTCACTCACTACTTCACATGGAATACCATGACGACTATATATAGGCTTTAGAGTATTTATTAGGACATAGGCACTAGTAGAACTAACGCGACTGACTTCAATATAGTTGGAATAGTAGTCTTCAACTACTAGGTAAGTATCATTATTATACTTCATGAAATCCATTCCAAGTTTTTCCCATGGAAGACTTGATAAACTGTGTGGCATTAAAGGTTCTGGTGGATTTGAATTTCTATTTGTTAGACAAATAGAACAAGATTCTACTACATTTTTAATGTCACTTGACATGAAAGGCCAAAACACATTACCTCTGGCAAAAGACTTTGAACGTTCCACCCCTAAATGTCCACTATGTATAATTTTAAGAATATCTGGTCTCACTATTTTTGGAATAACAATACTGCTACTTCTGAATAACAAGTCATGTTCTGTATGTAAATCATGTCTATACTGCCAATATACCTGTGCCTGAGGCATAACTTGCTTTTTTGTATTGGGCCAACCCAGGCGACAATATTTTTTTAATATTTGCATTGTCTCATCATTATTGGTAGCATCTTTCAGCCACTGAAGACGTTCAGGCGAGACAGGCAGCGACTTCATAAGTGAATTAACATGAACCACAATATCCTCATCAAGATCATCTGTACTTGTTTCAGACAATGCTGCTCTAGACAGAGTATCAGCTATAAACATAAGTGTACCTCTTTTGTAAATAACATTTAAACTATAAGCTTGAATTTTTAACATCATTCTTTGGAGACGAGTAGGTACCTCTGCAAGTGGTTTTTTGAAAAGGGTTATTAATGGACAATGATCAGTTTCAACAGTAACTGTTTGACCATAAATAAATTGGTGAAATTTGACACATGCAAAAACAATGGCATAAAGTTCTTTTTCAATTTGAGCCATTCTTTGCTGAGACACAGTTAAAGTTTTAGATGAGTAATATATAGGATGATTATTTTGTAACAATACAGCACCCACTGCTGTACTGCTTGCATCCACAGACATGACTATAGGAATATTCACATCAAAATGTGCTAAGACTGGAGCCTGACATATAAGATTTTTTAGGCGTTTGAAAATTTTCTCATAATTTTCATTCCATGTAAAGACAGTATCTTTTTTCAATAAATCTCTCAAAGGACCAACTTCATTTGCCAAATTATTAATAAACGGACCAAGATAATTAATCATTCCCATACCTTTGCAAATCTTTAGTACACTTAGGAGATGGCATTTCACAAATTGCTCTGACTTTTTCATCATCAGGAGTTACACCCTGATGTGAGAAGACATGACCTAAATATTTTACACTTGTATGTGCAAATAAACATTTAGCTCTATTAAATTTGACATTAAGCTTTTGAGCTTTTTCAAAGACCAATTTTAGACGTTCATTATGTTCTTTCATTGTTGAACCTGAGACCAATAGATCATCACTATAGACAGTTACACCTGGTATATCACCAAAAATTTCTGTCATTCGTCTATGAAAATATTCAGGAGCACAATTTATTCCATAAGGCAAACGATTGAAACGATATCTACCAAATGGTGTGTTAAATGTTGTCAGATATGAGCTCTCTTCATTAAGGCGACACATCCAAAACCCACTGCTGGCATCTAAAGTAGAGTAATATTTGGCACCTGCGACTTTTGAACGAACCATGTCAACAGTTGGTATTGGGTAATGACTACGACAAATTGCTTGATTTAAATTTCTAGGGTCAAGACAAACCCTCAATTGACCATTCTTCTTCTCAACAAGAATAAGAGAACTCACCCATTCTGTTGGCTCTGTGACTTTTGTGATGACTCCCATCTGCTCCATTTTGTTCAATTCTTGCTTCAACCTTGTATACATAGAAAATGGTACCTTCCTTGGTGCATCAATCCGTGATGTGACCTTTGGGTCTACTTTAATGTTGCATTCTCCAGGTAAACAGCCAAGACCAACAAATACATTATCATATTTAGTAAGTAAATTTTGAACATTAATATTATGTGACTTTGACATTGACATGTTTTGTTCAGTTGACTGAAGTGTTAACATATATGACTCTACTGACTCTGACTGACTCTTATTAATATGCTTGGACATTGAAACATTAGACTGACATGACTTAGTTTGTTTAGGCAAAGATACATTAGACTGATTGTTCTTGAACTCACTGACTGACTTAATTGTTAACTGTTTTGACTGCGACTTAAGACAAGGTTGTTCAATGCTGAACACTCTTTTGACTAGACCTAACTCTGTACATGTATCTTTTCCCAATACAGTAGGTGATAACACATTCGCAATTATAAATTTAATATGACATGTAATGTTATTATTATTGACTGACAAACTGCATTTTAATATTTGTTCTCCTATTACTTCAATACTATTACCACTGTAAGACCTTATTTTAGCTTGACATTTGGCAATTTTGTTTTTTAAACCTAGATTATTATAGACATTTATTGACATTACATTTGCATCACTTCCTGTGTCTAGTATACAATTTATACTTACATTATTGACAGTGATATTCATTAAATAATCTGATTGTGATGACATATTTGACTTTAAGTGACCAATGAAGAAATCTGATACATTTGTAGTTCTTGACGTTGATGACTCGGCTTCTATATAATTTACGTGAGAAAACTTACACATTTTCTGGTAATGACCAATTTTGTTACATTTATGACACTTTACATGTGTTGCAGGACATTTGTATCGATGAGTTTGTCCACATCTTCCACACTTTTGATTGACTGCTTGTGACCTGTGCGCCGTTGGATACCTATGTGTTGACTGTGACCGATGTATTGACTGATTTATCTGTGATGATGGAGACCCCTCGAACCGTTGATTTCGATTTTGACGTGACATGTGTGTAGACGATTTATTTTTTGAAATATACATGACTGTGTCATTTCCGACTTGCTGGTGCAGAGACATGGTTTGGCTCTTAGCAATGACTATACTCTTTGACAACTCTATCGCTGCATCCAGTGTTAGCTCATCTTGCATTAGTAGTCTTTCTCTGACATAATTATATTTCGTATGCATGTTGCAGATAAATATTGATTTAATCAATCTGTCTTGTAATGACCCGAATTCGCACGACTGACTCCGCGCTCGTAAATTGACTACAAATTGTTCCAGCGATTCATCTTCGGCTTGTTTATATGTAAAAAAGTTGTGACATTCATAAGTTATATTAGTTTTCGGTATGAAATGATTATTAAAGAGCTCCAGTAATTCTTCATATATAATGTGTTCGTCACTTTTTTGGAAAGAATTAAAAATCTCTAGTCCACGTTCTCCTATAACATGAAGAAATAAAGCAACCTTACGTGAGTTTGGTTCTATATCCAGTGATGATGCTCTTAGATATATTTTAAATGCCTGTAGCCACTTCTTCCAGTTGTCGGCCATGTTTCCCGTTGTACTCATGGGCGCACATGCCATGCTTACGGCATGTTTTCTTGATTTCTCAGCCGCTCCTACTTCCATTTTCGCTTACTTCTGACACCATGTATTGGTTATAGTTGAAGTAATAGATTTGTAATAGCTTGGTTCACATAGTTTATTATCTTTAAAATAGAGACACACTCGACATGACATGACATCATAAGATCAGACAATAGACAATATGAAAATAGACAATTAACATTGATAGTGTTGCCATAACATATACCAATATTTTCCATGCGTGCGTGATCGTTTGACAAAGACTTGGCTAGATATCGATTATTACGTATCACAGTTTCTTACGGGCCATGGTAACTTTAAGTCTAAACTGTACTGTACTCATTCAAGCTCGTTGATTCGCCTGCGTGCTCATGTTCAACACCTTATTGCGAATATGAGCAGTCCGCGCATCATGTACTTTGGGAGTGTAGTCTTTGGCAGAATGAGCGTAAAACCATGCTAGATAGTATGCAAATAACATCTGGTGTTGTATACTATATGGACCTTGTGGAGACTAGGAAGAATTTCCGTGCTTTCCGGCGATTTTGCCATACCTATTATTGGAATCAAGTATAACAGCTTACATATTAGGTCCCATTTAAATGTAGTAATCACTATTCCGTGGTGCTTTACAGCTGGCTTCTCTGGCTGTAAATGTCTTTATGCGAGGTTGTTTGCCTCTTTAGTTCATTGTTTTGTCACCCGCTTTATTAGGGAGGGAAGTGGACAATAATTTATTTCCAACTCCTCCTATTAATTTAACTTTTTGATTGATTTCGTTGCGGGTTAAAGACAAGTTAGACATTCCCGGAGACGCGCTGAGCTTCAATGCTCAGTGTCATTAATATGCGTGCCACTGTTGATCCTGGCTTACAGGAGTTGCAGTGGCGGGTGTGAGGGCGGGACAGTCTCCTATTGGTAAGAAGGTATCCTTTCGTAGGTTAATCGCGACGTACTCGGATTTCACCACAATGGATATCATCAAATTGTTCTCCATTCGTTGTAGAAAAGCCATGAGTCTGTATAATTCATATTTGTCGCTATTAGTAAGTGGGATTCTTATTTCAAACATAAGGTATTTTTGCAACATTCTCGTTTTAATTCTGAGTAAAGAGTATATTTTATGTATGTCATTATGGACATTTTCTATAGGTAGGCTTAGATCGGAAGGTAGCTGAGTTGATATAACGCTAAGCTCGCGTAAGAGTTGTTCGGGAGTTACGAGATGAAAATTAAACTTCCCGTGATAAATATCCGTCACCTGGTCTAGCAACATTCCTTGTATTCCTCTCAAGTTATTTAATAGATTGCTAGCAGTAAGGGCACCGAGGGTAAAATAATTATTCAAACGGTTGACGTTGATTTCGCTAGTGACATCATTCAAAGCTCTGCTAAGTTTCAGTATGTTCCCGT
The DNA here is from genome assembly GCA_949752805.1 of Deilephila elpenor. Taxonomy (NCBI): domain Eukaryota; kingdom Metazoa; phylum Arthropoda; class Insecta; order Lepidoptera; family Sphingidae; genus Deilephila; species Deilephila elpenor. The sequence continues at coordinate 114,605 of OX457095.1, forward strand.
GAATAGATTCGTGCTGCTTGCTTATCGAGTCTTCTGTACGCTTAAGCAGATTATATTCAGCTTCTACTATCGATGTCTGGTTTTTCCATAGATTCGCTAAATGTCTTTGGTTGTCGCGTATCTGAGTAATGTCTTGCTGATATTGTTCGGGGAACCTTTCGTCCAATACGCCGAACAAGTAATTAGATAGGTAGGAGACTGTCCCGCCCTCACACCCGCCACTGCAACTCCTGTAAGCCAGGATCAACAGTGGCACGCATTTTAATGACACTGAACATTGAAGCCCAGCGCGTCTCCGGAAATGTCTAACTTGTCTTTAACCCGCAACGAAATCAATCAAAAAAGTTAAATTAATAGGAGGAGTTGGAAATAAATTATTGTCCACTTCCCTCCCTAATAAAGCGGGTGACAAAAACAATGAACTAAAGAGGTAAATAACCTCGCATAAAGACGTTTACAGCCAGATAAGCCAGCTGTAAAGCACCACGGATTAGTCATTATAACATTTAATTGGGACCTATAATGTAAGCTGTTATACTTGATTCCAATAATAGGTATGGCAAAATCGTCGGAAAGCACGGAAATTCTTTCTAGTCTCCACAAGGTCCGTGTAGTATACGACTCCAGTGTGCTTAGTGCGAGTTTCTTAAAAACGATCGAGTGACTTAACCATCGCGTTAAACGAGTAAACGTCCGTCACGTCGCTCGTATTGCGAGCAAGTGCGAGTGCGAGTTTCAAACATGGCGGTCGACTCGAATGTCGTTTACTCACCGTGAGATGTGTTAATTTTTTTGCTTATATTGGCAGCACTGAGTTTCTACGTAATAAACCGACAAAATCTAATACGTATTTTGGTTGTATATCTTATTGGAGTTGCTGATGTACTCTTAAAATGGTCGGATAACGCGTCGCGTCGCTTGTCAAAAGTCATAACAAAAAACTTTGAAACTTTCAAGTGTTCTTGGGAATTTTGGTGTGAAGATATTTGTTATATTGAAATTTATAAACAAAATACGCAACTTAAAAGCGCAAAATGAAAACAAGCCAGCATCAATTCGATTTATTAGTATCATACATGGAACAGTAAGTTACCCGAGTTTATAATACATAATTATTCTAATTGCAAGTTGAAGTGTTTGAGAATTTGTGTTTTTTACTAGACATGGAGATCTCAGCAAGCCAACGTTAAATGCAAGAGGTAGGGTGGTGGCTTTGCAAAATTGGGAGGAGCTGACGTCCCTGCTTAACAGTGATGGTAGTGGAGATACAAAAACCACAGAAAAATGGAAAAAGGTTCGGCATTAGTATTAATTGATTAATCACTTTATTATGTAGAGGTGGAGGTTTGTTTATCATAAAACATTATTTCGTTTCATAATATCATTTACTGCATGTTTAAGGTATGGAGTGACTACAAAAATAATATTAAAAAGAAGGCTGCTCGATTACATAGAGCAGCCCTTGGCACAGGTGGTGGGCCAGCAATATTGTCTAAATTGACAGACCTAGAACAAAGGGTTCTAAATTTAATTGGTGTGCAAGTAGCAACAGGCTTGGCAATTCCGGAGGCTGGGTTTTCTCAGGTTTACTAATTACCATTTTTTTATTTATGCTTGGGAATGTTTTAATTGTTAACATATTTTTTTCAATCATCTACTTAACACTTAATTTATTTCAGGAAGTTGTACAATTGCAAGAAGAACCTCAACATGATGTACAAGTAGAAATTGAAAGTAAGTTGTTAGGTATCAGAATTTGCCTATAAATTAAATGAGATCTATAGTAAATAAATTGTTTTACAGTTGATCTACTGAATGAGCCTGGGACTTCTAAGCAGTTACCATGTGTGCCCGGGCCTTCTAGTGAACATCACAGGGATTTCTCAAGTGAGATTCACTCAGTACAGAGGTCAAACCCAAATGAACCTAGACCTCCAAGCCAGACTGATGTAGAGCCCCTGTCTTTGAGGCCTGTAGTTTCACCATCTATTGTCAATGAAGAACCAATAGAAAGTAAGCAATTTATTTATTTGCTATGCATGCTGGCAGCCTCAAGTTGATTTAGGTGTTATAATAATTAATAATTACATAAATTATTATATTGTGCCATGATAATATACATATTATGTAGCTATTAATTAGGTTTGCATATTTTTTTGTAAGTTCATAGTATATAATAAAAAATAGAATACATACATTTTATAATTAAATTTAAATGAAAAGGGTAGTACTATGGTATCCTGATAGTTTTTATTGCAATGAATTGATACAGAAGTGTTGGTATGTTAATATAAAATTATTTTTTTGGCAGATATTAGCGGCTTGGCCTGTTCTCCTCATCATACAGCTGCTGCATCTGAACATCCGACTCAACCATCACAGTTTGGACAAACAACACCTCGTCATAGGTCAAGGCCTTCACGAGTACGATTGTCTCCTGGCAATCAACCATCGCCTCGTAGGCGTATGATACCACAAAGGAGACAATCAGAACAAGCTGCTCAACATTTTCTCGAGTTTGATGCAGAATGGAGAGCATTCAGAATGCAGCAGCACAGTGACTATATTAATTTAAGAAGAGAACAAAATAGAATTAGGGAATTAGAAGTGCAAATGCAGAGAGACTGGCAAGCTGTAGGTTTAAGAGCTATAGATATTCTTGACAAATTGGTTAATAAGTTTTGTAGTTAAATTTAAGTTGTTGTATGTTTGTATATAGAATAAGTAGTTTAATTTATAATAGTCATTGTGTAATATTAGTGTTAATTAAAATATAAACAAATTGTCTCAAGCACATAGTTTTATTTTGTATACATTTACAGTTATTACATTTATTTCCAATATTAAGAAAGAAATTATCCAAAATTTGTTATACACATTAATATAAAAATCAGTCTTCATTGTTTCATTACACTTAATTATTCACTGTAAATCTAGCCTAAAATTACAAGTTTTGTTTTGTGGTTTTAACATTACAACTGTTTTTATAAACTTAATTATACATAACATAATTTGCTTTGTCATGATGCATTACAATAACATAGGCTCTATAAATGTAGCAACAAGCATTGCCAAACTAGGTTGAAAGCCTGTATCTCGGCAAAACGGCGCTACTCCACACAGTGTCACAGGTTACAGTAGCATTTTATTGGTAACAATATTGGTTAATAAATTCCTTAAATGGCTAAAACACGGTAAAAAAAGTAAATAGTCTTTGATAGTTGAAAGAATGTATATTACAAATGTATAATGTATATCCATTGATGTTTATATGAGTAAATAAATTAGCTTAAATGGCTATAACTAGTGATACCAATAAAATCATCATTGCTGTAATCTTCTTACTAGTTGGTCTCTCAGTACCCTTCCCCTAATAAGATCTGTTGTGGTACTATCTGTCTCCCCGATAAACCTCTCTTCATGGTCTTGATCATATTCACTCTCCAATCCTACAATGATTAACACAAGAGTTTAACATTAAACATATTGCAGGTACTCAATAATATTATACATTAGAAACTATGGTATATTATGTGACATAATTAATGTTTTTTTATTTTTAAATTGATTCATACCTATGATTTCTTCTTCCACTGATACATTACTAATACCTATATTGTGCAAGACACAACATGCCTGTATTATTCGTGAGCATTTTAGTGGCTTATAATGAAGAGCCCTCTCTTTATTCAAACAGCGCCAGCGATTTTTTAATCTCCCAAAGGTATTCTCTATTACAACTCTAGCTCTCATGTGCTTAAAGTTATAATTCGCCTCTAGAGAGTTGGGAACAGCATCTAAAATTGGAGTCATTAGCCATGGCCGTTGTGGATATCCAGAGTCACCTAAAATAATACCTTTTCTGTTTAATATTTTAAGCATAAATTAGGTTCAAATTTTGGTATATTGTACTAAATATTTTTACCTAAGAGCCACACTGTTTCTCCATTTTGATGCAAGGACTGCATATAATTGTTGACATCACTATTCTCCCAAATAAATGAGTCATGGTTTGCTCCTCCAAATTTTGAATTCACATTTAAAATTCTATAGTTGTCGTCACATACCTATTAACAACAGTAAATAATTTAATGATCATCACTAAAACATTTAAATCAATTAATTTTTGACATAGATATTTACCATTTGCACATTAAGTGAATGAAAATGATTTCGGCATTAATACCAATGTTCTTCTTCTCTGGGTGGTGCAAATATTCTAAAATGACTGCAATCAATGCACCCAATGATCCCAGGCATGTGATATTTAGTAAAAAATCTGTAATAATATTATATTTTAGGTATTATACCTATTTATTAAGTGTATTATGTATAAATATTAACAAGTACTTATCTATAATTATAATATTATAATCAAACAAACCTTTGACTAATTGCTTGTCTAGCAGCCGGTGTGACAGGAAACCGAATATATTTATTAATAATATTTTTGTGTGTCAGTGCCTTGGTTACCTCTTCAATATAAACACTGCACATTTTTTGGGAAATATGCTTCGCTACTCCCACGGGTCGCTGGTAAGATCCCGTCGCTAAGAAAAATAGTGCTGTGAGGACCTAGAATAATGGATAACATTTACACTAGCATATAGACAATACAAAATCAACAATACAAGTGTCACACATAACATTACAAATAAACATAAATACCTTTGTGGCGACAAGCCACATACACACACACATACCTACATACACACACGCATTCACACCACTTTATTTTATAATAAAAATATAATAATAAATATATACAAATAAAAATTGTGCAACGGCAAACCAGCTGACCGCCGCACAGCGACTCAGGTAGCTGTGACGTCACACGCGCCTGAGCCGACGCGCCGCTGCCGGCCGCGCCGGCAGTTCGGCTCCGAATCACGCACGGTGCGCACGGTCAGCGAGGCTTGAGTGTTTCTGTAGTTGCTATCGGCTTGAATTCCTATACGCTTTCTGGACGTTCTTCTTCACGCCTTCTTAGTTTATAGTGGACAATTTAGTGTGTAGTAATAGTGTACTGATTGACTGTTCCTAGTTGTAGTGTAGTGTGTAAGATATATATTATATTAGTAGTCCCTACATCAGACTATAGCTTTATATTTTGGGCTTTGTGTGCGAGCCAAATAAACTGTCTCCAAGCTATTGCTTTGAAATTTTATTTCGTCTGCATCCTGGACACATCTCACACGTGACACGACGGTGACCTCCACAGCGGTCATCCGCCACGCGCTATCCGCGCGCCTGAGTACACGGCTACACGTGGTCACAAATCACCACCGCTAACCACATTGGTGACCCCGACTGAAGACGCCGAAGAATATCACAAGTAAGACATGTCCGACAGCAGTGATTCTGTGAAATCGTGCAGATCGCAAACCGACGACAAGGTGACGAAGCGCAAACCGCGTAAAATGAAACGCGTTACCAGCGACTTATCCCCCGAGACTTCTATGGTCAACCTCCGACTTCCAGCATTCTGGCCCGACGACCCAGAGCTGTGGTTCGTGCAAATAGAGGCACTTTTTGAGAACGCCGGGGTTACTAACGACCAAGCGAAATTTAACTTTGTTATCGGACACCTGGAGCACACCTATTCACGGGAGGTTAAAGACGTGCTACTCGCACCCCCGGCTTCAAATAAATATAACAAATTAAAGACGGAGCTTATCAAAAGATTGTCGGCATCTCAGGAAAGAAAAGTCAAACAACTTTTAACGCATGAGGAGCTCGGTGACCGCAAGCCCTCCCAGTTCCTGCGACACCTCCAGAACCTCGCCAGTCAGAACGTGCCTGAGGACTTCCTGCGAACCATATGGTGCAGCCGACTGCCAAGCAACATCCAGACCATCTTGGCATCACAACCACAGAGTTCACTAGAAGCGCTGGCTGATTTAGCGGACCGTGTGCAGGACATCGCAACACCATCACAGTACGTCGCCTCTACCTCTGTCTCCGGGCCCAACGTGCAAACTATGTCCGATGAAATAGCCGAGTTACGGAGAATGGTTAAGGACCTAACCACGCAATTAAACAGGCGTCCTCGTTCCCGACATCGCGAACAATCCCGAACATCACTATCCCAAAAACGAAGTCCATCGTCGAGACGTTCCATGTCCAGCTATCGCAGGTACCCAGTGTGTTGGTACCACCAGAGATTCGGGGACAGTGCAACTAAATGCCTCAAACCGTGCGATTTTCCTAAGGCGGGAAACTCTCAGGGCAATCGGTGAACGCGACTAACGATTGCCCCAGTCCCATATCAAGTCGCCTTTTTGTCACGGATCACAAGACCAACACGGAGTTCCTTATCGACACCGGCAGCGACCTCTGCGTGTTCCCCCGGTCAGCGCTGCGTGAGCAACGGCAGAAGACAGGCTATCAACTTTCAGCAGCAAATGGGAGCATAATAAATACCTACGGTTATATTAACCTTAATTTAAACTTAGGTTTGCGCCGGGATTTGCCTTGGCGTTTCACTGTAGCAGATGTAACCAAAGCAATTATAGGTGTAGATTTTTTATGTTATTATAACCTGACAGTCGACATCCGCAATAAAAGGCTTATTGATAACCTCACCTCATTGTTTACCATAGCTACTGTGTGTAATAATAATTTAAGTAATTGTTTGTCTGTCAAGGTTTTTAATGGCGAATCACGGTACCACGCAATACTTGCTGAGTACCCTGACATCACCCGACCATCTGGCACATCACACACTCCTACACATGGTACGGTACACCACATACGCACGACTCCCGGACCCCCGATTTCTTGTTCCCCACGCAGGCTAGCTCCGGACAAGCTTGCAATAGCAAAACGCGAGTTCGAGCTTATGCTTGCAATTGGAACGGCGCGACCCTCTGAAAGCCCTTGGTCATCGCCTCTTCATCTAGCAGCGAAGAAGGACAACGGCTGGCGTCCCTGCGGTGACTACCGTAAGTTGAATGCCCGAACTATTCCAGATGTATATCCTATCCGACACATCCACGATTTCGCTCATAACATCTCCGGTTGTCAGGTCTTTTCCACAATAGACTTGGTCAAAGCCTACAACCAAGTGCCCGTTTATAAGGAGGACATCCCGAAAACGGCTATCACCACCCCGTTCGGCTTATTCGAGTTCCCATTTATGACTTTTGGTCTCAGGAACGCAGGCCAAACGTTTCAAAGGTTAGTGGATGACATGACGCGCGGACTAGACTTCGTGTATCCATACCTCGACGACTTCCTCGTTTTCTCCAGAACTGAGGCTGAGCACGAAGTTCACCTCCGCCAACTTTTTAACAAGATGAAGGAGTACGGCATGCTGATAAACCCGTCAAAGTGCAATTTCGGTGCCAAGGAAGTGACATTCCTTGGGTACCGTATATCCGAGGCTGGGACTAAGCCATTGGACGCAAAGGTCCAAGCTATAAAAGAGTTTCCCATACCCAAAACCGTCAAACAATTAAGGCGTTTTCTGGGTATGATTAACTTTTACCGGCGTTTCATACCACACGCCGCTAAAATCCAAGCGCCCCTTAACGATTTACTCGTTGGCTCAGTAAAAGGCTCACATCCTGTCGACCTCGCTGGCGATACTCTCAACGCATTTACCCAGTGCAAAGAGAGCCTTTGTAATGCTGCATTACTTGCACACCCAGATGTCCAGTCTAGGTTAGCTATTGTCACAGATGCATCTGACTTGGCTATGGGTGCAGTCTTGCAGCAGCAAAAACATAACGTTTGGCAACCCCTCGCTTTTTTCTCCCGGAAGCTGAGTCCGGCTCAGCAGAAATATTCACCCTACGACCGCGAATTACTTGCGATATACGAGGGAATAAAACACTTCCGACACATGTTGGAAGCACGACATTTTACAGTATATACTGACCACAAACCATTGCTTTACGCCTTTCACGAAAGGAAAAGCAATGCCTCACCCCGTCAGTACCGACATTTGGACTACATTTCACAGTTCACCACGGACATACGCCACATAGCTGGCAAGGACAACGTTGTCGCTGACACCTTGTCACGCGTGGATGCACTGCAAAATCCAGTCCCTCACCAAGCCCTCGCTAAATCCCAAGCGTGTGACTCCGAGCTGCTGTCTATACTCAGTGGGCAATCTTCACTCCGACTTGAAAGGATATCATACAATGGCAGCCCGCTACCATTGTATTGTGACACGAGCACCTCGTCACCGAGACCCTTTGTGACCAAACCATTCCGACGGCAGATTTTCGACAGCTTGCACAGCCTTAGTCACCCTGGCGCTAATGCTACTGCAAAATTGGTCTCGCAGCGTTACGTGTGGCCTGGCGTACGCAAAGACTGCCGCCAATGGTCACGATCATGCTTAGCCTGTCAACGTGCTAAGATAACTCGACACATGTCAGCACCAGTGGGCACATTTGAGCTTCCGCGGGCCAGGTTTACTCACGTGCACATTGACTTGGTAGGGCCATTACCTATATCACAGGGATTTAGGTACTGCCTGACGGCTGTGGATCGTTTCACGAGATGGCCGGAAGCGATCCCCATAGCCGACATCACGGCTGAGACGGTTGGCAAAGCCCTGCTTTCTGGATGGATATCCCGATTTGGCTGTCCAACAGATATTGTCACAGACCGCGGACGTCAGTTCGAGTCTGTGCTGTTTCGGTATCTGTCTAAGATAGCCGGGTTCCATCACCATCGAACCACCGCCTACCATCCAGCAAGCAATGGTCTAGTGGAACGATTCCACCGCCAACTGAAAACCGCCATCATGTGTCACGCCGATGACCATTGGACCGAGTCACTACCATTGGTCCTACTTGGCATCCGAAGCGCCGTGAAGGAAGATCTCCAAACTTCCTCAGCGGAGCTGGTGTACGGCGAGCCATTAAGGCTCCCAGGCGAATTTCTCGACCATAGGGTAGAGGACGCCATTACGGACGTGCCTGCGTTTACAGCCCGGCTACGCTATTTCGCCGAAAAATTACGCCCTACCCCTGCTTCACGCCATACGACAAATAAAATATTCGTCCATAAAGACCTCGCTTCCTCCACTCACGTATTCCTTAGGGAAGACTCAGTGCGAGGATCACTCCAACCACCGTACAACGGACCGTACTTGGTTGTTCAAAGGGGGAATAAAGTATATAAAATACTGGTGAAGGGTAAAGAAGTCTCAGTGTCCATAGATCGCCTCAAACCAGCGTATGTGGTCCCAGTCGAATTCGTGCCCCATGAGGTCCCGCTGCAGGAACACCAACCTGCTGAGTCTCCAGTTCGAACAACTCGATCTGGCCGCAGAGTCCACTTTCCAGATTATTATCGCCCGTAGGGACGGTCTCTGGGGGGGAGTCATGTGGCGACAAGCCACATACACACACACATACCTACATACACACACGCATTCACACCACTTTATTTTATAATAAAAATATAATAATAAATATATACAAATAAAAATTGTGCAACGGCAAACCAGCTGACCGCCGCACAGCGACTCAGGTAGCTGTGACGTCACACGCGCCTGAGCCGACGCGCCGCTGCCGGCCGCGCCGGCAGTTCGGCTCCGAATCACGCACGGTGCGCACGGTCAGCGAGGCTTGAGTGTTTCTGTAGTTGCTATCGGCTTGAATTCCTATACGCTTTCTGGACGTTCTTCTTCACGCCTTCTTAGTTTATAGTGGACAATTTAGTGTGTAGTAATAGTGTACTGATTGACTGTTCCTAGTTGTAGTGTAGTGTGTAAGATATATATTATATTAGTAGTCCCTACATCAGACTATAGCTTTATATTTTGGGCTTTGTGTGCGAGCCAAATAAACTGTCTCCAAGCTATTGCTTTGAAATTTTATTTCGTCTGCATCCTGGACACATCTCACACGTGACACGACGGTGACCTCCACAGCGGTCATCCGCCACGCGCTATCCGCGCGCCTGAGTACACGGCTACACGTGGTCACAAATCACCACCGCTAACCACACCTTTACTTCCATGGTAACTCTTTGAGAGGATCTTAAATTAGTCAAGAGTCTTAACTCCTTACATAAAAACTTAAATTCTCTCTTAGATAGACGATATCTCTTCCGAAATTCAGTGTCTGTGAGATCATTTAATGGGTGATTAGCTCCGCGGGCTCTTGCAAGTAGATCACGAGTTTTGTTACGCTCATCTTGTGCCTTGGCACTCGCAACCATTCTCCAAGCAAAAAAAAAGCGTGATGCCATTTTTTTTGTATGTCCACAAGTTCACAAACACAAAACTTCTAATAAAATACGTTTTTACAAACCACTCTCACTACAAAATCCTTTGCGAATAACTTCACCGTCGCGAAAGTGAGTGACTTAACCGTTTGAACTGTCAAATGTGTAAAATTTGCAACTCGCACTCGCAAAATGACCGTTTTCGCGCGTTAACTCGCTCGATCCGCAAAGGATTCGGACCTCGCAAACGACAACGTAACATAAACAAATCTCGCACTCACAAATTTTGATTCAGAATATTGATACTAGGTGGCGCTGACCAAATGCCATACAAATTGAAGTTAACGCTAACGCGATCGAGTCGGTATAAAAACTCGCACTACGGCCACAGATGTTATTTGCATACTATCTAGCATGGTTTTACGCTCATTCTGCCAAAGACTACACTCCCACAGTATATGATGCGCGGACTGCTCATATTCGCAATAAGGTGTTGAACATGAGCACGCAGGCGAATCAACGAGCTTAAATGAGTACAGTTTAGACTTAAAGTTACCATGGCCCGTAAGAAACTGTGATACGTAATAATCGATATCTAGCCAAGTCTTAGTCAAACGATCACGCACGCATGGAAAATATTGGTATAGATGCCGACCCTTCAAAGATAAATCCCATCTATTTTGCCATTCATCTATTAGTTCGTTATATACAACTGAGAGCGGCTTAAATAATCGTTCTACTTTTAAAAGTTCACGTGAATTTAACACGTTCGAGGCGTTACAAGACATTTCTGAATTGTACTTGACTTACCGCCAGTGCGGAGGCGCATTATTACGAACTTACGCTTGGTGCGGGGGCGTTATTTTGAAAACCTTCGTGAGTAGAAATGAGAGGGATATATTTTTATACCATTTTTCTTGAATACTAACAAAACATAACATCAAAACTATACAAGTCATATTAGTATTGTACGCACTAGAATACGACAAATGCAACTCAGTGCGGTACCATCCAGTAGTGACTTGTACCGATACGTCTTGTACAGCACTCACTGCAGTGGCACTTTTAAATTAGTGCGTGCCAAACTATCGAATTATCGAATGTTTTAGCATCAAAATGAAACGATCGCGGAAAATGCTATTTAAAGCGCTTGAAAATGGTCAAAATTGCGAAGATGACCGTAATTTTATGATATAGTCGTCCTCGTCATCTACTGCCACAGAAAAAAATGAAGTTTTAGTAGTAGTCCATTTAGCAATGAGGAAAAAAGAAAATAAGTAGATTTAGATAGATTTAATCAATGAACAAAAAAAATAACGTATTTACCTAAGCCCTAGTAAGCCATTACCCGACAAACGTTATGAAAAACTTCACACGTCACATCACTAGACCCAGTATACAAGTCAAAATATTGTCCCCTATTTTCAATGCGCTACAAGACAAATTTAATCAGTATTTTAAAACGAGTATAGTTTCTAAAATAATTGACCGAATTAGTGCCTGCCGTCCCAGGTGATAGGTAATACATTAAAGATATCAAATCTTTAAAAAAATAACGATTTCTATGAAAACCGATCGACTGATAGGCATTTTTCTAGAACCTATCGTACAAGCCAAAAATGCCTCGGGACGCACCAAGGGAAACCCCTAGTACAAGCTTTAATTGTATTGTAACGCACCCAAAATAAAGTCTAGAAATACAGCGCCGCCGTGAATGTGTTAAGAATCTTTTGTCCATATTCTCTCTAGTTGAGTAATACATCGCGGCGCGACGTTGTACCTCCAGGTCGACTGGAAGTACACCCGCCAGGACTGGTAAAGCTTCGGTACTAACAGTTCTATACGCCTTACACAAGAATATCAACGCCAAACGTTGGCTCTGGAGCAACTTCCGTCGCACAGCACCGATAGTGGCCCTATCAGCCCATACGGGGGATCCGTAAGTAATACATCCTAAGTAAGTCGCTCCATAGATGGTTTTTAAAGTATTGAAAGATAGCCCCCACGTTGATTTCGATATTCTTGTCAAAGCAAAAAAGTTATTTTTCGATTTTTCCCCGACTTTCTTAATATGTTCAAGAAAGGAAAAATTCCTTTCCAAAATTAGACCAAGATAACAAACTGATTCTTTTTTCTTTACGGTGATATTATTAAATTTAATTCGCGGCGGTGATTTTAAAATTCCTTTTATAAGTAATTGGAACGTTTTATGTGGTGCGAACTGTAAGCGATTTCGATCGCCCCAATCAGATATTAATTTTAAACACGTGTCTGCCATATTCGAGTCCCGACCTACTGTTTGACTCAATAAGCAAGAGGCCATCGTCCGCATATCCAATCAAAGAACACCCCGACGGTAAGGGGTAATTAGATAGGTAGCCGACACCATTCACGAGTCCCCGCCGACGCGACGTCTGGGCCGCGCATTATAGTGCTGTGTTTGCAACACCTGATTATAATACTGTAACTCGGAGTAACCATGACGTAGCTGCGATGATAATACGTCACAATATGACGTTTCGTTAAGCTTGGAGCACGTTTGTTCTATTTGTTTGACGTATTTATTTAAAGCTGAACATCCTTGCCAAAATGGATCCATTTCATAATACACCACCAGTTTCCACTCGTCCCGAGCAACTTGGAGGTTAGAAATCTTATCTAAGTATAAACTTTGATTATGGTTAAACTGATTCACGTGAAGTTCACTCTGTCCGCCTGTACAGAGGTTCATAAATAGAATAATAGAAAATAGTGTCGTTATAATGCTGTTTCTCCTATGCTTCTTTGAACTTGTCACAGCTGATGATGTTGTTATCTTAGCGGAAGGTACCTCAGCCGAGTCATCGTTCCGAATCGGTAATACCGATAGCTTCAAGACAGGTCGCTTCATAAGTCCGTTCTTCGTCTTTAACGTTACTACCCGTACAACGCCGTCATTCCCTGGATGTAATTCCACTACTCTACCCATTGACCATTTTCCTGGAGGCAGGTGGTCTTCATGAATACAAACAATGTCACCGATGTTTATATTCCTTTGTTGTTTAAACCACTTGCTTCTTACCGTAAGTTGGGTTAAGTATTCTAACTTCAGGTTGGTCCCCCGTGAGGTCGAGGCCATGTTGGCCTCCCTCCGCAGGACCGCCGTGGAGGAGTAGCGTTCCAGGCTGGAGAGCCCGAGTGCTGGCGTGAGGACCGTCGCGGCAGTGCGACCTGTCCTCGACCAGTGGATGGACAGGCGCCACGGCGCGCCGACATACCGGCTGTCGCAGGTGCTCACCGGGCACGGTTGCTTCGGTGCGTACCTGTGTCGCGTAGCCGGAGCGGAGGAGTCCGCCGTGTGCCACCATTGTGGCAACTGCCGTGAGGACACGGCCCAGCACACGCTGGAGGAGTGCCCAGCCTGGGACGAGGAGCGCAGCGCTCTCTACGCGGTCGTAGGAAGAGACCTCTCGCTGCCGGCCGTGGTCGCCGCCATGGTCGGCAGTAAGAGGTCGTGGCGAGCCATGCTCTCCTTCTGCGAATGTGTCATGTCGCAGAAGGAGAGCGCCGAGCGGGATCGGGAGCAGACCGATCCCGCTCGCCGCCACAGAAGACGAAGGAGGCGCCGGGATGTCACCTAACCCGGCGCCGGAGAGGCCACGCGGGGCCGCCGTCCCTACCTTGGCGGCCCCCGAGACGTGACGCAACATGCGTCTCATGCCGCGTCGCTTCAGCGGCAGTGCACATAGAGGCGGTCCCGGCGCGCTCTGTATCAACGGTATCCCGGGGCCGTCTCTGAAGTGCACCGATGGTGGCCGACGCGGGGTTTTTAGTCGGTATTTCGGCGCGTAGATTAACGGTAGGGACCCGACCCAGCGGCCGCCCGTCCACATCCACGGGCGGCACAACATCTTCGCTGGGCTCGGAAGGCGCCGGTGAGTCCGACACACCCTCGCCCCTTCGGGGGTGGGATGGTCCGTAAAGGGATTTTCCCCGCGAGAAAAAAAAGTAGTGGTTTTTATGCCCCGGCCGTGATTCGCTTTTACGTCAACAAATCCCGTCAAGTCTACTCCTGTGTGATAAAAGGGTGGCGCTTCTGTAGTCCGAGGCTCCGGAAGTGTCCCCATTAGTTGGTGTTGGTACTGGGGGTTGTGCTTCCGACAAATCACACAGGTTCGGAGTTGCTTCTTGACTGCTCTAATTCCTCCCACGATCCAGTACCTTTGCCTTAATCGCGTAATGGTAAGCCGGGCTCCTCCATGAAAAGTGTCCTTATGCGCTTCTTCAATAAGCAAAGTAGTTAGGCGGCTATCATACGGTAATATAATAGGATGTTTCGTTTCAAGCTTAAGATTCGATTTTCCCAATCTCCCACCGACTCTGAGAACTCCATCCTTATCAATAAAAGGGTTAAGATTTAATAACTTGCTGTTTGATTTTACTGTATTATGTTTATGTAGATATTTAAATTCATCGTCAAATTTCTGTGCCTGGGTGTGTATAATTATAAGTGTCTTTGCCTTGCGTAATTCCGGTAATGTGAGATAGCTCGGCGATTGTTTACGATTTAATTGGAATGCGCGTAGTATCCATGCCACGATTGCAACAATATTTTTCAATGAGCTATGTTTATGTAAGAGCTCGATAATTATACTGGGTGTCGCGGGTTCGATTTGGGTAGCGTTGGTTATTTGATTTGCTCTTTTTTCCACTTCCGTTACAAAAACCTCTTGTTTTTTCTTCCGATCAAATGACATCAACCAAGTCGGACCTCCCCACCATAGCCTGTTTTCCCGTAACTGAGATGCCAATTGCCCCCTGCTAGCGCAATCAGCAGGGTTCTCTACCGATTTCACGTAACGCCAACAATGCGTTGGCATTACCGTCTTGATATTTTTTACGCGATTGCTGATGAATGGTTTCCATCTTCCAGGGTCGCCTTGTAGCCAACCCAATACTACCTTGGAATCGCACCATCCAAATACCTCGGTATTGTATTCGGGCAAAGTATGCAAAATCTTCGCCACTAGCTTAGCGAGTAGTTGCGCTCCACTTAGCTCTAGTTTGGGTAACGTTAATTGTTTCCCGAGCGGGACCAGTTTATTTTTTGCGGCTACCAGAGTTATCGTTGTCTTGTTCGGCTGCTGGATGCGTGCGTAAACTACGCACGCGTATGCTTTCATGGACGCGTCACAGAATCCGTGCAGCGGTATATAATCATCCTTACCGCTTCCGATCCATCTAGGTAATTCACAATGCTGTATGTTATGAATGTCTGCCCTTAGCTTTGTCCACTCAGCTGTTATGTTGTTTGACAATGGGTTGTCCCACTCCATATTAGCTTTCCACACATTTTGGAACAGTAATTTCAAGTTGGTTACTACGGGGGCCAGCCATCCTAATGGATCGAATATTTTTGAGATTTCGCTCAATAAAACTCGTTTGGTTAATGTTGGTCCAGGAGTATCAGTGAGTTGGTGTTGGAAGGTAAATTTATCCTCTTTTATGTTCCAGCTGAGGCCTAACGTTTTTGTATTATCTAATTTGAAATGAAACTGGTCATTCTCCCGTTTTTGCTTATCCTGTAAGTTTTCAAGCACTGCCCTGTTATTTGACGCCCACTTACGTAAGATAAATCCTCCTGATTGTAACAATTCATTTAAGTTCGCTATTAATATTTGACCTTCCGATATCGAATGAAAACCTGTTAGTAGGTCGTCCATAAAATAATTATGTTCCAATATCCTAGCTGCTTCTGGAAAGCCGGTCCTGTTATCTTCTGCTAGTTTTTTCAACGTCATCATGGCCAAAAATGGCGCGGCCTTTAGTCCATAGGTGAGGGTTGTCAACTGGTAAGACTTAACGGTCTCATCGGAGGTATCTCTCGAAAGGATTCTTTGGAGAACTTGATCGGCCTCGTGTACCAAAATTTGCCGATACATCTTTTAGATGTCTGCGGTTACAACGAACTGAAACTGCCTCCAATTTAATATGAGCGATTGAAGGTCCTTTTGTAGGTTTGGTCCTCGCAACATGATGTCGTTTAGGCTGACTCCGGTCGAAGTTCTTGACGACGCATTGAAGACCACTCGAAATTTTCCGACATTGGTTTGGCCTTGCACACAATGATGAGGTAGATAACAGGCTCTGGCCAATTCCTCTAGATGAGAGCATTCCCTCATATGGCCCAACGCTCTATAATCAGCCATAAAAACTCTATATTGCTCTGCTAGTTTATTTTGTTTGTTTAATCTTTTCTCAAGATTATAAAATTGCGCCATAGCAATATTTTTGGACGATCCTAAGGTGTGTATTTGGTCCCCTTTTATGGGTAACCTGACAATAAATCGGCCGGACGCATGGCGTATCGTGGTTGCTCTATAAAACTGTATACATTCCAGATCCTCGCTAGACATATACGTGTCGTTATCAATATCTTCAACTTCCCAAAATTTTTTAATATCCTCGATATTGTTTACGACTACATTGCATTGGAACGTAGTCATCACATTCCCGCAGAGGATCCAGCCTAGTTGCGTTTGCTGGGCAATTGGTTGAGAATTGCACTCGCCTCTCAAAATGCCACTTAACATTATTTGTGAATAAATTTCCGCTCCGAACAATAGGTCCACCCGACGGTTAATATTAAATTCTGGATCCGCTAATTGAATGCCACTAATGTGTGACCATTTTGGCTTGCTAAACGACTGTATCGGTAGATTCTTTATTAAGCTATTCATTATAAGTGCGTCAGTATTAAAGAAAAAATCGTTGTGAATTGAGGAACATTCAATCTTTATAACTCCTTTGCTATTATTTTGCTTCTCTCCGACGCCAAATACTGCCCCACTACACCATCTTCGTTTGATGCCTAATATTTGGGCCGCATTTTCGGTAATTAAGGAAATTTGCGAACCCTGATCAATTAAAGCCCTCATTGTATGCTTCACGCCGTTTGCCGCTGTTGCTAATAGTACTTGCGAATCTTCGTTTTGTGACACGTGCGTCATACCCGGCACGTGTTTCGCCGATTCCGAAGCTGACGTTGACATCACGGCTTGCTGGCATGCATCGTGCAATAAAGTGTGGTGCTTGCACTTGCAATTGCGACACCTTTTGGTTGAAAAACAATTTTTTCCATTGTGGTCGAATAAACAGTTTTTACAAATATTCAGTTGATTTACTGTTTTTAGTTTTAAATCATGCGGCATGCCAATAAATTCCTTACACTGATATAATAAATGATCGGTATGTTTACATAAAAGACACTTGATACCATATCCGCTCAGTGCCTGCGGCGCGGACTTCCACGACGATTTTTGGTGCATATAGTTATTATTTGGTGCATAAATAGGTTTTTGATTACTGTAGTTTTTAAATTTTCCATTGTTTGCATTAACCCTAGGAATAATAGTTTTTGATATATGCTGTTCCTGTTTTCGATATGTTGATTCCAGGGTTGTAAATTTTGCTTCTAGAAAATCGATGAAATCCTGTAGTACCGGAAGTTCACGCGGGTTCTTCAACGACTCTATGTAATCGGCGTGGGTATCCGAATCAAGTTTTTGGGATATAAGATGAACCAAAAGAGGGTCCCATGTGCTGATGTCGATCCCTAGATTTTTTATTGCGTGTAGATTTTCGAGTGTCAAGTCGTGGAGCTTCTTAATTGTCCTACAGATTGTTGTTGGATATTTGGCGAGCTCAGCAATAAATTTATATGAGAAGTAAAAATACGTTTCTTGTTATCGTAACGATTATTTAGTATTTCCCAACATACTTCATAGTTATTCGAACTTACTGGTAAATGACGAACTAAACCTTCAGCTTCTCCTTTCAGTTTACTTTTTAAAAACTGCATTTTCTGGGCGTTCGAAAGACATGGATTATTGTGAACCGACTCGTAAAATAAATCTTTGAACGACGTCCACTGATTGAATTTGCCATCAAAACTGGGAGTATCCATGATTGGTGTAGACTTTTCTCTGTGATGTACTGCCCACATCTTCTTATTTATTTGTTTTTTCCAATTACAAAAGGTTTCTTCGTGCATAAAAAATACCCCCTGATAAGGTGGGTCTTCGCCGTTTAGCTCCGCTTCTATTTCCCAATGGAGGGTGTCGATCACCGACCAACGGGACTCTAGGTTCCTTAATGCATCGTCGAACTCCCACTTCTCATTAATATCGCTTAAATCAAGACCAGCTACTGTCCTAGAAAATACCTTATTGCGAATATGAGCAGTCCGCGCATCATGTACTTTGGGAGTGTAGTCTTTGGCAGAATGAGCGTAAAACCATGCTAGATAGTATGCAAATAACATCTGGTGTTGTATACTACATGGACCTTGTGGAGACTAGGAAGAATTTCCGTGCTTTCCGGCGATTTTGCCATACCTATTATTGGAATCAAGTATAACAGCTTACATATTAGGTCCCATTTAAATGTAATAATCACTATTCCGTGGTGCTTTACAGCTGGCTTCTCTGGCTGTAAATGTCTTTATGCGAGGTTGTTGCCTCTTTAGTTCATTGTTTTGTCACCCGCTTTATTAGGGAGGGAAGTGGACAATAATTTATTTCCAACTCCTCCTATTAATTTAACTTTTTGATTGATTTCGTTGCGGGTTAAAGACAAGTTAGACATTCCCGGAGACGCGCTGAGCTTCAATGCTCAGTGTCATTAATATGCGTGCCACTGTTGATCCTGGCTTACAGGAGTTGCAGTGGCGGGTGTGAGGGCGGGACAGTCTGTCCTAGAAAATGCCTTAAAATTCACGTATTGCTTTCTCAACATATCGTCTAACCTACTTGATACCCCTCTGGATATGTGCTCTTGAAAAGATGACGATTCTCCACCGGACTGTTGCCCGGTTATTTTTTGGGTCGTATTTTCTTCTTGGCTTGTATAATCACCACTATCCTGTTGTTTTGATGTTGTAGGCTGCGGTGTTACCATTACACCTTTGACTCTTAGATAATGTTTCTCTTGTTGCTCAATAATACTCTCTTTCAGATTTTTGTACAGCGCCATAGTCCGTACGTAATCCCCGTTAATATGGTATTCCTCATCACGAATATCATACCTCGAAAGTTCGACATGGTTGCTCTCAAACTCCTTCCAATAATTCTCTAGTGCCACCAGCTTCCTGTTGAAGTAGTCTTTCGTCGACTTTCGTTCTGCTCCATCCTTGCTAAAGTTCACGCCTAGTTTCCTAATAGCGTCAATGAGTGTACCTTGGCTAATCAGCAAATCTTCCATATTAAGATATTAAAATTGGAAAGATCTTACTTGGATAAACCGCTGCTTGCTCGAACTGTGCTCCACCACCACGCTAGTTCTTTCGCACACACGAAATCGGTCTCGCCTATGCGAAGGCTCGAAGGACCGTGTAAGGTTTAGTAAAAGGTTGTATAGCTTGCTAATATGATTTATTGCTTATATGATTTATTTAACTAAAGTAATGGATATGAAAATGCTAGCTATGAGCGCACGCGACGCGGATGACAATCGATCGTGTACTAACTGCGTAAACAATATTATTTTATGAATTGCTGACAATTCAAATGTACGGCGCTAGCCCGTACACCCAGCGTAAGAAAGATCTATTGCCTAGGGTGGCCCGGTGGTGGGTATATTTACAGGATTTCGATTTCGGCCTGGACTATAGGAAGGGCAGCCTCCTGTCTCATGCTGACTATCTTAGCCGGAACCCGGTCAATGTGTGCACGGTTCAGAAGCCACTGAACTGGGCGCGGATTGCTCAGGCTTCCGATGAGGAAACTCAGGCTCTTTGTAGAAGCGCCTGATACATTTCTCCTAGCAACAATCAACATAGCAACAATTGCACGCATTCATTAGTTAAAAAGTTTAATAAAAAATCAGTGTACCACATATCCCGTGCCACGCAAGTCGTTTTATTTAAAATTCCCTTGTAATTCCCGCACATGGTCCATCGACACGGATTAACGCACTTATTTTGAAGTATGGGCGACCAAAAATAAGTACAAGAAATAAGAAGTGGAATTATCAAGTTTAATAGATTTTACTTGAAGATTAATTTTTGCACCGTCAGCGAAGAGTGTATAAGACGGATAGTATCACAGTGTTAAGTCGTTTTTACTTTTAATTTTATTCCCCAACACTCAATCAGGTAGTAAAAGTGTTTTGCTAAGGTAAATCTTTATTGTTTTAATATTTCTGCTATTTTTATTATAATGTGTGCTTAGAAGTTTCCTTATAAAAAGTTGTGACATTGTGAAGGTCATTGCTATGCAAGGTCAAATAGTACATTATAATATTTAACTAATTGTAATGCTTATAGTTAAAGAGTATTATACTAATTGCATTAATTATTAGCAGATTGCATTATAGTTATTGTTAAAGTTGCCTGTTGTGTTTGAGTTAGAATAAATTAATTGTTTTTCTTTTTTTTCTTGTAATTACCACTGTTGATTTATATTGCTATTTGATTACACTCAGGGATTATAATTATTATTACTTGGTACCTAGATATTTTAAATGTTACTTTAGTATTTTTTTAAATTATAAGTTATACTTAAATTGGTTTTATATTATTTTACTTTTTGCTGTCAAGTACATAGTTGCTGGATTGTTATCCAATTAAAACTTTAAGCTTAAGTAGTTAATTCTTTATTAATTTCCTTTATTGTATAAATTCCAGGTTGACTTTATCCGACTCCCAGAATGGCTACAGAGGAGTTACAAAAGAAGGAATTAATAAAGAAACGTGGGAGCTTTAAAGGTCGTTTAACTGCCTTTGCCAACTACCTTGATGCACTGGGTGATAAGCCATTGTCTAGTTCTGATGCTACGGAGCTACAGTTGCGTACGGGTAAGATGGAGTCATTATACGAGCAGTATGATGAGGTGCAGTTGAAGTTAGAATGTATTGTTGATGATGACAAAGTTCAGATTTGTGAAAGAGTTGAATTTGAATCTCTGTACTATAAAATGTTGTCTAAGTCACAATTACTATTAAATCAATACAATAAGGATAACGAGTCAGCAGATAGTGATAAAAACACTTGTGTCAGCAATAGTCGAAATCTAGTTCAGTTACCTACTATATATTTACCAAAGTTTGATGGGTCTTTTAATAATTGGTTGGAATTTCGTGACACCTTTATTAGTCTCATTCTTAATAATGATGACATTCAAAAAGTGAATAAATTTCATTATTTGCGTTCCTCTCTGGAAGGTTCTGCTGCTGTGGCACTACGGTCTATTGAGTTCTCAGGGAAGAATTACGATATAGCTTGGAAATTGTTATGCGATCGGTACGATAATAAAAGACTATTAATTGAAAATCACGTCAAAGGTTTATTTAACATAAATGTAATTAGTAAAGAGTCGTCAGTTGCATTGAATAATTTGATCGATGCTGTAAATAAAAGTTTGCGGTCGTTGGAGTTATTAGGTGAGCCGGTCGACAAATGGGACACCTTGCTGATATATATTATCACACGTAAGCTTGACCAAAGAACGTACCGCGAGTGGCTTCAGCATAGAGATCGTATAAATAAGGATAGTGCAATAACGTTCGATTTATTAATAAATTTCTTGCGTAACCGTGCAAGTTTTATTGAAACTTTGGAGACGCCTCGTAATGATTTATTACAAACACCTAGTAAGTCAAATAATAAATTAAAGGCCTTAATGGTGTCTTCTATGTCAAATTCCAATTGTTCAGGGAACGAGTTGGCTTTAAGGTGTTGTTCGCATTGTAAAGGTGACCATCATTTAAGTGATTGTTCACAATTCCTTAGTTTAAGCGTCGAAGATCGTTTAAAGTTGCTACCTAATTTTAAGGTGTGTTATAATTGTTTCCGTTCAGGTCATTTCGCCAACCAATGCAGAAAACCCGGTTGTAAATTATGTAAGCGTAGGCATAATGTATTAATTCATTTGTCAGATTCTAAAAATATAAAATCATCTAAAATTCCTTCTACTTTGTCGGAATTGCCGACTTCTTCTCAGGATAAAAACAATGTCGTTTTATCCGCAATGGTTGAATCGAATTGTAGCGGATTCAAACAACGTGGAGTGTTGTTGTCAACTGCTTTGATCAAATTATATGATCGTAATAGTTGTGAGCATGTTGTCCGCGCAGTCCTTGATAGTGGCAGTACTTCATCTTTCATGACAGAAAGGTTACAAAAAAGGCTCAACCTTGCATTTGTTGAGGTAGACAGGTCCATAATTGGAATAAATAACGTAACTTCGTACGTTGGTAAAGCATGTCAAGTGGACATAAAGTCACTTGATAACAGCTTTGAGAGTAAGCTGTATTGTTTTGTTTTGCCGGTTATAACCAATGATGTGCCCAGTCATAGTGTTAATTTTTGTGCATTAAACATTCCCTCTAATATCCGTTTAGCTGATCCTATGTTTTACAAGCCGAGTAATATCGATATGTTGATAGGTGCTGACCTATTTTGGGACTTGTTAGGAACTCAGAGGATAAGGTTAGGAGAAGGTATGCCAGTATTATGCGATACCAGGCTAGGATGGATAGTTTCTGGTCCTATCATGTGTAACTCAATGAAGTTTTCCAACAGCGTTAAATGCAATTTAATTAACGTCAATTCGGAACGTGACTGTGATTTGGATAAACTTCGATCCGATTTAGCGAAATTTTGGCAGTTAGAGGAGGTGAAGTCATCTTCATCTCATTTTCCTGAGGAAAGATTGTGTGAAGAACATTTTATAAAACATACGACACGTCTTAGTGATGGTCGTTTTTGCGTTCATATTCCACTTAAGGGAAGTCCGTCTGTTCTAGGCGATTCGTTTCGTCGGGCTTCTCATTGCCTATATTCTTTAGAACGACGTTTAAAATCTCAACCTGTGCTTAAAGGGTTATATTATGACTTTATGTCCGAGTATGAGACGCTGGGGCATATGACTGAATATGACAATTCAGATTTAAGTCATAATGGATATTTTATTCCACATCATGGAGTGCTTCGAGAGTGTAGTAGTACTACGAAGCTTCGTGTTGTATTCAACGCGAGTAGTCCCACGTCATCAGGAGTGTCTTTTAATGATATTCAGATGACAGGTCCAACCGTTCAAGATGATCTATTGTCTATACTAATTCGATTTCGAATTTATAAATACGTTCTCTCAGCTGATGTAGAGAAAATGTATAGGCAAATAGTTGTTCATCCATCAAATAGACATCTTCAACAAATAATTTGGCGTGATAATGTGAACAATTCTGTAAAAGTATACAGGTTGAACACTGTCACATATGGCACAGCTAGTGCGCCTTATCTTGCCACAAGATGTCTAAAGCAAGTGGGTCTTGAATGCAAAAATAAAAAGATTGCAGACATTATCATTCACGATTTTTATGTCGATGACTTGCTTACGGGTGCTAATGATTTCGATGAATTACTTTTTATTCGTCAAGAAGTCACCAACACATTGGCTTCTGCTTGCATGCCACTGAGAAAGTGGAAATCAAATGATTCTCGGTTGGTTTCGGACTCAGTCCAGCCATCATTCAACCTAAATATGGAATCCGATTCCTCGAATAGGTTACTAGGTCTTGATTGGTTTGCAAGTTCTGACGAGTTGGGATATTTATTAGGATCGTCGATTCCTTCTAAGGGCAACACAAAACGTGAACTGCTCTCTGTGATCGCACGAATATTTGATCCACTCGGATTACTTTCACCGTGTGTAATCACTATGAAGATGTTGCTTCAGAAAATGTGGGTCAATAAACTTTCATGGGATGAGCCCTTGTGTCCGGAACTTTGTGTAATTTGGACGTCAATCACAAAATCATTACCGGAATTAAATAATTTTCGGGTTCCACGCAATGTAGTTTGTGATTCATATGAACATTTAGAACTCCACATATTTACAGACGCCTCTGAAAAGGCTTACGGCGCGTGCGCTTATATGCGTAGCGTGAATAGAGATGGTGAGTGTATGGTTCGCCTTTTAATTGGTAAAAGTCGAGTAGCGCCAATCAAACCTACAACTATTCCGCGATTGGAGTTGTGTGGCGCCTTAGTAGGGGCTCGTGTTTACGAGAAGGTTTTGAACTCTCTTCGGGTAAAAATTCGTAGGACATTCTGTTGGACCGACTCCGCCATAGTGTTAGGATGGTTGCACATGTCACCTACAAAACTCCAGCCATTTGTACGCAATCGCATAGCTGAAATTCTAGATAAAACTAGTAATTGTACTTGGCGACATGTGCCTACAGATAAAAATCCAGCGGACCTAATATCTCGTGGTGCGAATATAAGCAGTCTTAGAGATTTGAATTTGTGGTGGTATGGACCCGATTTTCTTAAAGAGGTTCAGTCATGTTGGCCGTCTCAATTAAAAAGCATTAGTCCAGAAACGCTTCCAGAAACTCGACAATTATTTACGCTAAGTTTAATTACAGATAATGATAATAAAAATAATATTCTTATTGATTTTAACCGATTTTCGAATTATTCTCGCCTTATAAGATGCATAGCTTATGTGTTACGATTTGTAAAAGCTTGTAAAAAACGTAAATTTTCCAATCTTGTTTTAAGCCAAGAAGAATTTCATGATGCATTAAATGTATTAATTTTAAAAAGTCAAGAGGACTCATTTTCTGAGTATCGATTACTCATTAATAAACAATTGTTGCCAAAAAAGAGTGCCTTACTGAAGTTTAATGTTTATTTAGATAAAAATAATATAATGCGAGTTGGAGGACGTCTCGACAATTCAATATTTTCCTACGACAAAAAACATCCTATTTTATTACAGTCCACTCATAAATTAACCAAATTGTTATTTGAGCACGAGCATAAGAGATTGTTGCACGCAGGGCCTCAATTATTATTGGCTTCCATAAGGGAAACCTATTGGCCTATAGGCGGCCGAAATTTAGCGAGGGCTTGTTATCACAAGTGCATTCGTTGCCAGCGCTTAAAGGGTAAAACTGTCACCCCAATCATGGGTAATTTGCCACAGCAGCGTCTCATTCCTGGTGGACACGCGTTTGAAAATGTAGGGGTCGATTATGCAGGCCCAATTATGTGCGCTAGTCGCCAAGGTCGTGGTTGCAAGCTAGTAAAGGCATACATTGCCATTTTTATTTGTTTTTCGACCAAGGCTATTCACCTTGAATTAGTAGGAGACTTAACTAGCAATAAATTTCTGCTGACATTAAATAGATTTATCGCGCGCAGAGGTAAACCGCTTAACATATATTCTGACAACGGCACTTCATTTACTGGCGCTTATAATGACTTGTCAAAATTTATAAAAAACAATTGCTCTTCAATTAGTGAAAATATGGCAACAGATGGCATTAAGTTTCACTTTATTCCTGCGTATACTCCTCATTTTGGTGGCCTCTGGGAGGCGGGTGTCAAGTCAACCAAGTATCATTTAAAGCGAGTGCTGGGAAATTGTAATTTGACCTTTGAGGAACTCACAACGACTTTAACACAAATTGAGGCTGTGCTAAATTCCCGACCACTAACACCATTGTCTTCGGATCCCGCTGACTGCACTCCACTCACACCAGGGCATTTTCTCATCGGAAGGCCGATGACATCGTTACCTACACCAAATTACCTCAACTGTTCCCAAAATTATTTGACTCGCTTTCAACGATTGGAACAACTCCGTCAACATTTCTGGTCCAGATGGAGCAAGGAGTTTGTTGCTGAATTACAACAGCGTACGAAGTGGCGGTCTTGTCAGGACAGTTTGAAGCTGGGTTCCTTGGTTGTCATTAAGGAAGACAGCCTTCCACCGCTCAAGTGGAAGTTAGGAAGAGTTGTAGCGATTCATCCGGGTTCTGATGGAGTGGTACGTTTGGCTGACATTCGGACAGCAACTGGAATATTAAGAAGAGCCTTCAACACAATCTGCCCACTTCCAGTTTTGGAGAATGCGAGTTGAAAGCAGGCTTTCAACGCCCGGGGGCATGTAGAAGCGCCTGATACATTTCTCCTAGCAACAATCAACATAGCAACAATTGCACGCATTCATTAGTTAAAAAGTTTAATAAAAAATCAGTGTACCACATATCCCGTGCCACGCAAGTCGTTTTATTTAAAATTCCCTTGTAATTCCCGCACACTCTTATCCAGAGGTTGGCAGATGGGCAGTTGGATTCGGGTCGTTATATTGTCAAAAACGACATCCTCTATGTCAAGTCTAAACTTACGTGTGGAAATCCTAGACTCTGCTGCTTTGTCCCTAAAGGTCATAGACTTAGCCTTCTGCGCATTTTTCACGACGAACATGATCACCACGGAGTTGATAAAACTGTCGATTAAATTTCGAAACACTTTTGGTTTCCGGGTTTAAGAGCTTTCACACAGAAATACATTTCGCATTGCTTAATATGCCTCTCCCACAAAAAAGTCCCTCGCGCTCCTTTACAGCCCATTCATTCGTGGGAAAAATCAGACGTACCGTTTGAAACTGTCCACTTGGATACATTAGGTCCCCTGCCTGAAGCCGATGGGTACCGTCATGTATTAATAGCTGTAGATGCTTTTTAAAAATATTGTTTACTGTATCCAATGTGCCGACAAGACGCAGACGAACTTAAGAGACATTTCACGAACATGATATCGTTGTTTGGAACCCTTAAATTAGTTGTTGCCGACCGGGGCCGTATGTTCCAAAGCACCGAATTCCAGAGCTGGATCGAGAACCTGGGGTGCGACATTCACCTTATAACACCGGAGATGCATCAATCCAACGGGCAGGTGTAACGTTATTGCCGCACCGTGCTCAACATGGTTCGCATCGAGTGCAATCACCGGCAGCAGAGATGGCCGGCTATTATGTGGAAGCTGCAGTTGATCCTGAGCATCACGAAGCACAAGACGACTCAGCACTCGGCATTGAACCTGCTCATAGGCGTTGAAGCTGCCACATCACTCATCCGCAGCTTAGTACGCGACGTAGCAATTGAAGGGTCGAGCCCCAACCGAGAAACACTTCGTGAGATGAGCCGTCAGAAAGCATCCGAGCATCTCCGTGCTAATCAAGATCGTCAGGATGCCCAGGTTAACGAGAGGCGGAAACCACCTCGTACTTTTGAGTTGGATTCCTTAGTTTTTGTTCGCAAACAGTCGGCGCAGTCGACCGGGAAGCTGGACTCATGTATGCGTGGATCTTATCGTGTTGCAAAGATACTACCACAGGGTCGCTACGAACTAAAGATTTGGCTGGCTCGTATGGAAAATCGACTCAGGCGGCCGCGGAATACATGATTCCGTGGCAAGGAGAGTGGACTCCTGAAGTGTGCCTAGCTTTCTTTAATGGTGAGTTCTCAATTATGTCGCTTCTTTGTTTTCCCGCTACATGTTGTTTTAAGAAGCCCTCTTAAATCGTGGGACTAACTGTGAGTTACGAACAAATTGAGCTGAGCTGAGATGATCGATTGTCTTGGAGCGCATCGGACACGCTATCCTAGTGTGCTCGGAAACTTGATCTGTCAAGTTGTCCTGGAGCAGGGCTGCCGGAAAGTCACGTGGGTGGCGATTCGTGTAGCGTTAGGCATGCCTGTCGGCAGACATTGTCTGTACTGGTTTAATGCATGCTTATATGTGAACCGATACACACACGCAAAGCCATGCCTCACGTAAGTACTCGTAGGTCTCTGACGAGTCGTGGGGGCGATCTTCCGACAAGTCCCGCCCCGGGTGGTTGTTACATATAGTTAGCGTTATGTAAACCCGAAAACTTCTTTATTTTTAACAATATTTTTCTAAATTTTGGTGGGCGTAATACTTACTAAATAGTAAAGCAATTTACGTGAAAAACGAAAATTTCAAAATTTTGAATTAGAGGAGTGTTCATTGGAGCCATCGAAATCGCGATAAAATCCGTATAAAATAGTTTTATTTCAATACAGTAAGTGAGGTTCAAATAATGAATTAGTCTTATTGTTAAGCTGAGGGGTGATACTGTCTATTTGAGTGTAAACCGAATTAATTTTCACCTTTAAATCTTGCAAATTGACATTTTGTAAGAAGCAGTGGTAATGAGATATGACCTTGGCGGCACCTAATTTAAATGGCAATATCCCAGGTCCGTCATTAATATTTTCAAGTTTTACTTCTTGAGCTAGGGCCGACTTCTGGAGAAGGAGGATGATCAGGAGCATTCTGCAACAATTGGGCGCTTTTAGGCACTCTCTTGAGTCGTGATTTGGCAACCGGTCCTCTTTTTTTCTTAGTATAAATATGAATAGGAAGGTCAGCCATTACTACATCATGAGTGTACCGAGGAGCTAATTTTTGCCGTGAGGCAATCGGGTTTTTAATAAAAATCTGTTGCTCTGGTGTGTACTCAGCCTCTGTTTCCCTATTTTTATTAATGTTACCCATTAAATTTTGCCGAGAATTATTACATAAGTCGTGCATCACATTATATGCAATAGCCATGCGTTCTTTATGATTGTTCATATACTGTTGCATTAAGTGAGAAGAGAGGTCTATATCAAAAGGGTCACGTGGATCAAAATGTCCTGTTATAACTTCTATTGGATTGCATTTTGTAAAGCTATGTATGCTACTATTGTAAGCTAAAAGAGCATAAGGCATAAGATTTATAACAGACTCAGATTTTTGGCGTAACTTTAAAATACGTAAGTGTTCTAGGATCGTTGAATGGAAACGTTCAACTATGCCGTTTTTATTTGGTGCGTGCGGGGCCAACCTGTGGTGCTGAATTTTATGGACTCTAACAAATTCCGCAATTAGTTGGTTAGTAAATTCAGTCCCATTGTCTGTAACTAAAGTGATAAGTATACCATGATGGGTGCAAAATGTAAGTAATGCTTGCAATACGCTAACAGCGGTTCCATCCCTTAAGTAGTAAGCTTGTGCATATTTCAAAAAAGCGTCTACGATAGTTAGAAACTTTTCGTTATGAATGGTAACGAGATCTAAATGCACTAATTCAAAAGGCCTACTAGCGGGCGGTACGACTTTAAACTGCTGTTTTATTGGGTTTCGGTCGTATTTCGCCTGGCCGCATATTGTGCACTCGTTAATAAATTTGGTTATATGTTCTCTCATTTTTGGCCAATAGTATCTATGAGCTAAAGCGAGAAAACATTCGTTAATGCCCCGGTGGTTAGTCTTTGCATCATGATATTTATTAATAATATCCTGCTGTCTAAGATACTCTTTAACGTTTTCTACTTCTCTTTTAGTTAATCTAAGGTTCATGGCGGAATTCTTAAAAGTGTTCTGGATAATGGGGATGATTTTATACATAGCCAACTGTGGTATGATTAGTAATCCGGTTTTAATTTAAGGATGCACATATTCTTTAATTGCGTTAATCACATCCTCCTCAAGGTTTGATTCGGAGATTTGGACAGATATCCGCGTATGAGTTTCGAATGGTTTTGTTACAATAGGCCTACGCTTTAAATCACCCACTAAATTAAAAATTAATTGTTTACAAAATTTATTCAAAGGTTCGTCTGAGATGGGCACTTCTAATATTGGATTTTGATTAGCTGTATGGACAGTAGCAGTTCTAGAATCATCGTTAACTTCTGTAGCCGTAATAGTTCTAGAGTCATCTAAGTTGGATGCATTTTCGGATGGATTAACTAATATGGACATAAGCTCTTCATTATTAATCTTGATCCTAGACAGAGCGTCCGCGTTAGTGTTATGCTTACCCTGCTTATATACAACTGAAAAGTCATATTCGCTTAATTTTAAACGCCAACGGGTAAGTCGTGAGTTAGGCTCTTTTAGATTCTCTTTTAGATAGACAAAAAAACAACGTCAACGGCACGGTTAACTTCTGCTCCGTACAAAATATTTATAAATTACAGTAATAGTTAGTTTATTAGTGTTCAAAAAGTGTTTAAAGGACAGTTTCATAGTTAAACATTAACATGTATTGTGGATAAAACCAGTTATTAACATTGAACACCATTTCATCAAGAAGTTTTTTCCAACTGCTGAAGTGCTGAGAACTTTTAAGTGAAGTGTGTGAACTAAAAAATAGTACCTTATTAAGTCAAATACATCACTAACAGTGTAATAAATCAAGCTTAATTAATGGAATAGTGTATTTCAAAAATCATCTACAATTTTGCCTAACCGTCAGAAAATTTAAATTCAAATTGACCTTTGGACCCCAGCAATTGTCAAGTTAAAAACAATTCTGTTAAAACATTTGCCTGGATCGAGTATTATATTTCGCCAGCTCTCACGTATACGTTTGTGGCCTGATCGCCTAAAGCAGGCGTGTTAGATTTCAGTGTCTTGAGAGGCGTTTGTTCGAAACCCGTGAGATTGACTTGCGAGTTTTTGTATTTTTAAATCTTGCCAAAATAATTGAAACTTGATAATTGACTCTGTTGGTGTGGAAAACAAATTAATCACACAAAAATGGCTCCAAATAATTATGGCAAATGTTCTGGGTGCAACAATTTTATAAAAAGTCGTGAGTACTTGGTATGTTCCATATGTAACTTGAAATATGATATTGAATGTGTGCAAGTATCATCTAAACGCTTTCAAAGCTTCTATGCCTTAGATCAAGATCGTAAAGCAAACTGGAAATGCCCCGAATGCTGTAATAAGACCCGAAAAACGGACAACTCTAATACGCCTATTCGCCCACCTGCATACATAGAATTAGAGTGTGACGAAACTCCTAATATGCATCAGTTCAATCTGATAACATTACGATTAGAAAAAGAGCAACTAGCCATTCCCATGTACCTGTTTCACCGGTAGTTGATCCTGTGAGTTTTCCCGAAAATAGCAAGTGTTACGAGGACCGTCTGCGTTGCATCATCAAAGAGGAAATGGAAGGAACAATCAAATCTATTATCAAGGATTTTGTAACAGAGCAGTTTAAGAATATGCGTCAAATGCTCAACGACTTTCAGGACTCATTATCGTTTATTAGCAATCAATATGAAGATTTGAAATGTGCAATGGAAAAAAAAAACGACATATTTGAAAATTTCGAAAAAGATAATTTTAACTTGAACCAGACAGTGCATAATTTATCCATGAGACTTAGTCAGGCTGAACAATATATGCGAGTAAACAATATAGAAATAAATGGCGTCCCAGAACACTCCTCTGAGAATCTAGTGAATATTGTTAGCCAGCTTGCGCAAACCGTGGACTTCTCTATTAAAGACGCAGACATCGATCATGCTACTCGAATCGCTAAACTGGACAAAACTAACAGCAGACCTAGAGCGATAGTTGTGAAACTGCGAAATCGTCGTCAACGTGATAGTATACTCGCCGCTGTCTACAAGTTTAATAAAAACAAAACTCCACAAGAGAAACTGAACTCCCATCATCTCGGTCTAGGTGGTCCCGCTACTGCGGTATTTGTTGCCGAGCATTTAACTACCATCAACAAGCAACTGCATGTTGCTGCACGTAAAAAAGCCAAGGAATTATCCTACAAATTTGTTTGGATTCGAGATGGTAGAGTATATGTTAGGAAAAACGAAACTAGTCCAGCAAAACTTATTCGCAATACTGAAGATCTCATACATATAGCCTAGTATTTCTTTATTATTATTTTTTTTACTTATTTACTCATTAGGAAACAATAACCTTGTATCCTTAAAGTAATTTATATTAAATTCAGTTCTTTAAATATATAATAACAATAATAATAACCCCCCCAGGGATTGAACCTTGACGTGGTGGGGGGGCTTAAGGAAAGCAGGAACTTAGACGAGGTCTGAACACCTAGACCAACATACCTCATTGTGAGCGATACTTTATTTAAACGCCAATAACAGCTGTGCGACCCTTTCTGAACGAATCATCCCAAACTACCCTAATATAAATGGAGCCAAGTGAAAGGAGATACAATTTACGGTCGCTGCCCGGGGGTCGCCGGGGCGCACCTGGAGCCGGTGCTGGGTGCTTCAGTATGCGGGACACCGGTGGCGCTGCGCTGAGCAGGCGGGCGCGCGCCACACAAGATGCTACAGCCGATCGTCGCAGGTTGAGCAGGCGGGCTCGCGACGTAGAAGCTACAGCCGACTTATCGGATGAAGATACCGTATCCCTTTTCTCATCCGTTCCCTCAACGTGCCCATCTTATATGACAAGGCGAACACCTACCTTGTCCTCTATAAGCTCAGTCGATGGTGTTGTACAAGATGTCGACTTAGACGCAGAGCTTGTACCCACCATAGACGTCAGCCGTACGCGTAGGCGATGGACATCTGAAATGAACCAATTTATCCTGCGCACTTACCTGCAATTGACTTCTCTAGACACCGACAGAAAGACTTATCTCGAACCGCTTCATTTAAAGTTTATAGAAATTCCCGAACATGCAAGTGAGCCGCCAAAGAGTTGGAGACCAGCGGAGAGCTATAATACGTAGTAAACTTTTGCCACAGAGTATCATCGATAAAATCTATAAAGATGTTGAAGAAGAAATCAATAGCCTACCAACTAGTACCAACCCCCCACAGACTTACATACAATCACAGACAAAACCAATTCAACCGAATAATACTGCAAGCAGCTCTAACCGTGTAAGGTGGACGACTGCGCAAAATGAAACTATAATGCGATCTTATTACCGAATCACCCATTTAGAAACCAATAAAACAGCATATCGTAAATTATTACACAGAGATTTTATCATTAATTTCCCATCCCTTTCACATGTATCGGAACAAAGAATAGCAGATCAGAGGAGAACCATAGTCTCTAATAAATATATTGCAGATGACCGACTGCAAGCAATAAGACAAGAAGTGGCTGAAGAACTGTCACTTACTATCAATAGTATTAATCATAACAGTAATCCAGAATATCTTTGCATAAACAGCGACGAAACAATATTAAACAATAGCACAATAGGAATAAATGGCACTGATGATCATCATGTAATCCTTGAAACCACAGAAGACAGAGATAAAGAAATAGACGAGACCTTCCAAAAAGCATTAGATTATTTCAAAAATACTGACCCTATTAACAGAAAGTATATTCCAAAGCAAAAACCATCTAAAAAATTAGCGAAAATCGTACAATATCTAAATAACATTACACTCCCTGAAAATATTAACCAAGAAACAGAGTTTAATACTTTGCAAACTGTTATGTATTGCGCTGCTTGGACAGCAGCAAAAGTTAATGGGTCCAAAATTAATTTAGATGATTATGAAAAAACTCGTAATAATCGAAAAGAACGTAAACCAGCTTGGCAGGCGCGATTAGAACGCAGAATAAATGAGCTACGCACAAAAATAGGCAGATTAACACAATTCATTAACGGTAACAGAACAAGAAAACTAACAATTCACGTTAAAGCAATAATGGAGCAATATAAAACACATTCTATACACGAAGAACCAAATATTCAGTTAACACACACCCTAGACACACTAAAACAAAAACTAACAGTTATATCCGGTCGTCTACACAGATATAAAAATTGCACTTTAAGAAAACAACAAAACAGTCGATTTAATAACAATGAGAAACTTTTTTATCGTACGATTAAACAGGCAGCTACAAATACTGAACCGGATAACACAGATAATAATATAAATGATATCCCAAGCTCCGAAGAATTGAAACATTTCTGGGCAGGTATATGGGGAACATCAGAAAGTCATAATACACAGGCCAATTGGATAGAAGAGGAAATAATAAATAATGCTAGATGTACAGAAATGAACTTCGAACAGATCCCACCAGAAATATTTGTAAAAGTACTCCATAACCTACATAACTGGAAAGCAGCAGGATCTGACCACATACACAGTTATTGGTATAAAAAACTGACGTACCTACATCCATACTTGCTTAAATATATTAATGATTTTATACAGGAACCTGTAATATACTTGCTTGCTTCGTTATTTATTTATTATCTTTAAATAAAATACTGTCTTGTAAATAATCTTGTAATTGGCGGGAAACCGGAGAAAGGAATGAACAAATAACATAAAAATTAAAAAGTTAACCTCGGACCATAGAGTAAAATGTAAACTCTAATAATAACTTCATGCATACACCACACCTCCCTCATAAATCAATAACAATTTCAAAAACTAATTACAACAGATCTTCTCAATAAAAATTACAAACTAAAAAAGTTATAAAAGAAAATAACTTTAAAAAATTAATAACATCATAAGTACAAAATGTATCGACAAAAAAGTAAAGAAATAAAATAACATATCAATCAATTTCAAAACCGTATCTTTTAACTGGTTTTACTATGCGCTTGGAAGTCCTCACCGACGGGGGTTCTACACTCTGTATTTCACATGATGATTGACCATGTGAAATTCCTTGCCCACTAGCCTCGGCAGGACCAACAATCCCATGACTCGCACGCGCACTCTCGTTAGAAATTTCAGATGGCTCCGCGGCTGGTACAGGTGACACTCCTTGTACTGGAGATGGCCAATTCAAAATCCGAATCATGATCGTTACCACAAACTCGGCACTTCATTAACTTGGTGGATTTGAATTGTGTGCGATAAAGTTGCCTATTCCCAGTGTCCGCTCCGCTCATGCCGCTCGTGCTACTGCCTAGATAGTCACCATGTTGAGCTGCGTTACTCGTAGAAATATATCTTGAACCTTGTCGTGATCGCATATTGTTTTGATTCCCTTTCCCTGTTACCATTACATGCATTGCTGAAGACGCTTCTGGTTCACCGTCGCCTCGCCTACAGGTCCGGTCCACCACCACCGCCGCGTCCGCTTCAGCCGCTTCTATAGTTACCGCCAATTTAAATGCGCCATCGAAATTAATGTCGTCCTCGGCAAATAACCGCTGTCTCATATAATCTCGTGCTAAACCGCATACAAACTGGTCTCTTAAATTTTCTTTTAAATTAATTGCAGAAAATCCACAGTGCTTGGTCATTTTTTTTAAGTTAGCCGCGTATTCTGCAACTGTTTCTTCATTTTGTTGGACCCTATGTCTAAATCTGTATCTTTCAGCTAATAAACTCGGTTTCGGTTGTAAATGGTCTTTCATTGTTGAAACCAAGTTGTTAAACGACTTAGATGATGGTTTATCGGGCGTGCACAGATTTACTAATAGTTTATATGCCTCGCTGCCCATGACTGATATTAATGTGGGCACATGCATCGCCGGCTTAACTTCATTAGCAATAAAATATTGCTCTAATCTATCAATGTATAGATCCCAGTCATCTTTGCCGAACTCAAAACTATTAATTTTTCCAAGGGCCATGTTTTATATAACTTGAATAAATCGAAATATAAATTATGAATTACCAACACGTGAGTAATTTTTCTTCTCGTCGCCAGTGTAATATACTTGCTTGCTTCGTTATTTATTTATTATCTTTAAATAAAATACTGTCTTGTAAATAATCTTGTAATTGGCGGGAAACCGGAGAAAGGAATGAACAAATAACATAAAAATTAAAAAGTTAACCTCGGACCATAGAGTAAAATGTAAACTCTAATAATAACTTCATGCATACACCACAGAACCAAATAAAATACCATCTTATTTAACATTAGGAGTTACTTATATGATACCAAAAGATCGAAATGACCCCATGAACCCTGCTAAGTATAGACCGATCACTTGTCTACAAACATTGTATAAAATTATTACCTCTTGCCTCTCTGAATTAATTTATCAGCACATAGATGCCAACAATATTCTTGCCGAACAACAAAAAGGTTGCCGTAAGTTCGCGCAAGGTTGCAAAGAGCAACTTATCATAGACTCCGTAATTCTTAAACATGTCCATAAAACCAAAGCCAATCTTTTCTCGGTGTATATTGATTACAAGAAAGCCTACGACTCTGTCCCCCACTCATGGCTACTCCAAATCATGCAGATCTATAAAGTCCACCCTAATATCATCATATTTCTTGAAGCAATTATGAAAAACTGGACAACCCGAATAAAACTTTCTACTCCCACTAAAACAATAGAAACTGATCCAATTAAAATAAAACGAGGTATATTCCAAGGAGATTCACTTAGCCCGCTTTGGTTTTGCTTAGCTTTGAATCCACTCTCCAATATTTTAAATTCTACATCACTCGGATATACCTTAAAATATAGAAATACTGAACAACCCATAGACGAACAAGAACGTATAAATAGGTTAAATCATTTACTTTCCATGGACGATATCAAACTTTATGCCCAAGATGAACACCAACTTGATCAGCTAGCTAACTTAACTGAATCGTTTAGTAATGATATTAGGATGGACTTTGGTATCGACAAGTGTAAGATCAACTCTGTAAAGGCAGGAGTTAATTATCAACACCATTATACCTTACATACCGGAGAACAAATAAACCCTCTCACCGAGCAGGAAACCTATAAATACTTAGGATATAACCAATCGTCCCAAATTAATTATAAAACCACAAAACTTAAATTAAAACAGGAATTTCAACATAGACTTAATACTATATTAAAGACTCAGCTTTATGCCCGAAATACAGTAAAAGCAATTAATACGTTTGCCATACCAATACTCACGTATTCTTTTGGAATTATAAACTGGAGTAAATCTGATTTAAAAAACTTACAACGCACAATAAACACCTCAATGACTAGATTCCGTAAACATCATCCCAGATCATGTATACAAAGACTAACCCTCCCAAGAAAAGAAGGGGGCAGAGGACTTATTGATATTGTTAATCTCCATAATAGACAAATTACAACACTGAGACAGTATTTTTTCCATAAAACAGCATCCTCTGGCCTTCATAAATCTATAGTAGAAAACGATAGCAAGTTCACTCCGCTTAATATGAAAGACAGAACAGATCAAAAAAATGAGCGAATGACAGACGATAAGACAAAAATAGAAGAATGGATCCAAAAGTCACTTCATGGAAGACACCGCCAAGATCTGAGCCAACCAAACGTCGACAAGGAGGCGTCGAACGCGTGGCTCAGCCAAGGCCAACTCTTCCCAGAAACTGAAGGATTCATGCTAGCTATACAAGACCAAATAATAGAGACAAGAAATTACCAGAAACACATAATAAAAACCCTTAATTCCGACACATGTAGAAAATGCAATAGTTCTCCCGAAACAATCCAACACATAACCGGAGCTTGTAAATCAATAACCCAAACCGATTATAAGCACAGGCACGATCAGGTGGCTAATATTATCCACCAGAAGCTAGCTCTAAATTACAGCTTGGTTGAGAACTCCCAGCCATATTATAAATACAAACCCAACACAGTACTAGAAAATCCAAGATCGAAATTATATTTTGATAGAGCCATCCTTACAGACCGAACCATTCCTTACAATAGGCCTGATATTACGTTGGTAGATAAAATTAGCCAAACCGGATACCTCATAGACATAGCTGTTCCAAACACACACAACTTACAGACAACAATAGCAGAGAAATTAACTAAATACACCGAGTTAAAAGATGAAATTACCCGACTTTGGCACCTCCGCAAAGTTGTTATAGTCCCTATTGTACTCTCCACCACAGGGGTAATACCCAAACAGCTACACCAATCACTAAAAACATTAAATCTACCTCCCAACATTTATCTTCTGCTACAAAAAGCTGCTATCCTTAATACATGCCGTACCGTCCGAAAGTTCTTACAGACTGACTCTGACATACCCACCAATAATATAAGATTAGCTGCAGCCCAGGGAAACCCTCCTGATGTACACTTGGCTTAGGCTCGTGTGCATCAGTATACCGGAGTAAATCCGAGCATAAAAATTAAAAAATAAAAATAATAATAATAATAATAATAATAATAAGCCCCCTAAATTCCAACCATACGTCCGAGTCGAACACCTGACTCACGTGGGGGGCGGATACGTGATGATAATTACTGGCACGGCTAACATGGCTCTGGGTACCCTTTAATTATGGAGACTCGTTCTAAAAGAAAACGTATAGGACCGCTTCCCGGGGGCGATCGCCGGGGCGCACTTGGAGCTGACGCTGAGTGCTACAGCATGCGAACCGTCAGCGGTAGTGAGCTGAGCAGGCGGGCTCCTACCGGGTCACCCGAAAACAATGCGACAGCCGAACAAATTTCTTTGTCTTCTTCCCCCAAATCACTATTTTCATCAGTGCCATCATCTCCCCCATCATATCTGAATTACGATTCAGTTCGATCCTCTTCCCCCCTATCTACGACATCTTTTGAACCATTAGTCGAAAACGATGTGCAACCGACAATTGTCGAAAACACTGCACCCGTTAAGACTCAACGTGCGCGAATAAAATGGAGTAAGGACATGAATACCTTTATCCTGCGCAATTACTACATACTTACTAAGCTAGAGACCGATACTAGGACTTACCTATCCCCCCTACACCAACAATTTATAGAACAATTTCCGCATATACAAGCTAGCAAACAAAGAGTTGGTGATCAGCGTAGAGCCATAATCCGGAGCAAATTATTAACTGATGAGGAAATAAAACAAATCAAAACTGAAGTAGAAGATTTTTTAAAGAATTACCAACCAACCACCTTAGTTCAAAATATAAAAGCAACAGGACAGAGAATGAAATGGACTACGGAGCATAATGAAACAATAATAAGATTATATTACACTATTACAGAATTAGAAAAAAATAAGACTGCAAACAGAAAACCTTTATATCAAGGCTTTGTTAATAAATACCCTGAACTTGCACATCTAAGTGAGCAAAGAATTGCAGACCAGAGAAGAATCATAATAGCTAATAGATTTATAGACCAGGTTAGGCTTGACCTTATTAAAGAAGAGGTTGCTAGAGAATTAGGAAGATCATCATTAAATATAAACAACCTAGATAATAGTCATACTCATACAATAGAATTAGCTGCAATACAAGAAGAAAACAGGGAAACAAATATAAATGACCCTTTAACACTTAATAACGTACGGGATAACACAGATAACAATATCGATATATCTATAATACATAACACAATAGTTCAAAACCAAGATATTGATAATACATTTAAAAACGCACTTAACTATTTTAATAAAATTAACCCTGAAAAGCGTCCATATAGGTATACCGAAACAAAAAAGTTCAAAAAAGCTTAGCTCTATCATTAATTATATTAACGACGTATTAATCCCCCAACATGCTAACGTGGATACAGAATTTGATATATTACACACTGTCATTTATTGTGCGGCATGGACAGCTGCTAAAATTAACGGAACAAAATTAACTATCCCACCGCTGGAAGCCCCAAAACACTTAAACTTAAAACCGTCATGGCAAAAGAGGATAGAAAAAAAAGTAGCGGACTTAAGAGCTAACATTGGTAGGTTAACAGAATATATAAATGGAAATAGAACAAATAGAATAGTTAAATGTGTAAAAAAGATATTAGATACATATAAACACACACAACACATGAAGAACCTAATAGAGACTTAAACCACTTTTTAGATACATTGAAACAAAAACTCTCAGTAGCAAGTAGTCGTCTTAAAAGATACACAGCATGCTCACTGAGAAAATCACAAAATAGTCAGTTTCACAACAACGAAAAGAAATTTTATCAACAATTAACTAAACATACAACTAATTTCACAAGCTCTAATAATACTAATAATGAGCAAAATTTAAATATCTTGAACACCGACTCAATAAGACAGTTTTGGGATAACATTTGGGGAAACTCTGTCAATCACAACCCTAACGCAGAATGGATACAAATAGAAGAAGCTAATCAACTGAATAAGCAACAGATGGAATACAGTTTTGTCCCTACTGATATATTTCATAAAGTTTTATTTTCAACGCATAACTGGAAAGCCCCTGGATCAGACAAAATACAAAATTTCTGGTTAAAAAAACTCACAAATATTCACCCATTGCTATATAACCACATAAACAAATTTATAAAGAACCCTGATGCTATACCTTCCTACATCACTACTGGTGTCACCTATATGCTACCTAAAGACCCTGACGACTTAAGTAACCCAGCTAAATACAGGCCAATTACATGTCTCCAAACAATTTATAAAATTACTACAGCATGCATATCACATCTTATTTATAAACACGTAGAAACTAATAATATACTTACTGAACAACAGAAGGGATGTAGAAAGTTTAGCCAGGGCTGTAAAGAGCAGCTGATTATAGACTCTATAATTCTAAAGCAGGTTCAACAGAAAAAGGGAGATATGTATAGCATCTACATTGACTATAGGAAGGCCTATGATTCCGTACCGCATTCGTGGCTCATAAAAGTACTAAATATTTATAAAATCCATCCTATAATAATTTCATTCTTAAGTAACTTAATGTCTAAGTGGACTACACGATTACAATTACAAATATTAGCAAAAAGTTTAGAAACAGAACCGATACAGATCAAACGTGGAATATTCCAGGGAGACGCGCTCAGCCCATTATGGTTCTGTCTTGCCTTAAACCCTTTGTCAAATATGCTAAATTCAATGAAAATGGGCTATTCTTTAGATATGTTAACTTCCCGAACGAATGCAGTTGAAAATTATTTATTATACCACCTAATGTATATGGATGACATTAAAATCTATAGCTCAAGCCAGACCGAGTTAGATCATCTAGTAAATATAACAGAAACATTTTCACGTGACATTTCTATGCAGTTTGGAATAGACAAGTGTAAGACAAACTGTATCAGGGCAGGACAGTATCATCGCTATCAGCATCATTTACAGGATGGTGACACTATTGATCCATTATGTGAGGGAGAATCTTATAAATATCTAGGATACCATCAGTCAAAATTAGTTCACCATAAAGACATAAAATCTCAAATAACTCAAAAATTTAAGCACAGGCTAAATTCAGTGTTGAAAACGCAACTTAACTCTAAAAATACTACAAAAGCAATCAATACCTACGCTATCCCAATTCTCACTTATTCTTTTGGCATTATAAACTGGACGAAAAAAGAACTCATAAATTTACAGAGAACAATAAATACCACCATGACAAAACACAGGAAGCATCACCCAAGAGCAGCTATACAAAGACTAAACTTACCCCGAGGTGAAGGCGGGAGAGGAATAATTAATATTGGAAACCTACATAACAAACAAATAGCAACCCTTCGGCAATATTTCCACAATAAAGCAGAAACCAGTACCCTACATAGAGCAGTTAACATAGTTGATAAAAAATTTACTCCTTTAAACCTCCAGGATTCTAACCAACAAAAAAATGAAACACTAATTGATCAACAGTCTCTTATTAATAAATGGGCCCTGAAGTCTCTACACGGAAGACATTACCAAGATCTGAGTCAAGTGAACGTCGATAAAAAGGCATCGAACGAATGGCTCAGACGAGGGGAACTCTTCCCGGAGACGGAGGGGTTCATGATAGCCATCCAAGATCAGGTCGTCGAGACACGTAATTATAAAAAATATATCATTAAATTAAGCAATCAGATCGACATATGCAGACGATGTAACAATAACTCAGAAACAATCCAACATATCACAGGTGCCTGTAAAGTAATAGCCCAAACTGATTATAAATATAGACACGATCAAGTTGCCAATATAATACACCAAAAACTAGCTACAAAATATAAACTAATAGTCCCACCTAAAAAGCCTACGCCATATTATAAATATACCCCTGAAACTGTTCTTGAAAATGCTAATTACAAACTTTACTTTGACCGAGCTATCTTGACCGACAAAACCGTGCATTTAATTAACATTTAATAATTTGTCAAAATACTGTGATGATAATCAGCTTTTCCTCAATAGTGATAAATGCTTCATAATTAGTTATACGCGAAAACCTAAACCAATACATTTTCACTACAAAATAACTAGCCGTACATTAACTAGAGTAAAAACTGTCCGGGATTTGGGTATCACGATGGACGAAAAGCTGACTTTTAATTTCCACATAGATAAAATCGTTGAAAGATCATTAAAAATGCTCGGTTTCATCAACAGGTGTAGCAAGCCATTTAAAAACCTGAACACTATTAAATTATTATATTTTGCATTCGTGCGATCAATTTTAGACTTTGGGTGCATAATATGGAATCCTCAATATAAAATACACGTTGCGCGGTTGGAAAGAGTACAACGAAAGTTCATTAATATTTTAAATTTCAGAAATAATTGTTACTCATACACCTACGACGAATCTCTTAGTTTGTACCATTTAACGTCTTTAGAAACACGCCGATTACAGTTTGACTTTCTTATGTTATACAAAATTTTAAACGGACTGATCGATTGTCCGGACATTTTATGCAGAATAAATTTTATTGCAAAAAGTAGATATTTATCACATCCCTCTCGTGCAATTCAACTAGATGATAGACACCTGCAAATCTTTATACCACCTTCTGCGAACAAAAACTATACACGTAATCGTTTCCTTGTTAGGAGTTCAAAAAATTATAATACAAAGTTTTGTAATACACATACCTTAAAAACAAATATTGATATATTCTTCAATTCACTCAATACATTTAAAAAACTTACACTTGTCCAACTACAACCATAAAACAGATAATGTTGTGTTATAATAATTTTGTGTTGTAGATATAACTAGATTTACGAGTATATACCTTTCTTTTTGTTATTTGTTGTAAACTACCATTACTCTTTTACTTTTTTTTTCTACTAGAAACTGTTACTTTAATAATAACGCAACACATATGCGTCTCATTATTTGTCGAACATAACTCCTTATTCAGTTAATTTTTCTCATAGTAATAAGATATTATATTATGTATCATAGAAAATATACTTTATTACATTGTTCACGGAGACCTAAACTTTTTGTAACTAGCTAACCTCTTTTCGGCACTAGAGGTCAATAACACTAGACTTATATTAGTATAAGTAACATAAGTTCTTATTTATGTAAAATAAATGTATATGACTGTTTGTTGCCAAAATAAATAAAAAAAAATAATAAAATAATTTTAATAGACCTGACGTCACTTTAGTTGATAAAATAAATAAGACTGCTACCATAATCGATATAGCCATACCCAACACCCATAATTTGCAAAGTACGATATCTGAAAAAGTCACCAAATATATAGATCTAAAGGATGAAATCACCCGCATGTGGCAGTTACAAAAGGTTTCTATAGTTCCCATAGTAGTCTCGACCACGGGAGTAATTCCCAAACAGTTGTCCCAGTCCCTAGGTTTATTAGACTTACCTCAGCAAACTTACATCCAAATCCAAAAAGCAGATATTTTAAACACGTGTAGGATAGTCAGAAAATTTTTGCAGTCCGAGCTATCACCAGAACCTATTTCCAACATAACATTAAACTAATCCAGCAATCATTTGGCCTAGGCCCGTGATTGCTATTTATACCGGTTTTTATTACCGAGTTGCCTAGCAAATATAAACAAAATAATAATAATAATAATCTTTATTGTACACAA
This sequence comes from Deilephila elpenor, assembly GCA_949752805.1. Lineage (NCBI taxonomy): Eukaryota > Metazoa > Arthropoda > Insecta > Lepidoptera > Sphingidae > Deilephila > Deilephila elpenor. The sequence goes on from OX457095.1 coordinate 158,199, forward strand.
AGAACATAACAACACAAAGAAATAAAATAATACAAAAGTACAAAAGGCGGTCTTATCGCTCTGAGTGATCTCTGCCAGACAACCTTTGGATGGATATAGGGGAAGGAGAGAAAGAGAGGGCAGTGTAAAAATAAAGAATAAATGCTCAAAAAATAAATAATTAAACAAATAAATAACTAATTTAAATACTATGAATACATATATGTAACATGATAAACATACGATCTATATAAACACATATAAATTTATAAATAAGTAAATAAACATACATATACATACATATATTAAAAAATATATATATATAATTATTTTACTATGAAATATATAATATGAATGACAAATAGCAATAGAGAAAAAAAACAGTGTTGATCAATGTTTATTGCGAAAGGTAATACTCTTTCATCAGCTTTTTGAAAGACGACAAAGTTTGAGCCTGTCTCACCGCTATAGGAAGAGCGTTCCATAATCGGACAGCTTCGACAGTAAAGGATTTATCCGTAAATGTTGTGGTGTGTACGGGCATTCTCAGTTTCAGATTCTCTGACGATCTCAAGGATCTCGTATGTGACTTATGAAGAAAAATAAATCGGTCTTTAAGGTAAGAAGGGGACAGAGGATTAAACAAAATATTGTATAAAAGAGAGAGAATGTGAGTATTCCGGCGAAGCCGTATAGGTAACCACTTGAGCTTAGCACGAAATTCAGAAACATGATCATATTTGCGTAGTCCAAATATAAATCTGATACAGAAGTTTTGAAGACGCTCAAGTTTATTAAGTTGGTCTTCGGTGAGGTCTAGATAGCTGACATCGGCATAATCAAGGATGGGAAGAAGGAGTGTTTGCGCAAGTGAAATCTTCGTGGCAATAGGCAGAAAATTGTGTAACCGTCGCAAGGACCTTGCCGACGCAAACAGCTTGCGACTTGCTTCTCGAAGTTGCGTTATATACTACCAAAATATACGTGGCATGCGTACTAAAACAAATGATATTTATCATAATATAAGTTTAAATAATTATAACATTATTGTCTTTACGGAAACATGGCTTAATGCATCAATAGCTGATAGTGAGTTTATTGACAACCGATACATAGTCTATAGACGTGACCGCGTATGTTCCAGGGATACCAAAATGGATGGTGGAGGCGTATTGATTGCGGTGTCAAGGGATCTTATATCTATGCGAATGCATCGATGGGAGAGCCAATGTGAGGATTTGTGGATTACCGTGCAACTTAAAATTAATAATACTATCAATACAATCGCCGTGTGTGCGGTGTATTTGCCTCCACCTGCCAGTTTGCAAACACTTAATGAATTTATTGATGCTACAAATTTGACCTTGAACTGTATAAATGATGTTATTGTGTTAGGCGATTTCAACCAAAGTTCCATCGCTTGGTCATCTAGTGATGATATTGGGTATACAATTCCATTTATTTATAACAACCCCTTGGGATATTCCTTGGTAGACTTCATATCATGTAATAGCTTACACCAACTTAATAATGTGCCTAATATAAAAGGATCTATGCTTGACTTGATTTTGACTAATTTATCTGATGTTAATGTTACTGAGCCACTAGACGTGCTATCTAAACTGGATCTCCTGCATCAGAGTTTATTAATAACTGTCAATTTTTCTCATAATATTAAATATATGTCACCAAAGAAAAAAGAAGATTTTAATTATTTTAAAACTAATTTCGATTGTATAAATTCTGATCTAAGAAAGATTCCATGGCAAGAACTTATGGATTGTAAAATGCACGTTAACGATATGGTCTCAGCATTTTATAAAATATTATCAGCTACTATTGAGAAAAATGTTCCAAAACACATTAAAAAAAGCTCAAAGTACCCTCAGTGGTTCACCAAATCCCTGATTAGGCTACTCAAAGAAAAATATAAAATAAGAAACCGATAAAGAAAATATTTAAATCCGCGAGACAAAATAGAATATGAAATAATCCGTCAACGCTGTCATAAACTGCAGGATGAATGTTTTAGTGACTACAACCGGAATATTGAAAGCAATATTAACCGTAATCCTAAAGCCTTTTGGACATATTTAAAACATAAAAGAAAGAACAAATCTACCATGCCAAACGAAATGCACATGGATGAAAATATTGTAACTGGTGGCAGTGAAATTGCTAATCTATTTGCAAGCCACTTCTCTTCAGTATTTATGAAAAACAATCCTACAAATTTTAATAACAGAGAATATTCAGACAATGCATACAGCTACTTAGGTACCGCCGTTTTGACTGAAAAGCAGGTATATAAAAAATTTAACCACCTAAATATTTTCAAAGGCAGTGGTCCTGATGATATTCATCCTGTATTTATTAGACGCTGTTGTTCTACACTTGCCTTGCCATTGTCAATAATATTTAATCATTCATTATCTACTGGAAATTTTCCAGACGAGTGGAAAAAGGCTAGGATAGTCCCGATTCACAAAAAAGGTAATACTAGTGATGTTAAAAACTATAGACCTATAGACCTATCTCCATATTATCATGCTTTGAAAAAATTTTCGAATCCATTGTATCCCCAATACTTTCACACCATATACAAAACACAATTATAAAGAATCAGCATGGGTTTTACCGCGGTCGATCGGTTACAACTAATTTAGTTTCATTTATATCAGACGTGGCTGGAGAACTTGATGGAGGTAATGAAATTCATGCAATTTATACTGATTTCAAAAGTGCTTTTGACAAGGTTGACCATTCAATACTGCTACGTAAACTTGAATCAAGTGGTGTTCATGGTTCACTTTTAGGCTGGTTTAAGTCATACTTAGAAAATAGATCTCAGTTCATAGTTATTAATGGATTTGTGTCTAAACTACATTGTGCTACTTCTGGAGTACCCCAGGGATCTATACTTGGACCAATCCTATTTTTGTTATTTATTAATGATATAGGATTGGCAATACAAAATTGTAAGTTTCTTCTCTTTGCAGATGACTTAAAAATATATCGTACTATTAAATCCGTGAGTGATTATATAGGAATGCAGGACGATTTGACCAGGATATGGCAGTGGTGTGACACGAACCGTATGGCTCTCAATGTTGATAAATGCTGTTTTATTCAGTTTACAAGAAAGAAATATCCAGTGCATTACGAATACCAACTCCAATCAACGACCTTATCAACAGTCCATGAAATACGAGATCTTGGTGTGATACTGGACAGCAAATTAACATTTAAATCACATATTGATAGTGTTGTTAAAAAATCGGCTCAAATGTTAGGTTTCTTTAAGCGTAATACAAAATCATTCCATTCCTTGCATACAAAAATAATTCTGTATAACTCGTTAGTTAGAAGTCATCTAGAGTTCGCATGTGCTGTATGGAATCCTCAATATGCAGTTTCTTCTCAACGTATTGAAGGTATACAAAGGGCCCTTACTAGGCATTTGGCCTTCCTGAGTCCTGGCATTTCTCACAGGTGTCCATATAGTGAACGACTTGACTTCTTCAAAATGAAATCTCTCCAGCAGCGTCGCGTAATTAATGAGACTCTATTTTTGCATGGTATGGTCAATGGTAGATTTGATTGCAATTATATTTTGGAGCGGATTGGTCTGTCCGTGCCTTACAATTACCCTCGTAAACCAATAACTAAAATATTTTATACCACACACTGTCGAACTAATGTTGTTCTCCATTCTCCCATCGTAAGAATATGTAAATCTTACAATAACTTATGTGCTCAGCATCCAGAATTGGATGTATTGAGCGATTCATTGCGAACATTTAAACGAAAGATGCTGGAATCATAATTTGTATTTTCCATATAATTTGTATTTTTTCATAAATTTTATATTCACATAATTTTGACTTTACGATTATTTTATTTTTTGATTTAATTTTGTTTTCGTCGTCTATTTTGTATTTTTTAATTTACACTAACCATTAATTTTTTTTTTGTTTAAATATTTCATTATTTTTTCTATTGTTTTCAGTTATGTTTACCTTCTACAGTTATTTTTTGTGTCCGTGTATGGAGTTGTTTTTTTTCTGTTAAGCTAAGTTGTCAACACTCATAATTGTTATGTTTACCAGTAAAAATACATGTATATAGTACAATATTTATGTTCTGTATAATTGTAAGCATAATGTTAGTGTTGCTTAATAATAAAATTAAAATAAAATTCATTACCCATTGTAATGGCCTATGGTCAGTAATAATTTTAAACTTTCTGCCGAATAGATAGGGTCTAAAATATTTAGTTGCCCACACTATCGCCAAAAGCTCTTTCTCGATAGTGCTATAGTTACACTCACTAGAATTCATAGTTCTGGATGCATAGGCAATCGGTTTATCCGAGCCTATTGGGCCTTGAGATAATACGGCACCTATTGCGACATTAGATGCATCAGTGGTAAGCACAAATTCCTTATTGAAGTCCGGATATTGTAAAATTGGGTCATTGGTTAATAGCGTTTTACAGTGCTTAAAACAATTAATATAATCTTGATCTAATTTAATTTTGGAACCTTTTTCAAACACTGGGTTAGTGGTTTAGTCACACGTGCAAAGTTAGGGATGAAATATCCGATAAGTCCGAGAAAACGTTTGATTTCGGTGGTCGTTTTGGGCAAAGGGTAGTTCTCAATAGCTTTTATTTTATTGGGGTTAGGTTTCACACCATCGGTAGATATAATGTGTCCAAGAAATTCAGTTTCGAGCTTGAGAAATTCGGATTTGTCTAGTTGGATTTTAAAATTAGACTCACGTAACTTTTTGAATACTTTTTCTAAATTTATTATATGCTCCTGAAGGGAGGTGCTGAAAACTATAATATCGTCTAAGTAAACTAGACATATATTATTTTGCAAGTCTTTTAAAACATCCTCCCTCATCCGTTCCCACCCTTCTGATAGGTGTTGGTGGATCCAGGCGATGCTCGTTGATGTGGTTGGGTGTCGGGGCGGGTATTAGGCTGGGGGACGCTGGTGTGGAGTACAGGGAGACCCGGTGGGAACGGTCACCGCCGGCCGCCTGCCCGTCAGTAGGGGACCTGAACCCGGGGGCCCACAATTGTCAAACTCCCTCCCCGGGAACCTGTCCCGCCAACCGGCGAAAATCCCGTCATGCAGTCGTCGTGCCAGAGTGGGAGACTGGAGTGGATCGGCGACTGCACGCGGAGGGGCACCGGGGGCCCTTCCGTGCTTCTCGCTGGCTCCTCCTATTGCCGTATGCCCGTTTCGCACTATATCCTCCCTTTCTCGGGTATCGTCCTGGGTCAACCACGCTTTTTCCTTTCCCTATCCCACTCTCTTTAAAAAAAAAAAAAAACAATGCGAATGAAAAAGAAAAGTAGGCTCTCCACGGCGGGAAATGCATCCACATTTTCTGTGGACTTCTGCAATGTCAGGGGTCTACACAGCAACCTCGACGCCGTCCACCACCATCTAGAGACGGCGCGGCCTGCCCTGCTCTTTTTAACGGAGACGCAAATATCCGCCCCTGACGATGTATCGTACTTAAATTACCCCGGTTACGTATTGGAACATCAATTCCTACGTAAAGCCGGGGTGTGCGTCTTCGTCAGGGGTGATATCTGTTGTCACCGCCTTCGGGGCCTCGAGCGTCGGGACCTGTCCTTATTATGGCTGCGGGTAGAATTCAAGGGTAAGACCCGAGTCTACGCATGCCTGTACAGGTCCCACGGCAGTGATACGGGATCTACTCAATTATTTGAGAGCATCCAAGTGGGGACTGACCGGATTCTCGAGCAGTTCCCTTCCGCGGAGGTGGTGGTCCTCGGTGATTTCAACGCTCATCACAAAGAGTGGTTGGGATCCAGGACCACTGATCTCCCCGGTCAGGCTGTTTACGAGATGGCCTTGGCTTATGGTCTCTCGCAGCTGGTAACACAGCCCACCCGTGTTCCAGATGTTGAGAGCCATGAGCCCTCTATGTTGGATCTTCTGCTGACGACACACCCGAACGGATACAGGATAGTGGTTGATGCTCCACTGGGATCGTCGGACCACTGCCTGGTCCGTTCGTGGGCCCCTGCAGCGGGTTCCAGTCGTTCTTCTACAACTGGAACTCGCACGGTTTGGCGGTATATGTCAGCAGATTGGGACGGACTCCGAGGATTCTTCGCGTCCTACCCATGGGGGCGGCTTTGCTTCTCCTCTGATGATCCTGACGCCTGTGCGGACTGCGTCGCGGAGACAATTGGCTTGGGTATGGAGACCTTCATACCCAGCTCAAAAATACCCGCAGGGCGTCTCAGCAGGCCGTGGTACAATCGTGCCTGCGCCATTGCTGCGCGCCTCAAGCAGACCGCATACGCGGCGTGGCAAGACGCCAGGAGGCGTCGGGATCCAAATTCGAAGGAGGAGAAACGGAAGTTTAATGCCGCCTCTAGATCCAACAAAAGAGCCTTAGCTAGGGCCAAGGCGGAGCACATCCGCAGAATTGGCGAGCGGCTCCAAAGCTAACCCTCCGGGAGCCGTGCTTTTTGGTCGCTCGCTAAGGCTGTGGAGGGCAATTTCTGCCTATCCAGTCTCCCACCACTGCGTAAACCCGATAACAGTTTGGCCCATAGTGCAAAGGAGAAGGCCGATCTCTTGGCCCAATTCTTTGCCTCGAACTCGACTTTGGATGACGGGGGAGCCACACCTCCGAACATCCCTTGGTGTGAGAGTGTCCTGTCTGATATAAAAATCACCCAGCGTGCTGTCAGACGGGAGCTCATGGCTCACGACATCCATAAGTCGAGTGGGCCGGACTGTATCCCCGCAGTGGTTCTTAAGACGTGCGCCCCTGAGTTGACCCCCGTGCTAACGCGCCTTTACCGTCTTTCCTACAAAACCAACCGGGTTCCGGCTTCGTGGAAGGTCGCCCATGTCCACCCAGTCTCCAAAAAGGGTGACCGATCGGACCCTTTGTGCTGCAGGCCGATTGCTGTCAAATCCTTACTCTCCAAGGTCTTGGAGCGAGTTATAAACACTCAGCTCCTGAGGTATCTTGAGGACCGCCAGCTGATTAGTGACCGCCAGTACGGTTTCCGTCACGGTCGTTCAGCTGGTGATCTCCTAGTGTACCTCACGCACCGTTGGGCGGAGGCTTTGGAGAGTGGGGGTGAGGCGATTGCGGTCGGCCTTGACATAGCGAAGGCGTTCGATCGAGTGTGGCATGGCGCCCTTCTGGCGAAGCTACCCGCGTATGGACTCCCTGAGGGACTCTGCAAGTGGATCGCCAGTTTTTTGGATGGTCGGAGCATAAAAGTCGTGGTGGACGGCTGTTGCTCCGAGACCAAGACCATTAACGCTGGTGTTTCACAAGGATCGGTGCTATCGCCGACACTCTTCATCCTGCATATCAATGACATGTTGTCTAACGACAGCATGCATTGTTATGCGGATGATAGTACGTGTGACGCGCGATACATCGGCCATCAGAGTCTCTCTCGAGGTTCCATTGAGGAAAGACGGTCTCAACTTGTGTCTGAAGTCGAGAGATCTCTGGGGCGGGTCTCCGAATGGGGTGAATTGAACTTAGTTCAATTTAACCCCTCGAAGACACAAGTTTGCGCATTCACTGCGAAGAAGGACCCTTTTGTCATGGCGCCGAAATTCCAAGGAGTTACTCTCCGCTTCTCTGGCAAAATTTTGGAAATAGAACTTTTTAATGACATATTTAACATTAGTGTATTATGTTTCACAGAGACTTGGTTGAAGGCGCACCTTATGAATTTCAATGTGAATGGGCTTCAGGGTCGCCAGCTCATTTAATAGAGTATCGGCGGAAGGTGGAGGTACGTTAATTCTAGTTCGCGATCATATCACATGAAGGGAAAGAAAAGACATCTCCTGCCTCTCTGTTGAACGAGTGTGTGAGGTCGCATGTGCAGAAACAAATTTATATGTCATATTATGTGTCTATAGACCTCCTTCATCAAACATTACGGCTTTCTTGTCAATAATGGAGGATATTTTAAATAAAATTAAACATAATAAAAATGTTTTAGTCTGTGGGGATTTTAATTTGGTTGATTCGGTTGATAAATGTAGGTTTGTGTCTTTATTTGGCTCATTTAATCTTACTTGTTTGTTTTTGGAGCCTACTAGAATAACGCCTGAAACTTCGACTTGTATTGACAACATTATAACTAACTTCGAAGTTCTTGAAAAATGTGTTAAGATAGGTGTTAGATCTGACCATAAATGCCAGTTAGTAAAATTAAATCATGTTGTAAATAAAACCGAAAGATTAATAACATATAGGCCGTTATCAAAGAACATCCTAGGAAAATTTAACAATAGTATTCAATCAAAAATAGGGAATTTAACACTTGATGTCAGTACTCCTCATTATTTAATATTATATGCCAAGAGTTTAACCAAATATGTACTACGAAAACGGTTAAAATTAACGATAAAATAAAATTTTGTGCCTGGGCGACCACAGGCATTAAACGTAGTAGGGAAATCTTGTATGAGTTGTATGACAAAAGGTTCTATACACCTGATGTCAATTTCAAAAACTATGTTAGCACATATTCAAAAATATTTAAAAAAGTTTGCAGGCAGGCTAAATCAAATCATATAAGTGAAAAGCTTAGATTGTCCAACAATAAAATAAAAACAACCTGGCAAATTATTAATACTGAAACTGGAAAAAATAGAAAATTTGACAACAAAATTGCCCTCCGCATTAATGATGACCTAGTTTCAGATAAACTTATTATTGCCAATTATTTTGATAATTTTTTCACTAATATACCATTAAAATTGACAAAAAATTTAGAATCATCAGCAGATTTAGCAGAATCTTTTTTAAAGGAAAATGTCTTTGTTAATATGCCTAGGTTTGATTTTGAAACAGTAACCAGTTATCAAATAATAAAAGCTTTCAATCAACTCAAAATGAAGACTACAGAAGATATATGGGGACTGTCTGTTAAAGCTATAGAGGCTATTATTGTTGGTATTGCTCCGATATTGGCTTCTATTTTCAATTCCTGCATAAGTGCCGGTGTTTTTCCCAACCTAATGAAAATTAGTAAAGTTGTGCCCATTTTTAAGTCAGGTTGTTCAAATAATCCGTCGAATTTTAGACCCGTTTCTATACTACCTGCTCTCTCAAAATTTTCGAGAAAATTATGCTTATTCAAATGCTAGCACATTTTGACAAACATAAGATATTACATAAGAATCAATTTGGTTTCACAAAGGGTCGCTCAACTCAAGATGCTGGGACGTCTTTAATCACATCGATCCTAGAGGCCTGGGAGGCATCTCAAGATGCTCTGGGAGTATTTTGTGATCTCTCTAAGGCATTCGACTGTGTTGACCACCAAACACTTATTATGAAGTTACGTTACTACGGCGTCAGTGGTACGTCGCTTGATCTCGTAATGTCTTATTTATCGGGTCGTGAACATAAGGTTTCTTTGAACGGGATCAATTCGGTAGGATCAAAAGTTAAAATTGGGGTTCCTCAGGGTTCCATTTTGGGTCCCTTTTTGTTCCTAGTATACATAAATGACCTTCCTTACATGGTACAGAAATGGTCAGACATAGTTTTATTTGTTGAAGACAAAAATCTTGATACTCCGAACAATATTCTGAATTTAATTTCGAATTGGTTTTCAGCTAACAATCTGCTTTTAAATGCTGGAAAGACTAAATGTATTCGCTTTGCATTACCAAATGTGGCAAGCGTAAACTCGCGTATAGAACTAAATTCAGAAACACTAGATTTAGTTAGTTCTACAATTTTTTTAGGAATTACTTTAGATAAGAAGTTGCAATGGGGTCCTCAAATAGAGAGATTATCAGGTAAACTTAGTACTGCAGCCTTCGCTGTGCGAAAGATAAGAAAACTTACTGACGTTCCAACAGGTTGGTATATTTTGCATACTTTCACAGTTTAATGTCTTATGGTATTCTACTGTGGGGATCGGCTGCTGATATTGAGTCCATATTTATTTTACAAAAAAGGGCAGTCCGCGCTATTTACGATCTTGGTAGTCGCGATTCTTTACGATCTGTTTTTAAGGAAAGTAATATACTAACCGTGCCATCTGAATATATATTTCAGAATATAATGCACGTTCGTAAAAATATCAATAGGTTTTTCAAGATTAGTGACACCCACAGTATTAATACGAGAAATAAAAATAAATTAGCTATACCCTCCTTTAGATTAGAAAAGTCTAAAAAATCTTTCGCGGGTAATTGTATAAAATTTTATAATAAACTTCCCAATTCGATAACGCATCTGCCGGACAAATTATTTAAGACACATATTAAAAGCATACTTATGACTAGGGGCTATTATAGTATTAAACAATATATTGAGGATAAGGAAGCCTGGCATTAGGTGTTTTCTTGCACTTTGCGACCTCCTGGGGCACTGAGGTATTCACTTATTACATTCTCATTTTAAAATAACTGAAATATATAAAATAAATAATTTCAAAATAAAAACTAATCAAAATGAGACAAATTAATTAATCAACAAGTTTATAAAATAAAATAAATTAAATTAAACAATGAATAAATAAAATACCTATTTAAATTATATGACGACCGATCGAGAAAAATAAATAATAATAAAAATAAGCAAGGCAAGCTTTGTAAGACAAGTCACAAATATTTATTTCAGTAACTTGACCAAAACCAAGCCCACTGAGTTTGACTCGCTGGATCTGCTCAGAACTGGGTCGCGCCGCGTAGTATCCAGTGGTAAAGTTAAGCCCGCTGAGTTTGTTCGCCGGGTCTTCTCAGTCGGGTCGCGTTGGATCCGGCAGTAAGCCTAAAATAACGGGACGTTTTGGAAATACTCACCATGAGTATTTCCAAAACGTTATTTAATCAATTGGACCCAAAACAAGCCCACTGAGTACTATTCGCTGGATATACTCAGAATTGGGTCGCGTCGCGTAGTTTCCAGTGGTAATGGAAGCCCACTGAGTTTGTTTCGCCGGGTCTTCTCAGCCAGGGCCGCGTTAGATCCGGTGGTAACATTAAACCGCTACGCACCGCTTTAATTTAATACTTATGGTCCACTCAGACATCGATTATCGTAAATAATGTATTTCCTAAGGGAAAAAAAATACCATAAAATACTAATAAGTAATATAATACTTAATATAATAAAATTAATATAAAAATTACAACGAATATCTTGTAAATAGAAAATAATCATTTCATTTCACAAACGAATTTCATTTCGTTTCGTTTCGTTTCGTTTCGTTTCGTTTCGTTTCGTTTCGTTTCGTTTTGTTTCGTTTCGTTTCGTTTCGTTTCGTTTCGTTTCGTTTCGTTTCGTTTCGTTTCGTTTCGTTTCGTTTCGTTTCGTTTCGTTTCGTTTCGTTTCGTTTCGTTTCGTTTCGTTTCATTTCATTTCATTTCAAAGATCCGAAAGTATTGGGATCCTCGGCGTCGAAATATCGAGCAATGTCGACTTTAGGAGTCATTTGGAGGACAAAGCCAAAACGGCGAGCAAAAAGTTGGGTATCCTGAACAGAGCCAAGCGGTACTTCACGTCGGGTCATAGATTGACGCTTTACAAAGCACAAATCCGGCCCCACGTGGAGTACTGCTCTCACCTCTGGGCAGGTGCCCCAAAATATCAGCTCAACCCACTTGACTCCTTACAGCGACGAGCTTGTCGAATAGTCGATGATCCCAATCTTACGGACAAATTGGAGCCGTTAGGACTGCGGAGAGACTTCGGGTTTCTCTGTGTGTTCTATCGTCTGTTCCATGGGGAGTGCTCCGAGGAATTGTTTGAGATGGTACCAACGTCGCCCTTCTACCATCGCACCACCCGTCACCGCAGCAGAGTTCATCCCTACCACCTGGAAGCGTACCGCTCCCGAACGGTACGTTTCCAGCGTTCTTTCTTACCACGTACGTGCAAGCTCTGGAATGAACTCCCTGCATCGGTGTTTCCTGAGCGCTATGACCTGTCCTTCTTCAAACGAGGCTTAAAGAGAGTACTATCCTTAAGGTAGGCAGCGACTTTGTTGTGCTGGACCCCTGGCACTGCGAAGGTCTATGGGCAGCGGTAGCCGCTTACTATCAGGCGGGTCGCTAGCTCGTCTGCGTATACGGCAATAAAAAAAAAAACATGGTCCATAACTCTTTGAAAAGTTGAGGGGGAGGTTTTTAGACCCATGGGCATGCGTAAAAATTCATAATGGCCGTTTTCTACGTTGAATGCGGTTTTGTGAATAACAACGGGGTCCATCTCGACTTGATAAAAACCGCTGGCCAAATCAAGAGTAGTAAAGTACTGACATTTTCCGAGTTTATCAAGCACGTCTGTAATATTTGGTATGGGGTACTTGTCATCAATAGTTTTCTCGTTAACTCTCCGAAAATCTATGACAAGACACCACTTAACTTTACCGGAAGCATCTGCCTTTTTGGGTACAATCAAAATAGGAGAGCTCCACGCAGAGTCAGAAGGTCTTATAATATTTTGCTCAAGCATTTTACTTATTTGATCTCTGACCTCTTGTCGGTGAACATAAGGATATCTATAACTTTTCGTGTGTACCGGAATTTCGTCAGTAGTTTTTATTTTATGTTTGATCTTGTTTGTGAATGTTAAAGGTTTACCCTCAAGATAAAACACATCAGCGTAACTTGCACATAAACGTTTTAAATTCTCACATTCCTCTAAATTTAAATGGTCAGTCCGAAGGCGAGATAAAACTTCTGAAGCGCGTTCGGATAAAATTTCGGCACACTCAGTCTCAATATTAAATAATTCGGCTTCAACTGGTCGGTCCATTGAAAATATTACGTCATTAGATGAAGGATTAGTTATCTCCACCCAACCACGGCTGTTAGTCACGTTAGTAAAGCAATTCGATATAAGACAACTGCAAATCATTTGATTTTCGACCACCACATCACCATCTCGCGAATTAATTGGCACTTTAACCAATTTCGATGAATTAGCGGGGATTTATTTATTTATTTATTTATTTATTTATATACACTTTATTGCACACACACAAAAAATACAAATAAAAAGAAAATCACATACATAAAAAGTACAATTGGCGGTCTTATCGCTCAAAGGCAATATCTTACAGACAACCATAGGATGGATTTTGGAAAAGGATTAACAGAGGGCAGTTTAAAGTGTAAGAGATAGAAGCTAACACTGAATAATAAATCAAATAGAAATAATCTAATAACTACAAGTAATAAATATATATATATATATACATATATATATATATATACATAACATATATAAAATAAAGCATAAATACACATACATACATAATATAAATATAATATAATACAAGTACATACAAGTAGGAAAAGTTATCCTCATCAATGTGACAATTCAGGGAGAAAGGTAGTGATCCTTCACCAGCTTTTTGAAAGAAGTTAGTGATCGTGCCCGTCTCACCGCAACTGGTAGTGCGTTCCACAATCGGACAGCTTCCACGGTGAACGACTTATCCATAAAGGTGGTGGAGTGCACGGGCATTCTCAACTCCAGGCTCTCTGATGACCTCAGGGATCTTGTATGTGAGTCATGGAGAAATACAAATCGATCTTTAAGATAAGAGGGGGTGAGAGGATTAAACAATATGTTGTACAGAAGAGAAAGAATGTGAGCATTCCGACGAAGCCGTATGGGCAACCACTTGAGCTTAGTACGAAACTCGGAAATATGATCATATTTGCGTAATCCAAATATGAATCTAATAATAAAGTTTTGAAGACGCTCAAGTTTATTAAGTTGGTCCTCGGTGAGATCTGGATAGCTGACATCGGCATAATCAAGGATAGGGAGAAGAAGAGTTTGCGCTAAGGAAATCTTCGTAGCAACCGGTAGAAGATTGTGTAGTCTTCGCAAGGACCTTGCTGAGGCGAACAACTTACGACTAAGTTCTTGAAGTTGCGGACCCCAGGTGAAGGACTTGTCCAGATAAAGTCCAAGGTTTTTAACTTGATCACTATATGTGACAATAGTACCGTCACAATAAATAGGTGGTAGCTTATCCCTATCTAGCTTTAAAATCATTCTGGGGCTGCCGATAACAATCACTTGTGTTTTAGATGGATTTACTTTTAGTCCATGAGTCTTACTCCATTCACAGATGTGCTGGATGTCCCTATTGATGTTAGTAATCGCATCGTTCATCTTGCCCAAAGGTGCCCGAGTATAAATTTGTAAATCATCTGCGTAGAGGTGGTAGGAGGAGCGAAGATTATTAGAAATTGAATTTATAAAGACAGCAAAGAGTAGAGGAGAAAGCACGCCGCCCTGTGGAACGCCGCCCTGTGGAACGCCAGCAGATAAAGAGCACCAGGAGGAATAACTATCCTCAACACAGATGCGTTGCCGGCGCCCATACAGGTAACTACGAAACCATTCAACGGCTGTTGGAGATATGTTAAGAAATCGTAGCATACAAAGCAATATATCAAAGTCAATGGTGTTGAAAGCGTTGCTGAAGTCCAGCAATGCTAAGACAGTCAGCTTGCCTTCCTCCATACCTGATCTGATGCCATCCGTAATATGAGTCAGGGTGGTGGTTGTGCTGTGGCCAGGACGAAACCCTGATTGAAGAGGGTTTAGGAGATTATTTTTGGATAGGAAATCGCTCATTTGAGAATGGATCAGGCGCTCAAGGACTTTGGAAAGGAAAGGGAGAATGGAAATAGGTCGGAATTCAGATAGTATAGAAGCATTGGACTTTTTCGGGATAGGGATAATATGGGCTTCTTTCCAGGCAGTCGGAAAAATCCCAGTCGTGATGGAATGGTTTAGGATGTGGGTAATTATAGGCAGGATTTCGTCCAGGATAGGCAGAATCATATTACAGCTGACACAGTCGCTACCTATTGCATTAGAAGAAATAACAGTTATTGTTTTCTTAACATCACAAGCAGCAAATTGTTTGAAAGCAAAGGCCGAACAATTGGGAGTTTTAAGGGTAGAAAGATGCTTGATAGTATTTTCTTTAAGCGTCTTGTCGAAGGAAGACGAAGAAGAGAAATGATGGTTAAGAGAATTTAAATCTATGGAATTAGGAATCGAATCTTGTTGCGATTTACCCACTCCCAGTGACTTGAGATAATATCTTCATAAAGATTAACATTTCTGGAATCGTACATCTGAATTGGTATTTGTGCGTTTCGCGTTTTAAGCAATTTGTTCTTTAGATCAATATTAAAATCCCAAACGTCCAATAAATCAAAACCTAATAAGCCATCGAAGTAATTGTGGAAATATATAAAGCGTTATATTACTTAGCTCATTGAATTCCGGGAAACAAGGTAAAGTTATCGAGTAATCATTTTTACTTGTAGCATGCACATTAGTCACTTCGAACGGATCATAATTCAAAGGCATGTGACTAAAATATTTTTTTACAGATTCCGGACTGATAAAAGATTGATTTGCCCCGATATCTATTAAAAATTTAAGAGGTGGGTTTGCTATTTCGATGTAACCCAATTGCCTTTGAATGTGAAAATTTACTTCTATTTTGGCTTTTCTGATTTCGGCACCTTCGGAAAATTTTCAGTTTCGGAAGGGCTATCAGATGGTACGACCTCTTCTACTATTGGGATCTCAGGATAGTAGCACTGTTCAGGATAATAATATTCATAGTGCTGATCCTGTGAATAAAATTGTTCATTGTCCGGGTATTCCTCTTGATCATGGTAACTATAGTAATTATTATAATCAAATTCATTGAAATTCACTTCGCGAGTTTTGAAATAATTGCTCGGTGGTGGATTTCCATGTTTCATAAAATCGTGCCCGGATGGGGGTAAGATTTTTGGAACATAATGACTAACTCCGCTCATGGGGCGTGGTCTTTCCAAAACCAAATCATTTTTGCGGCACGTGTGTTGGTCTGTTAGGTAGCCTAAACACGTTACTTTGCGGATTATAATTCTGTGGTGGCATGCGCATCATTTGCTGAGTCCGCGTAAGACCACGTGGCATTTGCATAGGGGGTTGTTGAATATGTGGTTTCCACCCTTGCATTGTCTGAGGCTGCATATAAGGCTGGCGTGATGGACCAGGCATATTAATTATCGGATTTCTAATCGGTATATTAAAAGGTTTGGGAACAAAATTATTTAATGGTAAATTATTAGGGGATGATTGCTGCCAATCTTTTTTATTTGAACCACCCTCGTTTCTTTGTTGGAGGTATAGTGTATTTAATTCCTCCTGTACAAACTCGAGAGCTTTTTGCATTGTCTCTGGCCTCATACAACGTATTCTATATCCTAAAGGATCTTTCAACCCTCGCAAATAAGCTTGAAGGGTGAGTTTTTGGTAAAGTATCCGTTTAGCTTCTACGGTGGTGCTAACTGTCTCGTGAAGCGAGATATAAGTCATTATGGTGCTGAAAAGATTTTGGCACCTCTCATAAAATTCCTGAGGTGTGCTAGACCCTTGCGTTTGTAATGACAAATCACTATATAGAGCGGTCTCGTCGCGGTGGTCCGCAAAGTTATTAATCAGTGCACTTCTAATACCTTGCCAATTCTCGGGGATGCCGTTCGAGTTAATAAGCCTAGCTGCGGGTCCGGTTACCTTATTTAAGATTCAGTTTATAAGAGCTAGATTTTGCAACTCATGCCCGGCCTCTCACCGACATGTGGATTACCATCGAATTCCGGCAATATCCTTAGTGATTTATAAACGGAGTCAACGTCGGATTGCGTCATACTTAAATTCCTTCTTTCGTCTATTGCACTAAGCCTACTAATATTTCCTAACCTAATGTTCCGCGATTCTCTTGGATGGAAAATTTTGGAAATGTTATATTAAATTTTTAAAAGGAAAATGGGAAAGCAAGGACTTAGAAAGATTCGAAGTACTTACAACATAACTGGTATTCTTGCACGAATCGAAGTCTGGATTCCCTCGACTGCAGCTCCCGGAGGTTCTGGATACCCGATCGCATGCGCGCGCTTTGCGATATACACGTGGATTTAATTCGGATATCCTACCGACTGCGCCAATTAAGAGTTCCGCAGCCAGAGGTCGCAAAAAAAAAACAATTTTATTTTAAGAATTTAATTTATATTAGAAATTACATAAACAAACTATAATTAATTTAAATGTATTAATTCGACCGATGTCTGTGTCAGAATGCAATGCCGTTGCGATGCCGGTTTTGGGTGCCCGCTGATTGACGTCAATGGTGGTCACGTTATGCTGACGGTGCAACCCGTGCAAGCCGCTTATTGTTTTGGGGCGATGCGTGTGTTGCAATTTCCCTATATTAGCCTTGCGTAACACACTCCTGACATTATGTAGAAAATGCAATAACAGTTGGACTAAATAACAACAATTACTTGCAATTATTAAGAGAGATTAGATATTAAAAAAAACTCAAAACAAGTTACGACCGACTGGCAAACAAAGCACTTAGGTTCGTAGGTGGAAAAGGGATTCCCGGCCTGCGTTCTGTCTCGCTCGCGCAACCATAGACTACAATAATAGGCTACGTTAAATTTTTGTTCCGAATCACTCGTTCTCTGATAGGCGCGAAATTTAAAATAGAATGGAGCATAGAAACTTCAAGTGGGCCAATCAGAAAGGCCCGGCGGGCCGCAGGTTGAGTATAGCTGATCTAACTTAATGGAAAAAACACAATAGGCCCCGTTCGTAAAATAACTTAATAACAGACACAACATGTTAGTAGACATAGGATGGTCATATTGTAGTTAGAGCACAGAATATTAATATTAATAAAAAAAATGGGCTTACGACAGTACTTCTTTAAAGTTATTAAGCAGAAATATATCTGTCTAACAAAATAAGACAAATTATCTTTTATGTTATTGAAAATATGTTATATGTTATTTAAAACGGAACATTGAATACCTTACGGTGATTTACTGTCAGTTATCTTGTAGTACTCAAGATTAATGTTACTGAGAAAGAGACTAGTGAATACTGCGTTTCCTGAATGAAAGGATGTATTAATTGAAATACCTGTACATGATGCAGCACTGACAACTATATTGAATTATAATGTTTTGGGGATCAATAAATTATGTTGAAAATTGATCCTCCATGTAGCAAAGATTACAAAACCTTAAAGGGTGTTGCTTTGAAATAAATAAGTTAGAAACACAAATACATATAATGGAGGGTGGGACACCTTAACAATCAGCGTTTCATATCTTAAAAAGCTTCATTTATGAGTATTGAGTATACCTGGTTCCTGAGATTAGCGCGTTCAATCTAACAAAGTGTTGGGCTTTATATATTAATAATAGATTGAGGTGGTCTTTACAATGGCCATTAGAGATATACAATGCTTGAAGTTTTTGCTATGATAAGACGAAGAAGTGGAAAGGCACAACCGGAACATACTTAAGCGCTTAACTTCATAAGTATTTAACAACGCCTCATACCTTTACGGGAAAGATATCTCGATTTATTTTTAGGAGACAGTTCTACATTAAATGACCGATGATATAGGACTTGACATTTAGAAAGACGCAGAGATGAGAAATAAAGACAAAGGGAAAAGATAGGTAAGGAATATGCAGACAAAAGAAGACGGGCCATAAGTTACGAATCAGATATGGGGAATAAACTATAACTAAATATATGAAAGAACAAATAAAAAATATAATTATAGGAATGATGAAACTGAGACAGTTGAGCAAATTGGGGTGCATCTGATAAAAACGAACGGAGAATACCGAGTTATAAAAATTAATGGAAAATAACCAAAGCTGAAATAAACAAACTGAATGAGCACTCTTAATAATGTAATAACACATCAGTACTGTATCTAAAAGTAAATTACCTACTTTTGTTTTTATAAAAATATATTTTAAATCATCTACGTTGATGTCAAAAGATTTGAAGCAACAAGTAAATACTGTTGCTAAAAGTATTTAATGCGTTGTATATTGAATAACCTCTTAAAACAATAAGAAGGGAGGGATCATGCCCGACTAACCTCCTAAGTAAAAATTTTGCCCTTCTATAATCTGTGTTCCAAATTCCAATGTTACATGACATTTGCACCCCCCGCGCACACATCGCATTACCCGCGGTCACCTATCGGTGGGCGGTACCTAATTCCGCGGCGTCTGCGCCGCCATTGTTGATTGTTTATTTGCGGCTGTGTTTGCGGCGGTTACCTGTTTATTACAAGTTCTGCGTCGATTAAGTGAACTTATCCTCTCTGTAGTGTTTTAAAACAAAAGTATAACTTTCTCGTGGTGAACAGTGGTTTTTCTTTGAGGAAAATGACAGTGTTGTGGTGGCAAATGCCTAAATTCGCGACCAGACGCTATATTATTTAAGATTCCGAGAAATGAGAAAAGACTCAATGTGTGGTTGCAATGTCGTCAAATGTTCATTAGACTTTGTAAGCTGTGACGACTACCAACAGTATATTCTTAATAATTTTATTAATATTGTTGTAAAATTTACCACAATGAATTGGTGCAAAACAATTAATAGGAGTTTAAAGGGTACCGACATTTCTAGATTAATTAAAAGGACGATGTTACCAAAATTACAACAAAAAGCTTTAGAGATGTACAAAAAAAGGTCATTCAAGGTCATTCAAGGTCCCTGAGGTCATCAGAGAACTTAACACTGCAAATTCCAGCGCATTCCACTGCTTTCTTTGATAAATCTTTCACCACTCAAGCTGCTAGACTTTGGAATGCATTACCTGTCTCAGTGCGGCGGGCAAAGTCCCTGCCTATATTTAAAAGATTGCTAAAGGAGCATTATTTCTCCTTACATACCTGAAGACATAGCGTAGTGTATTCTTTTTATTATATTTTCTTGCTTTGATGTAATGTGTTGATGCATATAATATTATATAGGGTTTATTATATGTATTTATATATGCAAATATATGTATTGTGTTATTCTTGTTAAATTTATATATATATATATATATATTTTTTTTTTTAGTAGAATAGAATTATTTTTTCCTGAATTTTATTTATTACTTTTTTTTTTTCTCGTACACCTCATGATTCCCCCAATTTGTCGTTCTGTCTTATCCATCCTATGGTAGGTTGCCTGGAAGAGATCGCCTGGAGCGATAAGGCCGCCATTGTATACTTTTTTACTTTTTGTTCATTTTTGTTAAATTCTTTTTTTTTTGTTCACTGGTGTACAATAAGTTTTTAAATAAATAAATAAATAAAAAAAATAAATAAATCATTTAATAAATAATTATAAGGGTATCACTATAATCACATCATAGTGATTTATAGAGACTTAGCAAAATAATAAAATCGATGAAATTTAGAAATTACCCTATGGAGCCACGCGCGGCGCTCGTAACAAGGCTGAATACAACTTCTGTCTTTGCCTGCCCCACGTAACATGTTTAAGAAGGAAAGAACTGTCATGTGATTCTGGCGAATGATTGAATGAATGAGACTGGGCTAAAAAAAATGTAGGCGAGTTGGTCGTCTGTTTACTCCTTAGTCTGTGGCACCTCGCGGCACCGCTGGTCTTCGGGGTACCCCTCGTGCTGGTGAGATCCAAGTGTAGTAGTAGTAAGAAAATAATATATAAGTATACATACAAGTGTAATCATGCTGACTATATAACCCAATTGATTAACATAATAAAGGCAGTCTTATATCATCACTTGGTCGTTTTACTCATCTCCTGACATTCGCCCTACATGGCGACTCTGCCAGAGAGATCCGTGCGACGAATATGAGACTCGCCGTATATGGGGTGAAATATTGTTTCTAAGTGCACAAAATGAACTGAGTAAAGCTATGGCGTTATATCTTGAGCTGCGCTACGGTGCATACGTGTTCGTGATTCGCGAAAAGTTGGTGAAAAGTAACATCCGTGAAGATGGGCAGTTCTCCGACTAAAGAAGAGACCGTGATAGTACAGAACGCAGTGGGAAGTAACAAGGCAGGAGTTGAACAACTGCAATATCACCTGAGCACCGGTAATATTTTGCTGTGCATCATCGTGCTGGTACTTCTGCTGGGATCCCTGTATTGTTTGTACCGGACGTACAGGCGGTGTCATGTGAAGTGGATTACCACGGAGATCAATAGAAATACCTTGCGAAGGTCATTCTTCCGGCAACCACAACTTCCTGCAGCTACTAATGTGGAAGAGGCGACTCAACCCAGAGCGTATTATAAAGTGTAACCGGTTAACCAGTATTTGAAAAGTGATGTTTACGTGCGTATATAATACCTAAAAGTGTGGAAAAATGCGTTAAAAGTGCGCGTCTATTAATCGTGTGGTAATAATAATAAAAAAAGGCGTAATCAAAAATATAAATGCTTTATTTTGAGACTTTATTATTGGACTTTATTCATTATACTATGTTTAATTGTCATCTAATCTAGTAATAATTATTACTATACACACATGTCAATTAAGCTGTATTTTATGGTACGTAAGTGATTATCTGTATGTACTGCGTTTGGTGGTAAGTTATGAATATTTCTTTAGAACATATATATGAAAAACTGAAACAAGTTAGAACATATTTAATTAAAATCGGACCGAGTAGACGTGAAGGTAAAATTTTAGAAACTAAGTTGAAAGAGGCAAATTAAATTTTTTGTGAATATTCTAAATGGTTATCAAACTTTGAAAATAAAGTAAAGGAAGGTACGATTAAATCTGATGATATTCCATTGTATGAAAACTATCGTAAGAATTTTGATTTGTTATATCAGGAAATTAAAATATTGTGTCAGCCTGTGGTTAAACCTGAAAATTCGAGCAATATGGATAGTTTCGATTTGAAAACAGCTCTGACTTTATTACCTGTTATTTCAGATGATGAGACAAGCGTAAAACAATTGTTAGACAATATTCAGTATTATGATTCCTTATTAGCCAAACCGGAATGCAAAACGAATTTAATTAAATTCATATTAAAAAGTAGATTGTCTCAGTCTGCTAAATTACGTCTTAAAGATGATTATACAAGTGTTGAGGCATTGATTAGAGACATGCAAACAGAGTTATTGCCAAAAAGAGGCGCCGCTGCAATTCAAAATAAATTGCAAAAACTAAAGCAAAATGATATGCCAATTACTGACTACGGGAAATTAATAACAGAGTTGTTTGTAGATCTCACGATATCGCAAGCCGACGGAAACACTGACTGCTATAATATCTTGAAACCTATGAATGAAAAACAAGCGATTAAACAGTTTTCCGATGGTTTACGAAACCGCCGAATCAGCACAATCATTTCCGCTCGAAATTACAGTTCCCTGAAAGACGCCATACAAGCTGCTCAAGATGAGGAGACTTCATCTTCGGCCGCAGGAGAGGTGATGGGTATGTCCAATAAAAAAAAATATTACTCTAGGAATTATCATAATAACTCTAGGTACCCACGCGACAATGGACGTAATTGGCAAACGTTTGCTCAACGAGGGCACTACTATGGAAACTCACAGCAATCGAGTTCATGGAGCCGGTCGAACTCGCGTGGCCAAGGACACCGAGGGCGTTTTAATTGAGGTACGTTTCGTAATAATTATTATCGCGGAAATCGAGGGATAAAAAGAAACACGGTTAATGTAATCAATGAAAATTTGGAATCAATTTCAGATGAACCCCGACTTGACAAGTTTTTTCGAGAATAAACAAAGTCATTCAATTTTAGCCAGTAGTAGTAGTAATTGCTTTATTCATTTATTGGTTTCGTCATGTAATAAAACTTATTCGTTCTTAGTCGATTCGGGAGCTTCATTGTCAGCCGTAACTTATAAACATGCGATCGAATTCAGCATTCCAATACATAAAGAGAATGTAATTATACACGGGTTAGGCGGCGAAGTGCAAACCATTGGATATGTTTATGTTCCACTAATCATTAATGGGTATGTTTTTAATCACAAGTTCTTTGTTTTTAATTCCTTACCAATTTCGTCAAATGGAATTCTAGGTAGAGACTTCTTGAATAGATTTGGAGCGTGTTTAGATTACGAGAATAGGAGACTGTCCCGCCCTCACACCCGCCACTGCAACTCCTGTAAGCCAGGATCAACAGTGGCACGCATATTAATGACACTGAGCATTGAAGCTCAGCGCGTCTCCGGGAATGTTTAACTTGTCTTTAACCCGCAACGAAATCAATCAAAAAGTTAAATTAATAGGAGGAGTTGGAAATAAATTATTGTCCACTTCCCTCCCTAATAAAGCGGGTGACAAAACAATGAACTAAAGAGGCAAACAACCTCGCATAAAGACATTTACAGCCAGAGAAGCCAGCTGTAAAGCACCACGGAATAGTGATTATTACATTTAAATGGGACCTAATATGTAAGCTGTTATACTTGATTCCAATAATAGGTATGGCAAAATCGCCGGAAAGCACGGAAATTCTTCCTAGTCTCCACAAGGTCCATGTAGTATACAACACCAGATGTTATTTGCATACTATCTAGCATGGTTTTACGCTCATTCTGCCAAAGACTACACTCCCAAAGTACATGATGCGCGGACTGCTCATATTCGCAATAAGGTGTTGAACATGAGCACGCAGGCGAATCAACGAGCTTGAATGAGTACAGTTTAGACTTAAAGTTACCATGGCCCGTAAGAAACTGTGATACGTAATAATCGATATCTAGCCAAGTCTTTGTCAAACGATCACGCACGCATGGAAAATATTGGTATAGATGCCGACCCTTCAAAGATACCTCCCATCTATTCTGCCATTCATCTATTAATTCGTTATATACAACGTTACAACGTTACGTTAGATTTCGAGAATAATGTTTTATCTATAAACTTAGGGTTGAACCAAACAAGTTATTTGCCTTTGACTAATAACAATAATATAAATGTTTTAGAAATTCCGCCACGTTGCGAGTCCATACATTACATTCAAACTGAATCTCAATCCGATTGCATAATTTGTTCACAAGTATTACAAGATGGCGTTTACTTAGCCAGCTCGATAGCGACTCCAAAAAATGGAAAGATGCCTATAAAAATATTGAATGTGACTGAAAATTTTGTAACAATGTCAGGAATAAAACCTACTATTCACAATCTTAACGATTATAATATTTGCAGTTTCGAGAAAAATGAGAAAAATTCAGACCGAGTAAAAATATTATTTTCCTTATTGAAATTAAATGATTTAAATGATTTAGAATTTCGGAGTATTCAGAACATATGTGCAAAATATGCAGACATTTTTTATTTAAAAGGCGACAGATTGACAACCACTGATATTTACACTCACAATATTTTTTTGAAACCAAATGTTAGTCCAGTGTTTTCCAAACCTTATAGGTTACCAGTTAGTCAGAAAGAGGAAATAAATCGTCAGATTAGTAAATTGCTCGAAGAAGGTATAATAGAGCCTCGTAAAAGTGACTGGTCTAGCCCAATACTATTAGTGCCTAAAAAATTAGATGAATCGGGTAATAAAAAATGGCGATTAGTCGTCGATTACCGAAAACTGAACAACTGTATAGAGGATGATAAGTACCCTCTCCCCGATATAACTGAAATTTTAGAATCTTTGTCCGGAAGTGTATATTTCACGCATTTAGATCTATATCAAGGTTATTATAATGTTAATTTGGATAAAAATTGTAGAAAATTCACTGCTTTCAATTCTGGCCAGTACCAGATGACGAGAATGCCTATGGGATTGAAAACAAGTCCCAGTTCATTCTCACGAATGATGAATTTGGCGATGTCAGGACTTGATAATGAAAAATGCCTTATTTATCTTGATGATTTAATTATTTTTGGAAGGACATTGGAACACCATAATAAAAACTTACAGGATGTTTTTATAAGACTCAGATCCGTAAATTTAAAATTAAATCCTTCAAAATGTACTTTTCTTAAAAAACAGATATTATATTTGGGACATTACATTTCTAACGGAGGGATATTGCCAGATCCCGATAAAGTAAATACAGTAAAAAATTATCCTTGTCCGAAAAATGCTGATGAAGTTAAAAGGTTCGTGGCGTTCACAAATTACTACAGAAAATTTATACCCAAGTTTGCTGAAATTGCACAACCACTGAATCAACTTTGTAGAAAAAACACTAATTTTGTTTGGGATGAAATATGTCAAAAATCGTTTGAGACACTTAAAAACTGTATCATGTCACCACCAGTTTTAGATTACCCAGATTTTTCAAAAGATAATTATTTTATTTTGCAAACCGATGCATCTAATAAAGCCATTGGAGCAGTTTTATCCAATAAAAATGGCAGACCTGTAGCTTTTACTAGCAGAACTCTAAATAAGGCCGAATCAAACTATCCGGTTATAGAAAAAGAGTTGTTAGCGATTGTTTGGGCTATAAAACATTTTAGACCTTACTTGTACGGTAAATATTTTAAAATCAGAACTGATCATAAGCCCCTGGTGTACTTATTTGGCATGAAGGATCCGTCGAGCAGGCTTATGAAGTTTCGTTTGGTATTAGAAGAATACAACTTTGACGTAGAATATGTGAAGGGTTCAGATAACGCAGCTGCAGATGCATTATCTAGAATCTGTTTGAGTTCGAAAGAATTAAAAGAATTGAATGAGAACATAGCCAATGTCATGACACGTGCTCAATCGCGAAAAATAAATAAACCTGATTCCTCCTCGTTGGACATGGTACATACAGATTTAAGGTCTGATCAGCCTAAGGTCGTAAGTAATCATGTCAAACCGGCAGAATCAGTAGAATTACGTATGATTAATAAAGAAGAATTGAATAAATTGAGAAAATTAAGAGTCATTAGTAAAGAAAATAAAACGTTTTGTTATGTTGAAAAGAAAAAGATAATTTATATTAAATACCTAACCTCTGACTCACGAATGACGCGATGCGAATTTGTGAGAGAGTTAGATGATTTCTGCAAAATAATAAATGTCAATGAAATATGTATAATAAAAAAGGATGATAATAAGCAATTTATTAAAAAACTAGTAGATGAGATAAAATCTATGAAAGATAGGACCGGTCCACCTATACATATAATAAATAATGTGAAGACAATTTGTAATGAAGATGACAGAAAAGTTATATTAAACGACTTCCATCTCCTACCTAGCAGTGGCCATGCAGGTATGAGAAGGATGGTCAATAACATTAAAAGGTATTATTATTGGCCAGGATTAGAAAATGATGTTAAGAACTTTGTTAGGCGTTGTGACAAATGTCAGCGACAAAAATTTTCGTTACCCACAAAAGAACCATTAAAAATAACAACGACAGCTAACACAGCTTTTGAAAAGATATATTTAGACTTAGTGGGTCCATTTGAAATTGATAATAATAATTACTCTTATGCTTTAACGCTACAATGCGAACTAACTAAATATATAGAAGCCTATCCCTTAATTTCTAAAAAAGCAGACGAGGTAGCTAATAGTTTTGTTACTAACTTTATTCTTAGGTATGGAGTACCGAAAGTAATAACTACAGACAGAGGAAAAGAGTTCATTGCATCTACATTCCAAGAGGTATGTAAATTACTTAAAATAAATCAGTTAAACTCGACCGCGTACCACCACCAGTCATTAGGTGCGTTAGAAGTGTCACATAAAAATTTAAATGCTTTCCTTCACATTCAAATTGATAGTCATCCTGAAACTTGGAGCAGTTGGTTACCTTTTTGGTCGTTTGCATATAATACAACAGTTCATACAGAGACAAAATTTACTCCGTACGAACTTGTCTTTGGTAAAAAATGTTTACTTCCTAGTAATTTGACTATTGACTTCGAACCACTTTATAACTACGATCACTATCCATGTGAGCTCAAATACAGGTTGCAACTATCACAAAAAGAGGCAAGAAAAAATTTAATACAGTCTAAGGAAAAGAGAAAAATTGTATGTGATAAATATAGTAGGCCTATAAAGTACAGTGTGAATGACTTAGTACTCTTAAAAAATGAGACAGGCAATAAACTAAGTGATTTGTACTCTGGTCCATATAAAGTAGTCAAAGGTAGGCCACCAAATGTAGAAATAATTAAAAATGGAACGAATGAATTAGTGCACAAAAACCGCACAAAACGGTATATCCAGTAATAAATAAAACGCTATGTTTTGTCTAAGTACACTTATTAATAATATTTTACTTTTTTTTAATAACATTGTATCTTACTTATTTTATAGTCTGAAAAAAAAAAAAAAAAAAAAGTAACCTTGTTTAAACATAAAATTTTGCATTGTATAAAAAGTATTCATACTTATATTGTACTGTACTTAAATAAAATGATAATCTAAAAAAAAAAAAATGTTTCCTTATATTGTCACATTTTTTTTTCTTTCGGATGGAAGGTGTAGTAGTAGTAAGAAAATAATATATAAGTATACATACAAGTGTAATCATGCTGACTATATAACCCAATTGATTAACATAATAAAGGCAGTCTTATATCATCACTTGGTCGTTTTACTCATCTCCTGACATTCGCCCTACACAAGGCTGGTTGCCTCAAATAATTTGAAAGCACTGCTAGCGCTTGTTAATAGGTGTTATTATAACATTGATAGCGTGAATAAGTATTGATTTAGATTTGTGGCGCGGCGCACACGCAAAATGCGTTGCAACAGTTATGGCGGTCGGACCCGGAATGAAGTGCGTACCGCGTTGACACTACTAGCCGCGTCTTAAGATGCGTTCGGAAATAGTACAGATACAGTCATGTTTTAGTTTTGAAATACATAATATTTAATTTTGCAGGCTTGTGCTAGAGTACGGAACATACCGCCGACCTTAAAATAATACTATATTCTTGTAAAACCGAAATCTATTTATTAACAAAAAAAAGACTGGGTGCTCCGTGGTACCAACCTTCGGGGCGTCGCTGTCGTCTGCTACGCGGACGACACGTTGGTGACAGCGACGGCCAGGACATTCCAGAGGTCCGCCCTGCTCGCCTCGTTCGGTACCGGACTGGTGGTGGGCAGGATTCGGCGACTGGGCCTAACGGTGGCCCTCAACAAGACCGAGGCCGTGTGTTTCCACGGTCCTCGGTGTGGGCCTCCGCCTGGGGCCCACATCACGGTGGAGGGCGTGCGGATTCCCGTCGAGTCGAGGATGAAATACCTCGGTCTCGTCCTCGACAGTCGATGGGATTTCCGTGCGCACTTCGAGGAGTTGTCGCCGAAGCTGGTGAGGGCGGCGGGCGCACTGGGGCGCCTGCTGCCCAACACTGATGGTCCTGGCATCCCTTGCCGAAACTTGTATGCTGGAGTCGTGCGGTCCATGGCCCTCTACGGGTGTCCCGTTTGGGCCGAGTCCCTGGGCGATCGCTGCGTCCGCCTGCTGCATCGTCCGCAGCGCATGGTGGCGCAGCGGATTATCGGGGGCTACCGCACGGTCTCGCATGAGGCGGCCTGCGTATTGGCGGGAACTCTGCCCTGGGTGCTGGACGCAAAGACCCTCTCGTCGGCTTTCTTCCGACGAGAGGAGGCGTCCGGGCGTGGGCAGAGGTTGGTCCCCAGAGAGGTCGAGGCCATGTTGGCCTCCCTCCGCAGGACCGCCGTGGAGGAGTGGCGTTCCAGGCTGGAGAGCCCGAGTGCTGGCGTGAGGACCGTCGCGGCAGTGCGACCTGTCCTCGAGCAGTGGCTGGACAGGCGCCACGGTGCGCCGACATTCCGGCTGACGCAGGTGCTCACCGGGCACGGCTGCTTCGGTGCGTACCTGTGTCGCATAGCCGGAGCTGAGGAGTCCGCCGTGTGCCACCATTGTGGCAACTGCCGTGAGGACACGGCCCAGCACACGCTGGAGGAGTGCCCAGCCTGGGACGAGGAGCGCAGCGCTCTCATCGCGGTCGTGGGAAGCGACCTTTCGCTGCCGGCCGTGGTCGCCGCCATGGTCGGCAGCCGGAGGTCGTGGCGAGCCATGCTCTCCTTCTGCGAACGCGTCATGTCGCAGAAGGAGGGCGCCGAGCGGGATCGGGAGCAGACCGATCCCGCTCGTCGCCACAGAAGACGAAGGAGGCGCCGGGACAACAACTAACCCGGGGCCGTCTCTGAAGTGCACCGATGGTGGCCGACGCGGGGTTTTTAGTCGGTATTTCGGCGCGTAGATTTGGTAGGGACCCGACCCAGCGGCCGCCCGTCCACATCCACGGGCGGTACAACATCTTCGCTGGGCTCGGAAGGCGCCGGTGAGTCCGACACACCCTCGCCCCTTCGGGGGTGGGATGGTCCGTAAAGGGATTTTCCCCGCGAGAAAAAAAAAAAAAAAAAAAAAAAAAAAAAAAAAAAAAAAAAAAAAAAAAAAAAAAAAAAAAAAAAAAAAAAAAAGACTCAAGATCTGGGGGTGCTATGTCGGGAACCTCCAAGTGGTGCACCCTGGGCAACGTGGGTCATCGTAGTTGCGATTTGCAACTACCATGGCCGACGGCGAATATCCGACGGGGAGGGCAGGGGGTTTGGCGGTCGCTGTCTTTTGTCGCGGCCGCCTCCATCTGTCGTTTTTAGGTGGGGCCCATCTCTGGGCCACCCTCCGGTTCTGTCCCGGAGGTCTCGGCGGGCCCGGTGTGCGCTTACCCCGCCGCCGGGCGGGCTGTGGGAGTGTCCCTCCCACGGTCGCCGTCGTATATCGTAATCCGGTTGTGAGGTTTGTGGTCATGTCTCGCACTCCTGCCGGACCGAGGGTCTTGGCTTAACCGCCCGGACCGCGAGGGAGGATGCCTCTATAAAAAGTACCCCGAATCCCAAGCGGCGGCGCACCGCGAAGGGATGCATGGCTGATGGGCAGTTCAGTCTCTAGTGCGACCCCCGCCAGAGTACCGGCCGACCCTCTGGCGGGTTACGCTAGGCTTACCCAGGTACAGGGGGCACTGCCTGGGCGGACCTTCCTTTCCCCCATACTCGTGGGAATAAAAATGAATTCATTAAATTTAAAAACGAAAACTTGTTCGGTGGTAGTACGAGACGATGGAGATCGCCCATACATAAATGGCGCTTAACTTCCTCCAGGCGAACATTAACCACTGTAAAGGAGCACAGGACATGCTTGTCCAGTCTCTGGCACAGTGGTCGATCCACGTGGCTGTGGTCGCCGAGCCATACTCTGTCCCTGCCCGCGACGACTGGGCAGGGGACCTTGATGGCTCGGTGGCCGTCATCACCCGGGGCGCCGCCGGCTCTCCGCCCTTCGAAAAAGTAGCGAAGGGTGCGGGATGCGTGGCGGTCTTGGTGGGAGGGGTGTGGGTAGTAGGAGTCTATTTCTCTCCCAACAGGTCCCAGGCGGAATTCGAGAGCTTTCTCGCGCGCCTTGGGGCCCTGGTGCAGCTTGACAGCCAGCCTCGCCCCGCGCTTGTAGCCGGCGACTTCAACGCCAAATCCTTGGCTTGGGGTTCGTCGGTGACCGACGCGCGGGGCGAGGCCCTGGAGGAATGGGCGATCTCCATCGGGTTGGTCGTCCTGAATCGGGGGTCGGAGAACACGTGCGTGCGGCACAACGGCGGTTCGGTGGTGGACGTGACGTTCGCCACCCCGGCCCTTGCCCGCCGTGTTCGGGACTGGAGGGTTTTGGTCGAGGAAGAGATGCTGTCCGATCATCTCTACATTCGGTACAGCGTCTCGACCTCCCAGGTCTCCACCCATCAGTCCGGAGGTGGTCCGACTGCTCGATTCACAGGCGGCCGACGTTGGGCCGCGAAGCGCATCGATGTGGAGGCCGCGAAGGAAGCCGACATTATTCAGGCGTGGCTCCCCGCACCGGATGGGCCGGTGCGGGTAGAGCAAGAGGTGGAATGGTTCGGGGTGGCGATGTCGCGAGTCTGCGACGCGGCCATGCCCCGGGTCACCCGCCTCCCAGCGAAACGCCAGGTGTACTGGTGGTCGGCCGAGCTCACTGAGCTGCGTGCGTCCTGCCAGGTCGCGCGCCGCCGACTCGCCAGGCACCGTCGTCGTCGGACACGTAGACCCGGCGACGACGAGCAAGGGCGGCACCTTCTCGACCTCCACAGAGAGGCGAAGAGAGCGCTGCGGGTGGCCATCGCGCAAGCGAAGGCCGCGGCGAACGTTGAGTTCCGGAGGTCTCTGGACAGAGATCCATGGGGGCGTCCGTATCGTGTGGCGTTGAGAAAACTCCGTCCATGGGCGCCCCCACTGACACAGAGTCTCCGGACCGAACTTTTGGAGGACGTCGTCGCGGCCTTGTTTCCGGCCACCGAGGAGTTCACTCCTCCACCGATGGCGCCACATCCACCGGCGTCATCGTCGTTGGTTTCGGCAAGGGATATCCCGGAGGTTTCGCCGCAAGAGCTAGAGGCGGCAGTGCTTCGGCTGCGGAGCAAGAACTCGGCCCCGGGGCTCAACGGGGTGCCCGGTCGTGTCTGGGTGCTGGCGGTCGAGTCGCTGGGTACGAGGCTCCGCGGCCTTTTCTCCGCGTGCCTTGAGCGGGGCATCTTCCCGTCGCTGTGGAAGACGGGCAAGCTTGTCCTGCTCCGCAAGGAGGGGCGACCCGCAGACTCGCCGTCGGCCTACCGGCCCATCGTGTTGCTCGACGAGGTGTGCAAGCTCTTTGAGCGCGTAGTTCACGCGCGCCTCGTCGAGCATTTGGAGGACGCGGGCCCGGACTTGGCGGACTGCCAGTTCGGGTTCCGGCGGGGCCGGTCGACGGTCCACGCAATTCTGCGGGTCAAGGCACAAGCGGAGCGTGCGGTGTCCCGGGGTAGGGTCGTGGTGGCGGTGTCTCTCGACATCGCCAACGCGTTCAACACCATGCCCTGGGCCTGCATCGAAGAAGCACTGCGGTACCACGAGGTGCCGCCCTATCTCAGGCGTCTGGTGCACGCGTACTTGTCTGACAGGTGCGTGGTGTATCCGGGCGCCGACGGGTGGCACCGCAGAGCGGTGTCGTGCGGTGTTCCGCAGGGGTCGGTTCTCGGCCCGCTCCTGTGGAACATCGGCTATGATTGGGTGCTCCGTGGTACCAACCTTCGGGGCGTCGCTGTCGTCTGCTATGCGGACGACACATTGGTGACAGCGACGGCCAGGACTTTTAGAAGATCAGCCCTGCTCGCCTCGTTCGGTACCGGACTGGTGGTGGGCAGGATTCGGCGACTGGGCCTCACGGTGGCCCTGAACAAGACCGAGGCCGTGTGTTTCCACGGTCCTCGGTGTGGGCCTCCGCCTGGGGCCCACATCACGGTGGAGGGCGTGCGGATTCCTGTCGGCTCGAGCATGAAGTACCTCGGGCTCACTCTCGACAGCCGATGGGATTTCCGCACGCATTTCGAGACGTTGTCGCCGAAGCTGGTGAGGGTGGCGGGCGCACTTGGGCGCCTGCTGCCCAATACTGATGGTCCTGGCATCCCTTGCCGAAACCTATACGCTGGAGTCGTGCGGTCCATGGCCCTCTACGGGAGTCCCGTTTGGGCCGGGTCCTTGAGCGCTCGCTGCGTCCGCCTGCTGCATCGTCCGCAGCGCATGGTGGCGCAGCGAATTATCAGGGGCTACCGCACGGTCTCGCACGAGGCGGCCTGCGTATTGGCGGGAACTCTGCCCTGGGTGCTGGACGCGAAAACCCTCTCGTCGGCTTTCTTCCGACGAGAGGAGGCGTCCGGGCGTGGGCAGAGGCTGGTCCCCAGAGAGGTCGAGACCATGTTGGCCTCCCTCCGCAGGACTGCCGTGGAGGAGTGGCGTTCCAGGCTGGAGAGCCCTAGTGCTGGTGCGAGGACCGTCGCGGCAGTGCGACCTGTCCTCGAGCAGTGGCTGGACAGGCGCCACGGTGCGCCGACATACCGGCTGACGCAGGTGCTCACCGGGCACGGCTGCTTCGGTGCGTACCTGTGTCGCATAGCCGGAGCCGAGGAGTCCGCCGTGTGCCACCATTGTGGCAACTGCCGTGAGGACACGGCCCAGCACACGCTGGAAGAGTGCCCAGCCTGGGACGAGGAGCGCAGCGCTCTCATCGCGGTCGTGGGAAGCGACCTCTCGCTGCCGGCCGTGGTCGCCGCCATGGTCGGCAGTAAGAGGTCGTGGCGAGCCATGCTCTCCTTCTGCGAATGTGTCATGTCGCAGAAGGAGAGCGCCGAGCGGGATCGGGAGCAGACCGATCCCGCTCGCCGCCACAGAAGACGAAGGAGGCGTCGGGATGTCACCTAACCCGGCGCCGGAGAGGCCACGCGGGGCCGCCGTCCCTACCTTGGCGGCCCCCGAGACGTGACGCAACACGCGTCTCATGCCGCGTCGCTTCAGCGGCAATGCACAGAGGCGGTCCCGGCGCGCTCTGTATCAACGGTATCCCGGGGCCGTCTCTGAAGTGCACCGATGGTGGCCGACGCGGGGTTTTTAGTCGGTATTTCGGCGCGTAGAATCCGGTAGGGACCCGACCCAGCGGCCGCCCGTCCATATCCACGGGCGGCACAACATCTCGCTGGGCTTGGAAGGCGCCGGTGAGTCCGACACACCCTCACCCCTCAGAGGGTGGGATGGTCCGTAAAGGGATTTTCCCCGCGAGAAAAAAAAAAAAAAAAAAAGACTCAAGATCTGGACAATTCCTACTACCCAACTCATAAACGGATCCAAAAAATTTTGCAAACAGTTGACATATCTGATCTGGGTGTTCAGCTTTGACGTTATTAAACTGTACTGAAGACGGAATACCACACTTTTTGTTATTATTCTTAGCGAAAGCCCAGAATGCTCTAACGTCTTCCTTCAAGCGATCTTCTATAGAATTTATATATTGCCTAAAACACCTTTTACTCACAGCTTTGAAACTCTTCCGTAGTAGTGAAAACTGTTCATAGTGTGCTGTCGATTGATATTTTTTCCATTGACGCCACGCGTTTTCTTTGTTTTTAAATATATGAATAAGTGAACGAGAAAACCAGGGTGGGTACCGCGTAGATTTTATTTGGCGTAAGGGTATATGTGTTTTTATAATATTGAATATCAACTCATAAAACACGTTCATTGATTCATCTATGGATACACTCATAAGTATTTTTTCCCACTCAATTTGTTTAATTAATTCATTAATAACCACATAATAACCTTCGAAGAAACGGTATCTCTGCACAACAGTCGTTAACATATTGTCAGGTAAAACCACAGGTACGAGAACACAAAAAGGCGGATGGTAACAATCGACAGGCACTAAGATATCGGTCGGAGGTTCACAAGAACAACATTCTATATTAGATATAAATAGATCCAAAATTCGATTAATGTTGTTTTTTATATAATTAAACTGTTTACTCTCACTATGTTTCAGAAAATCATACAAACATTTACTAATAAGATAATTATTGTCAATGGGCTGAGTTGAGTATAAATTAGATAAGTTAAAATCTAGCCAATCAATTGAAGGAATATTAAAGTCCCCGGCAATAAAAAAGGTTTCCAAGTCACAGTCGTTCAGCTCATAACGTAGTATGTTTAAAAAAGAAGAATAAGTTGAATAATTTTGATTAGGGGGTATGTATAAACCGCATATCATGTAGTATTTACTTTGTATTTTAATCTTTAAGAGAACGCAATCAATAGATGAAGATAAGATGGTACCGTCATATGTGTTGTCGAATGCCAACTGCACTTGATTTGTACTGAGTCCGCGACGTACTGCCACCAGCACGCCGCCGCCGTCCCGTTTGCCACTCGCTTCACGATTTCGATCACACCTGTGTACTATGTACCGGGAATCTAATATTTCATGATCTGCAATATTAGGTGTTAGCCATGTCTCAGTGAGTATAAGCACATCATAACAAGCTGCTAAAGCATTTGTGTACAAAGTATCTAATTTTGTTCGAAGTCCTCTACAGTTTTGGTAGTATATCATTATTCTATCACAAGACACAGTGAAAAACATGATCGTAAATTATACATATTACTTAAAGAAACAGGGATCATTATATGAGAAGTAATGCTCAATCGATTCGTGACGATATTAAACTTTGTACAAAACATACTATATTTAAAAAAAGTTGATTCAAATTGTATAAAATAAGTAAATAAATGAATAATTCTATGTAAAAGTAGCCAATAGTTGTATAATAGATAACGGTTTGTTTTTAAAATATTAAGTGGGGTAATCGGTAAAAAACAAAGTGTACGTAAACACACAGAGTAGTGTTGGTTTGAGAGACCACAAGATGCTATCATAAGAATAATATAAATTTGACGCTTACCTATATTTTTATAGTGCACGTAAATAAAAATGTTATAAATTAGCACAGAGAAATAGAAAGCCGAAGAATGTAACAGTGACGGACACAGTCATTTAACTTGTGAGCCGATTTTTGCTAAATCACTTTCAACACGCACTGAAAAGATTGGTGAGGTTTCATTGCGTCTGACGAGAATGGTCCCATGCTTGACCCAGACGAATCGAAAGTCATGCTGCTTCGCGGCTTCACGTGATTTTCGGAAGAGGGTCTTATTCTTCAAGGTAAGATGCTCATTTATGTAAACTCTGGAAGATGTGCCGTTGTTGCCTAGTTGGTCGGTAGTTATACCCTTGTTTCGGCGAATGGCCGAGAGAAAGTTGTCTCGAACTAGACGACTTGAAAATTTTACAACAATATTCTTGGGACGTTGAGTCTTTGAAGCTTGCGGAACCCGATGGATCGATAACAAGTCCCGCCTGTTGACTGGTTCCTTAATAATGGTTGCTATATTCTCCAATATAGCCACAAGGTTCTCTCCCCGCTTTTCTGGGAGGTTGCTTATCTCGATATTTGACTGACGTGCTCGTTGCTCCAACACTTCTATCTGAGCTTCTAAGGCACCAAGGCGCGAGGAATTGTCCTGAATTGATCTGACTCCTTCTTCCAGAGTGGTCAAGCGCATTTTTAACCCATTGGTCTCAACCTTCAAATCTTCGTAGTTCTCGCTGATAAACCTGACTGAACTCTTGATGTCGTTAAGATCTTCAAAGAGCTGTGAAAATTTTGTATCCTGCTTCGAGAGCCAAGTGTCAAACATGGTGGTAATGTTGGATTGAAATGTTTCAAGTTCGGCTCTCATTTCAACACGCAGATCTTGGGCAGTGTCAGGCTTAAGACCTTTCCTGTGGGTGATATAACTTGCCGGGGAATCCTTGTGAGCAGTCGTGACTTCAGTGGTCTTCTCATCAACAGGGCGACGGTCCATAGTGAGTATTAAGTGGCGTTAACTGTGTGTGCCGTTTAGCACCTCGGCCGGCAGACGCCCGTCTGCAAGCGAAATCTCTGACTTGCAACCTACTCTGTACAGATTAGTCACTGTTACGCGATGTCAATAGGCGGTTCACTGCTCAGCGCAAGCACGTATGACACGACTCGTTTGCCCGAGTGCGCACGACGGAATGAAACGAAACGTTGACGGGATTCCTACTGAGGTAGTCAGCATGGGCCATAAGTGTACCCTTCCTGTACTCCAACGTAAAGTCGAAGTCCTGGAGGTACATCCACCAGCGTGCCACTCTCGGCAGGAGATCCTTCTTTTGCTGCGTCATTTTAAGTGCGTTGCAGTCGGTTACGACCTTAAAATTCTTACCAATCAAGTATTGGCGGAAATGCTGCAACGACTTCACGACAGCAAGGGTCTCCAGCTCATAAGAGTGGTACCTTGGTTCAGCGCCCGCTGTGACCTTACTAAAATAGGCTACCACGTGTTTACGTCCATCGTTATGGATCTGCAGAAGTACCGCGCCATAACCAGCGGAACTCGCATCCGTATGGACTTCGGTTGGTAATTTTGGGTCATATATAGTGAGGACAGGTTCCGTAGTCAAGGTTTTGATGATATTATGACGAGCCCGTTCCTGATCCTCGCCCCAGCGAAAAGGGATGCCTTTACGAGTTAAGGCGGCAATGCAGGCTGTTTTGGTGGCGTAACTTGGAATATACCGCCGAAAATAACCAGCCAGGCCCAAGAATTGACGGACTTGTTTAACGTTACTTGGCATCGGTGACTTGACTAAAGCTGCAACTTTACCTGGGCTTGGCCGTACCTGACCGTTACTTATGACTCTTCCAAGATACTCCACCTCAGTGGCGAGAAATGTACATTTGCGTAAATTAATAGAAAAACCTGCCTCGGTTAGGGTGTTCAAAACAGAGTCAAGGAGGTCAAGCCCCTCCTGAATAGTGTCACTGGGAAGCAAGACATCGTCAATATAGACTAGCGCCCGACCAGACTCGATATATGACTTGAGGGTGTCAGATATTATTCGCTGATAGACTATCGGTGCATTCGCCAGTCCGTATGGGACTTTAACATATTCATAATGAGATTCGGGGGTTACGAACGCAGTTTTGGATATAGAGTCCTCGCTTAAAGCTATCTGGTGAAACCCAGTCAACATATCAAGCGCGGTATAAAACTTGCTCTTCCCGAGTCTATCTACGTAGTCATCGATCAGGGGAAGTGGATAGCGATCTTTAACGGTTATTTGATTCAAAGCCCTGTAGTCTACTACCATCCTGTCCGAACCGTCTTTCTTTTTTACTAATAGAACCGGGCTAGCATAATCGGATTCGGATTCCCTGATGATACCTTTATCTAGTAAGTCACGTACAATGGCGCGCACCCTCAACTTCTCGTCATAGGATAATTTATATGGTCGGTAGCGTACGGGAGTATCGCTGGTGAGCCGAATGTGCATGCGACCAGTCTTAACAGTTGTAGTTGCCGTACCACTTAAGAAACTGTCAGAATATTTATTTAAAACTTGGATAAGACGTTCTTTATCATCTCCGACTAACGGCGTGTTAACCTGATCGACCTGCACACACGACTTCACCGGCGCGATATTGTTAACAGCTATATCACTTCTTACAATCCGTTGAGTGTCGGCCGTTCGAACGTAAGCAACGCCCTTTCTGTTCAGCACGTCTGTACCTATAATCACAGGCGTGTTTAAACAACCGCGGGGAACGACATGAAAATCGACTTCCAGTGATATTTCACTTAATTCGATCGGTAACGTGACATACGATGTCGATTTTATTTCGGTACCACCCAAACCACGCAAGAATTGTAAATCAGGCTTTATTTTATAAGGGAAATGTTTCAATAAGTCGGCAGAAATAAGCGATATGTACGAGCCGCTGTCTATTAATACATCTACAGGTATACCGCACAAAACACCAGTAACAACATCACTATTTTTAAAACTACCTTCAAGTTCTCGACAAAAGTTCACATTGCCTTTATTACGCGATTCCGAACGTTCTTTGGCAAAACATGAACTTTCATTGTGACCATTTTTCTTACAAAACGCACATTTTTCAACGGGGGGCTTAGAACTAACTAACGATTTATTATTGTTGTCAATCTGCGCAGACGCGGGTACTTTGGATTTCGCGGGACATGAATTAAAACCGTGACCCCAACGACCGCACGTATAACAACGTATAGACGCTTCTTTTGACCGTCGCTTGTTAGGAACACTATCTGAACTACACGAATGCCTGTTACTAGGTGTGTTTGGATAACTACGTTTTCTATTATTATTAGCACTATTTGAACTAAACGAATCACGCGTTATAGGTTTCACATAGATTGATAGAAATTCCACTATGCTGCCAGGTAAAAGTTTTGCATTCGTCGCTGCGGCGCGAATTTGAGGGTCTGTTATGGCGCGAATTTGAGGGTCTGTTATTCCACGAATGATAATAGCAGATAAAAGTTCATCACTAAGACCCCTCACTGCGCGTAAACGTAGTAAAGATCTACGCGCATACTCTGCATAAGTAGAATATCTATCAGAGTTAGTACACATCACATCAAAGAGTATACTCGCGACGTCAACATATCGTGGGCACAATGTTTTCAGTTCTTGTCTGAAGTTCGACCACGTGCGCTCGCTATGTACCCACTGACTAAGCCACACACGCGCATCGCCCTTTAAACAATTACCGATCCGAGAAAAACACTCACAATCGTCCCAACTGTTTTTGATTTGCGCCCGATCTACTTCGTCACACCATACATTGACGTCGTGAATTGCCGGGTCAAAATCAGACACAAAATATTGGTTTGGTCTCACCGGGTTTAACCCATCAAGCGCGTTGACGAGCCGTTGCACCACGTCGCTGGCTGAAGCTGGGGCGGTGCCGGGCGAAGCGGTTGGCACGGTGGGTGGCTCGGTTCCGGCCTCGCTAGAGGCTCGCGACACCTCCGGCTCCGGGCATCCGGCGCGGCAAGCACGATCGCCTGCCTTGTTGCTGAACTCGAGCGCACGTCTTCCAACGCCTGTAGCCTCCCTAGAATAGCTGAAAGCTGTTGCCCGATGTCGGGCGGCGGTGGCGTACTCTCGCGATGACGATTACTTTTTCGCTTGGAGGATGGCATTTTTTTTTAACAGAAAAAGGATCAGACAACAGCCAGCGGACTGGCAAACGTCGTCAGATCCCACTTCTGATCTTGTAAAACCGAAATCTATTTATTAACAAAAAAAAGAAATATCTTAACAAAGCTACAACTTTATTTGAAAAATAATTCGTTACAACTAAATATGAGACAACCACACGGTACGAGAGCACGCCAACGAAAGAGAGCGCGCACGGTATGTCGGTTAGTTTTATAGCGGCGGCGGCGGTAGTGTGCGAGGGGAGGACTCATCCTCTAAGAATATATTTTAATGAAAAACGGAAACTAAGATATTCGTAACAACTGTTAATATAGGACTAGGATATATTTAATAAAAATAATAAAATAAAAAATAAAACTACTCGATAGTGAGAGGACAGACCTTTACGACAGGTCGTTTAGTGAATGAGACCTCAAGACACAGTGAGCTCCTTCTGCGTAGATCGGATCGCAAAAACTAGCTAACTTTTTAAATTAACTTTTTATTTTAATATACCTATATAAATTAAGGGTAGTTTAATTGTAACAGTCACTGAGCGGATGACTAATACCTCAGTCCGCCCGGTGACCACGAAAGCTGTAAAGTAATCGAAACGTCGGGAAGTTAAAAAATGTAAAAATTAAACCAAATCGCGATAAAATCCGTATAAATAGTTTTATTTCAATAATTTTTTGTATCAATTTTGATAAGAGCAAAGCTCCGCACAGCTCTAAGCGTGGAATTGTGATACATTTTAAAGGAGCAACCTTTGTCTTGGCAAGAAGAAGGTAAACGTGTACAATACCTTGAGTATCAACGGTACTTAATTAATATACGCAGGCGGCGTAAGCCTTTTCAGATGCATCTGAGAAACCATGAATTTGAATGTTTCTGTTGTGATTAGGCAACACAAAACGTGGCAATGAAATAGTTACAAGAAATAAAACTATTTATACGGATATTACTTTAGCTGAATGCAATCTTCATCAATATAATAATAACAAGAACATAAATAATCGAATATTGGACTATGTGTTGAGTAACGTTTAAGTAGAGGTTACCGTCTGTCAAGATCCCCTAGTAATTGAGGATGTACACCACAAGACGTTAAAAGTTGCTTTTAATATATTAGATAAAGATCAACTTATATCGAATTCTAGAGTTAAATATTTTTATACGAAAGCCGATTATGAAACCATTAACTCTTCATTTAATTATATTGCATAATGGTTTTTTAGATTTACGCGAATGTTACACGTTGAATAATAAAACTATTTTTACGGATTTTATCGCGATTTGGTTTAATTTTTACATATTTTACTTTCCGACGTTTCGATTACTTTACAGCTTTCGTGATCACGGGGCGGACTGAGGTATTAGTCATGCGCTCAGTGACTGTTATAATTTAACTACCATTAATTTACAATTATTAAATTAAAAAGTTTTATTTTATTTATTTATTTTATTTTTATTCTTTACTGCACACACAAAAAAAAACAAAAGGCATACAATATTTTACAGATAAAATTAAAGAGTACAGTTGGCGGTCTTATCGCCCTAGGCGATTTCTTACAGACAACCTTTGGATGGATATAAGAAAAGGATAAGAATAGAGGGCAGTATAAAATTTAAAGAAAAAACAAGCTCTTATAAGGGAATAGATAAACAAATTATTTATAGTGAATATACAATATGTTAGGTTGGTCGAATGACTTATTTAAGGAGGTCACTCAGTGTTCGATTCTCATCCCAAATATATACAAGGTTATTTTTAGTATACTACAAAGCCGAAAGTAGTTTGTTGAGAATCAGTAACACAGCCCATTGCACAAAATTTTTACATACGTTATATTTTATTCCAAAAACATTAAAATTCCGTCAAGCTGGTTACCTTGTTGATTAATAAAAATCCAGCGCGTGTCAGTCGTTCACCTATTAAAGTACTTACACAGCCGGCCGATGCCAAATGCAAGGACACCATTCCTCCCCCACGCCCCGCACACTACCGCGCGGCGGTGCGTGCGGTGCGTTTGATCTAATAATATTAGTGACCCCGGAAGTCTCGGCGCGTACGCATCTTTCGTAATTTTGCCTAGACTACTCCGCGCACGTACCGATTTTGCGATGGCTTTTCGTTAAACTTTACAGAAATGTTGAGTATACAGATATGGTGCGTAGTCTCGCGATTTCTGGTGATAATGTGTCTGCGGCAGTGAGATATTATGAAGCCGCAAAGTGAAAATGAACTAAAAAACAAAATTGAAAGTTTTAATACAATAAAACAGAACACTTTTGTGCTATCAAAATTAGACCGCAATATGCGTAAGCGGGCTCGGCTGTGTATTAGGGAAAGGGGTGGACATTTTGAACAATTACTTAGGTATGTTTCGTTGTTATTGTAATAACAATGAAGTGGTAAATATTAAACCGAGTTTCCATTTGTTCTTAACACACACATCCCTCGCAAAGCATTATCTTTGGTGGAAACGCAGACGTGTTGTTAAAATGTTGTTTATAAACGAAACAGTGTAAATAGTACCAGTGTTGTGCGTGTGCGTGTGTTAGCGCGAAACTCACGGCGCGGTGCATCGCGGCGCGGCAGATGCGCGGCGCGCGCTTGATCCCATGCATTATTCAAGAAATTAGATAATTATCGTAAACTGTCACGGCGTGAGTTTTCATTATTATTATTATTTTTCTATTTTATCTGATCTTTTATACCAAAATCTAATTTCGGTGTTTCGGATTTATGGTATACAAAAAATAACGTTGTATATAACATATGACCTTACATTTTGAGGGGAATTTCCATTAAAAACATTATTTTAGGCCATAGAGCTTGAAAACGATAAAATGAGTAATCGCGCTGCGCGCGGCAAAACATGTTGCAACACAATTCTTCCATAAAAAACACCCGGCTCGCAAGCCCCGTCTCTTTCTTTTCTTTTGATGCACCGCGCCGCGCCGACAAAGCGCACTCCCGCACACCCCGGTCCGTCCGCAGTCTATGCCAAAACATCGCCACTTCCGCATGTCTAATTTACTCCCTTCGGCGCGTATCGGAGTCCGTATCGACAACCTTGCGTGTGATAAGTGCTGTGTCAGTTAGTACACGCATATTTAATATGTTTTACCGATATTCAAATGAAGATGGTGAAACAGTGTTGTTAATGAAATGTTGGACGTTGTGCCTGTTATCATGCTCAACAATTTATTTTATCAACATGACGGAGCCCCCGCGCACTATGAGAGGCGAGTGCGGGATTACCTAAATAGACACTTTGGTGATAAGTGGATAGGTCATGGAGGCCCTGTGCCATGGCCGGCCCGCTCTCATGATCTCACACCCTAAGATTTTATTTGTGGAGTGACGTGAAAAAACTTGTATACGCTACAGAATATGCTAATAGGGAAGAGCTAAAGGTGCGTATTACAAATGGTTTCGAAACAATTAAAAATGACACATTCGTACTTAACCGGATCAAAGACAATATGCATAAACGTGCCGAACTATGTATTACGCGAGGTGGTGCTCATTTCGAGCAATTATTAAGATTAGTTTAAGTTTGTACATAATAAATCATCAAATTAATCGTTGTAAATAGGTATGATTCCATTTTTTAAATACGCCAAAAATACTA
Organism: Deilephila elpenor; assembly: GCA_949752805.1. Lineage (NCBI taxonomy): Eukaryota > Metazoa > Arthropoda > Insecta > Lepidoptera > Sphingidae > Deilephila > Deilephila elpenor. The sequence continues at coordinate 201,121 of OX457095.1, forward strand.
AGGTGCTTATTTGTCTCTGTCAAAATCACCTACCTTGTCTTTGTTGGTAAGAATTAACATTAGTAGGAAAAACATAGTTATTTAGCACCTAGGTATTTTTGCTTGTCCTAAGCCAGGATGGTAGTATGAAGGGCAAACGCATCATACCTACAAGTTGTTGTTCATGTGCAATGACCGATAAGATAGTTCAAACTAGAACCTAGTACAAGGGTACCCACACGTAAGGAGACTTTTTAGGAAAAAAAGAGAGAGAGCAATACTCTCTCGTTTATTATTATTATTCTTGTGTATATTACTATTATTTGCACGCAAGCATGATCTTTCATGTGTTTAAATAGGTAATTCGTCTAAAAATACACGCTGTATACACAATATATGATACATAATTCAATAATACACTTAATATACATACATATATAAATATTTCTATAGATAAACATACATATAAATAAAGATGCTAAATATAAATTACTTATTGAGACGAAAAGAGGAAATAAAAACTTTTTAATGCAGCTGCTTATAGAGAAAGGTAATAGTCTTTAACCATTTTTTTGAAAGATGTCAGTGTTTGAGCTTGTCTTATGACAACTGGTAGCGCATTCCACAGTCGAACGGCTTGAACTGTATACGACTTATCCATGAAAATCGTGGCATGCACAGGCATTCTCAATTTCAGATTCTCCGACGACCTCAAGGACCTTGAATGAGACTCATGGAGAAATAGAAAACGTTCTTTAAGATAAGATGGAGTGAGAGGATTGAACAAGATATTGTAAAGAATTCCGTGGTGGTAGGATGCCTGCATCCGCCCGGGTAGCGACCACCGTTAACGCGGCGTAAAGACCGCCATAGTGATCCCCGCAAGGGGGTCGCGTTCCGGGATCAGCCCGTTTTCCCCCGGTTTCTCGAGGGGCCTGTATCTGGGTATGAGGTTGTGTCGTGTGGGTATTTGCGGTACGCTGTCGGTGGGAGGAGTGTTGACCCGCCGGCCAGGGAGACCCGTAGAAACGGTTGTCCGCTGGCCGCCCGCGGTACAGTACAGGGGCCCAATCGTAGCTAACCACTACGAGAGGCTGCCTCACCATGCCGCGCATAATCTTGGGTGGGTCCGTCGTGCCGGTTGGTGACCGGATGTGGGGTCCCGGCGGCCCATACCGGGAGGGTACGGGGGCCCTTCCGTCCGGCGGATCAATTCTCCTCCTGCCAACTCCCTCGTCCCTGTACCCGTTCGGCCTTCTTAGTGCCCTGATACAGGCTCCTCGATGACTCTTTTTTTTTTTTTTTTCTCGCGGGGAAAATCCCTTTACGGACCATCCCACCCCCGAAGGGGCGAGGGTGTGTTGGACTCACCGGCGCCTTCCGAGCCCAGCGAAGATGTTGTGCCGCCTGTGGATGTGGACGGGCGGCCGCTGGGTCGGGTCCCTACCGTAAATCTACGCGCCGAAATACCGACTAAAAACCCCGCGTCAGCCACCATCGGTGCATTTCAGAGACGGCCCCGGGATACCGTTGATAAAGAGCGCGCCGGGACCGCCTCTATGTGCACTGCCGCTGAAGCGACGCGGCATGAGACGCGTGTTGCCTCACGTCTCGGGGGCCGCCAAGGTAGGGACGGCGGCCCCGCGTGGTCTCTCCGGCGCCGGGTTAGGTGACATCCCGGCGCCTCCTTCGTCTTCTGTGGCGACGAGCGGGATCGGTCTGCTCCCGCATGCAGAAGGAGAGCATGGCTCGCCACGACCTTTTACTGCCGACCATGGCGGCGCCCACGGCCGGCAGCGAGAGGTCTCTTCCTACGACCGCGAAGAGAGCGCTGCGCTCCTCGTCCCAGGTTGGGCACTCCTCCAGTGTGTGCTGGGCCGTGTCCTCACGGCAGTTGCCACAATGGTGGCACACGGCGGACTCCTCAGCTCCGGCTACGCGACACAGGTACGCACCGAAGCAACCGTGCCCGGTGAGCACCTGCGTCAGCCGGTATGTCGGCGCGCTGGGCGCCTGTCCATCCACTGGTCGAGGACAGGTCGCACTGCCGCGACGGTCCTCACGCCAGCACTCGGGCACTCCAGCCTGGAACGCCACTCCTCCACGGCGGTCCTGCGGAGGGAGGCCAACATGGCCTCGACCTCTCTGGGGACCAGCCTCTGCCCACGCCCGGACGCCTCCTCTCGTCGGAAGAAAGCCGACGAGAGGGTCTTTGCGTCCAGCACCCAGGGCAGAGATTCCGCCAATACGCAGGCCGCCTCATGCGAGACCGTGCGGTAGCCCCTGATAATCCGCTGCGCCACCATGCGCTGCGGACGATGCAGCAGGCGAACGCAGCGATCGCCCAGGGACTCGGCCCAAACGGGGCACCCGTAGAGGGCCATGGACCGCACGACTCCAGCATAAAGGTTTCGGCAAGGGATGCCAGGACCATCAGTGTTGGGCAACAGGCGCCCCAGTGCGCCCGCCGCCCTCACCAGCTTCGGCGACAACTCCTCAAAGTGCGCGCGGAAATCCCATCGACTGTCGAGGACGAGACCGAGGTATTTCATCCTCGAGTCGACGGGAATCCGCACGCCCTCCACCGTGATGTGGGCCCCAGGCGGAGGCCCACACCGAGGACCGTGGAAACACACGACCTCGGTCTTGTTGAGGGCCACCGTGACGCCCAGTCGCCGAATCCTGCCCGCCACCAGTCCAGTACCGAACGAGGCGAGCAGGGCGGACCTCTGGAATGTCCTGGCCGTCGCTGTCACCAACGTGTCGTCCGCGTAGCAGACGACAGCGACGCCCCGAAGGTTGGTACCACGTAGCACCCAGTCGTAGCCGATGCTCCACAGAAGCGGCCCGAGGACCGAGCCCTGTGGAACACCGCACGTCACCTCCCTGCGGTGCCACCCGTCGGCGCCCGGATACACCACGTACCTTCTCCTCGATGCCTCTTCACCGAACCCAACCCTTACCTTCATGACAGTGCACAAAAAAAAAACAGGTCCTTCAGCGGTGTATAACCCCACCACCGCGTTCACTATGGAGTTCGCCAACATCCGCGGACTCCATACAAACATTAATGCCGTCCACCACCATCTTGAGACGGCCCGGCCTGCTTTGCTCTTCTTGACGGAGACGCAGATTCGTTGTCCGGCGACAATTCTTACCTGATGTACCCCGGTTATTCGCTTGAAGGAAATTTCAAGCCAAAAGCCGGGGTATGCTTGTATGTTCGGTCGGACGTCTGCTGTCGCCGTCTGCACTGCATGGAGGACCCCTCCTTCTCCGCACTGTGGGTGCACGTGGATCTTGGTTCTCTGAGCCGCATCTACGTGTGCCTCTACAGGTCACACAACGGGGATGATGAGACGACTCGGCTGTTCAGGTACCTTAGCCAGGCGGCAGATGACGCGCAGGTGCAGTTCCCGTCAGCGGAAATGGTGGTCTTGGGGGATTTTAATGCACATCATGAGTTGTGGTTGGGCTCCTCCAAGACCGATCATGCTGGCAGAGCTGCCCTTGCATTCGCTCTGACACATGACTTGTCACAACTGGTGAACCAGCCCACCAGGATCCCGGATGTGACGAGTCATGCGCCTTCTCTGCTGGACCTTCTGCTGGCGAGTCACCCGGCCGGGTATAGTGTGACCGTTAGTGCTCCTCTGGGCACTTCCGATCACTGCCTGGTTCGGTCGTCGGTACCGTTCGCTTCTCCTCCACGTCCCGTGCAGGTTAAGCGCAGGGTCTGGCATTACTCGTCGGCGGATTGGGATGGCATGCGGGAATATTTCGCATCTATCCCTTGGCGGCAGCGCTGCTTTGAGGGAAAAGATCCTTCTGCGAGTGCCAACGCTATTGCTGACGAAATCAGACTAGGAATGGAATATTATATTCCTGCCTCTGAGATCGCCAGTAAGGGCCGTGGACGCTCCTGGTTCAATCGGGCATGCGCCGATGCTGTCGGTGACAAACAGGCGGCGTATCGCGCTTGGATCAGGGGTCGCGCTAACGAGGATCCTAATATCAGTTCCCTCAAGCAAGCCTATAATCGAGCCGCCAAGGCCTGCAAGAAGGCCTACGTTAGAGCGGATGCCCAGCGCGTTTGCAGGATTGGGCGTGCGTTGGCCAATCACCCAACTAGCAGTCGTGCTTATTGGAGTTTGGTCAAGGCCGTCCAGTCTAACTTCTGCCGTCCAGCATTGCCACCGCTGAGGTACCCGGAAGGTTCGCTGGCCCACAAGCCGCAAGAGAAAGCCGCCTTACTGGCAAATCTCTTTGCGGCTAATTTCCGCCTCGAGGACTGTGGTTCCCGGCCCCCGCCGGTGCTGCCTGATTGCGGATCCTCAATGGCGGATATTCGCATCAGGCAGTGTGATGTACGGCGTGAGCTACGGTCTCTCGATGTGCGGAAAGCCAGTGGTCCGGATGGAATACCGGCGGTGGTTTTAAGGAGTTGCGCAGCGGAGTTGTCTCCTGCACTGACACGCCTCTACCGAGTGTCCTACCGCACAGGTGTTGTGCCGGAATTTTGGAGGGAGGCCAATGTGCAACCGATCCCCAAAAAGGGTGATCGGTCAGACCCTACCAATTATCACCCTATCGCTATCACCTCAGTGATGTGTAAGGTCATGGAGCGGCTCATAAACGCTCAATTGGTCCGCTACCTGGAGGATCACTCGTTGATCAGTGACAGACAGTACGGATTCCGTCACAACCAATCAACGGGTGATCTTCTGGCGTTTGTCCTGCATCGCTGGGGTGAGGCGATAGACCGGCGTGGCGAGGCTCTTGCTGTGAGCCTCGACATAGCCAAGGCGTTTGATAGGGTCTAGCACCGTGGTCTCCTATCAAAGCTTCCGGCATACGGTCTGCCCGACAACTTGTGTTCGTGGATTTCTGGCTTTCTGCATGGGCGTAGAATGCGTGTTGTCGTTGACGGACAACGCTTCGGCGCTCATGTCGGTAAATGCCGGAGTTCCGCAGGGCTCGTTCCTGTCGCCCACCCTGTTTATTCTGCATATCAATGATATGTTGTCACTTGGCAGCATTCATTGCTATGCAGATGACAGCACGGTTCATGGGCGATACTGCCATGGGTCCCCAGGTTGCCGGGTCGACACTGTGAGTGGGCGCGAGGATCTTGTCATTGAGCTCAATCGGTCCTTGGATCTCATTTCTACATGGGGCTCCAGGAATATGGTTGAGTTCAATGCCAAGAAAACCCAGGTGTGTGCGTTCACGTGCAAAAAATCCCCGTTCTCTCCCCTCCCCATTCTTCAGGGTATTCCCCCCTCAATGCGGAATGACCTGAGTATCCTTGGTGTGGATATCCGTTGTGATCTTAATCCAAGGAATCACATCGAGGGCGTAATATCTGCCTCTTCCCGCAGGGTTGGGGTCCTTATTGGCGGGAACTCTGCCCTGGGTGCTGGACGCGAAAACCCTCTCGTCGGCTTTCTTCCGACGAGAGGAGGCGTCCGGGCGTGGGCAGAGGCTGGTCCCCAGAGAGGTCGAGGCCATGTTGGCCTCCCTCCGCAGGACTGCCGTGGAGGAGTGGCGTTCCAGACTGGAGAGCCCTAGTGCTGGTGCGAGGACCGTCGCGGCAGTGCGACCTGTCCTCGAGCAGTGGCTGGACAGGCGCTACGGTGCGCCGACATACCGGCTGACGCAGGTGCTCACCGGGCACGGCTGCTTCGGTGCGTACCTGTGTCGCATAGCCGGAGCCGAGGAGTCCGCCGTGTGCCACCATTGTGGCAACTGCCGTGAGGACACGGCCCAGCACACGCTGGAAGAGTGCCCAGCCTGGGACGAGGAGCGCAGCGCTCTCATCGCGGTCGTGGGAAGTGACCTTTCGCTGCCGGCCGTGGTCGCCGCCATGGTCGGCAGCCGGAGTTCGTGGCGAGCCGTGCTCTCCTTCTGCGAATGTGTCATGTCGCAGAAGGAGAGCGCGGAGCGGGATCGGGAGCAGACCGATCCCGCCCGTCGCCACAGGAGACGTAGGAGGCGCCGGGACAACAACTAACCCGGCGCCGCAGAGGCCACATGGGGCCGCCGTCCCTACCTTGGCGGCCCCCGAGACGTGACGCAACACGCGTCTGTTGCCGCGCCGTTTGAGCGGCAGTGCGCATGGAGGCGGTCCCGGCGCGTTCTGTATTATCTGTATCCCGGGGCCGTCTCTGAAGTGCACCGATGGTGGCCGACGCGGGGTTTTTAGTCGGTATTTCGGCGCATAGGCTTACGGTAGGGACCCCGACCCAGCGGCCGCCCGACAAAAACGGGCGGCACCAACATCTCGCTGGGCCGGAAGGCGCCGGTGAGTCCGACACACCCCCGCCCCTTCGGGGGTGGGATGGTCCGTAAAGGGATTTTCCCCGCGAGAAAAAAAAAAAAAAAAGGGTTGGGGTCCTGAACAAGGTGCGTCGGTTTTTCGCGCCCGGTCAACTCTACCGCTTGTATAAAGCGCAGGTTCGGCCGGGTATGGAATACTGTTTGCACCTCTGGGATGGATCCGCCCAGTACTTGCTCGATGCCTTGGATGGATTACAGCGGCGGACATCCGCATTGTGAATGATGCAGACATTACGGGCAACTTAGAGTCGCTACAGTTACGGAGGGATGTCACCTCTCTAAGCGTGTTCTACCGTCTGTATCATGGCGAATCCTCTGAGGAATTGTTCAGTTTAATCCCCTCCTCTCCTTTCCTTAACAGAACCACGCGTGCTGACTTGCGGAGCCATAGCTTGACTATTCAATCCATTTCGGCGCGAACCAAAAGGTTCTCTAATTCTTTTTTCTGCCGTACAGTCAAGCTGTGGAACGGTTTGCCATCGCACGTGTTCCCTCCTTCCTATAATCCTGGGTCCTTCCGCCGTAGCGTGAAGAGGCATCTCAGCGGGCCGGCATGATTGTATCGAATGGTATGAGACTACCGTTTGATACCATTCGATACTCTATCTGGACGGCATTAGCACTTACCATCAGGTGCAATGCAATCACTATGCCGTGCCAGTTTAAAAAAAAAAAAAAGATTTGTTTAAAAAATTTAATGATATTAACTTGCAGTTACAAGGGGACAGCCTGAATTTAATAAAAACAAAGGGGATAATTTCGGCTTTTCTTGGGAAATTGAAGTTTATGAAGCAAAACATTAGTCGGCGCGAATTCTCCCAATTTCCAAACTTATCGCAGGTAGAATGTACTGATGAGGATATCCATACCTACAGTCAACATTTAAATGCCCTGCATGATGACTTCAAAACCAGGTTTGAAGTTATGCTGACGATGGATATACCACCATGGATCATAAATCCATTTGATGAAACGGAAGTGGCCAATGTTGTATTACAAGAGGAGCTGCTCGAGCTAAGCACCAATGAGGAGCTGAAGGTGAAATTTAGAAAAGGCTACCAAACATTTTTGCTGCAAGCAGGAATACCCGAAAAATATCCTGGACTGTGGGAAATCGCAAGGAAATTTTTAATAGCTTTTCCCTCGTCATACCTTGTCGAAAGGAGTTTTAGTGCCGTTACAAACCTCTTAACAAAAAAAAGGAGCAAATTAAACATCACACAGCGGGGGGATTTGCGGTTATTGCTCACAAAAATAAAGCTAAACATTGATCGTTTGCTGACACTCCATCAAATACATCCTTCCCATTAATTAAAATTAGGACCTGAACCTATATTACCTTATTATTTTTTTCATGTAATTCTGTTCTTTTAATAAATAAAGTGTTTAATTTTTTGGCGACTTTAACACGTTAAGTGCGAAGCGAGGCCTAAATCACCCCTGATGCAACTTCCCTGTGGTGCGGCAAGCAAAAAAGTGAATTTCTCTGTCGTGCGAATGGCATAGCTTTGGTTTGGTCCAGTGTAGGAAAGAGATAAATATATATTTGAGATCACTAATGGTTCCGGACTCGGTGGTGTACCTACCTTGGTACCGGATGTCTTAGGCCTCGTGCCGCACTGAATTAATATAATTTTAATGCAGTGCGGAACGAGGCTAAAACGTCCCATATCCCCCCTGACCTCGTACCGCACTCAACGCGAGCTTCCCGCGACCAGTGTTGTGCATCACGTCGATTGGAGAGCACGTCCTTTTACAGCGCCGAACATGTCTAAACGATGTCGGAAGAAGTTAATTTTAAAAAACCCAGAAACAGAGCCAAAACAGGTAAGTTTTTAATGAAAAAATCTTCAGTAAGTACCTAGTTTTTTCTTATCTTGGTAGCTATGTACCTAAAGTAAGTGTAAGATATTATTACTTAAGTATATTATACCTAAAGATATTATTGGTAATAACGATTATTGACGTACCTAATACTTTGCAACATATCTAGAATTACCTATTATTCTATATCGTGATAATAATGTTATTATTATTAGGACTTAACACTTAATTGATATTTTTGTAGGTAGTGAAAAACTCCACAAGAAACGCAAAGCAGCCGTTGACAAAACAGGTAAGTAATATAATTAATATTTCAGTAGTTCTTTGTCTAGGTTTTGAAAGTAGGTATATAAATATTAAAGATTTTTAGGGTTCCGTATCGAAAGGATAAAAACAGGACCCTCTATTACTAAGACTTCGCTGTCTGTCCGTTTGTCGCGATAGATAGATAGTTGAAGTTTTCTCAAATTATGTAGGCCGCTATTACAATAATACTAAAAAGTTAAAAACAACAAAATACCTATGTAAAGGGATATTTTTAATCACCAAGTTTGTTAAGTGTGTTAGATTCGACTTATGTAAATTTTACGATATATGTCACGTGGTCGGAAGAGAGCACCAGGCGGAGTATATTATTGTACGATGGTAAAAGTACAGAAATTATTGTGTTAGTAATTTAAGAAACTCAATATTTTAATATGAAATGTTTTGTTTTTAGCCATCTTAAATAAAGGATTACAGTGTTTGTAAGTACGTTTTGTATAAGCATGCGTGGATATGATATTTCTAACATTTATCTATAAGATTACTTGTGTGAAAAGCTTGATACGAGAATTAATTTTGCACTAACTAATACACCGTTTTTATATTACACCTTTAACATAATATTCAACAACATAAGGTGCTGCCAAATGTAATCGCATGTAAATAATCTGGACCATAATAAAGCTTGAGAAGAAAGATGTAGCATACAGACTATTTGGTATAAAATGACAGTATATTATATATAATATACCGCAGCTTCACTCGCTTCAGTCTTCACTCGAAATCTAGGCTTAATGCGTCTCGATTAAATCTGCTATCGGTTCATGAATAAAGCGTTTACGGAGTGGGACTGGGATTCTAAGTATTTATTGTAAAACAAATCTTAAAAACTTTCTTTAAAAGTGTGTGGTGTGTGTGTGTGTGAGTTTATTTTTTGTAATGAATAAGCATGCCAAATTCATCTCTATTTTTAAACTGCTGTTTATATTTTGCACCACTTACATGAATAATAATATAACATCTAATAAAGCGAACCCTCCTAGGTTGTAACCACTCGCGAAATAGAACAACTTTCATAAGAAAACGATAAAAATACTTTTTTATCGATAAAAATACTTTTTTATCGTTTGTAAAAATACTTTTTTAAGAAAATTTGTATACAGGTAATATCAGTTGTTCCAACTGGTTGCCTTAATTATGATACCTATACTTATTGGTAATAAAATTAACTTGTCACACAAAACTTACTCTTGGGACTTTGTATAGGAAGTATTATATTTTTTCTTTCTTTTATTTTGATGAAACTTGTTTACTTTCACGAGTTGTATCACCACCTAAAGAGGGTTTTCATTTAAGAATAACACTTTGTTTTAACTATCACCAAGCAAAGGCTTTCTCTATCAGCTTATTAATTAATTCTATTTTCAAGTGTACCGGTCATACAAAGCCAATATTTTTAATTAGGTACTGAATTGTCACTATGACGAAGACATTTTGATATTTTACAAACCTGGTTACTTATATGAAAATGATTGAACTTAGAGACATTTTTGGCGATCTATTAAATAGTCTATAAAGAAAAGTACCTACTTTGAATATCATAATACCTAAACTAGTCGGTGAGCCCGCTTTTTTTTCTTTTTTTTTTTTAGTAGCCCGTAGGGATCCCACTGCTGGGCAAGGGCCTCTCCCAAACATTTGGGAGGAATTGCCATAATCGCCACGCTTGGCAGGCGGGTTGGCGATCGCAGTAAGATGTCAAACGGTTCAGAGACGCTGCTGCCCGTCTTCTGTGTTCCTTTATTCCCTTAGTCGCCTTTTACGACACCCACGGGATGAAATGGGTTGGTACTATTCGCCGCCGGCACCACACAGCTTTATTTGCGTATCGTTTTTTTTTCTTGTCATTTCTATTCTATTTTTTTACCGTGTTTTGATCAGTACACTCAATAAATAGCTACTGGTGGCTGAGAACTGCCTGTTTATGCAAAATACAATATGTGAGTCATTTTTTTCAGAGTCCACCGAGAAGTGATGTCCAACCAACCAATCGGCCAACATTGCCAATTGAAAATGTGTTTGACGATGAGAGTGATGAAGAGATTTTTCCAAAAAATAAACGTCAAAAAACATATTTTTCTACTGAACCAAATATAACTGAAAAAATCGTACCTTTACATGAATTTAGCTCACAACAAGAATGTGTCATTGATAAACAACAGTATGACAATACAAAACAATATACTTTCTTACATGGGCACCCAAGCTCTATAATTATTGCAAATACAAGAACATTACAACACAAAGCAAAAACACGTGCTCAGACTGCCACTAAAAAAAATTCAATTTATCCTGATCAAGTGAAAGAACCAGAAGAAACAGTTAACCTCAGTCCAAACATCCGAAAAACTATTCAACTCAAAACACAAGAAGAAACAGTGTATCTCAGTCCTAGTACCGGAAAAACTTGTCAAATATTGCAGAATGTTCGCTTGTCCGCTTCTAGTGCTTCAACCTCACCAATAAAAAAACAAAATCCTATAGGTTCCCCTTCAAAAGATTTTCCTCATATAACTACGGAGAGCAGAGCTGGATCTTTGTCAGAAATCTCACGCTCCAATTTACTGGATTGTAATATATCACTTAGTGAGGACAACATTCAACAATTACTTCGTACTCCGACACAAAAAAGACCGAGAGAAAATGTTACATCCGAATGTACATATTCAGAAGACTTTAATCCGTCCAAATCCAAAAAAAGTCATGAAATAGAGGTCTCTGTAATTATAGAAAGTATTCCTGATGACAATGTTAAAGGAAAACGAGACATGAATAACAAATTGCCAACTGTTCTAAAATCACCTGATATTGTCGAATATGATATTATTGAACATATAGACTGCGAAAACAATAATATAATACAAACAAACAAAATATGTCACAGTGTGCAGAATATTCGAAAATCACCTGAGTTGGATGAGAGTAATAATATGGAAGATGATAATTTTAGCGGTACTGACAATGATTATAGTCCTTCGGAGGAAGAGTGTAGTGATTCGGAAGAGTATGCTTCAATGGAAAATTGCGTTCATTCAGATCAGGATTTATCTCCAGATAGTGAATATGAAGAAGCTACAGAAGATGACATTTTAGTCACGGACGAAACATTACCCGGCACGCAAGCTAAAGATCACGATGAGTGGGAAAATATATCGGAAAGTCCCATAACTTTTAATGAATTCGCTGGAGAATGTACGTTTAATTTACCCCCGTTTGTGGGAGTTACACCTGAAGATATATACAAGATGTTTGTTACAGATGAGATGATTGATATAATGGTATCTGAAACAAATACTTACGCACAAAAGTATATACAAATAAATCAACAAAATATGAAACGTAATTCACGCATGACAAAATGGAGTGACACCAGTTCTCAGGAAATGAGAACATTTTTGGCTGTTTTAATGGCAATGGGTTTGTGTAGAGTTCCTAATTTAAATTTATACTGGAGCAGAAACAAATTGTATCGAAACGAATTTATTTCTTCAGTAATGACAAGAGACAGATTTTTATTGCTACTTAAATGCTGGCATGTCAGTGATGTAAGTAATGAAGACCAAACTGACAAACTATATAAAATTAGAAATATGTTCACAAAGATTACAGAAAACTTTCGACGTATTGCAAATCCTGGAAAGTATGTGGTAATCGATGAAACCATGATACCATGGAGAGGAAGACTAGGTTTTCGCCAATACATAAAAAACAAATCACACCGGTACGGCGTAAAGCTTTATAAGCTTTGCACTCCCGAAGGTTATACTTCTGAGTTAGAGGTTTATACAGGGAAAAAAAATCAGAAAAAAGAATTAGAACACAGTAAAAAAGTAGTGTTAAGATTGATGACAAATCTGACAGAAATGGGTAGAATCGTAATAGTAGACAATTACTACACTTCGTTGGGCCTGGCAGAAGATCTTCTATCACAAAAAACATTTTTATGTGGAACACTTAATAAAATACGGAAATATCTGCCAAAGCAAGTTACTAGTTACAAATTGCAGAAAGGCGAAATTATTGGAAAAATGAACAAAAAGGGCGTAAAGGTAATGAAATGGACGGATAAACGGAATGTTTTGATGTTGACTACGTGCAAAGATCACGATGATAACCTGATAGATACTGGAAAAAAGAAGAGAGGAACCGACGAATGCATAAAAAAACCGGGATGTGTTTTGCTGTACAATAAAACAAAAAAAGGCATTGACTTTTCTGACCAGATGTCTTCTTATTATACAACTTTGAAGAGAGGAATCAAATGGTGGAGAAAAGTTGTAATGGAGCTAATATTTGGTACGGCGCTAATTAATGCCTGGATTGTGTTTAATTCAATCCAAACTGATGGAAAAAAGTTACCAAAAAGACTCTTTGTGGAGAAACTTATAGAATCTTTAATAAAAAAGGAAATCGATGAGACCCCAGGTAATGTAATGCTTAGATATCGCTCCTTGAATACAAAAGCGCCACAATTCAAAAAAAAAAAATGAAAATCGTTTTATTGCAAAAATGACACCTGAACCGACTATATTTTATAGTGAAAAAAAAACTCCCATCATTTTTGCTTATATTATGGCTGCTCTGACTTACCGCCATTTTTGCATTAGCTCACTTTGACAGGTAATTTCAGTGCAAAACCGCCATTTTGTTAGTTGCGCCCGGAGATTCAACGCAAACGCACGTCGTTTGCGTGAAAAAGTGCCACAATCCAAAATACGTCTGCGTTGGATTCAAAATTTCAGGTAAGTGAGAATAAAATTTACAATACAAAAGTGCCATATTTTGGAAAACGTCCGTTTTGCATTCTAACATTAGTATTTGTAACCATAATATATAATACAAAAGTGCCATGTTTTGGAAAACGTCCGTTTTGCATTCTAACATTAGTATTTGTTATTATATTTTGTAATACAAAATTGCCATATTTGAAATGCGTCCTTTTTTGTAATCCAATATTAGTTAAGTATAATTATATTTTATAATACAACAGTAGCATATTTTGAAATACGTCCCTTTTGCATTAAATTATAGTGGAATAAATAATTATTTTTAGCGTGCTAGAATGGGAAGGCCAGAAATATGGCCGTTTTGCATGATAATAATTTTAGTTTTCGTTACAATTTTAAAAATAAATATTACCATTTTGATGTTAATTTTGTTGTATTCTTATTACTTCAGTGATCTTTAACTTAAAAATCATACAAATGTATTTATTTGTTTGTAAATTAATAATATAAACTAAATTGCCCTGTCCCTGTAGCTTTCGTCACTAATGTAAGTTTTTTAAATAATATCAGTGAGTGTTTATAGTGACCTATAATAATATGGGTAGATATTCGTAAATGTTGAAAAATATGTGATTAAGATGCATTGCCCCATATTTTCTGTGAATTTGAATGTTAAATATGAGGTGGTAGCTTAAATTTGTTAAATATAATTAAGGTGTTATTCCTGGCAAATTAGTATTGAAAATGTCATATTAAGGATTGTTTTGTATTTGATTGTGTGTATGTTTAACTGTATGTATGTATTGTGTGTATGTACTAAGGACTGTATAATATATGTATAGAATTGTGGGTATTTTATGTTTTTTAGTTATAAAACGTTAAAGATGTTTTTTTTACAGATTGACAAAATGAATAGAGCACGAAAAATTTTGAATATGGCAACCTCCGTTCAAGAACCGGAAAAAGTTCAAGCATTACCTGGTCATAATAATAATGTGCAAAATAAAACTTTCTTTAATACTCCAGCTGCACTCAGTCTTTACCAAAGCTTTTACGAAAATTTGTAATTTTAATAATAGATACTAGATAGGTATCTAACTATTCTAAATATTATCATAATTAGGTAATTGTGATAATATTTAGAATAGTTAATTTTTAAATTTCCTTTTGATAATAAAGACATATAAATTTCATACAAACATTTACATAACAATAACAAATAACGATTATAAATTGTAACTTTAAATAGTTTACGTAAAAAGTGCCTTAAATTGTTTATAACTGTAATTTTGTAAGACTACTTAGATTGTTATTGTGCAATAGTATTATTAAATATAAGCTATAATATTTTGCTACTGCATTAAGTGCCTTTAGAACTGATCTCGTATTTTGTTTTGTTTAAATGATTAATGTTAAAGAGAGACAAATTAGTGTCGTCAGTTGATTATTTTTTGAGTTTTTTAGAGAATTTATTAATGAATATGGTTATTTTATGTATATTTTGATAATGATTATTACAGTTTTATCTCTTGTTTTTTTCTATTATTCTTACAAATGTAATTGTTTTAGAGAGATGTTTAATTTTACTGAATAATAGTTACGTACAAAGTTGATCTCAATTATATTACTTAATAATAAGTTAAGATTTTTTAGTTTAGATTTTTTAATACAATGTTTTCCTGGTGTCCATTTACTTATGTTTTTACTTAGTAATAAGATTAAACTTTTTGATACGGTTTTTTACCAAAAAGGTACAAGAAACCATTTTTATTTGTAAAACTGTGTTTAATTTTTGACATATTTTTTATAATATTGGTTCAAATTTTGAATGCAAAAGGGACTTTTATGCTTTTTTTTTTAATAGGTAATAGCTATTACAAAGTTTATATTGTAGATAGATAGAGCTAAAAAATACGCATCTAATGATATATTAACCTCCTATATTTAATTAATTAATATATGAAATATTATAAAAAAACAGTTTCAAAAATTTGTTTTGGCTGTCCTGTAAAATTTATGGATTTCGATTTGTGTCCCTTTTGTATTCAAGGAGCGATATATTTCTTGACAGTCAACGTGTTGAAGCTTTCATAAACTAAGCTTGACATTTGGTCATTGTTAAGTTATTTATTATTGTTTCCTTTTAATTATTCTGAATTTAAGCTACCTTACCTACCTACTCTTTCAACATTTTAAGTATAAAACAAACACATTCATTTGATGCAGTTATACCTACATTATCATTGTTATTCTCATCTACGATCTAACCTAAGTAACAATGTCAGTTTTATTACGTTATCTTTACATTTTTGTTATTTTTCAGCACCTGAAAGCGCACGCCATTGCCTCGAAAAGGGTGAAAAAAGGAGAAGATGTGTTGGTTGTTACCAAAAACTACGCACATTTTTACCATCTCGTGAAGCTGATAAAAAATCCAAAAAGATTTTGACTCAGTGCACTCAGTGCAAAAAATCTTATTGTCTACCCTGTTTCAATGAAAAACACTCATAAATAAGTACAACATATATATTGAGATTTTTATAAAAAAAGTATATTGATACTGATTTTTTAATGTTAATTCAAGTTCTAATAATTGTATTTTTAAAGCCCGAGGCAGAATAAATAGGACAGTTTCTTTTCTACTTCTGGTTGCCTTTTTTTTCTATTCTGTGAACCGCATTAAGATTTTCATATACAAATAGAAAGATAAACCTTATGCATAAACCGTAATCCATTATTTTCCAATAATAAGTCTGTAATAGGTGCCTCTTAATGGTATAGAATGGAACGCTTCGTGCGCGAGTCCGACTCGCACTTGGCCGGTTTTTTTTTCTTTATGGCGCCTTCAAGCACAATTTAGATTATTTAAAAAAAAATGTATCCTTTGATAGCTTTGTGTTGTTTTGCCAGGTTTTGCCCTTAAAACGATCTAATGAGATATAATTGATCAAAATCGGTCAAGTCGTTGCGTAGTTAAGACATTTTAAAAACGTCGATATTATTTTTCCCATCACTAATCGCAGCGAAAATTTACCCTATTTCAGTGCGTTACGAGGTGTATAAGATCCCATATTTTGTTTTGCTAATAATTCCTAAACTAGCCATCAGATCCCGGGGCGACGGTGGATTAGGGTTCATCAATTCACTGTCTATATCAATAAGGATCAAAATTCTCATTTATCTTTGATTTCGCGCCAGAAAATGGATTTTAGTCTCTAAAAGGAGGTGGGGTCTAATAGACCGCGTGTCGCCCTAACGTCTGGTCACGGTACGGGCCGATTATACCTCGTGCCGCAGGAACGGAAAGTATGCAAAAATTGGTGCCGCAGCTAACGTGTTAAGAATGTGGTAGAAATGTAGCAGCAGGGGGTCCACCGAAACCAGTAAAATTTTGAAAGTGGTCCACGAGAAAAATAAGTTTGGGAACTACTGATCTAAATTATTCAAAAGGTTTAAAATGTCTATATTATTGTAGGCGTTCTCAATATCCATAAAACAGCAAATAGTCGCCTGGTCATTGGAAAATCTTGCTTGAATTCTGGTAATTAAACAACTAAGGTTATCCAAGCACGATTTAGATTTTCGGAACCCAGTGGTTTCTTCCGAAAAGGTGTTATTTTTCTCAAGATACCACTCAAGCCTATAGTTAAGTATGGAATGAAAAATTTTGCATAAACAGGATATCAGTGCAATGGGCCGAAAAGATCAGACTACAGAAGGGTCTCTGCCAGATTTTGGGATTGGAACTATACTAATACAGCGCCATTGTAAAGGGACATAACTAGTTTTAAATAGTAAGTTAAATAACGAAATAAGTATTTTTTTACCAGACAAAGGGAGATGTTTAATCATTGAGAAGGAAATATTATCCCGTCCAGGTGCAGTGTCTTTCGATTTAATACAACAATTCAACTCAGTTAATGAAATTAAGGATTCAATTAGAGTATTCGAATTACCAAAATCCGGCATCTGTGGAATAACAAAATGAGGCGTGAGATTTGATAGTAATTTATAAGCAATATGTTGGTTGACATGTTGTACCGGAGATTTTATGTCTTTTAGCCATCTCATTCTTTGCCACATATCAGAATAAGAAGAAGCTTCATAAATGGAGGAACAGAATTTAGACCAGGACTCACTTTTTGCTCTTCTAATATTCATTTGTGCAATTCGAATTTTGTCTTGAAGAAACTCCAAATTTCGTGGCGGAGAATTTCTTCGAAATAATTTTAAAGCTAACCTACGTTCAGCAACGAGCTTGGTAAGTTCGGGAGTCCAGCGATTTGGTCCAACTGTGGACAAGAAATTCATTATTACCAAAAAATTTGGCGTATTTTTTTAGATTAATTTCTCTATTTACTTTTATCCTACACCATTGGAATTAGATTTACAAAACAATGAGGATATTATGAAATATTTCTACCATTTTTGTATTTGTCAGCAACATTCATAGAGTTGACATCTGTCACGAGACTATTATCTGTCAAATTGCATTTGGAATACCCTGAAGAATGGGGAGGGGAGAGAACGGGGATTTTTTGCATGTGAACGCACACACCTGGGTTTTCCTGGCATTGAACTCAACCATATTCCTGGAGCCCCATGTAGAAATGAGATCCAAGGACCGATTGAGCTCAATGACAAGATCCTCGCGCCCATTCACAGTGTCGACCCGGCAACCTGGGGACCCATGGCAGTATCGCCCATGAACCGTGCTGTCATCTGCATAGCAATGAATGTTGCCAAGTGACAACATATCATTGATATGCAGAATAAACAGGGTGGGCGACAGCACCGAGCCCTGCGGAACTCCGGCATTTACCGACATGAGCGCCGAAGCGTGTCCGTCAACGACATCACGCATTCTACGCCCATGCAGAAAGCCAGAAATCCACGAACACAAGTTGTCGGGCAGACCGTATGCCGGAAGCTTTGATAGGAGACCACGGTGCTAGACCCTATCAAACGCCTTGGCTATGTCGAGGCTCACAGCAAGAGCCTCGCCACGCCGGTCTATCGCCTCACCCCAGCGATGCAGGACAAACGCCAGAAGATCACCCGTTGATTGGTTGTGACGGAATCCGTACTGTCTGTCACTGATCAACGAGTGATCCTCCAGGTAGCGGACCAATTGAGCGTTTATGAGCCGCTCCATGACCTTACACATCACTGAGGTGATAGCGATAGGGCGATAATTGGTAGGGTCTGACCGATCACCCTTTTTGGGGATCGGTTGCACATTGGCCTCCCTCCAAGATTCCGGCACAACACCTGTGCGGTAGGACACTCGGTAGAGGCGTGTCAGTGCAGGAGACAACTCCGCTGCGCAACTCCTTAAAACCACCGCCGGTATTCCATCCGGACCACTGGCTTTCCGCACATCGAGAGACCGTAGCTCACGCCGTACATCACACTGCCTGATGCGAATATCCGCCATTGAGGATCCGCAATCAGGCAGCACCGGCGGGGGCCGGGAACCACAGTCCTCGAGGCGGGAATTAGCCGCAAAGAGATTTGCCAGTAAGGCGGCTTTCTCTTGCGGCTTGTGGGCCAGCGAACCTTCCGGGTACCTCAGCGGTGGCAATGCTGGACGGCAGAAGTTAGACTGGACGGCCTTGACCAAACTCCAATAAGCACGACTGCTAGTTGGGTGATTGGCCAACGCACGCCCAATCCTGCAAACGCGCTGGGCATCCGCTCTAACGTAGGCCTTCTTGCAGGCCTTGGCGGCTCGATTATAGGCTATCTGTCAAATACGCAATGTCTGCTTTGAATTTGATCAAGTTTTCTTTTAAATCTGGATCTCTACTTTCTAGGAACTCTAATACGGAATCGAAAACAGAGTAAAATCTCGTTAAGCATGCACCTTTCGACAACCAGTGTACTTCAGTATGTAAGAGCAGTCGTTGGAAGTCTTCATCATTTTCGTCGCACAGTTGAGCAAATAAACGCGTATTCAATGCATTGCTTCTGATTTTGTTGACAGCTTTTATTACAAAATGAAGAGATTGGTTCAACCTGTCACTTAAATGTTTTGCCACAAGATGTTGTCGGTGGATTACGCAATGAATAGCTGTAAGTCCTGGTATAATTCTTTTGAGATGACTTTTAAACCCACGATATCGCCCGACCATTGCAGGAGCTCCGTCTGTTGCCACTGAAATAATGTTTGTAAATAGAATCGATTTTTCCGTAAAAAAATTACTCAGGACATTAAATATTGATTCGCCTTTGATAACAGTCTCTCAAAGTTCTGGCAAATAGCAATTCTTCGTGAATTTCTTCCTCCATAATAAATCGGACATATGCCAATAATAATGCTTCATTACCGGGTAACGTTGACTCGTCCAGTTGTATAGAAAAATTAGTTTTTTGCAGATGATTGCACAAAAAACTTTCGATACAAGAGCTCATTTCATCAATGCGTCTTTGTACAGTATTGTTACTTAATGGAATTCTTTTTAGTACGTCAAATGGAGATTTGTGCAAAACAGTTTTTAAAACCTCTTCAACAGCGGGTAAAATTAATTGTTCTCCGATAGTGTGCGGTTTTCCAGATTTTGCTATAAGTAATGAGATATTGTAAGATGCCCGCAAGCCATCATCGTTACTTTGAGATGTCGAAGCGAACATACTGTGCATGGTGGGTCTCTTTTCATATTTTTCCTTCAATGTTTGAAAATATTTTAAATCTTTACCTATTTTATCAGTATGACAACATTTTAGATGATCTTCGAGCTTTGATGGTTTCATAGAGTCATTGCTCAAAACTTTGTTGCATAATAGGCACATGGGCAACTGTTTGTCTACCTCTGATGGAACAAAAAAAAAACATATTTCAAATAATCGACACTATATTGTCGATATTTTTTCTTTGCTGTAGCCATGTTTCGTGTCAGTTACGTTACCTGTAAAAAAAAATGTTTTAGTAACCAAGTTTTTTTCTGAATATAGGTATCACACCGCAGCCTTTGTCAGCACGCGGAAATAGAATTACGGCTTCTAATGGACCAACTAATAAACCGCTAAGACAAATACAGACGTTTTCACAAAACGGTATCAATTTTAAACCTAATTTACCACAAATTTTTAATAGTACAAATAAAAATTGGTGTACTCAGTATCGAATACTGATCATATTTGTGTAGGAAAAAATAAAAGTCGAGATCCCAAAATTGACCATAAAAACGATAACTAACATTTCATCAAATCAATGAGTTCATGCGCTCCGTGTATTTGCGTATTTTTTGTCTGCGGCTTCATTGTTAAAACGTGACAAACTGGCATCGAAGCTCAAGCCCCGCCCTTTTCCCGTCGCCCGCGCACCGCTCGCTCTTTCCGAAAAGGAATAGTTTTGATAAAATAGTTACTTCAAAATCAATTAGCCTCAATTAGTCAGCCTCCGTGGCGCAGTTGGTTAGACGCCGCCTGTGAAACGAGAGGCCGCGGGTTCGATCCCCGCACCGAAACAAATATTTGTGTCATCCACAGGTATTTGTTTCGGGTCTGGGTGTTTGTGAGACCGAAAAGTCTCTCGTAGTTCCTGATACCCACGACACAAGACTCGATCTTAGTGTGGGGTCAGAACTATGTATGTGACTGTTGGGTGTATTTATTTATTATTTATTTATTAAATTTAAAATGATTGCGAAATTACTGTTTTATAAAATTAGTAGTTATTTGCAAGAAAAATTACAAAATTAATTGCTCTGCAATATTGCTTATTCGGCCTTTTTAGAGAGGCACTGCCTTTTTTTCTCGTGAAAAAACAATTGAATAAAACGTGCTGTGTTTGTCTTCAAATCGAAAGAGGACAATTAAAATATCTGTAAGTTACCTATCTATACAAGCAGTTGTGATCAACCGATTAGTACACGTACACAAAATACTTAAGTACTATAACAAAAAAAATGGTAGGTACTTACTTTTCACCGGCACTAGCAAACACTGATATAAATTTTCTCACACCTTTTTTTCGAAATTCCGGAAACAAATTAATGAGTTTGCCTTTGGCATCAAGTATTTATAGTGGTGATCAAGTTCAAGACTGCCTCGGTGGCGTGGTTGTATTGCGGTACGACTACAAAGCTGAGGTCTCGGGTTCGAATCTCAGGTCGGGCAAAGTGATATTGGATTTTTCTGTTCATTATCAGCCCGGAGTCAGGAATTTGTGCCCGATATGGCGATAGGCTCGCCCCCTATCACATCATGGGACGGAACATGCAAGGCGAAATGTGGGTGTCCTAGTGGCGCCTCTGCCTACCCCTTCGGGGACAAAGGCGTGAGTTTATGTATGTATGTATGTATGATCAAGTTCATGTCTGAACAAGCATTAAGCATTGTCGGGCGGATAGCGCTTTGCAAGTCTGTACACGAAATTGTACGTAATATCGAATACGCAAGTTTGGACAAGTAACAGTCGCTTGCCTTATTATAATATTATCTGCTTAGTTAGGTACTTAAAACAATGTAGGTAACCAACCCTTATAAAAACTATGCTTACATTTTTGCTTTTACTATCAAAAGCAGATAAATTTTCGTGGACCCCCATTAACATCTTATGGACCCCCATTTTTTGTTCACGCCTACGTAGACCCCCAGCAAGTCTCCCGTGGACCCCTGGGGGTCCACCTGGACCACTTTGGGAATCACTGATTTAGATGAATTGGGAGTAGGGAAAAAAGTATGCTACTATTTATGGAACTTTAAAAAAAAAAGAATTCTACACATAAATGTTGAAGAGGGTAGTACGATAAGCAGAATTTCCAGCCAAGGAATTGCTCAAGGAGATCCCCTGTCTCCCCTTCTCTTCAATGTAGCTACATATAAAATTTGTAAAGCGATAAACAGTGTATATATCTCCCAATATGCGGATGATTTTATATTATATGTGTCTTCGCAAAGTACTAATATGGCCAGAATAAAACTCCAATCAGCTTTAAACCAAATCTCAGAAATGTTAAATAATTTGGGACTCGAAATATCGGTGCCAAAAACTTAGGTTTGTATTTTTAAAAAGAGCCCATTTAGAGACAATATGCCGTTAACTATAGGCGATGCAACAGTAGAAGTTGTAGAGGTAATAAAATATCTGGGTCTATGGTTGGATCGTTCTCTTCGGTGGAAAAAACACATAGACAAAACAGTTACCAAGGTATCTAAATATACAAGGTATCAAGGTATATAAATATTTAAAAATATTTAAAGTGTTATCTGGATCAGGTTGGGGAGTACATCCAAAATTTTTAAGAACCTTATGCATATCCTTGATCCGTAGCAGATTGGACTACGCTAGTTTTTTGTACAGCAACTCCAGTGATACTAATTTATGTAAGCTCGACAAAATTCAAAATTGTGCTATGAGAATCATTGGAGGGTTTGTTAAAAGCACACCCATCCACGTTATGGAAAGTGAGCTCGGTTTGCAGCCTTTATTCATTCGGAGACGTTATTTAGGCGGAAAATTCTGGCTCAAATGTAAATATTTTTCAAATTTATTAAACAAACAAATTTTAGGTGAACTCTTACCCCTTTGTAGAAACCGGTTTTGGAACAATAGAAAACTGCCTGCGCTAATAACTTCATATAATGTTTTTCAATCTGTGGATATGTACTCTTCCGATCAACTAGGGATGTTTTCTTTGGATAGCTGGGTTTGTAACTTTGATTTTGATATAATTATAAATTGTAATGTTGACGGTATTACAAAATCAAAAGCAAACTATAACAAATATCATCTTCAGAGTATATGTACCAAACATCTTAACAACAATAACAATGGATGCTATTATATGTACACGGATGGCTCCAAAAATGAACATGGCGCAGGAGCAGCGTTTTATGATCCCCAGCAAAGGGTATCCGCAAAATTCAAAATTAATCCAAATCTCTGTATAATGTCGGCTGAATTGATTGCTATTTCTGAAGCCTTGTCTTATTTCTTTACGGTTTCTGCAAGCAAGTTAGTTATAATAACAGATTCGAAGAGCTCCCTTCAACATCTGGCTCGATGCAACTCGGCTTTCCGAGGCACACCGACAGCCTATACAATCATGAAATTAATTTCACAGCTTCAGAGTCAATCGAAATCTGTTTACATTCAATGGGTTCCCTCGCATATTAATTTAAATGGAAACGAAATTGCTGATAATCTTGCAAAAGAAGCCATATCAGACGGTATTCCCCATTTTATGCTGCCCTGCGATTATGAAATTGTCAGTATCCTAAAAATTAAATGTTTTGATTTATGGAAGGAATATTTTAACAAGAGATCCAAAGAAAAGGGCATTTGGTACAAAACGATCCAATCACATCTTTCTAGGATACCATGGATCGATAATAAAGTATTAAATAGGAATGATACAATTATAGCTCTTAGACTACGCTCCGGACACATTCCATCAAATAAGTTTAAATACCTTATGGGTAAAAGCACAACACCTTATTGCCTTACTTGTGGTATAGTTGATGATGTATATCACATTTTGATGGAATGTGTTCGGAATGAAACGTTCAGACTTGGTATTGATAAGATGAAAATTGGTGTTTGTAACAGCATCTTGGCTACACCATTAGGTGATGAAGCAAGAGTATTATATAACTTAGCTAGTATTAGAAACCAAGACTGATATTGTATTACTGTTTTAACTGTGTTTTTTGTAATTTTTATAGGGGCGTCATTGTCGCTATAGCGATAAAGCTCCAAATAAAGAGAAAAAAAAAAAAAAAAAAAGTCTAAAATTCGTTCTTTCCAAGCAGCGGGTATTTGCCGCGCTGGCACTCCCTCCTGATAAGGCACAATACTTTTGTTGTCTCGTATCTTTGTACTGCCAATGTTATTCCGGTTCTTGCAAAGGTATATGACACTTGACACCGGGAGTATATAAAATAGATTGCGACTGTGGCCTCTCTTACATCGGCCAAACCAAACGAAGCATAGGGACCCGCGTAAAAGAACACATAGCTGACGTCAAACACCGACGCTCAACGAAGTCTGCAGTTGCTGAACACATAGAGGAAGGCTCCAAGCATTACCTTCGCTTTGACCAGCCCCAAATCCTTGCCAAAGAACACCGTTTCCTGCCCAGGATGTTTCGCGAGGCTATTGAAATTAAAAAACATCCAAATTTCAATAGAGAAGATGGCTTGAAGCTTGCACCATCATGGGATCCAATTCTACATTTAATTAAATCGGAACCCAAAAGACCAGCTGCCAGACCTCAAGACACAGTGAGCTCCTTCTGCGTAGATCGGATCGCAAATACTAGCTAACTTTTTAAATTAACTTTTTTAATTTAATAATTATAAATTAAGGGTAGTTTAATTGTAACAGTCACTGAGCGGATGACTAATACCTCAGTCCGCCCCGTGACCACGAAAGCTGTAAAGTAATCGAAACGTCGGGAAGTTAAAAAATGTAAAAATTAAACCAAATCGCGATAAAATCCGTATAAAATAGTTTTATTTCAATGTGTAACATTCGCGTAAATCTAAGAAACCAGAATAGTAATAGTAAAATTTTGTATGGGAATTTAAACAGCGCCATTGTGAGCGTTTTTGGAACTAAAATGTGACAGCGGGAAACGTTTACGATACTATAGTATAGTTAGCGAGTAGCCGCTCACATGTCCCCGGGGGAAGGGGGGGAAATTACGTAATCATGCCCGAGGCGATTAACGTAAACAACCGTTATCTGCCCGAGCGTTTTTAAACGTAAACAAACGGTTCTCAGAACTCAAGTGCTTTGTTTAACTATCAAGTGTTATTTTTTTTGTTTAGAATATGAGTGTGTTGAAATAACACTTCAGTTTGTTTATCAGATTATGACTCAAGTGATTTATTATGCTGCGTTGAACTTTGAGATAGCGCGATTTAGGCGCGTCTTGTATTTAAAAATTCATATCTCGAAATTTGAATCGATGACATATGGTTTTTAATTGTTTTTTTTTTACTTATATAATATATTATAAGGTAAAAAATAAAATCTTACACCCGTCCATACAAAAAGAATTATTGATAGCCCTTTGATTGTAAACAAATATCTGGCGCCGCGCGGCTTAATTTATGTTCAATTTTACAAGGCCAAGATGCAAAAAACTACCACTATTTGGCTTGAAATAAAGGTACTACAGCATAAGTAGTCTAATATACTATTAATAAAAAATATACATACATAAAGAAAATACAGCCAAATACGCCAAATTTAAAGGCAATCATAACGATGTCGTGCGCCAAAATGTACCTACAGTATATTTTGGGCTTCGAAAAAAAGGCACATTAATGCGTATTTCATGCTTGAATTTTTATATCTACGCGGTAGTGGTTTACATCTTGCGAAAAAAAACAAAGAAACAGGAGCAAACACTTACGATTTATGAACTATTTCCAAAACAAAATCACTTCGCCGACACCCACTCAACACGCACTCGAGTGAACTTCAAAACGTTTTTTTTTTATTTTGTTCAAGATGCGGGGTATTGTTTTTGCATAGTTTGAAGCGTAAACTAACGGAGAAGCGAGATGAATAATACAAATTGTCCATAGAACGACCGAAACGGATATATTTCCTTTTGTTCTAAGGCATTCGGAACGCATCGCCATGTCATGTACTACATGACACGGGCACACGACGGGTAAAATCTCATGTCATGTCCTACTTGACACGGGCATGTGAGCGGGTAGTTAAACGATAGTTTTACTTTAGAAATGTATGAAAAGTGGCAGCAGGAATAATTTTTGACGTATAGTATCGCCAATTTACTGTAGTTTTGCTGTCGAAAAATACGAGAACTTTCTCACCGAGATTTTGACAGTGAGAAAGCTATCGTGAATGTAGTTTTGCGATTTATTTTATTTGAAATAAGGCAAAATGTGTTAATTACGATCATACTCAGTGCCCTCGACGTCTTATTGTTATTTTGTATAATTATCTACTCCGTGTTTCACTAAAAATAGGCAATTAAATATGAAGTTACAATTGTGTTGTTTCAAATATTTTTGTTACTAACAGCGGCATTATCAAAAGAAGGTTACTTCCTATCCTAAGGACTTCTCGGAATCGGAGCAATGAACTTGTGTACCTACTTATTTATTTTATCAACAGGCTCATTTCAATGTGTAGTCAATATGGGCAAGTTCTTAGCTACTTCTTCATATTATATTATTGAAATGATATATGTGAAGAAAGTTACCGAGGCTCTTAACAGGCAAAAATGTAGCGAATACTTTCATTAAGTTTCCACCTTAAAGGTATAAAGGCGTTATATTAAACAAACATCTGTGTCTATCTATCTATCTATCTATATCAGCCCATATACGTCCCACTGTAGGGCACGGGCCTACTCTACAATCGAGAGAATCGATTGAGAGTGGTTAGACCATATAGTCCACCACGCTGCCCTAGTGCGGGTTGGCGGACTTACATACCGTAGAAATTCTTTAAAATCGCTACGGTATGCAGGTTTCCTCACGATGTTTTCCTTCACCGTTAAAGTGCGTGGTGATTGACTATCTGTGTCTATATCTATTACCTATTATTTATAAGTTTAAGTGCGTGGTGGCCTGTTGGTAAGTGCGTGGTGGCCTGTTGGTAACGGACCAGACGCGGCTGCCTACATGTTCACGGTGGTCGCGGGTTCAAATCCCAGGGCACACCTCTGACTTTTCGGAGTTATGTGTGTATTGATAGTCAATCACCACGCACTTTAACGGTGAAGGAAAACATCGAGAGGAAACCTGCATACCGTAGCGATTTTAAAAGAATTTCTACGGTATGTAAGTCCGCCAACCCGCACTAGGCCAGCGTGGTGGACTATATGGCCTAACCACTCTCAATCGATTCTCTCGATTGTAGAGTAGGCCCGTGCCCTGCAGTGGGACGTATATGGGCTGATATAGAAGGCAATTAAATAGCTGTTTTGTGTATGATGTTTGTAATCTTGGCCGGCAGGATATTCAAATGAAATTCTCCCTTTTTCCATAAAACGTTTATGCTTAATTACTGTACATTGTCTTTTAAAACGAATGCGTATTAAAAAATTACGTTAGAACGAATGGAATGAATGATATAAAACTAGAGAATGAATTGAATCCAGATAATCTATAAAAGATCTATTAAAAATATTTTATAATCGTTGCGCTGTGAGCTGTCCGCGCAGTTCCCACGCGGATCGCTAGATGGCGTTGTGCTCCAACATGCCGGCCGCCTTGGAAGAACCATCTTCCAACCGCTGAAGACTTCATAAATCGGCGTCCATCTTCATTCGGTACACACAGGAAGTGGGCAAATCTTGGAACAGGCGCGCTTGATGATTCCTGTTGCGGTGCGAATTTCGGCAACCCTCGAAATTCCATCCTTTCCGGGAAATAAACGGATAATCCTGCCCATTCTCCATCTTAATGGCGGAAGATTGTCTTCTTTTATTAAGACCAGGCTGTTGTAGTTGATGTCATCTCGGTTAGTCATCCATTTGGTTCGACGTTGAAGTTCTGACACGTATTCTTTGGACCAGCGCTTCCAGAAGTGTTGTCGCAGTTGTTCAAGCCGCTCATATCGTACCAGGCGGGTGGTTGGCGTAGTGGTCAGATCCTCGGACACAGGCGCAGTCAACGGCCGGCCGATAAGGAAATGAGCTGGCGTGAGAGGGGCATAATCAATAGGATCAGAGGAAAGAGGAGACATGGGACGGGAGATCAAGAGAGCTTCAATCTGTGTTAATATCGTACTGAACTCTTCAAAAGTTAATTTTGCGTCACCTACAGCCCGTTTTAAATGGTGTTTACATGACTTTACACCTGCCTCCCATAAACCACCAAAATGAGGCGAATAAGGCGGAATGTAGTTAAAACGAATATTATTACTGCTAGCAAATTCTAATATATTTTTACTATTCTCAAAAATAACGGATAGTTCTCTTTCTGCTCCTACGAAATTTCTTCCGTTATCAGAATATATTTGATAAGGTTTACCGCGCCGTGAGATAAAGCGTTTAAGTGCCAATAAGTAGTCTTGCGTAGACAATGAACCAACCAACTCTAAGTGCACCGCGCGGGTAGTGAAACATACGAATAAACAAATGTAACCTTTAATTAAAGTCGAGCCTCTTCCTTTTCGGTTCAAAACGAACACAGGTCCCGCATAATCTACCCCACATTTAATAAATGGAAAATTTGATTCGAGGCGTTCGGATGGTAAACTACCCATGAGTGGATTTAATGTTTTTCCTCTCATGCGAGTGCAAGTAACGCATTTATGAACCACTTGCCGAGCTAAATTCCGCGCTCCCAGTACCCACCATTTATCACGCATGGTAGAAACCAGAAGCTGAGGCCCAGCATGAAGTAATCTTTTGTGTTCGTATGCACACAACAACCATGTAAAATGATGCTTTGCAGACAACAACATAGGATGCTTTTTATCGTAATTAAACTGGGAATTGCACAGTCTACCACCTACACGAATAATATTATTCTCATCTAAAAATATATTTAGGCCTGAGATTTTATTGATGCGCTTATCATTTTTATAATTTACAGGTAAATTAAGTATAAGGTTATGATATTCATCGTAAAACGATTGTTTTTGAACCAATCGCGTTAACGCTTGCACAGCTTTTGTTATCTCGCTGACTGTTAATGAGCCGGTTTCGCGTGCACTGCGCGAAGTGCGTGCATTGTCGATGAACCGCCACACGTATGCATAACTTCTTTGTAAACGATTAAAGCATGAAAATCTCTCAAATGTAAAAGTCAGATCCGCATCCAAAGAAGCAAAATTTAACGTAATATGTTGTTTCACATCCGGTAAATCAACATCAGTACAAGTATTTTCATCACACGCTGCTGTCAACCAGCTCGACGTCGGGTCGCGTAGGAAAGTAGGGCCGCACCACCAAAAGCTAAAGTGGTCGTCCTTTAACGCATCAAAATAAACACCGCGAGATAATAAATCAGCAGGATTCTCCTTGCCTTTAATATGTCGCCAAATCGAATTACTTGTTAAATCGTTTATTTGCACAACCCTATTTTGCACAAAGGTTTTCAATTGATGTGGTGACATACGAAGCCAGCCCTGCACTATAGTGGAGTCAGTCCAAAAATATACTTTATCGAATTTTAAGTTTAATGAATTAATTATTTTATTATATAATTTTGCTCCAACTAATGCTCCACATAGTTCAAGGCGTGGAATGCTAACAGTTTTTATAGGGGCGACTTTACCCTTGGCGCATAATAACCGAACCGTAGCCGGTGAGTTATCACTATCATTATATGAACTTAAATATGCACACGCACCGTATGCCACCTGCGAGGCGTCGGTACAAATATGCAATTCTTTACGTTGAACATTTTCCTGTAATACGTAACGGGGAACGCTTATCTCGGGCAAATATTTAATGGTATGCACAAACTTATGCCAAATGGACGCAATATTGTTTGGAACCTCATCATCCCAATCAATTTTACTCAGCCACAGCTGCTGTAATAATATCTTAGCCGTAGTAATAGCCGGCGCGACTAATCCCAATGGATCATATATCTGTGAAATAATTGACATAATTATTCGTTTAGTTATAATTTTATCGCTTTGACGCGTGTTTAAATCAGAAGTAAAATATAATTTATCGTCTTTATTAGACCAACCTAAACCCAATGTCTTAGACTGGCAAAATTCACCTATACTTAAATTCTTGCAGGTTTCCGGGTTAACAACAGAATTAAAAGTCCATTTCCGTAAAGGTAAACAACCGCTTTGTAATACTTGAGATGTTTTATTGCAAATATTTAATAAAACCTCTAATTCGTCATGGCCCGTTAACAGATCGTCGACATAGAAATCGTCATTGACTACGCGCGCAATGACGTCATCGCCACATTCATTCGCCAGCTGTTTTAAACACCGAATACTAAGGAATGGAGCAGACGCGGTCCCGTAGGTCACCGTGTTTAACCGATAGACGAGAAGTGGCTTACTACTGTGTGTCCGCCACAAAATCAGCTGTAAATTGCGTTGATCAGGTTGAATTGTAATCTGTCGGTACATTTTCTCGACATCTGCACAAGCGACATATCGATATTGTCGGAATCTAAGTAAAATGGAGAAAATATCATTTTGTAATGTAGGCCCCACGTGTTGAATATCATTAAGTGATTTATTGCTAGTCGTATTTGCACTAGCGTCAAAGACTACGCGTAACTTTGTGGTCATGCTACTCTCCTTATAAACACCATGGTGAGGCATTATGTAATATGGTTTAGGTACATCGTCAATATTGTCTGATAAAAGTGTCATGTGCCCTAACAGTTCGTATTCCCGCATAAATTCGGAATAAAGTTTTTTATATTGTGATGAACGTTGCAATTTATTTTCCAATGACAAAAACCTATTTTTTGCACTATTATATGAATCTCCCAACACGTCCGGCGATTGTTTCAAGGGCATTCTGACCGAGAATCTACCTTGTTTATCGCGTTGAGTAGTTTCACTAAACAACTTCTCGCATATTTTTTCTTCTAAAGAGAAAACACGAGGAATATTTATTTCCTCAATTTCCCAAAACTTACGTAATTGGGAATCAATCTGGGTAAAATTGCATTGCACTGTAGGTGTGTTTAAGGTACGCATATGTTTATCATAAACAGGACCGGATATAATCCAACCCAGCTTAGTATCTTGGAGGCATGGACCACGCTCCAGCATAATCATTTTATTCTCATTTAATAAAAACCAGAATACGTCCGCGCCTATCAATATGTCGATCTCTGCCGAGATATTGAACGAAGGATCGGCGAGTGTAATATAAGTAGGTATGCACATAGAATCATAATTTACGTTTAGCGCAGGCATACGCGCAGTGATTTTCGGCATAACTAAACAATGCAAATCGGTCTTAAAATCGCATAATTTTGAACGCATATTAATTGTACACGTTTGATTGGCATGTGATATCGTTTCTCCCACGCCGCTAATACGTATCATGGACTGTATAATAGGTATGTTTAATCGCTTACATAAATTCTCTGTTACAAAAGAATTTTGACTACCACTATCAAGTAACGCACGAACTGTGTGGTAGTTATTTTTCGAATCGGCTACTTCAACTAACGCAGTTGACAGCAAAACTGTCTGCAATGCTTTTTACGTTTACGCCGGTGAACGCTTTACACTCGGGGTTAACAATCTGATCAGCTGTTCCGCTTACGCAGTGCGAGACAGATGACTGTGACGACGTATAATTGTTAACTGACGATTGTGGCGCTACATTTGTATTGATGTCATTATCAACATGCAGCAATGTGTTATGTTTTTGACGACATAACTTACAGGCACCGAAAACACACTCATTTATTGTGTGGCTACCTGTACGTATACAATTTTGGCATATACCGTTCGATGTCACAAACTGTAACCTATCTTTTATAGGCATGTTAAGGAAGTTTGCACATGAATAGAGAGGATGACTACCATTGCATAACCGACATTTATAGTTGTTACGTTTCTTCTGAATACCCGATGTAGTACACTTATAACTATTAGTGTGTTGTGCATTGGAATGTTTTTTATAATCGTATGATGCCTTTGAATCATTTTTGGTTTGGAAATGCATAGTGTTACTTTTATTACTCGATTTTATCATATCTAACATATCCGCCCTATTCCTTAAAAATGTAAGTAAATCGTCTAGTTTTACAGAGTTAGAATCTTTACGCGAATCCGAAAATAGAGTACCTTTATAGGTTTCCCATTCCCGCTCAGTGGCCGTATCTAATTTGGTGACAATTAAATATACTATCAACGTGTCCCATGAATCGGTAGGTTCCTTCAAAGAATTAAGTGCGCGTAAATTGCGTAACACAGTATCTATCAATTTCCGGATTTGCGCTGCAGATTCTTTATTCAGTGATTGGGCAGAAAACAATGACTTCACATGGTTTTGTACTAATAATCTATTATTATGAAATCTATTCTCAAGTAACTCCGAAGCGTGTATGTAATTAGTGGCCGTAAATTCTAATGCACTAATCACTTGTAATGCAGATCCACTGAGAGACGATTTTAAATAGTGGAATTTTTGAATTGAATCTAGATCTTGGCGGTCATGTATCATGGTTACATATGAGTTCCTAAACTCCAACCACTGATCGTATGATCCGTCGAAGGCAGGCAACTTTATTTGTGGTAATTTAACACATAAAGGTTTACTGAAAGTGCACTGAGAGTTTTTCGATTCATTTTGTTCATCTTCATCAATGAAACATTTTGCGACGGCGGTACTCGAAAAATATTGGCACTCAAACGCATCCCTGTATTCTAATTGAGACAATAAATCTTTTTCGTCTACACAACGTTCAATATTTGATTGAATTTGATTAAACTCGTGAAAGAAACTGGATGCCGTTTGCATTCGTAGTTTCACTTGAGTTTTGGTTACGGAATCTACACATGACTTGTCTAATTTGTTAACAAAGTTTACAAAAAGGGTTAATCTACCTTTGATCGCACCGCGTTGTCTTTTAAGATCACTAATATTAACTTTGCACTCATCGTCACTCATTTTGGTGGTATATAAAGACACAGGTACTTACGAGTCGGGTCACCTTGTGCGCCAAATACGCAGATCGAACCTCTGGAAACGTATAGGTACGATATTAGCACAGAACGAATAAGAAAGGGATAGAGGAGTGATGGATAACCTGACCGTTGCTGGCTGGTGCTCAGATGCTGACGCCTGGTTACTCCATGTGCTTTGTCCTCTCCGGCTACCGGCAATGACTGGTTTCTTGCTGCTGAATGTAATGAATTCGGATCGAAGGTCCAATGTTTTGTGTATGATGTTTGTAATCTTGGCCGGCAGGATATTCAAATGAAATTCTCCCTTTTTCCATAAAAACGTTTACGCTTAATTATTGTACATTGTCTTTTAAAACGAATGCGTATTAAAAAATTACGTTAGAACGAATGGAATGAATGATATAAAACTAGAGAATGAATTGAATCCAGATAATCTATAAAAGATCTATTAAAAATTAAAAATATTTTATAATCGTTGCGCTGTGAGCTGTCCGCGCAGTTCCCACGCGGATCGCTAGATGGCGTTGTGCTCCAACAATAGCTCTTATGACAAGTCAATACACATTGTATTGTATTGTATCAGCCCATATACGTCCCACTGCTGGGCACGGGCCTACTCTACAATCGAGAGAATCGATTGAGAGTGGTTAGGCCATATAGTCCACCACGCTGGCCTAGTGCGGGTTGGCGGACTTACATACCGTAGAAATTCTTTAAAATCGCTACGGAATGCAGGTTTCCTCACGATGTTTTCCTTCACCGTTAAAGTGCGTGGTGATTGACTATGAATACACACATAACTCCGAAAAGTCAGCGGTGTGCCCTGGGATTTGAACCTGCGACCACCGTGAACATGTAGGCAGCCGCGTCTGGTCCGTTACCAACAGGCCACCACGCACACTACTTATTTTCTATTTACAAGATATTCGTTGTAATACTTTCGTGTTTCACTCAAAATAGGCAATTCAATATGGAGTTACAATTGTGTTATTTCAAATCTGTGGCTCTTGTTACAAGTGATACAACTCGAGTTGTACCCTTTTTGAGTTTTTTATATAGAAATGATGAGAAAAAAATAAGCTTTTTTTTGGTCTAACTCACGATTTTCTATCTGCTATAGTTACGGAGATAATTTTGTGTAAAGTGATACAAGTGCTGCTATTTTGGCGAAAATTGCGTGAATATTGATATATTTCGAGTTATAACTCGTTTTTGTAATCGATTAATACGCAGTTTTTGTGGATACTGGTATAAGTACAATTGTAAATATTTTCACATATATTTTTTTCAGTGCATTTAACGTGAATTTTGATATATCGAGGGTTATATCACTTTGAACCATTTTTTTCCAATATTGACTAGGGTACAACTCGACATGTACCTACCAATTCAAATGTGAATTTTTGATTTGGATGTGCTAAGTGATACATCTCGACATATATCATTCTACAGATTTTTTTTATTTTATGTGCAAACGAATACAAATCAAGTTGTATCTAAAACTCAAACAAATTACAAAAATATTTTATATCGAATAAGATGTGCTAAATGAGACAATTATGCGCGGCAATACATTATTACGAGTATATTGATTTAAATACAACAGAACCAATAATTCAAATGTCCAAATATATTATGATACTTTTGTACTATAAATATGATTTATTATAATATTATATTCCATCATCAGATACAATATCCAAGGTAAATATTATATGAAAACTAAAATTTTTACGTAGCTGTATAAAAAAATCTTATTAATCAATATTACTGCTGCTTTACTCAAGTTATCTTTGATTTATAAATGGAAAGAAACTCCTTATTCTTTTCCAACTGTTCTGGAATGATTTTTACATGTTTTCTTATTGTAGTATTTGTATAATACTCATCTGTGTTATTTCTTAGTTTAAAAATTATTTGCATCGTTTTCGAACTTTTGAGTATATGACACTATACTATTGAGATTAGAGACCTTTACCATTCATATTATTAAAGTACGTTATAAGATTTTAATAGGTACATACATACATACATAAACTCGCGCCTTTATCCACGAAGGGAGAGGCAGAGGCGCCACCAGGACACCCACATTTCGCCTTGTATGTTCGGTCCCACGATGTGATAGGGGGCGAGCCAATCGCCATATCGGGCACAATTTCCTGATTCCGGGCTGATAATGAATAGAAAAATCCAATATCACTTTGCCCGACCCGGGACTCGAACCAGAGACCTCAGCTTTGTAACCGTACTTTAGGGATAAGGAAATATATTGATATGGGAAAGGTTAAACATAAAGGAAATGACTGCGTGTTCACTCTAACTGTATTTATTCGCGACTACTAGGTAAACTTAATCGGCGGGCGCAGCCGCCTCTAATTACTCAACGTTGACACACACATACATATTCCTTACATGTACATACTGTACCTACACCAACCCCCCTCTTAAAGAAAAAAATATTTTTAAAAAATAAGTACATAATATAACTTTAAAACAAACAATAAACACATTTTAATAATACCCGATTTCATTTTTTAAAACTATGCAAATCACTTTGGTCACACGTATGCACTAGCCACTGGCGCCTGTTGTTGAGGCACCGTCTGGACGGTCACCATGCTGGGGTTACAGCTGGTCTGCTTGCGAACCCATAATTCTGCCGCCCTCTTGCAGCGCCTGCACACCATCAACCCAATGGCGGCGGACAAAATCGCCACAAGAGCTATGATAACCCATACCAGGCTATCCAATTTTTCCTGGAAAGTGTTGTTCACCGTCTGAGTAATCAAACTATTGCTCGAGTTGTGTTCTTCCTTAGTTTGACTCGAACCCATCGTATTGAATTATTAGCAAAAAATGATGTTCGTCTGAGCAAAGAACGTAATGAAATGTAATTTACCGCAAAAATATTAATTATATACTGCCGTGAATCAAAACAAAATTATTGCCTAATTATACGTGTGCCCAATAATTATTATTTTGCATACGTCTTAAAATTAATGAAACCGTACGACAAAATTTTTGCATGAACAATAAAAATGTAATTTACACAAGAATGCAATGTAAAGTTAAAAGTAAATAAAATGTAATAAGGTGTATATTGGTGTATAATATATGAACTAAATTAAGTCGCAATAGCGTTAATCATAAATCCTAAACAAAATTACTCAATACGGTTAAAATACAATAGGTTGCATACTATGCAAAACGTAAAGGTGTTTTTATAACGCGGCCACTTCGCGTTGTTTTATGATTTAAAACTTTGCTAGAAGTGTCCTCGTTATTATTGTTTTTAATATTAGTACTATTATCGTTATTACTATCATCCGTTATATCTAACCTAGAACTATCACTATCGATAACGTATGCAGGTTTAAGCCTATCAATTGATATACAAGTTTCCTTATCACCTATCTTAATAATAAATGTCTTTCCTTGTCGTTTTACGACAGGATATGGACCATCATATGGAGGCTGAAGTGACCTTCTCATTATATCGTTCCTAACGAAAACACTTTTACATGTATTAAGATCGCTAGACACGAATAATGATCTCGAATTTCCATGACTCCTTGGTCGTGGTTTATATTTATTTATAGTATCCCTAAGCAACTGTAAATATTCCGAGTCCGACATACGAATTTTGGATTGGTCGTAAAAATCTCCCGGTAATCGAAACGGCTTACCGTAGGTTAATTCCGCTGCGCTTACCCCGCTATCACTTCTGATAGCTGCACGCAGACCTAACAATGCGATCGGAAGTTCGTCTACCCATGACTTGTTGCATTGCAAACGTGCCATGAGAGCCACTTTCAGTGCTCTATGCCAACGTTCGATCATGCCGTTGCTTTGTGGATGATAAGGAGTTGTACGTAACTTGTGAATGCCTAAATATTTCATGAGGTTATTAAATAAATCACTCTCAAACTGTCTACCCTGGTCGCTAGTAAGCTTCGAAGGGCATCCAAAGCGAGAAATCCAACACTCAAAAACTACTCTAGCTACGGTCTCCGCTGTGATATTTTGCACAGGAACAGCCTCGGGCCAACCCGTGGTACGGTCGATCATTGTTACGCAATATCTATATCCATCAGACGATATCGTCAAAGGTCCTACGATATCGATGTGCACATGTTGAAATCTATCAACCCTTTCAAAATTCCCTACTCCTGACACAGTATGTCTATTTATTTTAACTTTTTGACATACGGGACAGGCTCTGGCCCATCTGGTTATATCCCGGTCCATATCTGGCCAAAAGAACTTTTGTTTGATTAAATGTTTAGTACATTTAATTCCAGGATGGCTAAGGTCATGTACTGAACGAAAAGCTAATTGCCTAAAATCTTCCGTTAAGTACGGTCTAATATAATTGTGTGAGACTTCACAATAAACTTGTTTCTTACCATCAGGTACGTAAAACTGTTTAAACTGCAAGTTGCAATTAGACGCTTGTATCATTCGCTGTAAATATGCGTCACTCGATTGCTTTTCCGCTAGCGCTGCATAATCCAGTAAAGTCGGACAATTTATTGTTGCTATGCGGGAAAGAGCATCGGCCACTACGTTTTGGTTACCGTTTATATACCTAATATCTGTGCTAAACTCACTTATATAAGAAAGTTGACGGATTCGTCTAGGACTTTCTTTATCGCTGTTTATTTTTGTAAATGCGTATATAAGTGGTTTATGATCGGTAAAAATAGTTAATTTTCGTCCCTCTACTAAACTTTTGAAATGTTTGATGGCCATAAATATTGCTAACAATTCGCGATCGTACGTAGAGTATTTGGTTTCCGTGAGCGTTAACTTTCTAGAAAAATATCCTAGCGGTTTCCAACAGTTGTTAACTTGTTGTTGTAGGACTGCACCTACACTAGTGTTTGAAGCGTCACACATTAAAGATAAATCAGCATTTGGCAATGGATAGGATAATGTAATGGCGCTTTTTAAGCTAGCCTTACATTTCTCAAAAGCCTCAATAGCCTTATCAGTCCACTTAATTAATGTTTTATCACGCTTTTTGGTGTTATGTAAATACGCATTTAATTCTGCCTGGCATTCGACTGCCCTAGGAATGTGAGAGCGGTAGAAATTAACCATACCGAGGAAACGACGCAATTGCTCGATATTTTCAGGTCTCGGAAAATTTACAATTGCTTCTACCTTATCGTCAAGCGGGCGAACACCATCCGCTGACACCTCATAACCTAAAAAATCTAATTTTGATACGCCAAATACACATTTAGATACGTTAATTGTAACACCAAATTCGTTAAACCTTGAGAAAACTGCCTTCAAATGCGCCTTATGGGCTTCTTCCGATTCGCTAGCTATACAAACGTCATCAATATAATTAAATACGAAATCGAAACCACGCAGCACTATCGTGTCCATGAATCTCTGAAACGATTGTGCAGCGTTGCGCAAACCGAACGTCATCCGCGGGAATTCGAAAAGTCCAAAAGGTGTAATGATTGCCGTTTTCTCAATGTCATCGGGTGCAACAGGAATAAAATGATATGCCCTATTCAAATCTAACTTGCTAAAAATAATCTTTTTTTCTGCCAATAAGTATTTAAAATCGTTAATACGCGGTATAGGATAACGATCAGGCTTTGTTATCGCGTTCAATCGCCTATAATCACCACATGGCCTAAGTTCTCCATTTTTCTTGGGCACTACATGTAATGCGCTTGCCCAAGGACTTTTGGAGGGCCTACAAATACCTAAGTCTAACATATTTTGGAATTCCGCCTTAACCTTTTTATACCTATCCGGAGGTAATGGTCTCGCCTTGGCATAGACAGGTGGTCCTGAAGTCTCTATGTGATGGCACACTGAATGCTTTGGAATATGTTTGTACGATACCGGACGGGTAATATCAGGATAATTAGATAACATATCATGCCATACATTGTTATTAATCAACGTTTTAATAGATGATTCATTCTCACCGTGGCATAATATGACTGACGCAATAACATTCAAACGCGTAACCTGATCTACGAGTCGCCGTGCGCTTAAGTCAACTAACAATCTATAATGAGTTAAAAAATCTACTCCAATTATAGGTTGCTTAACAGCCGCCACAATGAAAGTCCATCGGAAAGATCTTCTTAAACTAAGGTCTAACACTAAAGTACGCACGCCATATGTCCTTATCTCGGTACCGTTAGCCGCATAAAGTTTATACTTATCACACGCGAAATCTTTCGATTTTATAAATGAAACGGGTATAACCGACACATCCGCACCAGTGTCTATTAAAAATTTTAGTCCGCTGTTTCTATCAAAAACACACAGGCGTTTTGACGCGTCGATACAAACCTCCGCCGCCGGTTGTATCGCCGCTAGTTTTCCTCTGTGGCAACGTGTTTCGGCTCTTTCCAGTTGCACGGATTTACGCACTTGGTTGCTTTGGAGCGATATTTGTAATGGTAAAAGCATAACCATTCAGGGTCCCTTCGGTGCCTACTCGCGTCCCTAGTGCGCGACCTCGACCTACGAGAGTTACGTCCACGTGGACCACGATATGGTTGCCGCGCGCGACGTAGTTCCGAAACCTCGACACTCAGTTTATGTAACGCGGCGGCCAAGTCTGAAGATATGGCGGTGTCTTTTGGGATCGAGCTCGATGTCGCCACCGCCGATAACTCTGCTGGCCGGGTGGCCTCAATGACCTTGTCGGCAATCACGGCCAAATTGTCCAGCTCCTTGACCTCCGTGACTGCCAAAACCGCTTGCACCGCCGCTGGAAGGTGGCTATTCCACATAATTTGCAACGTTGGGTCTGGAATTTTCGAACGTGCCAAGTCCCGCATGCGCCGTAGTAGTTGGGAAGGCTTCTGGCTGCCCAGTTCCATCTCTCCCAGCAACTTTTGGAACTGCCGTGTCTCCGACTCCTCAAACACCTGCAGCAGCCGCTCCTTGAGTGCCTCATATCTGCGCTCCTCCGGTGGCATCAGCAGTAAGTCGCTAACCTGCTGGATGGCGCTCTTGGTCAGCTTCGTCACCACCAGGTTCTGCTTAGCAGCGTCGCTGAGTTTTTGGCTAGCAACCACCGCCTCGAATTGGACGAACCACAGTCGCGGCTGGTCCGCCCAAAATTCCGCTATCCGCGACGATACCGTGATGCTTGCCAGCGCATCTTCCTGCCGCGACTCGAGTTTCTGCTCCGAGGCGCGCATGGTGGGTATATTCATACCTGGGGTAGTCATCGTCCGATTTCCGAATTATACCGTATGTAATAATTAACAAACACAGCTACAGGGGTCACCACTTTAGGGATAAGGAAATATATTGATATGGGAAAGGTTAAACATAAAGGAAATGACTGCGTGTTCACTCTAACTGTATTTATTCGCGACTACTAGGTAAACTTAATCGGCGGGCGCAGCCGCCTCTAATTACTCAACGTTGACACACACATACATATTCCTTACATGTACATACTGTACCTACACGTACCGTAATACAACTATGCCATCGAGGCAGTCTAAGATTTTAATAATTGTGCTAAAACTGTGCCTTAAGAACTTGTAATTTAATTAAATTCGTTTTGAATCTTAATTTTATTAAAGTTAATTTAATGTAATTGTGTTTATTTTGTAAGATTTTTTTACATTTTTGTACATTCATATTACATTTAAAAAAATTACTTAAAAAAGTATAAAACAAATAGTTAACCCTTTGGTGGCGAGGCTCAAGTCCCAAGCCACCGGTGCAGTGGTTAGGGATACAAAGTAAGGAACATCCTCACTATGAGTGGTATGTCCAGCAATACTGCCTTTTGGATTTGATTCTTGACCCAACGACCAACAACGGCTTTTGGAGATGTTGGTCTTGGCTCTTTGGTATCAGTCCATGTGCAGAAACAACAATCGGGACAATAATTGTTGAGTCTACATCCCAAATGTCAGTAACCTCGTGTTCCAAATCTAAATATTTAGACAATTTGTTTTTTTTTTTCAGCTTTAAAGAGGTTATCGTCATGCGGTATGGTAACATCAACAAGTATTGCTCGACACGTCAATCGATCTATTATCACAACATCAGGCTTATTGGCAGCAATAGTCCTATCTGTGATAACAGACCGATCCCAATACAGCGTTGAATGACCATTTTCAAGAACTGGTTGGGAAACATACTGGTAATATGGCACTTCAAGAGTCACAATAGTTCATATCGAAGAGCGATTTGCTGATGTATGATCTTGGCTTCTAGGTTGTGTCTATGCAAGTACTCGCCGTTAGCAAGATACGAATAACCGGAAGTTACATGTCTCATTGGCTCGCCGGGACGTTAGCATGCCCTACAAATGTCGACCGTACCGTCCTTCATGATGTATTTTCGATAGTCTTAATAACTTCGTCCACGATTGCAAAAGCAAAACACTCAGTTTCCCCAGAGGTTACCAAAACGTAGTCAAGTTACAGATGAAGGCCGGTCCACTTCAGGCCCGTGTAGGGCCCGATAGAACGGACCATGCAGCTCTTTGCTCATCCATACTTCGTCGCGATCCTAAACGCTCATCACCAAAGGCTTCCGCCAGTTCTCATTCGCCAATGAGAGCTGGGTAAATACTTTACACACTATAACTACAACCCTATGCATATGTACGTAGCTGTGATGGAAATACTCCCTTAGATTGCACACCTCACGATTATGCAGATCCTTAGCATTAAGAATGCCTCGGCCCTCACATCTCTGCGGGATGCACAAACTCATCACTGATGAACTTGTATGATGCATACGATGTGCATTTGGTAGAGTCCGGAACTTACGATCCAGGGCGTCCAATTTCGTCTGAGTCCATCTGAGTTTGCCAAAAGAGTACATAAGTACAGGCATAACCGTTAAACGCACGAATATTGTTTCCACCTGATAAAAAACAGTTAAGAACTTTTGTCAGGCGGCTAAAGAAACGCTCCTTCATTGATTGTTTTACCTCTGCACCTATAATATCTAGACCACAGGCACACCCAGATACTTGTAGGTTTCCGTCTGCGAAAGAGATCTGAGTCTTACAGTCTCTGAGACATTTATGTCATCAGAGACTGCAACCTCGCCTCGCTTGACATGGATAACCGCACCTTTATCTACACCAAATTCCATATTGATTGAGTTGCTAAATCAAGCAGTTATTTTTAACTAAAGTTGATTTATTATTATTATTTTATTCATTAACAGTTAAAGGATTTTTATACTATCCGGTAATACATGGGAGACCCATCGTACCTTTTATTTATTATTAAAAACATCGCAACAAAGTTGATTATTTAATAATATGAAACTTGTATCTATTTACACATTACATAATATCATTTTAACGAGAGATATAACTTGACTTGTATCATTTAACACTTATTTTCAATAGACTTGAATATTAGCAAACAGATACTATTCAAGTAATTTATGAAAGTAAGGGGTTGCGGATTAAAAAAACATAATCTTACGGATTATACCTTTATCTTTTGTTTGAGCAACATTATCGTAGGAACTCATACAAATTAGTTATTACATTTTGTAAACTTTTGTAAATCAGTTTACACGAAAGCACTTTAAACACAGTATTTAGGTGCGACGTAATATAATTACACTTATATTATTTATCACAACATTTTTGCACATGTTACTCATAAGCCGAGGTATATCTCACAGGTTTCTCGTGAATTACTTTTTTAACATAATATTTATCAAAAAACCTAAAACGCACAATGAAAGAAAACATTTTTCCCCACAAAATAAGGTATTCAAGTTTAATCTAGCACATTTAGTTTACGACCGAGAATTTTTTAAATCTTGTTTTTGCTCTCCTGTAAAATGATGATTTTCGACTTGTATCACTCATCGCAAG
The DNA here is from genome assembly GCA_949752805.1 of Deilephila elpenor. Taxonomy (NCBI): domain Eukaryota; kingdom Metazoa; phylum Arthropoda; class Insecta; order Lepidoptera; family Sphingidae; genus Deilephila; species Deilephila elpenor. The sequence goes on from OX457095.1 coordinate 243,743, forward strand.
AGCCACAGAAATATTTATAATTCTTACTAATAGCGGCATTACCAAAAGAAGGTTAATTCCTATCCTAAGGTCTTCTCGGAATTGGAGCAACAAACTTAGGAACAAGTATGACGATATAAGAAGACTAGACTTAGTGTAGTTTTAAAAATGAATACCTAACTAACCTTTTATAAATGAAACAATCATATTATGCACTATTGTTGTATGTTTTGTGTACTTACTTATTTATTTAATGAACAGGCTCATTTCAATGTATAGTCGATATGGGCAAGTTCTCAGCTAGTTGTTCATATTATGTTATCAAAATGATATATGTGAAGAAAGTTACCTAGGCTTTTTACGAGCAAAAATGTAGCGAATACATTCATAAAGTTTCCACCTTAAAGGTATAAAGGGATCATATTAAACAAATGTCCGTGTTTATATCTATTATAATCCGGCCGCTCAGAGAATGCGTTCCTGACACATGTCAGTTGATCATGAGTAGTGATGGGAAATAATTATCATTTTGCTAAACTTTTGAATTATTCCCAGTAAAAGTAGCAAGTTAGAATAATTGAATACTTGATCATTCTTTAAATCTTCAATCATTCTTTAAATCTTCCAACCGTTAATATATTTTTAAAGAGATCTTTATAACGAATAAACATGTTTTTCTTTATTACTAAAAATATTGTCACCAAAACGGTTGGTCACGTGACTTTTTAAAATTTACGTCACACTTTACAATTGGTGAATGATCTTAGTGGCAGAAATTAATAAAATTGTACATTGTGACGTCACACGCTGCACAAGGACAGCCGATCCTGTTTTGTTACATTTAAACAATAAATAAAAACTCACAAACTTCTTTCAGATCATTATTGATTATAATATTTACAATTTATATAAATGTAAATAAAAATACAAAATATTATTGTCTTAGTTACGTTAGTCGCCTTCGGAAGGAGGTTTTTAAAAACACAAGTTTAATTAGGACAAAATTAAATATAATCAATTATTACAAATTGGACTAAAACTAATTATAAGCACTAATAAATTTGGTTGTCGCGACTTCCTTCGACGGCGATCGAAGAAGAAAAGCAGTGCTGCCCGGTGATGGTGGTCCGACGATGCAGGTGGGTCATCGGCGTGACTTATTCGTATGGAATCTGCCGATTGTGCAGATTCGTGGGAACTTTTTGGGAGTTTCGTTAGGGGCGACACGTAACACCTCCCCTCCTAGACCGACAACTATTTGCCAATGTTTAATGCAAATGTTGCGGCTCTTCTATCTTGAGATGACATTTCTATGGCAGTTGTTGGAACATTCTCAATTGTATGTGCTGCAATCGCAGATTTCTTCAGTCTTCTCCGAATGTATAACATGATAACGACAGCGAATACGATAGTCAGGATTACGAAAGTGTATACTGGAACTGTGATGGGAAGAATGCTTGATGAGTCAATAACAGGTGGCTTCACTGGAATTTCCATGGAAATTTGGTTTTGTATGTTATGTAATTTATTCAAATCAATTGTTGTAAGATTATATATGACTCCAGTGTTCTGAGAAATTGCAATATCTGGAAGTGACATAATTTCTATTGGTTTCCCGCGGAGCTGGTTGTAGATGTTAGTCAAAGTGAACTCAGGTGTTCTAATCTTGCAGTTTTGAGGGATAGTTGCTAAGAAACTGCCTTCTAGGATTTGGTGCTGCTCTTTTCCACATAATATTTGAACTTTAGTAGACTTTGGAAACGATATAATGTAGTGTTGGTTATCTAGCTCGACTAGAGCTTCCTTGTACAAAGAGATAGGCGTGGGTTGACACGTTTCATCTATCTCCTGTGTAACAATAAGACGGTGAATGCAGTCCTTCTGAGTCTTCATCTGATGATTTACTTTTTCTTCACATAGAAACCAAGTATCTATCTTCGGGCATTCTGCCTCTATGTACACATATTCTTTATTATTAGTTGCCATAGGTATAAAGAAAAGGGGATAGGATAACATTATGATTTTTATTAGGGACAGGACAGAGTCTGTATAAATTGTAAGTAGAGGAAGTGGTAATTGGGAATTTTAGAACTACCACGATCTTTGATTTTATAAAGTAAGTGCCTCTATATCTATCTATATCAGCCCATATACGTCCCACTGCAGGGCACGGGCCTACTCTACAATCGAAAGAATCGATTGAGAGTGGTTAGGCCATATAGTCCACCACGCTGGCCTAGTGCGGGTTGGCGGACTTACATACCGTAGAAATTCTTTAAAATCGCTACGGTATGCAGGTTTCCTCACGATGTTTTCCTTCACCGTTAAAGTGCGTGGTGATTGACTATCAATACACACATAACTCCGAAAAGTCAGAGGTGTGCCCTGGGATTTGAACCCGCGACCACCGTGATCATGTAGGCAGCCGCGTCTGGTCCGTTACCAACAGGCCACCACGCACTAAGTAAGTGCCTATCCTAATCATATTATAATAATATCTTATGTCTACATTTAAAATTTTATCTGCACTATAAATATGTTTCAATGCGCTTAACATACTCTTTATTTCATTTATTCCAAGAATTGAATGGTGTAAAGTGCCAGTAATACTAAAAGCTAATATGTTTTCTAATCTAATAATTTCGTCAGACAAATCTTTGACGTTTTCACTTATAATAAGAAATAGTTGCGACAGTTTGGCATAAAATGTAACTCGATCGTTACCTGTACTTGTAAAGTTAGTAATATAATTTAATGCCTTAATAATTTTCTGTTGATTCATAGTTAAATTGCTAAGTACTTCAGATTGTTTCGCGGTGATTTCCTTAAATAAGCTTATGTGTTTATTATAAGATGTCGACAGTTCAAGATCATTGTTCTGTAAGACTTGTAGAGAGTTTTCAAATCTTAATGCGTCATCGTGACCAAGGTTCCCCGTTATGCTTTTTATGAATGTTCCGAGAGGGTTTATTAGTTCTCTTTTAATGCGAACTGGTTCTAAAGAATCGAGCTGACGGGATAACTTATCAAGTTTATCAAATAAATGTGTAATCTGATATTTGAAAAGAGTAAAATTACTGTTCAGTAGTTTGTTTGAGGAGTTAGTGAGTTCTGAGTATAAAGAAGTAATATGATGGCGTATGGTGTTAAGGTCAATTTCCTGAAGGAATGTGTGGAAATGGGAAATTATTTTAGTGGGTCCTAATTCGAAGGGTAATATGCCAGTACCCCTAGCCGGAACATTTTGCAGTATCGTAATAGAATAGTAATAGTAAAATTTTGTATGGGAATTTAAACAGCGCCATTGTAAGCGTATTTGGAACTAAAATGTGACAGCGGGAAACGTTTACGATACTATAGTATAGTTAGCGAGTAGTTTAACGATAGTTTTACTTTAGAAATGTATGAAAAGTGGCAGCAGGAATAATTTTTGACGTATAGAATCGCCAATTTACTATAGTTTTGCTGTCGAAAAATACGAGAACTTTCTCACCGAGATTTTGACAGTGAGAAAGCTATCGTGAATGTAGTTTTGCGATTTATTTTATTTGAAATAAGGCAAAATGTGTTAATTACGATCATACTCAGTGCCCTCGACGTCTTATTGTTATTTTGTATAATTATCTACTCCGTGAAATGAAATGAAATTCATTTATTGGTCACATAGGCAATTAAATAGCTATTATGACAAGTCAATACACATAGTACTTATTTTCTATTAACAAGATATTCGTTGTAATACTTTCGTGTTTCACTCAAAATAGGCAATTCAATATGGAGTTACAATTGTGTTATTTCAAATATTTATAATTCTTACTAATAGCGGCATTACCAACAGAAAGTTAATTCCTATCCTAAGGTCTTCTCGGAATTGGAGCAACAAACTTAGGAACAAGTATGACGATATAAGAAGACTAGACTTAGTGTAGTTTTAAAAATGAATACCTAAATAACCTTTTATAAATAAAACAATCATATGATGCACTATTGTTGTATGTTTTGTGTACTTACTTATTTATTTAATGCACAGGCTCATTTCAATGTATAGTCGATATGGGCAAGTTCTAGCTAGTTGTTCATATTATGTTATCAAAATGATATATGTGAAGAAAGTTACCTAGGCTTTTTACGAGCAAAAATGTAGCGAATACATTCATAAAGTTTCCACCTTAAAGGTATTCTATATTCTATATCAGACCATATACGTCCCACTGCAGGGCACGGGCCTACTTTACAATCGAGAGAATCGATTGAGAGTGGTTAGGCCATATAGTCCACCACGCTGGCCTAGTGCGGGTTGGCGGAAAAGGGATCATATTAAACAAATGTCCGTGTCTATATCTAATATCTATTACCTATTTAGGAGTTTATTTCTTTACATTCGTTGACGAGTGGCATCCGTTTATTATTTGTTTGTTGTTGTTGTTATGTCAATTGTCAAACAAAAAATGGCTACGTTCGGAAATATAAATGCATAATAGCTTGAAATGATATTTTAAAATTTGGATCAATTGTTATTAATACTTTTTTGCGTCATAATTCATTTTCATAACCTTTAACATGTCTTTAAGGCATGCTATAGGCTTTTTGTTATTTTATGATAATAATATATTTTTTTACAAACACGGTGAATGATAATTCCGCACGAATCATTCAATAATATTCATTCATTGCCATAGGTTATCTGTGAGTATAGTATCGTAATAATAAACAGTTTACGAGAGTATGGTTAAACGGTTCATGCTGCCGCCAAATATAGTTATCAAGTAGTAATAGTAAAGTAATGATTGTTACTATAGGTACTATTACTATACGATACTTCAAAATGTACCAGCTAGGGGTACAGGTCCGTCACGAAGACTGTTAAGTCGGATTTCTTGTGCTTGGGCCAGGGACATCAGGCTCATTGGAATCCTGTAACGGATTGGAATTATTAGTTTTAGGGAGTCTTTTTATTCTATTTTTTGCAATACGGCCTCGTTTCTTTGAGGTGTATATATGTATAGGTAAATTCATAGTAACTTTATCATGAGTGTATCTAGCCGCTACCTTATTTCTTTGAGCTATCGGATTTTTAATAAAAATTTCTTGATCTTGTTCATATTCGATTACGGGATCACGCTTACTGTTACGTTGTGTCATGATTGCTTCGCGATTCGATTGAGATGACTCACTGATTAGATTGTACACTATTTCCATCTTACTACGGTGGTCATGTAGGTACTGTTGTAATAGTCGCTCTGTCAAATTTAAGTCAGTTGGGTCCCTAGGGTCAAAATGTCCAGTTATGAGATTAAATGGTCTACACCTAGTTACACTATGTATCGAGCTATTGTACGCTATTAGTGCGTATGGGATTAAATTTGAGATTTGTTCATTTTTATGCTGCAGCTCGAGCAGTCTAAGGTGTTCTAATAGTATGCCATGAAAACGTTCTATCATACCATTTTCATTTGGAGCATTTGCTGCTGTGGTGTGATGTTGGATTTTGTGCATTCTTAGGAATTCTGTTATTACTTGATTTGTGAATTCTGTACCTTGGTCGGTTGTCAATAAATAAATAAATAAATACACCCAACAGTCACATACATAGTCCTGACCCCACACTAAGATCGAGTCTTGTGTCGTGGGTATCAGAAGCTACGAGAGACTTTTCGGTCTCACAAACACCCAGACCCGAAACAAATACCTGTGGATCACACAAATATTTGTTTCGGTGCGGGGATCGAACCCGCAGCCTCTCGTTTCACAGGCGGCGTCTAACCAACTGCGCCACGGAGGCTGTCAATGTTAAAGGAAATCCGTGATGAGTGCAAAATGTTAAGAGTGATCTAAGAATGTTAGGGGCAGTACAGTCAGGTATTTTATAGACTTGCGCGTATTTGGAAAATGAGTCTATGATCGTTAAATATTTGTCATGTTCTATAGTTAAAGTGTCGGCATGTATTAGTTCAAATGGCTTCGAGGGTGAAGGTACTATTCTAAATTGTTGATTGAAGGGGTTACGTTCGTACTTTCCGCAACTGCAAATGACACATTCTTTTATGTACTGCAAAATAGTATCTTCCATTTTAGGCCAAAAGTACCGTTGAGATAGCGAAAGGAAAGTTTTATTGATACCTTTGTGATTTGTCTTTCCCTCATGGTATTTTCTTATAATGTCTTGTTGGTTTAAGAATTGAGTGATATCTTCAAGATTGCGCTTTACTAGGATTAAATTCATGGATGAACTTTTAAAGGTTTTCTGGATTATCGGAACAATACTATACATTTTATCTAAGGGTTGAACTAAAATGGCTGTTCGGGTTTTCGGGTCGACATATCTTTTAATGACATTGACTACGTCGTCTTCTAAGTTTCCTTGGGATACTTCAATTACTATTTTATTGTAAGTATCAAAAGACTTCGTAATTTTTGGTTTGATACTAGCTCTATGAGGTACTATGTTAATGACGATCTGTCTCTTGTACTTATTTAAGGGATTGTCTACGATGGGTATTTCAAGGATGGGGGTTTCTACGCTTGTGTGTACAGTAGAGGTCGTGTAAGGTGTATTATTCTGGACTGACTCATTTAGTTGTGGACTAATTAATGGTTTTATGCTGGGTGCTGTGTTAGTAGACGATGTACTCATAAGTGGTCTAAGACTTGGTGCAGTATCAGTAGATGATGCGTTTATCAGAGGTCTATCGTCAGGTGCTGTCACTGTCGAAGACGAACTCTGGGAATCAGATATGTTAACTATAATTGATTCTATTTCTTCGTTATGAATTTCTATGCGGGAGAGTGCATCTGCGTTACAATTGTTCTTGCCTTTTTTATAAACAACTGTAAAGTTAAATTCGGAAAGTTTTAGTTTCCACCTAGTGAGTCTTGAATTAGGGTCTTTTAAGTTCATAAGCCAGAGTAAAGGTTTGTGATCTGTCACTACTTGAAATTTACGTCCAAAGAGATAATGCCTAAAATATTTGGTAGCCCAAACAATTGCAAGGAGTTCTTTTTCTATAGTGGAATAGTTTATCTCGCTATCATTAAGAGTTCTTGACGCATATGCAATACGTCGATCGGAACCGATGGTTCCTTGAGACAGAATAGCACCAATCGCGACGTTAGAAGCATCTGTGGTAAGTATGAAGTCCTTTGTAAAGTCGGGATATTGTAAAATAGGGTCATTAGTCAACAGTATTTTACAGTTTTCAAAGCATTTTACGTATTCGGGGGTTAAATTTATCTTTGCGCCTTTTTTCAAACATTTAGTCAGAGGTTTCGTTAGTCGGGCAAAATCTGGTATAAATCTACGATAATACCCTAGTAATCCTAAAAAACTTTTGATTTGTTTTGTAGTCCTTGGTATGGGATATTTAAAAATTGCGTTTATTTTATCTGGGTTAGGTTTTACGCCTTCAGGTGTTATGATATGGCCTAAACAAGGAGTCTCATGCTTTAAAAATTCAGATTTATCCATTTGAATTTTAAAGTTTGATTCACGTAATCTATGAAATATTTTCTTAAGATTCACCATGTGTTCCTGTAGTGACGTGGAGAAAACCAATATATCATCTAAATAGACTACACAAATTACATTTTGGAGACCTCTGAGCACGTTGTCCATTACCCTTTGGAAGGTGGACGGCGAGTTTTTTAAGCCCATTGGCATACGTAAAAATTCGTAGTGGCCATGGTCAACATTAAAAGCTGTTTTATGTATATCTGAGGGATCCATTTCTACCTGATAAAAACCCATAGGTAGGTCTAAAGTGGTGAAATACTGACATTTGCCTAGTTTGTCTAGAATATCGTTTATATTGGGGATGGGATATTTATCGTCTATGGTTTTTTCGTTAAGTTTTCTAAAATCTACTACTAACCGCCATTTAATTTTTCCTGAGGCATCAGCTTTTTTTGGCACGATCCAAATGGGTGCACTCCAAGCGGATGTCGAGGGTTGAATAATTCCCTGGTCTAACATTTTCGAAATCTGGTTTTGGACTTCTTGCCTATGTACTTGGGGATAATTATAGCTTTTGCTAAATACTGGGCTTTCATCTGTTGTATTGATTCGGTGCTTTATTTTATTAGTGAAGGTTAGGGGTTCATCTTCTAGATAAAACACGTCTGAAAATTCCTTACATAATTGTGATAAATTAGCTGTCTCCTCTGCATTTAAATGGTCTGTGCGCAACTTTGATAACACTTGTCGCGTGCGCTCATTCGAGGAATTTGTTACAGGTGCAAGTTGCTCGTAATTAATATGTGTCTGGTTCTTAGAAATCAATGCGTCAAGTTCCTGATTGTCTGTTAAAATTGTCTGTTCGTCTAATGTTAATATGATGTCATCACAGGTGGGGTTTCCTATTTCAATTATACCGTGGCAGTTAACTACTGAAGTTATGCATTCAGGAATAAGGCAATTGTTAACCACTTGTTCCTTTATCAAGATATCTCCATCAGATACATTTAAAGGAACTTTTACAAATTTTGATGTGCATGCCGGTATAACTTCTTTACAGCATATTGAATTCTGAGAAGTGTATTGCAATATCGGATAATATGTGAATTTAGTCTTAATTATAAAGTCTTTAAGGTCGATTTTAGCTTCCCATTTTTTCAATAAATCTTGTCCGATAAGTCCGTCAAAGTAAATTATAACTACTTTACTATTAATCTAATACTACTTAATACTTATCGTAAACACCTGTTTATATACCCATTGCAACTAGGCCCTGCAACATAAAGATGGTGGCTGGTGCTTATTGTACAGGGCTAACCTAGTATAAGCACCAGCCGTTTCTCACTACCTACTAAAAAATCTTAGCCTAAGCACTTTTAATTAAATCAAAATTTTGCTTGTAACCTAGGTTAAGGAAAGAGATTAATAAACAATTTTTATTATTATTATTTTATTATTATTATTATTATATACATATAATTTAATGTATTCTGGGGATCTAAATTCTGGAAAACATGGAATTGTAATAGAATTGTTGTTTCTAGTGGTTGCGTGCACATTTGTAACTTCGTATGGATCTATATTAAGTGGTATGTCTGAAAAATACTTCTGAATGGCTTCAGGACTAATAAAGGATTGATTAGCTCCTGTGTCAATAAGTAGTTTCAAGGGTGGGTTTTGAATCTGTACGTATGGTAAATGTCTTTGACTATGTGTATTTAACTCTATTCTGGGGCATTTGATTCCAAGTCCGAGTGAAAATTTGAAGAATTTTCCTGTGGGATTACCGATTCTTGATGTTGTGGGTTGGGATGGTTATAGGAATTATTGTCGTAAAGTTCATACTCAAATGGTGGATAAAGTCCGTTATATTCATATTGAAAACTATTGTAATCATAGAACTCGTCTACGTGGGGATCAATAAGATCATTTAAGTCATTTGTGTTAATTTCCCTTGTTTTAAAATAATTATTTGGCGGTGGGTTACCATGCACTCGCCAGTCATGCCTTAAAGGAGGCAATGTGCGTGCTACGGGGTGACTAATGCCACTCATTGGCTGAGGATAGTTATTATTAGTAAGGGGTTGGGATTTGGGTGGGATTCTAAATCCTGTTGTCATGTTAGAACGTGGCAGGGATCTGAACATTTGTTGAGTCCTGGATTGTCCTTGCATGGGATGCCCAAATTGTCGTTGTACATTGGGTTGTAAATTAGTGTGACCTTGAAATTGGGGATGAAAAGTTTGTGTTGGTCTAGGGTTAAAGTGTAAGGGTGGTGAGTTCAAGGGGTGTGAGTAAGGGTTAAGGGGTATGGGGTGCTATGTCGGGAACCTCCACGTGGTGCACCCTGGGCAACGTGGGTCATCGTAGTTGCAATTTTGCAACTACAATGGCCGACGGCAAATATCCGACGGGGAGGGCAGGGGGTTTGGCGGTCGCTGTCTTTTGTCGCGGCCGCCTCCATCTGTCGTTTCTAGGTGGGGCCCATCTCAGGGCTACCCTCCGGTTCTGTCCCGGAGGTCTCGGCGGGCCCGGTGTGCGCTTACCCCGCCGCCGGGCGGGCTGTGGGAGTGTCCCTCCCACGGTCGCCGTCGTATATCGTAATCCGGTTGTGAGGTTTGTGGTCATGTCTCGCACTCCTGCCGGACCGAGGGTCTTGGCTTAACCGCCCGGACCGCGAGGGAGGATGCCTCTATAAAAAGTACCCCGAATCCCAAGCGGCGGCGCACCGCGAAGGGATGCATGGCTGATGGGCAGTTCAGTCTCTAGTGCGACCCCCGCCAGAGTACCGGCCGACCCTCTGGCGGGTTACGCTAGGCTTACCCAGGTACAGGGGGCACTGCCTGGGCGGACCTTCCTTTCCCCCATACTCGTGGGAATAACAATGAATATTGAAAACCTTAAAACCAAAACTTGTTCGGTGGTAGTGGAGAGGTTGCACGGCTCGGATGCTTCTCAAGCGTCCAGTCGGGCACCCTCAGCGTCAGGAGCGCCTGCGGAGAGGAACGCGCCATCCCGTGACTTCGATTCGGAGTCCGGGATGAGCAGCGACTCTTCGCATGCGAAGAGAAGCCGCACTAGGCCGCGCGGGCCGCGTCCGGCGGAGAAGCGGCAGAGGGCTAGCGATGGTGGCAGTACGGCGGAAACGGACTCCCGTGCTGCCACCAGAAAGCAGAGGCGAAGATCCCCGGCTCCAGCCCGGAGCATGGGCGTAGTTGATGACGCCGTCAGCAGGGCGCAGGCGGATTACGAGGCGGCTCTTGAAAAAGAGCGCATCGCAGAGGCCGAGGCGATGGAGGCGGATGAGGCCGATCTGCGGAAGGCCAAGGAGGCGCATCCGTGGACAAAGCCGGCTCCACAGGAGGCGCCGCCAGTCACCCGCAGTGAGGCCCTCATGCGGATGGCGAAGCGGCTCCAGCACGTGTCTCGCACGTCCCGACACCTTAAGGGCACTTATGTTCGGGACATAAATGAGAGCGTGTCGGAGCTGCTGGCGTTAGCGCAAGAGCCGTCCTCTGCGGAGCTCGCCAGGGTCGAGGCGGAGAACCGCAATCTCCGCCAGAAAGTGACGGCGTTGGAGGCGGCCCTCACCACGCAGGGCAAAATGATTGACGACCTGATGGCGACGGTCGGGTCGCAGCGGCAGCCTGCGGCTGAAATGGCGTCCGGCGCTCCAGGGCCGGATGTCCTGAGGCAGCTGCTGGAGGTGCACATGGCGAAAGTGGACGCCAAACTAGAGGCGATCGCCATGCGGCTACCTCCGGAGCCGATTCTCCGCCCTCCGCTGGCTGCCGACCGGGCTAGGGCCAAGGCAGCCCCGAAGCCGCAGCCACCCGTCGTGGGGATACCGGCCGCCTCATGGCCGGCTCTAGGAGCGGGGAAGCAGAGGGCTGCCGCTGCGGCCGTGGGCCGCCCCGCACCGGCTGCCCCTGCGGCGGCTCGCCGCCCTGCAGCAGCTGCCCGGCCGACCGCAGCTTCGACGGCTCCGCCGCCGGTCGCCTCTCGAGAGTCCCGCGGGCGCAAGCGAGGCAACCGCAAACGCGCCCCGCCTCGGTCGCAGACGCCTCACCCGCCCCTTCAACCCGCCACATCCACGGAGACTCCGTGGACAGTGGTGGCAAAGAGGGGCAAGAAGAAGTCCCGGGCGGCCCAACAGCCGGTCCAGGCCCCACGCAGGGCTGCTCCCCAGCTCGGTCTCCCGCGCAAAGCCGCCGTGACACTCACGGTGACGCCGGAGGCGTTGAAGCGGGGAGTAACGTACGCCCAAGTCCTGCGTGAGGTCCAGACGAAGGTGGACCTGGCCAGCCTCGGCATAGCAGGCGGGCTAAAGTCGAGGCGAATAGCCACCGGGGCGTATTTGTTCGAGGTGCCCGGGCCTGAGTCGGAGGCGAGGGCCGACTCCCTCAGTGTCAAAATGAGGGAGGTCCTCCGCGGGTCGGAGGAGGACGTTCGCGTCTCCCGGCCCGTGAAGACTGCGGAGCTGCGCGTCTCGGGGCTGGACGCTTCAGCCACCTCCGAGGCAGTCGCAGCAGCCATCGCCCGTCTCGGCGAATGCTCCCCCGACGACGTTAAGGTCGGGGAGATCCGAGACGAGCGTTCGGGCCTGGGTGCGGTGTGGCTCCGCTGCCCAGCGAAGGCAGCGGAGAAAGTAGTGAAGGTGGGGCGTGTCCTGGTGGGCTGGGTGGCGGCGGCGGTGCGGCTGCTTGAGGCCCGGCCTCTTCGCTGCTTCCGCTGCCTGTATAAGGGGCATGTGCGGGTCCAATGCACCGGCGAGTGCGACCGTAGCGGGCTCTGCTACCGCTGCGGTCAATCGGGCCATAAGGCCCGGGAGTGTTCCGCGGACCCGCACTGCGCAATCTGCGCAGATGCAGGAAAAACCGCGGACCATCGGGTGGGCGGAAAGGCCTGCGCTGCCTCCTCGGTCCCACACCGTTCTCAACGCGGTGTGGGAGCCGAGGTTGCGACGCGGCCGCAACCGTCCCACCCCGAGACGATGGAGATCGCCCATACATAAATGGCGCTTAACTTCCTCCAGGCGAACATTAACCACTGTAAAGGAGCACAGGACATGCTTGTCCAGTCTCTGGCACAGTGGTCGATCCACGTGGCTGTGGTCGCCGAGCCATACTCTGTCCCTGCCCGCGACGACTGGGCAGGGGACCTTGATGGCTCGGTGGCCGTCATCATCCGGGGCGCCGCCGGCTCTCCGCCCTTCGAAAAAGTAGCGAAGGGTGCGGGATGCGTGGCGGTCTTGGTGGGAGGGGTGTGGGTAGTAGGAGTATATTTCTCTCCCAACAGGTCCCAGGCGGAATTCGAGAGCTTTCTCGCGCGCCTGGGGGCCCTGGTGCAGCTTGACAGCCAGCCTCGCCCCGTGCTTGTAGCCGGCGACTTCAACGCCAAATCCTTGGCTTGGGGTTCGTCGGTGACCGACGCGCGGGGCGAGGCCCTGGAGGAATGGGCGATCTCCATCGGGTTGGTCGTCCTGAATCGGGGGTCGGAGAACACGTGCGTGCGGCACAACGGCGGTTCGGTGGTGGACGTGACGTTCGCCACCCCGGCCCTTGCCCGCCGTGTTCGGGACTGGAGGGTTTTGGTCGAGGAAGAGACGCTGTCCGATCATCTCTACATTCGGTACAGCGTCTCGACCTCCCAGGTCTCCACCCATCAGTCCGGAGGTGGTCCGACTGCTCGATTCACGGGCGGCCGACGTTGGGCCGCGAAGCGCCTCGATGTGGAGGCCGCGAAGGAAGCCGCCATTATTCAGGCGTGGCTCCCCGCACCGGATGGGCAGGTGCGGGTAGAGCAAGAGGCGGAATGGTTCGGGGTGGCGATGTCGCGAGTCTGCGACGCGGCCATGCCCCGGGTCACCCGCCTCCCAGCGAAACGCCAGGTGTACTGGTGGTCGGCCGAGCTCACTGAGCTGCGTGCGTCCTGTCAGGTCGCGCGCCGCCGACTCGCCAGGCACCGTCGTCGTCGGACACGTAGACCCGGCGACGACGAGCAAGGGCGGCACCTTCTCGACCTCCACAGAGAGGCGAAGAGAGCGCTGCGGGTGGCCATCGCGCAAGCGAAGGCCGCGGCGAACGTAGAGTTCCGGAGGTCTCTGGACAGAGATCCATGGGGGCGTCCGTACCGTGTGGCGTTGAGGAAACTCCGCCCATGGGCGCCCCCACTGACACAGAGTCTCCGGACCGAACTTTTGGAGGACGTCGTCGCGGCCTTGTTTCCGGCCACCGAGGAGTTCACTCCTCCACCGATGGCGCCACGTCCACCGGCGTCATCGTCGTTGGTTTCGGCAAGGGATATCCCGGAGGTTTCGCCGCAAGAGCTAGAGGCGGCAGTGCTTCGGCTGCGGAGCAAGAACTCGGCCCCGGGGCTCGACGGGGTGCCCGGTCGTGTCTGGGTGCTGGCCGTCGAGTCGCTGGGTACGAGGCTCCGCGGCCTTTTCTCCGCGTGCCTTGAGCAGGGCATCTTCCCGTCGCTGTGGAAGACGGGCAAGCTTGTCCTGCTCCGCAAGGAGGGGCGACCTGCAGACTCGCCGTCGGCCTACCGGCCCATCGTGTTGCTCGACGAGGTGTGCAAGCTCTTTGAGCGCATAGTCCACGCGCGCCTCGTCGAGCATTTGGAGGACACGGGCCCGGACTTGGCGGACTGCCAGTTCGGGTTCCGGCGGGGCCGGTCGACAGTGCACGCGATTCTGCGGGTCAAGGCACAAGCGGAGCGTGCGGTGTCCCGGGGTAGGGTCGTGGTGGCGGTGTCTCTCGACATCGCCAACGCGTTCAACACCATGCCCTGGGCCTGCATCGAAGAAGCACTGCGGTACCACGAGGTGCCGCCCTATCTCCGGCGTCTGGTGCACGCGTACTTGTCTGACAGGTGCGTGGTGTATCCGGGCGCCAACGGGTGGCATCGCAGAGCGGTGTCGTGCGGTGTTCCGCAGGGGTCGGTTCTCGGCCCGCTCCTGTGGAACATCGGCTATGACTGGGTGCTCCGTGGTACCAACCTTCGGGGCGTCGCTGTCGTCTGCTACGCGGACGACACGTTGGTGACAGCGACGGCCAGGACATTCCAGAGGTCCGCCCTGCTCGCCTCGTTCGGTACCGGACTGGTGGTGGGCAGGATTCGGCGACTGGGCCTCACGGTGGCCCTCAACAAGACCGAGGCCGTGTGTTTCCACGGTCCTCGGTGTGGGCCTCCGCCTGAGGCCCACATCACGGTGGAGGGCGTGCGGATTCCCGTCGAGTCGAGGATGAAATACCTCGGTCTCGTCCTCGACAGTCGATGGGATTTCCGTGCGCACTTCGAGGAGTTGTCGCCGAAGCTGGTGAGGGCGGCGGGCGCACTGGGGCGCCTGCTGCCCAACACTGATGGTCCTGGCATCCCTTGCCGAAACTTGTATGCTGGAGTCGTGCGGTCCATGGCCCTCTACGGGTGTCCCGTTTGGGCCGAGTCCCTGGGCGATCGCTGCGTCCGCCTGCTGCATCGTCCGCAGCGCATGGTGGCGCAGCGGATTATCAGGGGCTACCGCACGGTCTCGCATGAGGCGGCCTGCGTATTGGCGGGAACTCTGCCCTGGGTGCTGGACGCAAAGACCCTCTCGTCGGCTTTCTTCCGGCGAGAGGAGGCGTCCGGGCGTGGGCAGAGGTTGGTCCCCCGTGAGGTCGAGGCCATGTTGGCCTCCCTCCGCAGGACCGCCGTGGAGGAGTGGCGTTCCAGGCTGGAGAGCCCGAGTGCTGGCGTGAGGACCGTCGCGGCAGTGCGACCTGTCCTCGACCAGTGGATGGACAGGCGCCACGGCGCGCCGACATACCGGCTGACGCAGGTGCTCACCGGGCACGGTTGCTTCGGTGCGTACCTGTGTCGCGTAGCCGGAGCGGAGGAGTCCGCCGTGTGCCACCATTGTGGCAACTGCCGTGAGGACACGGCCCAGCACACGCTGGAGGAGTGCCCAGCCTGGGACGAGGAGCGCAGCGCTCTCTACGCGGTCGTAGGAAGAGACCTCTCGCTGCCGGCCGTGGTCGCCGCCATGGTCGGCAGTAAGAGGTCGTGGCGAGCCATGCTCTCCTTCTGCGAATGTGTCATGTCGCAGAAGGAGAGCGCCGAGCGGGATCGGGAGCAGACCGATCCCGCACGCCGCCACAGAAGACGAAGGAGGCGCCGGGATGTCACCTAACCCGGCGCCGGAGAGGCCACGCGGGGCCGCCGTCCCTACCTTGGCGGCCCCCGAGACGTGACGCAACACGCGTCTCATGTCGCGTCGCTTCAGCGGCAGTGCACAGAGGCGGCCCCGGCGCGCTCTGTATCAACGGTATCCCGGGGCCGTCTCTGAAGTGCACCGATGATGGCCGACGCGGGGTTTTTAGTCGGTATTTCGGCGCGTAGATTAACGGTAGGGACCCGACCCAGCGGCCGCCCGTCCACATCCACGGGCGGCACAACATCTTCGCTGGGCTCGGAAGGCGCCGGTGAGTCCGACACACCCTCGCCCCTGCGGGGGTGGGATGGTCCGTAAAGGGATTTTCCCCGCGAGAAAAAAAAAAAAAAAAAAAAAAAAAAAAAAAAAAAAAAAAAAAAAAAAGGGGTTAAGGGGTATGTAGAGTTTCCTACTCATGTTGCTAGTGTGTGTGCTTACCTGCTTATTTTGCATGTATAGAATATTGAGTTCTTCTTGAGCGTACTCTAGGGCAAGCTCTATGGTGTTAGGTCGCATGCATCGGATGCGTGAACCTAGAGGCTCTCGTAACCCTTTCAAGTAAGTTTGTAATGCTAATTTTTTATAAAGTTGCCTTTTGGCTTCTATTGTGGTAGCTAAAGTCTTGTGCAGCTGGATGTACGTTGAAATAATACTAAGTAAATTTTGAACTCGCTCATAGAAAACACTTGGGGTATCATTATCTTGTTTTAACTTTGAAAGATCAGTATATAAAGATGACTCGTCCCTATGATCTGAAAAAGTATTCACTAATTTGCTCCTGATACTTTGCCAATCACTGGGGTTACCATTTGTGGCTAATGATCGTGCGGCTGGCCCTACAATTTTATTAAGTATTCCATTGAGCAATGAATAATTTTGGAGATCGTAGCCAGGCGAAAGGTTTACATACTTTAATACTAATTCATCACATATTTGCAGAAATCTAATAAGTACATTACTATCTCCGTTAAACTCTGGCACGAAGCGTAAAGATTTATAAATCTGATCAATAATGTCGCCTTGACTTGCTGGACTTTGCGCGACTACCTGTTGAGGCCTTTCCATTTCGTCAAAATTCTCTACTATGCTACTTAAATTACTATACGCGTCTCTTTGCTCAGTGTGAAGAGCGTTTCTTCTATCATCTAATATTTCCCTACTTGATCGTGGGTGGAACATATAAATTCTAGGAATTAGGATCAATTCCTCTATATACTAAGGAAAAACTAACTAGGAATGACAACCAAATCTATAAAATTGTGCAACTCACAGTATGTATATAAAATACATGGTCTTGTGGTGATGGACGTCGATGTCTGGAAGTCTCACCCGGCGGGTCCTTAATCTGCGTCTGGATCCTCGATGGTCCTGCTCCTCCGACGGCTTCCCGTTCGTTGAGATAGTCGACGCGTCGACGATACGACTATCAGCGCGGTTACTATTTATGGATACACGCACTGACTCAACTATCCTACCGACTGCGCCAGTTACGTTAGTCGCCTTCGGAAGGAGGTTTTTAAAAACACAAGTTTAATTAGGACAAAATTAAATATAATCAATTATTACAAATTGGACTAAAACTAATTATAAGCACTAATAAATTTGGTTGTCGCGACTTCCTTCGACGGCGATCGAAGAAGAAAAGCACTGCTGCCCGGTGATGGTGGTCCGACGATGCAGGTGGGTCATCGGCGTGACTTATTCGTATGGAATCTGCCGATTGTGCAGATTCGTGGGAACTTTTTGGGAGTTTCGTTAGGGGCGACACGTAACATCTTTTACTAACCTATCATAATAATGCAACAAATTTTATATTTTATTGCCACAACCGTCAAATATCCAATTGTCTGCATTCTACATTTTCATGTCGTTAAAATAATAAACAAAACAACAAGGTGATAATTATATTTATTATAAAATATGGCAACATATTTACAAACAATTAATTTTCTATCCCATTAATCAGATTCCGATTCGCTTGAGGAGGTGCTGTCTTCGTCATTATCTCCTAGGTTTATAATAAATGTTTCGTCAATTAAATTATCGACCCGTATGTCTCGGTCAAAGTCCTCGAAAATTAGTTTTTTCGTTTTGTCCACTACCTTGGCCCAATCTTCTCTTGTGACTTTTGCGCAAGCTTCTTTTAATAAATTCATAATTTTTTTGTGCTAAATGGCGGCGAAGTATTGTAGCGGGCTGAATAACCTTTTATTTGAGCGCAAATTAGTTCGATTGCATTGTATTGGCAATGATAAGGCGGGATTCTAAGCACCCTATGACCATACTCTAGTGCCAATTCGTCGATTTCATATCGCACTTTCGTAGATTTATTGTCAGCCACTAATTTCAATAGCTCTGCTTTTAACATCCCCATATTTGATTCAATTCCGTTTGTTTGTAGCCAATTAATTATTTCTTCTTTTCTGTTAGCTTGATTGGGAGCTTTATTTATTTGCACCGAATGATACGAGGCATTATCCATCAAAATGACTGAAGGTTCTGGCAACCCAGGTAACAGTACGTTTTTAAACCACTGTTTAAAAGTATCAGCATTCATTTCTTCGTGATATTCTGTGGTGGTTTTTGACTCAAACGCCAGTAAGCCGTTCTCGACAAAACCGTATTTTGCCGAACCGGCATGGCATATTATTAGCCGTGACCCATGGGTACTTTAGATGTGGATGCTTGTGTGTCATCGGTCCATGCCCGAAAAATAGTGTGATTGGCGTTCAACCAAGTCTCATCATCGAATACGACGTTATTCCACTCTTAAATTTTTTTAGCTTCCCTTAAAAATGATATTTTTTTCAAAATAATATCATATCGTTCCAGGAGAATTTTCCTTTTATCAGTTTTTTTATACCGAAACCCGATATTATTTAAGATTCTCGATAGAGAAGTTTTACCTCCCTTAAATAAATCAGCGTTTTGTAGAGATGTCAAAAGTCTATTTCTATTAACGTACTCATTTCTAGAATAGTATCCGTATACAAAGTTGATACGACCGATGGGCATTTTTTTAAACTGCTTATACCTAGGTACCATTTCAAAGTTCTGTACTAAAAATCAATTAAATAAGAGCAGTAGCTTAGTCATAAATGATTTTGTAAGTTTTTGCCCCATTTGAACACGATGTAGCTTTTCTAACAGCTGATTACGTCTAACGCACAGGTCAAACACCTTAAAACGATAGATCCTACTAAAATCTACGCGCTGTTGCCGCTCTTACACAAGTCACATAATAAAGTACAACTAAATTACTTAAAAAGTTAGCGATGCAAATAAGGAAGCAATAAATACACACCTGCACTTTCATTACGAGAGAGACAAATCATAGCAAAACATCCCGCGCGTAAAAGAAGTAGAAATAGGTCAGTGTGTTGCTATTGCATCTTAACAAATAAAAATTGTTTGCTAAAGAAATTGTTATTTTAGTGCGCCGTCGCTATCCTTTCGGAACGGATGTAACACGGAAACTATTGCGCCGCCGCGCCGCGCCGCTTTTATTTTGTCGATCTCGCGCCGACAATTGTGATTTTGTATTGTTATTGTGATAGGACACGTAACTTGGGATAATTATTAGTAAATGTTTTTTAGTTATTGACTGTTTTATTGTCAAGGACACGTAATTAAATTGTGTTTGTGTTTGTAATTAAACTGTTTAACAATGCCTCGTGTAACATACACTGCGTCAGAATACACTGCTTGGTTTTTATTTACGGCGAATGCCATGGAAAAACAGCTTTAGTTCTGTGTACATACCGCGAAAGGTATGGTGACAGCCACAATTGCCCCAGGAACGGCCGCACAATAACATTGGCAGTACAAAGATACGAGACAACAAAAGTATAGTGCCGCAACAGGAGGGAGTGCCAGCGCTGCAAATACCCGCTGCTTGGGAAGAACGAATTTTAGACCTAAAACTACCTTCAAAACTACGTAACTACGCGCGGTGCGCCGGCGCGGCGTCCCGCCACGACACGACGATAACACATGCCCCGCGCGACGTTGCCAGTTCAGTTCATCAATGGTCAGTGAAATTTATTTACAAAGGATGGTTGCGTTTTACTCTTATTTGTAGGCTATTTAGTTTGCTTGAAACAAACAAAATCTTATTTTTGGTATTATTAATTTTTGTGCCGTGTCGAATTAATACTAAGGACGTATAGTATACGTAGTGTAATTTAATGCCCATCCGTCGTATCAACGCGGTATAAGATTTCTTATTGCATCGGCGTCGAAGCTATCAATGTTTGTGACAGGTTTTACTCTGCGTTTCTTCTTCGGTGTTCGTAACTTATTGTCTTCAGTGCCAGTTGGGCCGAACTTCTCTTTATTAATATTTGTAATAGTTCTCTTGCTAATGCCAAGTGCCTGAGAAATACGGTCTTGAACACGTTCGACAGGAATCAAGGGTCCACCATTTTGCCTTTCACGCTCAAAGTAATCTTGTAGCTTGACTATAAGTTCGCGTATTTCACTTTTTATTGTTTGTCTACGTTTCAGCATTGTTGCACTAAACGTAAGTCCAGCAAACAAGATCGAAATCCAAATTAGCGCCAAAGTCGGTATAGAAAGCAGGAACAGTCAATTAAACGAAAGCCGGGTCACAAGAAAAACACAACGAGAAACACTGGAGAAACAATGGAGAACGTAGTCTTTGCGCACGAAACGACAAGAGACGACTGTTGTAAGCTGTAACTTCACAAAATGGCAACTCAAAACGTTGTTTGGGGTTGCCATTTTCTAACAATATTGTATTTTATTAATACATAATATATATTTTTTAAAACCATGAATATTATTTTTGAAAATATACTTCTCTTGGGATATTTGGAAAAAGTATACGAGTATTTATTTGACTACGCGCGCGCTTTGTACGTTTTTAATACCAGGAACGCTAGTTAGTGGAGATATAGCTTGGCAATAAAAAATAATAAGAAAAGGAGGCGCCACTGAGCCGCTTAAATAGTATCACATTATAGATCGGATTTTAATTTTGATTCTTATTATTATTAAATCAATTATAAGTAAATAATATAAGTTAATATTAAATGTTCTTATTTAAAAAATTTAAATAAAAACGTAAACTTCAATGCCAAATATAAATAAAATTCACAAATGTGAAAGATATTATATTGCTGCCAGCTGAAATAAAGAGTTAGATCCGTTTAATTATTACGTTATACATGATTAAAAACACAAATGTATTATTTTATATTATAACGGAAAATAACATTATAATAATCTGCTATTTTTTGGCCACATCACTCCAGAAATGAATAGTTGACATAACCTTGTAACGGCGTGGTATGAACTTATAAATATAATATTTTTATTTTTATTAACCGTCAAATTTAGTCCAAAGTGATAAAATTTAACCTAAATTTACATATTATTAAATTTTTTATGATGTTTTATTTCGTAAGTAGGGTAAATAAATAAAATTGTTCGATAATGTATTTACATTTGCTGTCGTTGCATTTGCAACGACACTTCAAAGTTACGTCGTCCGTTCGATTACAACCTTTCAGGAACGCATTCTTTGAGTGGCCGGATTATACCTATTTATGAGTTTATTTCTTTACATTCGTTGACGAGTGGCATCCGTATAGATTTGTTTGTTGTTGTTGTTATGTCAATTGTCAAACAAAAAATGGCTACGTTCGGAAATATAAATACATAATTATTAATTGCTTGAA
This sequence comes from Deilephila elpenor, assembly GCA_949752805.1. Lineage (NCBI taxonomy): Eukaryota > Metazoa > Arthropoda > Insecta > Lepidoptera > Sphingidae > Deilephila > Deilephila elpenor. The sequence goes on from OX457095.1 coordinate 265,068, forward strand.
ATGATTTTTTAAAATTTGGATCAATGGTTATTAATACTTTTTTTGCGTCATAATTCATTTTCATAACCTTTATCATGTCTTTAAGGCATGCTATTGGCTTTTTGTTATTTTATGATAATAATATATTTTTTTACAAACACGGTGAATGATAATTCCGCACGAATCATTCAATAATATTCATTCATTGCCATAGGTTATCTGTGAGTATAGTATTGTATTAATAAACAATTTACGAGAATATGGTTAAACGGTTCATGCTGCCGCCAAATATAGTTATCGAGTAGTAATAGTAAAGTAATGATTGTTACTATACTATTACTATACGATACTTCAAAATGTTCCGGCTAGGGGTACAGTAGATTAGATAGGTAAGCACCGCGACGCCCGCTGCCCTGTCCTTCCTCAGAACGATCTGTTACCTACTGTTTTAAGTATTGATCCCTGTTCCCCTTTCCTGTCCCCACATCCTCCTCAAAAAAAAAAAAAACAGATTTTTACCGACAATAGTTTAGACAATAGTTTTCAGTTAGTTACAATAGATATGGATAAGATGTCTGTTTGAAAAATTAATTAGAATCACTGTTTCCTCCTCTTTCGGGACACACTTCGACTGACTCAATCAGACTTCTGTAAGTACTGTTTTCAAGTGATTAAATACGGAAAAAACTCTGTGGAAAACACTTTAAGGCGATATGCTGCTAGACTGCCTCTCGGCCTGTTCTTTATGCCTACAGTTTGCTCAAGGGATCCTTCAGGTCCACACCAAATTTGGTCGAGATCGTCGAGCGGTTTAGTCAGGACCTTGGTTTCCGATCTCGACCAATCAGCCTTTTTGAGCGTTAAGTCATTAATCTACAATAGATACAGTCCGGATCAAGGTGCCTTCTGTTAGTGCTCATCCTCGGCCACCTTCCTGAAGTTATTCCGAAACCCTCAGTCCAGTGGATCAGCCAGGATCTTGGGAAAACAGAATTGAAATTCTTTTCTTGTCGGTTTCCAGGGTAATTCTTCAGCCAGGTTTCAATACGAAGTCTGTCTGAAGATGCCTCCCGACAGTACAGGATCTCAATAATAATATTAATTCATTAAACAGTTTGAACTGCTACAGAATGAACATGATATAATGCTGTAAACATGGTATTACTTATGTAAATCAATGTGTTATTCATGATAAATATTTAATTTTGAACAATGTTTGCATTTACATAATTTGATTTCAATTAATACCTAAGGAGATATCAGACTTTTAAAATAACTCCGCAGTATGTGGATGTGAACCTCATCTCTTATAGTTATTGTGACGTTGTAGAATGTCACCCGGATTAGTTTAGGTCTATGGCTCAATAATCATATTGTCTATGCCAATCAACGCGTCCATTGCGCTGATTGGTCGATTCAATTCTGACAGCTAAAACGTGCGAACTGTCATCGCACGCATAAATACGCGTGTAACCTCGCTCGCGTCCTCTTTCTAAAAATAAACTGCGTGCTACCACGCGTGTTGTGTACCCGCTGGGGTGAGTGTTAAAAGTGCTAACCTGCTAACCGCTTAACCGCTTGCTTCGCAGCTTATTCTGTCCGCCGGCTTGTGAACTACCACGAGTCGCTGGCACGGAATGTAAACCTAGTTTGCATTCCGATTTCTTGGACGCTGATTTCAGGTTCGACTTCATCTCTTCAGCTTCACTTCTTCACTTCATCTTCACTTCATCTGCACTTCAGCTTCACCTTCAACTTCACCTTCAGCTTCACTTCATCTTTTCATCTTCTTCTACCCTGCTTACGGCATGGAGCGTGCCGTGCTTGGCTTCTGCTCCGCACCGCTTCCTGCCCGTGCTGCGACTGCAACTGCACCGAGCCGCTGACCTGCTCACAACCACCGGCCACGTGGCAGTCAACGTTGCCGGCGAGCTGTCATCGGAAACCACCACGTGCAGAAGACCCGGATCAGTGTCCACAGAAGGCCAGTGACTCTTGTTGCATAACACCAGCAACAGTGCCGAGTGTAAGACGGTGATGCGAATTATTAAATGCTGAATCACGTAATTACCCTGAGTGTTTATTTTCTACCTACTCCTATCTGCGGGCGGACCCTAAACCCGCCGCATTATGTAGTATAATATAGGTATACTAGCATTTGCCCGCAACTTCGTCTGCGTGTTTAAGATAATGTAGACGTTATATCTCTAAAACTATGCCATTGTAACCTTTACGTCAACTCTTAACAAAAATTAACGTGCAACATTTCTATTTCCAATTCTGACTCTGAATTTAGATTATCAGATCAATGGGTCCGCCAGTTATCGATTCAGAGACCAATCGGATCAATAAATAAAAAGTTCAAAATGAGGGCCAACATTTTTAATTCTGAATACAGTTTAGATTATCGGAACATAGATATCGATTTTGAGACCAATCGGATCAATAGATAAACGGCCTTATTCATATACAGTTTTAAAACTTTTTACTACTTTTTACTATTTTAGGTATCGAATGTTTGTTTTCTCGCTAAAAACTGAATTGTAGTAAGTCGTTCGAATGGGACAAAAGTGAAATTTTCATAGGAATAACTTCAGTAGTTTTGATTTTCCATACACACTTTTCAACCCTTATTTTTACTCCTTTAGGGTTGAATTTAAGTAAACAGAGTACGCACTTATTTTTGGTTTTAGATGAACGTTTCCGGTTTTCCATAAAAAAATTTACCCTTTTCACCCCCCCCCCCCCTTAGGGGTTGAATTTCCAAAAATCCTTCCCTAGAGCTACCCTACGTCACAACAGGAACCCCTGTGTAAAATTTCAAGTTCCTAGCTTAAGTAGTTTCGGCTGCGTGTTAATCCGTCATTTCGGTTCTACTAAACTTCAACCCTTATTTTCGTACCTTTAGGGTTAATATTAGATAAACAAAATATGCAGTTATTTTTGTCTTGGAATCAATAACTTAAGTGTCAAGTTTGACAATTGTAACATTAACGGTTTTAATTTTCCCTATATCAGTTTTTAACCCTTTACACCTCTTTAGGGGATGAATATCCAAAAATCCGTCCTTAGTGCTACCCTACGTCACAATAGGAACCCCTTGTGTAAAATTTCGAGTTCCTAGCTCCGGTACTTTCGGCTGTGCGTTGATCCCGCAGTTCGGTTTTACAATACTTCAACCCTTATTTTCACCCCTTTAGGGTTAATTATGAGAAAAAAAGAGTATACAGTTGTTGTTTCTAGAAGAGTAACTAAAAGGTAAAGTTTGATATTTGCAACTTCAACGGTTTCGGTTTTCCATACACCAGTATTTTACCCTTTTCACCCCCTTAGGGATCGAATTTCCAAAAATCCTTCCTTAGTGCTACCCTACGTTACAATAGGAACCCCTATGCAAAATTTCACGTTTCTAGCTCCAGTAGTTTCGGCTGTGCGTTGGTCGGGTAGGAAGGAAATCACCCAGTTTCTAAACATTTCAACCCTTATTTTAACCCCTTTAATATTAATTTTTAGACAAATTGAGTATGCAATTAATTTTGTTTTTAAATGATTTCTTGAACTGCCAAGTTTGACAATTGTAACTTTAACGGTTTAGATTTTCCATACAACAGTTTTTAACCCTTTTCACCCCCTTAGGGGTAGAATTTTCCAAAATCCCTTCTTAGTGCCACCCTACGTCACAATAGGAATCCCTGTGCAAAATTTTAAGTTCCTAGCTCCAGTAGTTTCGGCTGTGCGTTGATAGGTCAGTCAGTCAGTCAGTCAATCAGGTTCCTCTTTTATATATATATAGATTATTACACTATAATCACTGGTGGTAGGTCTCTCATATGTAAAAGACCGCCTGGGTAGGTACCACCGCAATGTCTATTTCTCCCGCCAAACAGCAGTGTAAATGCACTATTGCGTTCCAGTTTGGAGGACATTCCATCCATCAGCCAAAGGACGTCCACTGCTGAACATAGGCCTCTCCCAATGATTTCCACAGTGACCTGTTGGAGGCAGCCTGCATCCAGCTACGTCCCGCCACCTTTACCAGGTCGTCTGACCATCTTGTGGATGGACGTCCTACGCTGCGCTTTCTGCTACCTGGCCTCCATTCGAGAACTTATTGACCCCATCGGCCATCAGTTCTCCGCGCTATGTGCCCCGCCCATTGCCACTTCAACTTACTAATCCGCTGGGCTATGTCGGTTACTTTAGTTCTCCTACGGATCTCCTCATTTCTGATTCGATCTCGTAGGGAAACCCCGAGCATAGCCCTCTCCATAGCTCGTTGAGTGACTTTGAGCCGCCTAATAAGGCCCATAGTGAGAGGCCACGTCTCGGTGCCGTATGTCATCACTGGCAACACACAACTATCGAAGACTTTCGATTTGAGGCACTGAGGTATTTTGGACAAGAAGACGTCGCGTAGTTTCCCGAACGCTGCCTAACCGAGTTGGATTCGACGATTGACCTCTCTCTCGAAGTTGGACCTGCCTAACCGGACCACTTGTCCTAAATAGACATATTCGTCTACAACTTCAAGAGTCGAGCCCCCAACTCCAATGGGGGTGGGCACAACATGGACATTCGACATGATCTTCGTTTTGTCCATGTTCATTTTAAGACCCACCTGTTGGGAGACTCGATTGAGGTCTTCGAGCATAGTGCTAAGGTTCTCCAGCGATTCTGCCAAGACTACAATATCGTCGACAAATCGAAGGTGAGTGATATACTCGCCGTTGATGTTGATGCCGAATCCTTTCCACTGCAAGAGCTTGAAGGCGTTTTCCAGCGCGGCAGTGAACAGTTTCGGAGATATGATATCTCCCTGTCTCACGCCTCTCTGTAGTGGAATAGCCTTCGTGCTCTGATCTTGTACTCGGACCGACATGGTGGCGTTGTTATATATATGTTACTGTAAAAGCTCGAACTACGGTTAATCTTAAGATTTAAGTGTAAGTCTTAGGATTTACCGACATGAGTTGGTAAATGTAAGTATTTCTGAAAATACGACGATTTTTTTGAGCTTTTACCATTCGAATTCAGTATATGCTAGGTTTTACCACTGTCAGCTGGTAGATGTTGGTTTTAGGAATAAAACAATGAGTAATTCTTAATTATTTACTTTAATGAACTATTAGACAAAACAGGTACAGTCACCAACAAAAGTAGCTGAACACATTTAAAACGCCAAAAGCCATACACACATTAAGCAACAGAAGTCGGTGACGAGTGGCGGCCACAAAATTTCATGAACACCTTATAGGTTATAAAAGTTGATGAACAGCAAAAGCAACAAAAGTTATTGAACAGCAAAAGCAACAAAAGTTGATGAACAGCAAAAGCAACAAAAGTTGATGAACAGCAAAAGCAACAAAATTGCTGAACACTTATAAAAAGTAAGATTGCCGTAGATGTGTTCACCTACTTTTGTCGCGTTGTTATGTATTTATTTTTAAATTTTATTTCACATTTTCTTTTTTGGTTTTTCTCTGCACTGACATATTGTATTCTATTTTGAGAAATTATTATGTTTGCAGAGTTTGTCGTGTTCGTCTGTTATTGGCAAGTGTACTTTTATTGAACAATAAATTGTTAAACATCTAATAATACGCACCTAATGTTATTGATATCGTGCTGTTGGTGTTCCAAATATAGTAAATACATGAAATAAAATACATAAATATTTATTTGGGGTCTTGTTCCGTGGTCTGGTCTTGTTCAGGTCTTGTTCCATAACAATATTGGCAAAAAATTGTGTATACAGTATAAGTGTTATTTCAATTTTGTTTGTACCGACTTCGTGTGTACGGTTTGGGTACTAATTTAAAAAAGTAAATTTATAAATATTTTTTTAATTGACCTACTTCACCCCACTACTGGGCGAAGATCTCCACCCTGTTCCTCCACAATTCGCATTCTAACGAGATTTCGGGCCACATGGGCTCGAAAGCATCCAGGTCGTCTCGCCAGCGTTTTTAGGTCTACCGCGGCGTTGTCGACCATCAGGTATCCATTGGGTAACGATATTTGCCCAACGCTCTGGATGCATTCGAGTCACATGGCCTGCCTAGTTCTATTTAAGGAGTGCTGTTTTGCTTCCCACGTCTGCCACGCCGGTTTTTAAGCGAATTTCGCTGTTTCGCACTCTGTCAGCCCGCCTTATTCCCAGGATGCTGTGCTCCATAGCTCTCTGACAAACCTTGAGCTGGGACTTTTGTGATTCGGTCAAAGACCAAGTCCGAGCTCCGTAGGGTAGAATAGGCAAGTTATAAATGTCGATGAGTTTCCTTTTTAAGGATATTGGAAGGTTCCAGTAGCTCTTCTAGGCATTTTCCATCCGGTGATGAATTTCTAGATCTTGCCGGCCTTGGAAGGAAACTAACTGGCCCAGATAGATGTACTCATCGACATAGTTTGTCCTCTCCATCCACTTGGATGTGGACTTTTGTTTTATTTGTCATGACTTTAGTCTTTGACCGATTCATCATTAGACCCACCCCGAGGCTTGCCATATTTAACGTTTCAAGCATGCATCGGAGGTCTTGCGCCGATGATGCAAATAGTATATCATCGGTATCAATAGTACATAGTGTCATCGGCGAAGCGCAAGTTGGTAAGTTTCTTACTGCCGATATCGATACCCTTACTCCTCTTTGTATATGGTATTATGGACCAGTATTTTTAAGTTTAATGGTGGCTGTGCTGTGATCATAAATATGCTGCAGTAAATCTATGTAGATTTTATTTATTCCCTGTCTATGTAGTGCTTGGAATATGGCTGAGTGATATACGCTGTCGAAGGCCTTTGTATAGTCTACAAAGGCAAGGTATAATAGTTTTTGATATTCCAGGTGTTTTTTCTATAATTTGATTCAAAGTGTGAAGGTGGTCCGCGGTGGAAAAGTTTGGGCGAAAACCGGCTTGTTCTGGGGGTTGGAGTAAATCAAGTGTGTTCTCTATTCGATTCTGTATTGTTTTTATGAACGCTTTATACAAGTGTGATGTTAGGCTTATGGGTCTGTAATTAGCGATATCAGCTTGTCTCCCTTTTTATCCAAAAGAATGATGTTGGACTGGCACATTTCATGGAAGTTTCCCAGTTGCAAGGATAGATTTGCTATGTAAGGAAGCAGCGTAGGTGATCCGATTCGAAAAGCCTCAGTTGTCATGCCATCTTCTCCAGGACTCCTATTGAATTTCCGCAGTAGCGGAGAACTTTATAAGTCTCGCAGCCAGTTATGTAGGGAATAGTATCCGGATTCGGGCTGGAATAATCTGATTGAACTTCTTTGGTAGCGTCAGAATAAAGTTTTTGGTAAAATTTCGTGCATATTTCAATAAGCTTAGTGCGGTTACTATGTTTAATTCCTTCTTCATCTTTTAACTACATATTTATCCAACACCTTCCTGTAGATATCCCCTGTTTAGCTACCCTAAGCGGTGTATGTTTCTTTAAGGCCATTTCTATTAGATAACAATTATGCTTGCATAAATCATCCCATAAGCTACGTTTAACTTGTTTGTTGATTTCGCAATATTCAACGGTATTTATTTTTGTATCTAATCTTTTCTGTAAAAACTGAACTGTTTTGGGTTTTAATTTAAGTTTATTGTTTTTTTTTATCTTTTATCTTCTTGTTAGTTTTAAGTATTCCGTACATACTATATTTCCATATTGTTTCTCAACGGTATCGGAAACTTCCTTTTCTAGATGAGAAAAATAGTTAATGAGTTCAATGTTGTATTTATCTGCGTTATCAAGAAGATAAATTTTGGATAGATTTTTCATCGGTTATTTAGATTTATTAGAGAACACATTACTTCCTACGGTCAGAATGCATATGTCGGAGCCGATACACTTTGTCCACAACAACAGCCCCGTGCATAAAGCTAGAAGATGTCAAACATGGTTCTGCAATAATGGAAATGCGATTATTGGGATACCGTTCCCACCGAAGAGTCCAGACTTGAATCCCATAGAAAATCTATGGGGTCTCATTGTCTAAGTCTGAGAACCCGACACGCCACGCACAAAGGAAGGCATTATAAGGCACGTGGAACGTATGCGGGATCCCTTCAGAGGAGGTGATGTATGTGCAAATATGGCAAATTCTATGCAAAGCCGACTACAGGCCGTCATCGAAGCAAATGGAGGCCACACAAGAATTTAAAAATTTTAATATTTTCACAATATTTATTTATATTGTTGAATTTTATTTTATTTAATAAATTTTATTTTTATATTTATAAATTTACTTTTTTAAATTATTACCCAAGCCGTACACATGAAGTCGGTACAAACAAAATTGAAATAACACTAAATACATACACAATTTTTTGCCAATATTGTTATACATTATTATTTATTAGACACGGAACAACACCCCAAATAAATATTTATGTATTTTATTTCATGTATTTACTATATTTGGAACACCAACAGCACGATATCAATAACATTAGGTGCGTATTATTAGATGTTTAACAATTTATTGTTCAATAAAAGTACACTTGCCAATAACAGACGAACACGACAAACTCTGCAAACATAATAATTTCTCAAAATAGAATACAATATGTCAGTGCAGAGAAAAAGAAAAAAAGAAACTGTGAAATCACATTTAAAAATAAATACATAACAACGCGACAAAAGTAGGTGAACACATCTACGGCAATCTTACTTTTTATAAGTGTTCAGCAATTTTGTTGCTTTTGCTGTTCATCAACTTTTGTTGCTTTTGCTGTTCATCAACTTTTGTTGCTTTTGCTGTTCAATAACTTTTGTTGCTTTTGCTGTTCATCAACTTTTATAACCTTTAAGGTGTTCATGAAATTTTGTGGCCGACACTCGTCACCGACTTCTGTTGCTTAATGTGTGTATGACTTTTGGCGTTTTAAATGTGTTCAGCTACTTTTGTTGGTGACTGTACATAGTATTATAAAGGTATCATATGATAGTAATAAGTACAAACTAATACCAACTTATTTAAATTATTTTAAAAAACACATTAACATAACCTAACCTTACCTAACCTAATTATCTTTCTTGTTTGCCACAAGCTCGTCCATTACTTCATAAAATCTATGCTTCATACTCATTTTTATTCACAAATAACATTTAAACACCAAAAATACAATTAGAAATCAAATTATCGTGCAAGTTCAAACGTGTCAAACAAGCGACTGAGGCGAGCGGATCGGCGGATGTTTTGTTTTTCAACATTTACCGTGCCATTAATGTAAATCCTAAGATTTACCAACGGAATGGTGGTAAGAGTTCGAATCGCAAACCTGTTGGGACATTTACCATTAGGAATTGGTAGATCTTAGGTTTTACTGGAATATCTTAGGATTTACTGCAGTTCGAGCTTTTACAGTAACATATACACTTTAACACTTCGATGTACCGATAGTCTATGTGGCATCGCTGGAGAGACTCTAGCACAGCCCAGGTCTCGATCGAATCAAAGGCTTTCTCATAGTCCACAAACGCTAAATAAAGCCGCAACGTTATATTCCTCGGTTTTTTGTATAACTTGCCGAAGCGTATGAATGTGGTCTATGGTACTAAAGCCTTTTCGGAAACCGGCTTGTTCGGGAGGCTGGAAGTCATCAAACCTGCGTTCGAGACGATTTGTGATGACCCTCGAAAACAGCTTATAGACATGACTCAGGAGCGAGATGGGCCTGTAGTTCTTCAGTAAAGTGTTATTACCTTTTTTGAAGAACAGTACCACCACGCTCCTGCTCCATGCGTCTGGCGTTGATCCCTCGAAGAGAACGTAATTGAAGAGCCTCTGAAGGACTTTCAGTATCGGCGCTCCGCCCGCTTTCAGAAGCTCTGAAGTGATTCCGTCCTCACCCGGCGCCTTGTTGTTCTTAAGCTGCTTCAGGGCCATCTCAATCTCACACAGGCTGATGTCCGGGATATCATCGCTAAAGTGTCGGATCAACTCGGCTCTCGGGTCTTCGGCCGAGCTAACAGTAGATTCGGCAACCGAGGTGTAAAGCTGTCCGTAGAACCTCTCGATCTCCCTTAAAACCTCTGCCCTCGTCGACACTACGCGGCCGCCGTTCGTCTTCGTGAAACAGATGTTATTTTAAAATATTGTATATTTTATTATTTATTTTACTATTTCTGTGTCAATGTTTTTGAGTAGTTGGTTTGACGTCTGTACGTCACTTAAGGTGGCCACTGAAAATCAGCGTTGTGTTGTGGTTTGCACCACATCATAACATAAAGCTGAGTGGCCACCTACCGGTCACAGTCGCGATCAGCCATTTTTATTGTGTATGTTTGTTTTCATGTTTATTGTTACGTGTTGCAACTGTGATCAATAAATAGTTTTTCTTTCTTTCTTTTTTTCTTTCTTCAGCCTACACAACTGGCTTTGCCCAATAGACAAGTCTCTTGCAAGCACTTTGGAGCCTCCATTCCGCTCAATTTACTCTTTAATGCTCACAGTATTGTGAGCACAGACATCGTGTCGCAAGGACTTCCAGATCCGTCTATTGAGCTGCCTATATGCTTCGGCGTCATCGGAAGACTGCAGCGCCATAGATCGACGTTCAGCCATGAGGTCAAGAGTGTGGATCGAGAGTTTTTGTGGTCTATCTCTACGGCGAGGTCTAAAATACTTAGATCCCACCGTATGGACAGTTTCTACCAAACCGCTGTTTAGCTCGTCCACTGCAAAGTTTTCTTTGAGACAATCAAAGCGATTTGCCAGCTCAAGTTGAAAGCTCTCGGGGTTTTGGATATGGGCACGAGTAGGTCGGAGCGTAGACTTCATCAAGCGACGCCTTTCTAATTGGACATTGATATTCAATGAGCCCCTTACCATTCGGTGATCACTGCCAGTTTTCACCCTGTTGATCACAGAGACATCACTGAACATCTGTCTATTCGTCGTCAAGATGAAATCTATCTCGTTTCTTGTAGAACCGTCAGGACTAAGCCAGGTCCATTTCCTGTGAGGCGGCTTCTGGAAAAAAGAGTTCATCGCAAAGAGTCCCTCTTTCTCCAGAAAGTCGGCCAGCCTCTGACCCCTGGGGTTCCGTTGCCCATGTCCAAATTGCCCCACTTTCAACTCTGCATCGCTTCTCATGCCCAAATTTGCGTTGAAGTCTCCCATAACAACATTGAAGTAGGTTTTGGAAGTATGTATGGCCCGACTAATGTCCTCATACATCTCCTCTACTTCTCCATCTGGGTGTGTCGAGGTCGGCGCGTATACCTGTATGACCTTCAACGAATATCTTTTTGATATTCTGAGTATAAGGTACATTACCCTGCTCGACACACTTTCGATGGATACGATGTTGTTGATGATAGACCTGTGGACGAGAAATCCGACACCACCTCGGGACTGTTGGTCGTCCCCCCGGTAGAAGAGCAGGTTACCGGACTTCAGGGTTATCGTATCCTCCCCGATTCTACGGACTTCCGATAACCCCAAAATGTCCCAGTGTAACCCACTCAATTCTTCTTCCAGTTCGACAATCTTCTCGTCTGTCCTCAACGTGCGTATGTTGTGTGTTATCAGGGCCAGTCGTCGTCGGGGGTGGTAGCCGGGGCCAACCCGGGGATTCTTAGCACCCCCTGCCCCGCCGTAACCATGGCCGCTACCATAGCCAGGAATAGCGGGGCTGCCGGGGACTGGGGGCCTGGTCCTGGTGTCACTAATCATAAGAGGATTTTGCTAATACTCGCCACGCTTGGCAGGCGGGTTGGCGAGCGCAGAAGGGGGGGGGGGGGAGACTCGCGTTGATGACGTTGCTGCCCGTCATCAACCGGGGGAAGGGAAATAGGGTTTGTGGGTGGAGGATGTTATGGGAAAGGGAAGTATGGCCTGTAGGAGTGGATACTGCAGTCACGGAAGGGAAGGTTAGTAGTACTGCAGTAGCTCGGGGGGCCGAGGTCGCGTACTCGTAGCACCTATTCTAGGGACAGGCCATGACAACTAGATAGGAGCATCCCTGACCACAGTGGAGGACATTGTAGCCAGAGTAACCACTGGACATATTGAGACTTAATATCTTATGTCTCAGGATGGCGAGCGCAGTTGAATGCCAAGAATTGCCTTGTAACTCATGGTGTTGTTTGGTTTTGCTACTGTCCATGAGCGGTCGTATCGCTTAATAATAATAATAATAATAATAATAATAACCCCCCCATGGGGCCACCTTGTCGTGGTGGGGGGGCTTACGGGATGCAGGAACTACACCAAAACGCTCAAAACCAACAGAGTTTATATACCTTTCCCAAACCAACGGCCCCAAACCCAATTCCTTATGAACATGAGTAATAGAAGGTACAATTTACGGTCGCTACCCGGGGGTCGCCGGGGTGCATCTGGAGCCGATGCTGGATGTAGCAGCATGCGGACCATCGGCGACGAGGGGTTGAACAGGCGGACTCCCGTCGAAGAATATACTACAGCCGACGAGAAGAATTCTTCTTCACCATCATCATCTTCATCACCTAAATCCCTTTTCCATCCACACCATCTTCCCCTTCATCATATCTCGCTTATTCACCAACGTCATCTTGTTCATCAGCCAAAGATGTTGTACAGGAGGCAGACTACGCCACACAACCTGTACCCGCTGAGGCACGTCGTAAACGCAAGAAATGGACTAATGAAATGAACATATTTATCTTGCGATCATACTTCATTCTTACTTCAATTGAAACAGATACATCATCATACCTTGGGCAACTGCATGATCTTTTCTCTAATCAGTATCCAAATATGAAAGTTAGCAGACAAAGAGTAGGTGACCAAAGAAGAGCCATAATCAGGAGTAAATTATTAAGCGATGAAAAAATTAAAGAAATTAAATAAGAGGCTCAATCTTATCTTAATAGTTATAGTAATTCACAAAATAGTACCATACATAATATAATTGAAACTACCCAACATAATTCGCAGAACAGACAAAGAATGAGGTGGACACAAAACTATAATATAAGCATACTATATAATTATTATAAAATAACTAGTTTAGAAAGTAACAGAACGGGATACAGACCATTACTTCACAATGCTTTTATAACAGAATTCCCGGAACTATCCCATTTATCAGAACAGAGAACATCTGATCAATTACGAGTAATCAAAAATAATAAATTATTAAATGAAAACCAAATACAAACAATAAAAGATAAAGTAGCCATAGAATTATCCTCACAAAGCACTATTGAAAACAATACTAGTATTGATAATATATCCCCCCAACTAGAGTACTTACAGACGACAGACGAAGTTGAAGACACTAACAGAAACAATTTAATCTTAACCCAAAATACTATACGTAATCCAGAAAGTCACGGTCCCAGAACTGTAAATAATCGAACTCAAACGCTTTCACCAGAACAAAAAACAAGTGTTGAAGAGTTTTTCATGCAAGCTGTTACAGAGTATGAAAATACATGTCCCACAACTAGACCATATATACCCAAACAGAAAACAACAAAAAAGCTTGCATCAGTAGTTCAGTTTCTCAATCAGTCTGTTTTGCCAAAGTGTATAACATCAGATACAAATTTTCGGACCCTCCATACGACTTTATACTGTGCTGCCCTTACTGCAGCAAAACACAATGGATCGAAAATTCGAACCACTCTAGAACAGACAACTCACAAAAAGTCCATTCCACACTGGCAACTTAGGTTGCAAAACCGTATAGAAATTCTAAGGTCACATATAGGAAAACTCACCGAGTATATTAATGGTAACCATAGCGATAAATTAAAGAGAACAGTCGATGACATAATGATGCGCTACAAAATACACTCGAAACACGAAGCGGAAAATACTGAATTATTACATTTTCTCGCACTAAAGCAGAAATTAAATGCACTTGCAAGTAGACTCCGAAGATATAAAACTACAACATTAAGAAAAACCCAAAACAGGCTATTTATAAACAATGAAAAAGCTTTTTATAGATCCCTAGTAAATGAACAAACTGATGATACCCAACATATAGAATCACCATGCCCTGAACCACAAACACTCCACAAATACTGGTCCGACATATGGTCAAATCCAGTAGAACACTCTACAGATGCAGACTGGATCCAATCAAATAAAGAAACACTTACACAGTTACCGAACATGGAATTTGAAGAAATAAATTTAGATTTGCTTAAGTTTGTAATAGGAAAAACACACAATTGGAAAGCCACTGGTTCTGATAATATACACAATTACTGGATCAAAAAATTTACATACATACATCCCATACTACTTTCACACATTAACACATTTATAAAATCACCGGAAACCCTACCAGACTACATAACCAGAGGAACAACTTACATGTTGCCTAAAGATAAACAAGACCTTAAAAACCCAGCAAAATATCGACCGATTACATGTTTACAAAATATCTATAAAATTATAACTTCATGTATTAGTGAATTAGTATACAAGCATGCAGAAAACAACCAAATATTAGCTGAACAATAGAAAGGCTGCCGTAGAAAAAGTCAAGGGTGCAAAGAACAGCTTATTATAGACGCAGTAGTTTCTAAACACGCGCTCCGGAATAAAAATAACATATACACCATGTACATAGACTACCAAAAAGCCTTTGACTCGGTGCCTGATTCTTGGTTACTATATATCTTACAGCATTACAAGATACATCCCACATTAATTCAGTTTTTAAAAATAACGATGTCAAGCTGGTGTACAGTCCTTAAGACTAAACAAGGTAATCAAACAATAGAAACAGAATCGATTAAAATTCGCAGAGGCATATTTCAAGGAGACAGCTTAAGCCCGCTTTGGTTTTGTCTCGCGCTTAACCCCTTATCAAGTCTCTTAAATAATACTAACTCTGGATACAAACTAGGATATAATGATTCTGAATATTTCCTTAGCCACTTAATGTACATGGACGATATTAAGTTATATAGCAATAGCCTAGAAGGATTGTATAAATTAGCCGACGTCACCCAACAGTTTTCACATAGTATATGTATGAGCTTTGGTATAGATAAGTGTAAGACTCAATGTGTACGCGCCGGAAGAATCGAAAATAACTGTTATAAACTAAATGAAACTGATCAAATAGACCCCGTAGATGGCGTTACCGGATATAAATATTTAGGATATCAACAGTCCCAACAAATACATCAAAAAGAAACAAAAAACACTCTTACTCAGAAATTTAAATCTAGATTACACAAAGTATTAAAATTACACTTAAATGCTAGAAATACGATTAAGGCCATAAATACATACGCAGTACCAATACTAACCTATTCATTCGGGATCATTCATTGGTCACAAACTGATCTTAACAAACACCAACGCACTATTAATACCCATATGACTAAATACCGGAAACACCACCCCAAATCATGCATAGAGAGACTAACACTACCTAAAAGCGAAGGAGGAAGAGGAATAATTGATATACACAACTTACACAATAAACAGGTTAACAGTTTAAGATCATTTTTCCATAACCGCTTGATAAACTCCCAACTCCACTTATCTATAGTAAAGACTGACCAAAAATTCACCCCACTTAATCTACATGATGTGACACCGCAAAAGAATGAGACTATTATAGATATTCAACAAAAAATAGACAGATGGAAACAAAAATCCCTACACGGACGGCATTACCTCGACTTGAACAGCAGTAACGTCGACAAAACTGCGTCGAACGCATGGCTCAAGCGAGGTGAATTGTTCCCGGAAACTGAGGGATTTATGTTAGCCATTCAGGACCAAGTCATTGACACAAAAAATTACAGAAAATACATAATAAAAGATAGCAGATTTACTTCCGATTTATGCCGCCATTGCCACCATTCACCTGAAACTATACAACACATAACAGGAGCCTGCCATTCTATCTCACAAACTGATTATAAACACCGTCATGATCAAGTTGCTGCCATCATCCATCAAAAACTTGCCCTAAAATATGGCTTCATTAAAGAAAAAACAGCCTATTATAAATATAAACCTCAGGTTATATTAGATAACACTAACTATAAACTTTACTGGGATAGAACTATTATAACAGATAAAACAATTAATTGCAATAGACCGGATATCACATTCTATGATAAGAAAAATAAAGCAGTATATTTAATAGACATTGCTATCCCAAACACACATAACCTTACTTCTACGTTTACTGAAAAGTTAGCCAAGTATACAGATTTAGCAATAGAACTTAAGACACAATGGCAGGCCCAGACAGTTAAAACAATACCAATTATCGTCTCATCTACGGGTGTCATTCCCCACACACTCCATACTAGTTTAAAAAGTCTTGATATGCCCCCTCTCACATATACGCAGTTGCAAAAAGCAGCTATTTTAAACACATGCCGAATTGTCCGCAAATTTTTATCTATAAATAACTAATGAGATCTTAATTTCCCTCTTCCCGTTTGGCCAAAAGCTCGCGGAGTAAGAGTTTAGCCTCTGAAAAGAGAGATACTTAAAATAATAATAATAATAATAAGTAGTAAGAAGTAGTACCCATGACTGAAATTGAGATATCTGTCGAAGACCTTAAGGAAGCCATAAACAAGACGCTAAATTGGAAAACGCCAGGCCCAGACAAAATACAAAATTTTTGGTTAAAAAAGTTAACATCTACACATAAATACCTAACAGATATCTATCTTCTATCTATATAATATATAAAAGAGGAACCTGATTGACTGACTGACCTATCAACGCACAGCCGAAACTACTGGACCTAGGAACTTGAAATTTTACACAGGGATTCCTATTGTGACGGAGGGTAGCACTAAGAAGGGATTTTGGGAAATTCTAAATTCTAAATCTAAACCATTGAAGTTACAATTCGCAAACTTGGTTTAATAACTCATTTAATAACTCATTTAATAACAAAAATAATTGCATACTTTATTCGTCTAAAAATTAACATTAATGGGGTTAAAATAAGGGTTGAAATGTTTAGAAACTGGGTCATTTCCTTCCTACCCGATCAACGCACAGCCGAAACTACTGGAGGTAGAACCGTGAAATTTTACATAGGGGTTCCAATTGTGACGAAGGGTAGCACTAAGGAAGGATTTTTGGAAATTCGTCCCCTAAGGGGGTGAAAAGGGTAAAATACTGGTGTATGGAAAACCGAAACCCTTGAAGTTGCAAATATCAAACTTGACTTTTTAGTTACTCATCTAGAAACAAGAACAACTGCATACTCTCTTTTCTTATAATTAACCCTAAAGGGGTGAAAATAAGGGTTGAAGTATTGTAAAACCGAATTGCTGGATCTTGAAAGCTAGGAACTTGAAAATTTACAGAAGGGTTCCTATTGTGACGTAGGGTAGCACTAAGGATGGATATTTGGATATTAATCCCCTAAGGGGGTGTAAAGGGTTAAAAACTGATATAGGGAAAATTTTAACCGTTAAAGTTACAATTGTCAAACTTGGCACTTAAGTAATTCATTATAAGACAAAAATAATTGCATATTTTGTTTATCTAAAATAACCCTAAAGGGACGAAAATAAGGGTTGAAGTTTATTAGAACCGAACTGCCGGATCAACGCACAGCCGAAACTACTGAAGCTAGGAACTTGAAATTTTACACAGGGATTTCTTTTATAATGTAGGGTAGCACTAAGAAAGGATTTTTGGAAATTCAACCCCTAAGGGGGATGAAAAGGTTAAAATTATTGTGTATGGAAAACCGCAATCGTTGAAGTTGCAGGTTTCAAACTTGACACTATAATTACTCATCTAAGACCAAAAATAAGTGCGTACTCTGTTTACTTAAATTTAACCCTAAAGGAGTAAAAATAAGGGTTGAAAGTTTGTGTAGAAATCAAAACTACTGAAGTTATTCGTGTGAAAATTTAACTTTTGTCCCTTTCGAACGATTTTTCAATTCAGTTTGAGCGAGAAAACAAACATTCGATACCTAAAATAGGTTTTAAAACTGTATATGAATGAGGGCGTTTATATATTGATCCTATTGGTCTCTGAATCGATAACTGATGGAACCGGAAGAAACCATTGATCCGATAATCTAAATTCATGGTCAGAATTGGAAACAGAAATTTTGCACGTTGATTTTTGTTAAAAGTTTATGTAAAGGTTACAATGGAACAGTTTTAGCGATATAACGTCTACATTATCTTAAACACGCAGACGAAGTTGCGGGCAAAAGCTAGTATTCAATAAAATTTTAAAAGAGCCAAATATTGTACCAAAATCATTTGCACACGGAATAACATACCTAAAACCTAAAGATAATGACACGACCAATCCTGCCAAATATCGTCCAATAACTTGCCTACCAACAACATATAAAATCCTAACATCCATAATAAGAAATAAAGTATACAATCACATATTAGAAAGCGGAATCATGGCCGAAGAACAAAAGGGTTGCTATAAAGGAGGAAGAGGTTGTAAAGAGCAATTAGTAATAGATTCCGAGATACATACACAGTGCAGACGAAAACACAGAAACCTACACTATGCTTATATTGACTATCAGAAAGCGTTCGACAGCGTACCACACTCGTGGCTACTCCACATACCCGCTCACATGCCCGTGTCAAGTAGGACATGACATGAGATTTTACCCGTCGTGTGCCCGTGTCATGTAGTACATGACATGGCGATGCGTTCCGAATGCCTTAGAACAAAAGGAAATATATCCGTTTCGGTCGTTCTATGGACAATTTGTATTATTCATCTCGCTTCTCCGTTAGTTTACGCTTCAAACTATGCAAAAACAATACCCCGCATCTTGAACAAAATAAAAAAAAAACGTTTTGAAGTTCACTCGAGTGCGTGTTGAGTGGGTGTCGGCGAAGTGATTTTGTTTTGGAAATAGTTCATAAATCGTAAGTGTTTGCTCCTGTTTCTTTGTTTTTTTTCGCAAGATGTAAACCACTACCGCGTAGATATAAAAATTCAAGCATGAAATACGCATTAATGTGCCTTTTTTTCGAAGCCCAAAATATACTGTAGGTACATTTTGGCGCACGACATCGTTATGATTGCCTTTAAATTTGGCGTATTTGGCTGTATTTTCCTAATGTATGTATATTTTTTATTAATAGTATATTAGACTACTTATGCTGTAGTACCTTTATTTCAAGCCAAATAGTGGTAGTTTTGTGCATCTTGGCCTTGTAAACTTGAACATAAATTAAGCCGCGCGGCGCCAGATATTTGTTTACAATCAAAGGGCTATAAATAATTCTTTTTGTATGGACGGGTGTAAGGTTTTATTTTTTACCTTATAATATATTATATAAGTAAAAAAAAAACAATTAAAAACCATATGTCATCGATTCAAATTTCGAGATATGATTTTTTAAATACAAGACGCGCCTAAATCGCGCTATCTCAAAGTTCAACGCAGCATAATAAATCACTTGAGTCATAATCTGATAAACAAACTGAAGTGTTATTTCAACACACTCATATTCTAAACAAAAAACATGGGAGTTGCGTTCGAACCGCCGAACGAGTAACTTGTGTTCTTTTATTCCGTAAAATATCCACATTATATTTAGAAATAAAGAAACGTGTTTGTATTTGAACAAAGTTTAGTGTATAGTGTTTTGTGTAAAAGTGTATAATGGACGTTGCGGAGGATGAACCACCGGATGGAGGAGGGGGCACTGTGCCCGTGGAGATTTTTACCAATCCCTCCCTACCCTCTTCCTCTAAAAAAGCCCAAAAAAGACCTTTAGAAGATCCTAATACATTATCAGCCCCGAAAAAAAATAATTCTCCAGCCACGTCAGTCCAAGATATGTATACATGCCCAGAATATGATAATAAATTTTTATATCTACCCTCCGATTGTTCCCCTTTTATAGTACACATTACCTCAAAATTAAACTCTGATATTCAAACTTTAAAATTAGCTAAGATTTTGCATCACAATCAGGTGCCTGGCATTGTTCAAGGGAGTATAAAACCAGCCGGTCGTGGAAAAATTACTTTGGCATTTGACACCGCAACCGCGGCAAATAACTTCTTAAAATCTCCTACTGTCGAAAATAATAACCTAAATGCTACCATACCCAAATTCCATATCTCTCGTATGGGAGTAATTAGAAATATACCACCTGAGTGGTCATTAGATGACCTTATCTCAGGTTTGCAATATCCCGAACACTGCGGACAGGTGGTTAAAGCCCGCCGCCTCAATAAGAAAGTTATAAATAATGGCACTACAGAGTGGATCCCATCGACTACTGTTGTACTAACATTCCGAGGCCGCCACCTCCCTGAAAGAGTGTTTTGTTACAATTCTTCCTTACCAGTATTCCTATATAAACTACCAACAATACAGTGCCGACAGTGTTGTCGCTTTGGACACGTCACATCACAGTGCAGGTCCCAGCCTCGATGTTACCGCTGTGCCCAACAGCACAGAGGTAATACTTGCAATATATTGGAAAGGGATGCAACTTGTTTATTATGTACTGGTACCCATATGGCCACTTACCCTAATTGCCCCGAGCACAACAGACAAAAAGCGATAAAACTGGTGATGACTGAAGAAAATATTTCATTCACTGAAGCATCTCTGAGATTTCGTCCCGTACGAAAATCTTACGTAGATGCTACAAAAAACTCTTCCAACTCCCACCAAAATCCTCCCACCCCCCAAGCTCCTTCCTATCATCACAGTTCTCCTCTTCAATTCCCAAATAAAACCATTACTATCAATCGTCGCCCGTCCCCCACCGTTAGTAAAGGGTATGATGCTCATTCCCATTCTGTCATCACTCAAAACCCAAAACCTTCTTTACCCAATGGTTGTGGCCTTCCCCCATCAAATGCTGCTACCTCAAATAACTCATGGTCTTCTCCATCTCCCAACGACGACATCATAGGATTGTTATTGTCTACACTTCTAAATATCACCTGTAATTTTAGTAACGCCCTTCCCCATAAGGTCTCTTCTCTGCTTAACCATCTCCTTAATGAACTTAATAACCACAATGGATCTCAGATTCCTCCAGTGGAATTGCAGGAGCATTAGAAATAAAAAACATGATATAATCTATCTACTCAACAGCCATTCCCCTACCGTCTTTGCCGTTTCTGAGACCTGGCTGAAGCCTGGCCTCCCCTTCAGAGTACCAGGCTATTGCTGCCTTAGGGACGACAGAGTTGACGGACGGGCCGGCTGCGTCCTTTTAATTAAAAGAACCGTTACATACTCTCAAATTCATCTCCCTCCCCACAATCCGTCTTTTCACATAGTTGCTGCTAGAACTCTTAATATTTCTTTTGTATCCATCTATATTCCGCACCCCAATACATCTATCATTTTAGAACTTCGCAGAATTTTAATGTCTATCCCTCATCCTTTACTCATTATGGGAGACTTCAATTCCCACCACGTTATATGGGGTTCTCACAATATCGACTCTGTTGCACGTCTACTTCTTGATATATTCGATGATCTCGATGTATGTATCCTCAACGATGGATCCCCTACCAGACGGGTCTCACCCCTACAAAATCTCAGCTCTGTTGACTTGACATTAGCCTCTCCTAGTTTGGCTACGTCCATATCTTGGTCTGTTCTTCCATTCTCTTATAATAGTGATCACTTTCCCCTACTATCCGTTTGGGATCATACTTTGTCACCGAGCCCTATTGCCATTCCTCTCTTGAAATATAGACTATCTAAAGCTGACTGGGACAAATATTGTGATAATTTAGATATTAATTTATCATCAATCCAGTTTATTTATGACAATCCAGTCTCGTCCTATAACGACCTCCACACTGCAATTATTGACGCTGCTGACTCATCTATTCCCCTTAAAAACTCCGTCACTGGCAAAATTCCTTCTCCCCCTTGGTGGGATGCTGACTGTACAGAAGCTGTTCATATGCGCAATCATGCGGAAACTAAATATCTTAAAGACCTTACTATGCAGAACTTCGTAAATTATAAAAAAATATCAGCTAAATGCAAGAGACTTTTATCAAAAAAGAAATCTCAAGGCTGGATTAATTTCTGTGAATCCCTCTCTCCTCGTTCTCCTCCTTCTCTCATTTGGAAAAGATTGAAAACTTATCGTAGGTCTCAATCTACCCAATCCAACAACGCTTCTAATGATTTTAATCACTGGCTTCCTGAATTCATTAATAATATAGCCCCTGATTATGTACCTACTAGTGACTGCTTTCCTACATTTCTTCCTTCCCATTCCTCTGATAATATGAACGGCCCATTTACCGTTGCAGAACTTCAATGTGCTCTTTCTAACCTTAAAGACTCCTCCCCTGGTGTGGATGGTATCCCTTATTCATTTATATCAAAAGGTTCTAGTTCCGCTAAATTACATTTTCTAAACATTATAAACTCCATTTATGTTACCGGATCACTACCTGAAAGTTGGAAAACTCAAATCATCATCCCTATCCATAAACCTGGCAAAGACCTAAACTTAGCCTCCTCCTATAGACCCATTGCTCTCTCATCGACCTTTTGTAAAATATTAGAAATTCTTATCAAAAATAGATTGGACTGGATTTTAGAAAATAGGAATATCCTCCCAAAGTCTCAATTTGGATTTCGGCGTGGTATGAGCACATTAGATAACCTGAGTATATTTTCATCTGATATACGCTCAGCACTATCCCAACAAGAAAACCTGATAGCTGTTTTCTTAGACATCTCCTCGGCATATGACAGTGTTCATCTCCCATTACTCAGGCAGAAACTGCTTTATCTGAGTATTCCGCCGAGAATGATAAACTTCATTTGCACACTCTACATGGGCCGCTCAGTTTTATTCCGCGTTAACAGTTCCAACCTTTTTCCGAGAACCATCTATAAGGGCCTTCCTCAAGGTTCGGTCCTCAGCCCAATCTTATACAATATTTATACCTCAGATCTTGAACTATCCGTGACCTCTTTTACTAACATCCTACAATATGCCGACGACATAGTTTTATATACCTCAAATAAATCACATGAGATTGCTTCCAATAGATTGAATACAGCTCTCTCTTATTTAAATAATTGGTTAACGGATCATCATCTCTCTCTATCCCCCAGTAAATGTAAAGCAGTAATTTTCAGTAGGAAAAGATCCATCCCCACTATTACACTGACTATTCAGGGCCATCAAATTATGACTGTAAAAGATTTTAAATTTTTGGGTATTACTTTCGACTCCAAAATGACTGGCATCCCTCACTTGAAAAATATATCCGACAAATGCGAAAAAGGAATAAATGTAATTAGAGCACTTTCTGGGGTGAGGTGGGGTGCACACCCATACAATCAAAAGCTTATTTATAATGCAATTATACGTAGCCACTTTGATTATGGTTGCTTTATTTTAGAACCCTGTAATAAACTCGCCCTAACTACATTAGATAAGATACAATCCAAATGTCTACGAATCATTACAGGGGCAATGAAATCCTCTCCTGTGAATGCATTACAATTAGAATGCCTTGAATCGCCACTCTCTCTTCGTAGACAATATCTCTGTGATCGCTTCTTTCTCAACTGCCTGCAAAAATCTTCGCATCCTCTTCTCAATAAACTTCACTCTCTCTCCCGCTTGGTTCAACAACCAGGATACTGGTCTAACAAATCTATTCCTCCACTAATCCAATCTTTCCAAAAATTCTACAACACATCTCTAAATGTACACAAAACAGAAATAAATTGCCTTTACACGTTTCATTATACCTCCTTAATTTTCCAACCTAAAGTAATCCTTAACTTTGGAATATTTAAAACTGATATTGAAGCCCAAACTAAATTCAATAGCATTCTCTTGGAGTCATGGCATGATTGGACCCCCATATTTACTGACGCTTCCAAACTTACTGATAGGGATTATGTTGGTGCTGCTGTATGGATACCGAAATATAAAATTATCTTAGATCTTAAGTGTCCCCCCGTAACCTCTATATTCACAGGAGAGTCTATTGCAGTTCTAGAAGCCATCAAATTTGCTCAATCACACAGAATCGAACGAAGCATTATTTTCTCAGACTCACGTAGTTTATTACAGGATCTTCTTAAATCTCCTTTTCACAGCGGCTCGTTTTATATCTCCCTAAAAATAAAAGACATTCTTCGCCAATGCCAGATGTCAGGTATAGATATAGTTTTAGCATGGATCCCTAGCCATTGTGGCATAAATGGAAATGAGACGGTTGATTATTATGCCCGTAACGCCATTTCGCATTCTAACATCTACCATAACTATTGTTATACCAGGGATTTAAAATGCACTACTAAACCAGACCTAATGAATGCATGGAACAACAGCTGGCAGTTAAGCAAGTTGACTAAAGGCTTCCATTATGCGTCTATCCAACCCTTGATTCCCCTAAAACCGTGGTTTTTCAAGTATAAAAACCTCAATAAAAAAATAACATCAACCATTATTCGCCTTCGTTTAGGCCATGTTTGCTCCCCTGTTTTTCTAGCAAAAATCCGTGTGCGCGACCACTCATTGTGCGAGTGCGGCTTGGCTGAAGGAACTTTAGAACATATTTTTTTCGAATGCCCCAGAACTTCACACACTATTTATGACATCCTTCCCCATAAATTTGCCCGCCCTGTCAATGTCAAAACACTTCTAACATGTGATTCCCCACAAAATATTATCTTATTAGCAAAATTTCTAAAGACCAATAATTTGTGTCTATGATCCCAATGTCATTCCTTGAATTTAAGCATAATTTATCCCTTCCTTTACTTCCCAAAAACACCACACCCAAAGCTGCCGTTTGCACTGACTAAACTATATCTACCTGCTTAACCTCTGACTATTACTCTCACCATACCTACATGACATTGGCAAAATCACCGATGAAACGGTGGAGCCAAACTTCAGCTGAAAAGAAGAAGAAGAAACAAAAAACATAACACTTGATAGTTAAACAAAGCACTTGAGTTCTGAGAACCGTTTGTTTACGATTAAAAACGCTCGGGCAGATAACGGTTGTTTACGTTAATCGCCTCGGGCATGATTACGTCATTTCCCCCCTTCCCCCGGGGACATGTGAGCGGATACTAAAAATATATAAAATTGATAACAAAACGATTTCCTTTCTTAATCATATAATGCAAAATTGGTCCACGACACTTAATATAAATACAAAAAACAATAGCTTACGATCCCACAAAATAGCAATAACACGTGGAATATTCCAGGGTGATTTTATAAGTCCGCTTTGGTTCTGCCTAGCGCTCAACCCTTTGTCGCACCGTTTAAATTCCAGCCAGTATGGTTATAAAATAGATAATTCCAATAAAATTACCCATTTATTATACATGGATGACATAAAACTTTTTGCAGCAACTAGACTAGAACTTGATAATCTACTTAAAATTACAGAATTATTTAGTACTGACATTAAAATGGCCTTTGGTATTAATAAATGTAAATTAAACAGCATAAAAAAGGGAAAATATCATAAACAGGAACCCTATAACCTTGAACTTCAACCAGATACTATAAATTGCTTAGAATCAAATGAATCATATAAATACCTTGGATTCCATCAAACACATGAAATAGATCATACCAAGATTAAAGCGACGCTTAAAAATAAATATAAAAGTAGACTAATTGCTATATTAAAAACGCACCTATCCGCGATAAATAAAATAAAAGCTGTAAACACCTATGCAATACCCGTTTTAACATATTCTTTTGGAATAATAAAATGGTCAGATACGGATTTAGATACACTCAATACACTAACAAGAACAACCTTCAATAAACACAATTCACACCATTTACACGCCGCAGTCGAAAGATTTACATTAAAGAGACAAAAGGGAGGGAGAGGCATAGTAGATATAAAAAAACCTACATTTTAAACAAATACTGCCTCGGTGGCGTAGAACTGCCTCGGTGGCGTAGTTGTATTACGGTACGGTTACAAAGCTGAGGTCTCGGGTTCGAATCCCGGGTCGGGCAGTGATATTGAATTTTTCTATTCATTATCAGCCCGGAGTCAGGAATTTGTGCCCGATATGGCGATAGGCTCGCCCCCTATCACATTGTGGGACGGAACATGCAAGGCGAAATGTGGGTGTCCTAGTAGCGCCTCTGCCTACCCCTTCGGGGATAAAGGCGTGAGTTTATGTTAAACAAATAAATAACCTACGAGCCTATTTTCTTAACAGAAGTAACAATAGCGCCATCCATAAAGCTGTTTGTAGTTTAACGACCTCTGCGTCACCTCTTTATCTTAATAATCCTGATTTCAACCCCGAAAGTAAAATTGATAAAGATGAATCCAAAATAGATCGATGGAGCGCAAAATCATTACACGGGAAATATCCTAATCAAGTAAAACAGAACCATGTGGACTCAGAAGCATCAAACATGTGGTTAACAAAAGGTAACATATTTGCAGAAACGGAAGGATTTATGATAGCAATTCAAGATAGAATAATTAAACCAAGAAACTATGAGAAATACATAATTAAAAACCCACAAGTAGTATCAGATAGCTGTAGACTCTACAATAGACAACCGGAAACTATAGAACACATAACTGCGGGATGTCCACTACTAGCCACCAAACAATACACAGATAGGCATAATAACGTTGCCAAACAGATACATGCATTGCTAGCAAAAAAATATGACCTAATAAATAACATAGAACCCTATTATAAATATAAACCTAAAAGTGTCTTAAAGAATCATCAAGCTAAATTATACTGGGATAGAGAAATAATTACAGACAGAACTACTAACAATAACAGACCCGACATAACATTAATAAAGAAAGACGACAAGACTACATATTTAATCGATATTTCCGTTCCGAATACCGAAAATTTGCGCCAAAAACACATTCATAAAATCCAGAAGTATCTACCATTAGCTGAAGAAATACAACAGATGTGGCACCAAAATCAAGTCAGAATAATCCCTATAATAATATCTTCAATAGGAGTTGTCCCGAAATCACTGCATAACAGTTTATCCGAATTAGGCCTACATAAACTTAGCTATATTTCCCTCCAAAAATCCATTATCCTAGACACATGTGCAATAGTACGACGATTCCTTAACAATACCATGAGTTTTACCCAACAGCAATCTCAAGTGCAATCCAATACATAACAGTAATTTTAAATTAATAGTGTGAAGTAGGTTCCTAGGCAATATGCCCGTTCCTATAACACATAAAATAATCCAGACTTAGTCTGAGAAAACCAAACGGTTGAAATAAATAATAATAATCCTCCCAGCCGGTTTCGGCTATGGCGATCGCTTATTTTTTCTCCTTTGCTATTCTCTGTGATGTGCTCTAACATGACTTAAATAGCCAATCTTGTTGGTGAAGGTCCGCGCACATTGTGGAGACGCTAGAGCACCGTTCCAATAGTTATAGTTAATAGCCACTGGTGGTTGGGCTTTTATTCGATCTCGCTTGGCATCCAGCTCAGCACGCCGATGCAATTCGAATTGATGTACTTTAATAACGAAACTTCCTAAACTTGTAATCAGCATGTAAGGTTGCTAAGCTATTGCTGCTAGTGTAAACGATTGTAGTAACATAATTTAATTGTAAACAGAATCTAAACGTGAAGACTTGTAATTGGCTTTCAAATTACTATATAACTGTTACATAAATGTTTTAAAGCTGTTAGTCTTCCATGAAAAAAAAAATATATATATCCGTACATATCAAGTAAACTTAAATGATGATATAAATAAGGAGGATAAAAATATGACAGGATAAAAGTTATTGTAGCGACAAATAGTGAGTCTTAACAAGTCTTAAAAATTGGTAGTGACTTGGCTTGCCTAATTGATACTGGTAATTCGTTCCACAAGCGAGCAGCATGAACTGTAAAAGACTTATCAAGAAATGAAGTACTGTGCTTGGGAATTATAATTATAACAAATATAGACCCAAACTACCGCGCATTGGATTGCCCGAGTATAATGGCGATGTTAAATCATGGTCCTTATTTTATGCCACATTTAAGACCATGGTACACAATAATCCCATGTTAGAAGACTTGGATAAATTATATTACCTTACTTGCAAACTTAAGGGCAAGGCGCAAGCCGTAATTGCCGGTATAAGTCCATGCGCCGAAAACTATGATCTCATATTAACCGCGTTAATAAATAAATATGAAGACAAATGCTTGCGAGTTCGTATTTAGATCAGATATTTGAATTCAAACCCTTTCATTCCGCGAATGCAAATAACCTCGAGCATTTTCTCGATAAGTTTGCCACATCAGTCTCCGCGTTAAATAATTTAAATTTTAATAATCTTTATATTTTTATATATCGCGTTAAAGAAAGTCTATACAGACACCGCACACGCCTTTAAATTAGACAATCGTGGATGCGATATTCCCTCATTTGATTCCTTAGTTACTTTTATACGCGAACAAACTAAAATATACCAAAAAACATCCAGCAAACAAGAATTAATTAGGAAAGGTCGTCCGATTGTCGTCCACGGCGCGGCGGACGTGTACAGCGTTTACGTAGTGTATTTAATTCGAGCATTAACTAAGTGTTGTTACAAAATAGCTTCTATTGTGAGACTCAGTGAAACTATTTACGTTTGGTGTCTGTTCGGTGCTTAGTGACCTTTTATCGCACGGCACGGGCCAAAGGCCTAGCCGCACATCTGGCGCACCTCCACGACAAGAACAGTTGCATTTTTCATCCCACTCTCATCGCGTCGGAGTTACACATCGCTGCGAAGAAACCATTTATTATGAGCTTGCTGCGTTCCCCAAAGACATCAAGCGACGTGTCTACTTTTACTGGCTCTCATCCCGACCTCACTTTATTCGATTCTACCGCAGATGATGTTGTATCTACGATTAGTTTGTTATTGATATCAAATCCGAATTACTAGAAGTTACAAACTCTTTGGATTTTTACTCAAAAGTCAACGATGAAGTCCGTACTCAAACGCAGTCCCTATCCAAAGAAGTCGCAAAGTTAAGGACTATGAAAAAAAAAATATTATCGATTGCAAACTGCAGATTACCGTTCTTGAACGTGAAAACAATCTTCAACAACAACGCGAACGACTACATAACCTGGAAATCGTAGGATACCCGGAACAGAAAAATGAGGACCTTTGAAGTTCAGTTCAGTTTTTTATCTATGGCAAACGGTGCCGATGACGACAATTCTGCCAATGTCAAATGTGCGATGAGAACTCGTGTGTTTTGATCTATGGTTTGGGTTGATTATCAAATTCGAATCATTTGATTTAGCTTCTGTTAAAATACAAGATTTTACGGACTTTAAACTAAATGTATTAAATAACGGCAACGTTGTTAGTACACTGAAACAAAAGGACACACACATATTTAAAGGTACAATGAAATATACAGGGTATATCAAGACCGCGACCGAAAACGAAGCCAGGTGGTAGTTTTAGCGGCTACAGACACAATGCAACGAAAAATTTTGCAAAATCATCGACGGTTCTTTTTTTAATTTTTTTTAAAAATCAATGTTTTTGAGGGGTAAATACCTAGATTTTGCAAAAATAATAATTTAAACCCTTACGTACCATTGCGTGTTTAAAAATAAAGCGATGTACGTCGTTATTTTAGAAAACCTATGTATTTATCACTCAAATACGACGATATGTAAAAAATAACAAAAAAAAAATTGACGAATTTTTTTGTAAAATTTTTACTTGCATTGTGTTTGATATCACTAATACTACCTCCTGGCTTCGTTTTCGGTCGCGGTCTTGATATACCCTGTATAATAATATAAAGAAAAAAATATATTAAAAAATAATAATTATTAAAAACTCTCGATAAAATATTTTGTAAAATAATAAAAAAATTTTTGACAGCCTCCGTGGCGCAGTTGGTTTGACGCCGCCTGTGAAACGAGAGGCCGCGGGTTCGATCCCCGCACCTAAACAAATATTTGTGTGATCCACAGGTATTTGTTTCGGGTCTGGGTGTTTGTGAGACCGAAAAGTCTCTCGTAGCTTCTGATACCCACGACACAAGACTCGATCTTAGTGTGGGGTCAGGACTATGTATGTGACTGTTGGGTGTATTTATTTATTTATTTATTTATTTATGTATTTAATTAAAACCATTGGATAAAATGGTTTCTTAGATTTACGCGAATGTTACACATTGAAATAAAACTATTTTATTACGGATTTTATCGCGATTTGGTTTAATTGTTACATTTTTTAACTTCCCGACGTTTCGATTACTTTACAGCTTTCGTGGTCACGGGGCGGACTGAGGTATTAGTCATCCGCTCTGTGACTGTCACAATTAAACTACCCTTAATTTTCAATTATTAAATTAAAAAGTTAATTTAAAAAGTTAACTAGTTGTTGCGATCCGATCTACGCAGTAGGAGCTCACAGTGTCTTGAGGTCTGGCAGCTGGTCTTTTGGGTTCCGATTTAATCAAATGTAGAACTGGATCCCATGATGGTGCAAGCTTCAAGCCATCTTCTCTATTGAAATTTGGATGTTTTTTAATTTCAATAGCCTCGCGAAACATCCTGGGTAGGAAGCGGTGTTCTTTAGCGAGGATTAGGGGCTTATCAAAACGAAGGTAATGCTTGGAGCCTTCCTCGATGTGTTCAGCAACTGCAGACTTCGTTGAGCGTCGGTGTTTGACGTCAGCTATGTGTTCTTTTACGCGGGTCCCTATGCTTCTCTTGGTTTGGCCGATATAAGAGAGGCCACAGTCACAATCTATTTTATATACGCCCGGTTCTTGCAAAGGTATATGACACTTGACAGGTGGTAAGAATTGACTAATCTTCTTGGGCGGCTTGAAGTATGTTTTAATGGAAGCACGCTTCAGGATGTAGCCAATCTTGTCTGTGACTCCTTTGATATAAGGTAGTATAACCGGGGCCCGTTCAACTGTGGCTGGTTTCACTCGGTTTCTGTGACGGCGGCGTGGAACTTGGAGCTTGTTGTCTCGCAGTACCTGCTTGACGTGTTGCAGCTCAGTCGCCAGGTGTTTCTCGTCACAGATTCCTTGTGCTCTCTGAAACAAAGATTTACCCACGGTAGCTAACTGTTTCGGATGGTGGTGAGATTCACCGTTCAGATATTTATCTGTATGGGTCTTTTTTCTATACACGGTATGACCTAAGGACTGATCAGGATTACGGATTACTAAAACATCTAAGAAGGCAAGAGATTTATTATGTTCCAACTCCATAGTAAATTGAATTTTATTGTTAATGGAGTTGAGGTGATTTAAAAATGCAGTTACTTGGTTAGATGGTAAGATTGTGAAAGTATTATCTACGTACCGCTTGTAAAATCTTGGCGAGACCGGGGCTGTACTAAGGGCTGTCTCCTCGAAGTCCTCCATGAAAATATCGGCAACTACATGAGATACAGGTGAGCCCATAGCAACACCATCCATTTGTACATAGTATTGATTATTCCACAACATGTAGCCAGATGTGAGGCAATGTTTGAGTAATTCTGCATATTCTAGTGGCATGTCATTCTCTGCTAACTTCTTAGTGACAATTTTGATGCAGTCTTGTACTGGTAAGCTTGTAAAAAGTGACTGCACATCAAAACTAACCATTGTTTCATTGTCAGCTAATTGTAGATGTTTAATGTCACTGACAAATTGGTATGAATCCTTCACAGATGCTCTAGTGTTTCCTCTGAGTGGTGAAAGCACTTGTGCTACGTGCTGAGCCAATCTGTAGGTTGGTGTGTCGATCTGGCTCACGATGGGACGTAGTGGAGCATTTTCCTTGTGTATTTTGGGTAATCCATACAATTTTGGAGGTTTTGCACACGATGGGATGAGTGACTTAGAGTTCAGATCTAACTTCTCGGAGTACTTGATTATTAAAGAGCTGGTGGCCTTTAATATTTTGGTAGTCGGGTCTGATTTGACTATTTTGTAAGTAGTGTCAGCCGATAAAAGTTGTTCGATTTTATTGTTATAATCTGAAGTATCCATCACTACTGTCGCATTCCCTTTATCTGCACGGAGAACAGTTAATTCCTTCATAGATCGCAGGTTCTTTAAAGCGATAAATAGTTGTTTTGGAAGATTTGGTTTCGGCACTTTGTTTCGTCGTAATAAAGATGATATATCTTGACGTATCGCCTCCGAATCTTCCTTCTTCAAATTGTTAATGAAAAGACTGTTCTCAACGTTACAAATAATGTCTTCATACGGTATCCTACGTGGAGTTACGGCAAAATTTAGACCTCTTGACAAAACCTGAACTGTGTTTTCATCCAATGTATGTTTTGACAGATTAATGACCGCGCGTTGTTTGTCTGCGCCGGAGTGCGTGTTATCTGTGTTAGGGTGCGTTCCGTGCCGGCACTCGGAGTTGTTAGAATTTTTGACATTTGATTTTGATGAAAGTTTATCATATTTATTTATGTGTTTATTTTTGCATTCGTTATATTTGGATGTTTCTCTTTTATTTAATGTGTCCATGCAATTTTTAAAATCAAATGATGATAATACTGTCTTTAACTCATTGGATGATTTTTCGATACAATTATTTATGTAATGTAGGTCAGATCGTGTTTCATGTATGGTAGCTTGTAACAGTTTTTTACTCGCCTGGCTTAGAATTTTAGCGCTCCCTCGTATGGTTTTCTTAGGTGATATCTTCACACACGTGGGGATGAGATTATGATCACGGCATCTCTTCAAGAAATTCAAAGATGATATATTTCTTGCGCGCTTAGTTTTCAAATTCTCCAACCGGCGTATTTTGTTTGCAATTTGCAGTCCGTACTGGTTTGCATAATGGTTTCTTAGATTTACGCGAATGTTACACATTGAAATAAAACTATTTTATTACGGATTTTATCGCGATTTGGTTTAATTTTTACATTTTTTAACTTCCCGACGTTTCGATTACTTTACAGCTTTCGTGGTCACGGGGCGGACTGAGGTATTAGTCATCCGCTCTGTGACTGTCACAATTAAACTACCCTTTATTTTCAATTATTAAATTAAAAAGTTAATTTAAAAAGTTAACTAGTTGTTGCGATCCGATCTACGCAGTAGGAGCTCACAGTGTCTTGAGGTCTGGCAGCTGGTCTTTTGGGTTCCGATTTAATCAAATGTAGAACTGGATCCCATGATGGTGCAAGCTTCAAGCCATCTTCTCTATTGAAATTTGGATGTTTTTTAATTTCAATAGCCTCGCGAAACATCCTGGGTAGGAAGCGGTGTTCTTTAGCGAGGATTAGGGGCTTATCAAAACGAAGGTAATGCTTGGAGCCTTCCTCGATGTGTTCAGCAACTGCAGACTTCGTTGAGCGTCGGTGTTTGACGTCAGCTATGTGTTCTTTTACGCAGGTCCCTATGCTTCTCTTGGTTTGGCCGATATAAGAGAGGCCACAGTCACAATCTATTTTATATACGCCCGGTTCTTGCAAAGGTATATGACACTTGACAGGTGGTAAGAATTGACTAATCTTCTTGGGCGGCTTGAAGTATGTTTTAATGGAAGCACGCTTCAGGATGTAGCCAATCTTGTCTGTGACTCCTTTGATGTAAGGTAGTATAACCGGGGCCCGTTCAACTGTGGCTGGTTTCACTCGGTTTCTGTGACGGCGGCGTGGAACTTGGAGCTTGTTGTCTCGCAGTACTTGCTTGACGTGTTGCAGCTCAGTCGCCAGGTGTTTCTCGTCACAGATTCCTTGTGCTCTCTGAAACAAAGATTTACCCACGGTAGCTAACTGTTTCGGATGGTGGTGAGATTCACCGTTCAGATATTTATCTGTATGGGTCTTTTTTCTATACACGGTATGACCTAAGGACTGATCAGGATTACGGATTACTAAAACATCTAAGAAGGCAAGAGATTTATTATGTTCCAACTCCATAGTAAATTGAATTTTATTGTTAATGGAGTTGAGGTGATTTAAAAATGCAATTACTTGGTTAGATGGTAAGATTGTGAAAGTATCATCTACGTACCGCTTGTAAAATCTTAAAATCATCCAATGAGTTAAAGACAGTATTATCATCATTTGATTTTAAAAATTGCATGGACACATTAAATAAAAGAGAAACATCCAAATATAACGAATGCAAAAATAAACACATAAATAAATATGATAAACTTTCATCAAAATCAAATGTCAAAAATTCTAACAACTCCGAGTGCCGGCACGGAACGCACCCTAACACAGATAACACGCACTCCGGCGCAGACAAACAACGCGCGGTCATTAATCTGTCAAAACATACATTGGATGAAAACACAGTTCAGGTTTTGTCAAGAGGTCTAAATTTTGCCGTAACTCCACGTAGGATACCGTATGAAGACATTATTTGTAACGTTGAGAACAGTCTTTTCATTAACAATTTGAAGAAGGAAGATTCGGAGGCGATACGTCAAGATATATCATCTTTATTACGACGAAACAAAGTGCCGAAACCAAATCTTCCAAAACAACTATTTATCGCTTTAAAGAACCTGCGATCTATGAAGGAATTAACTGTTCTCCGTGCAGATAAAGGGAATGCGACAGTAGTGATGGATACTTCAGATTATAACAATAAAATCGAACAACTTTTATCGGCTGACACTACTTACAAAATAGTCAAATCAGACCCGACTACCAAAATATTAAAGGCCACCAGCTCTTTAATAATCAAGTACTCCGAGAAGTTAGATCTGAACTCTAAGTCACTCATCCCATCGTGTGCAAAACCTCCAAAATTGTATGGATTACCCAAAATACACAAGGAAAATGCTCCACTACGTCCCATCGTGAGCCAGATCGACACACCAACCTACAGATTGGCTCAGCACGTAGCACAAGTGCTTTCACCACTCAGAGGAAACACTAGAGCATCTGTGAAGGATTCATACCAATTTGTCAGTGACATTAAACATCTACAATTAGCTGACAATGAAACAATGGTTAGTTTTGATGTGCAGTCACTTTTTACAAGCTTACCAGTACAAGACTGCATCAAAATTGTCACTAAGAAGTTAGCAGAGAATGACATGCCACTAGAATATGCAGAATTACTCAAACATTGCCTCACATCTGGCTACATGTTGTGGAATAATCAATACTATGTACAAATGGATGGTGTTGCTATGGGCTCACCTGTATCTCATGTAGTTGCCGATATTTTCATGGAGGACTTCGAGGAGACAGCCCTTAGTACAGCCCCGGTCTCGCCAAGATTTTACAAGCGGTACGTAGATAATACTTTCACAATCTTACCATCTAACCAAGTAACTGCATTTTTAAATCACCTCAACTCCATTAACAATAAAATTCAATTTACTATGGAGTTGGAACATAATAAATCTCTTGCCTTCTTAGATGTTTTAGTAATCCGTAATCCTGATCAGTCCTTAGGTCATACCGTGTATAGAAAAAAGACCCATACAGATAAATATCTGAACGGTGAATCTCACCACCATCCGAAACAGTTAGCTACCGTGGGTAAATCTTTGTTTCAGAGAGCACAAGGAATCTGTGACGAGAAACACCTGGCGACTGAGCTGCAACACGTCAAGCAGGTACTGCGAGACAACAAGCTCCAAGTTCCACGCCGCCGTCACAGAAACCGAGTGAAACCAGCCACAGTTGAACGGGCCCCGGTTATACTACCTTATATCAAAGGAGTCACAGACAAGATTGGCTACATCCTGAAGCGTGCTTCCATTAAAACATACTTCAAGCCGCCCAAGAAGATTAGTCAATTCTTACCACCTGTCAAGTGTCATATACCTTTGCAAGAACCGGGCGTATATAAAATAGATTGTGACTGTGGCCTCTCTTATATCGGCCAAACCAAGAGAAGCATAGGGACCCGCGTAAAAGAACACATAGCTGACGTCAAACACCGACGCTCAACGAAGTCTGCAGTTGCTGAACACATCGAGGAAGGCTCCAAGCATTACCTTCGTTTTGATAAGCCCCTAATCCTCGCTAAAGAACACCGCTTCCTACCCAGGATGTTTCGCGAGGCTATTGAAATTAAAAAACATCCAAATTTCAATAGAGAAGATGGCTTGAAGCTTGCACCATCATGGGATCCAGTTCTACATTTGATTAAATCGGAACCCAAAAGACCAGCTGCCAGACCTCAAGACACTGTGAGCTCCTACTGCGTAGATCGGATCGCAACAACTAGTTAACTTTTTAAATTAACTTTTTAATTTAATAATTGAAAATTAAGGGTAGTTTAATTGTGACAGTCACAGAGCGGATGACTAATACCTCAGTCCGCCCCGTGACCACGAAAGCTGTAAAGTAATCGAAACGTCGGGAAGTTAAAAAATGTAAAAATTAAACCAAATCGCGATAAAATCCGTAATAAAATAGTTTTATTTCATTGGATAAAATATTTGTATTCGACCCTAAACATTTCCGAAGTTTCAGGTTCACAATCTGATGGCATTAGTCCGTATGAAGGTTATCATTGCTTCAATAAGTTCAGGGGAAGAGTGTGTTAACAAAGAAAGAGGACCTTTGAAACTGCTTACTGTTACTGTGTGAAAAGGTTGGTGTACAAATAATAAAAGATGACATAGTGACAATCCATAGAGTACCTTCCCGGAAATCACTTGAACAATCCCCCAAAAATATAATTGCAAAAATGAAAAACCAGATTACCAAGGACACCATCATATCAGCCTTTCGACGAAAAAAGGGGCTCACCACTCACGACATTGGGATCGTAGTGAGCAATGACCCGAGGCGTATTTACATTAACGATCACCTGTCTCCTTTTTACAAAATGTTGTTGAAGAAATCCAAGGAAACTGCGATCACAGCCGCTTTTCAGTATGTCACTCAAATTTTGTAACATCCGAATACAGGTATGGCGGGGACACTTTCTCATACACACTCTTTAGAATTAGAACTGTTTTCCTTATAATGCATAATAATATTCATATTAATCTTCATACACAATGTGTCATAATTTTGTTTGATTTTTTATTGACCTCACAATTTATACTGCAGAAACATCCATATGTATTCACATTACTAAAGAAACATTATTACAAATTAATTAATATGCACGTGTGGCGACTTGTGCCACACTTCATAATCGCGACATCAACCGCTCCGCTTATGCGCCTTGGGACAGCCGGCTTAGCTGTGCGTTGATGCGCCTGCGTAGCGACAGTGAACCGCTGACGACCGCCGCGTGT
Source organism: Deilephila elpenor (assembly GCA_949752805.1). Lineage (NCBI taxonomy): Eukaryota > Metazoa > Arthropoda > Insecta > Lepidoptera > Sphingidae > Deilephila > Deilephila elpenor. The sequence goes on from OX457095.1 coordinate 302,212, forward strand.
GTTACTACTTACTATTACTAACTTTCTGTGCATTAATTTCATTATTCTTTCATACTGTCTATCATTCTATTATTGTAAAACGTCATTTGTAATTAAATCGTCTTCCAAATTATTATTATTAGCATTCTTCATTTTTACGTTTACCCGTTATTCCACACTGTACTTATCCGTCACTTTGTTGTGCCCGAGTTGAGTGGAGGGCTCGAGTGCAGCGATTGACTGCCGCTACAGCTACACATCCACACACGTATTTGTTATCCATAGATATTCTATATTTTATCAATTAAACATAAATGTCCCATTCACCATTACGAGGCCTATTTATCGCCATATTTTTGTATTTCCATGTTTTATATTCAAATGGTATTATATTTTTTATTCACAATGACCTCATATCTTAAAGGCGAATGTAATTTAAATTTATTTTATCAAAACGTTCGCGGTCTCAGAACTAAATGTTTACAATTTTACAACAACATACTATTACATAACTACGATATCCTACTATTTACTGAGACATGGTTGCATAATGATATTATGGATACAGAATTATGTGATACCAGGTACGATATATTTCGATGTGACCGGAATCTTCATTCCACAAATAAAAAAACAGGAGGCGGTGTAATGATTTGTACACGGCGCGAACTAGCCGCCGAGTTACACACACAATGGTATTGCTGCTCCACTACTGAATCATTATGCTTACGCATACGTGCGCACACACTAAATTCTTCTTGTAATTTATATATTATCGTTGTTTATATTCCCCCGGACTTACATGATTTAGCAACACGTTTGGACCATGTTAAATTGAATATGAAGAATATTAAAAATAGTTTTCCATCCGATAACATTATTTTAATTAGTGATTTTAATTTAAATTGTATTTCTTGGATCATTGATACGTACACGATCTCACGCTCACGTTCACAAACAATTACAGACGCAGCATGCTCCTTTGTTGACGATATGTATGTTCTGGGTTTAAATCAGTACAATCTAATACGTAACACCAGTGATAATGTTCTTGACGTATGTTTTAGTAACCTTCCGTGCACGTTGTCGCATTGTTCAAAGCCTATAGTTGAAGAAGACCGCTATCACCCATCATTAAACATTACGGTATTGGACTTACACATAACACCCCTTAAAAGTAATAAGCAGATGCATTTTAATTTTCACAAATGCGATTACGCAATAATTAATGATTATTTAAGGTCAATTGATTGGAGCGAATTATTGTCGTGTGAGACTGTAAACGATGCCGTAGATATATTTAACACTAAATTGCAGTCCTGTTTTGCTCTTTTTGTACCCTTATCCAGAAACTCTAAAAATCAATCGTTCCCTTGTTGCTTTAGTTTGATCAAAATTGTTAACGAAAAGACTAAGTTACATAGAAAGTTGAAAAACTTTGGCAATCCCAGGGACTATGACGAACTCTCTCTTTTAAGAAAAAAACAGCACCGAGTACAAAAGCTCTGTTTCGAACGTTACCTCGCCACCTCAGAAAAACTTCTTAAACCATTCCCCACAATACTTTTGGAAATATGTAAAATCCAATAGGGGCGCGGTAAATTATCCCAAACAATTCCTTCTCAACAATACTTATTACGCTGAGGGTCAAGCCATCTGTAGGTACTGCATTTAATAATTATTTCAATAGTATGTTTATATCACCAGATGGTGCCGCTGGGTGCTCGATATCAGCGAACGTCTCAAGTACTGATAGCATATGTAAAATAAATGTAACAGAAGAGGCTGTGTCCAAATTACTTCGCTCCTTGAATAAAACCAAAGGATCGGGCTGTGACGGAGTCCCCCCGATATTTCTTTCACTAGGAGACTGTCCCGCCCTCACACCCGCCACTGCAACTCCTGTAAGCCAGGATCAACAGTGGCACGCATTTTAAAGACACTGAGCATTGAAGCTCAGCGCGTCTCCGGGAATGTCTAACTTGTCTTTAACCCGCAACGAAATCAATCAAAAAGTTAAATTAATAGAAGGAGTTGGAAATAAATTATTGTCCACTTCCCTCCCTAATAAAGCGGGTGACAAAACAATGAACTAAAGAGGTAAATAACCTCGCATAAAGACATTTACAGCCAGAGAAGCCAGCTGTAAAGCACCACGGAATAGTGATTATTACATTTAAATGGGACCTAATATGTAAGCTGTTATACTTAATTCCAATAATAGGTATGGCAAAATCGTCGGAAAGCACGGAAATTCTTCCTAGTCTCCACAAGGTCCATGTAGTATACAACTCCAGATGTTATTTGCATAGTATCTAGCATGGTTTTACGCTCATTCTGCCAAAGACTACACTTCCAAAGTACGTATATATGATGCGCGGACTGCTCATATTCGCAATAAGGTGTTGAACATGAGCACGCAGGCGAATCAACGAGCTTAAATGAGTACAGTTTAGACTTAAAGTTACCATGGCCCGTAAGAAACTGTGATACGTAATAATCGATATCTAGCCAAGTCTTTGCCAACCGATCACGCACGCATGGAAAATATTGGTATAGATGCCGACCCTTCAAAGATACATCCCATCTATTTTGCCATTCATCTATTATTTCGTTATATACAACTGAGAGCGGCTTAAATAGTCTGTCTACTTTTAAAAGTTCACGTGAATTTAAGAATATTTTGTCCATATTCTCTCTAGTTGAGTAATACATCGCGGCGCGACGTTGTACCTCCAGGTCGACTGGAAGTACACCCGCTAGGACAGGTAAAGCTTCGGTACTAACAGTCCTATACGCCTTACACAAGAATATCAACGCCAAACGTTGGCTCTGGAGCAATTTCCTTCGCACAGCACCGATAGTGGCCCTATCAGTCCATACGGGGGATCCGTAAGTAAGTAGCTCCATAGATGGTTTTTAATGTATTGAAAGATAGCCCCCACGTTGATTTTGATATTCTTCTCAAAGCAAAAAAGTTATTTTTCGATTTTTCCCCGACTTTCTTAATATGTTCAAGAAAGGAAAAATTCCTTTCCAAAATTAGACCAAGATAACAAATTTCTTTCACTATGTGCAGATAGCTTAACTTCTCCTATAACAATTTTGTTCCGCAGATCTCTTAAAGAATGTGTTTTTCCGACTGTCTGGAAACAGGCCCAAATTGTTCCAATTCATAAAAAAGGATCCAAATGCTTGATTAATAATTATCGACCTATCTCGATTCCTAATGCCATTAGTAAATTGTTTGAACTGTTAATATATAACCGTATTTCCTCCCTTATCGCCCGGGGTATACCTCTAACCCAGCATGGTTTTCTCCGTGGCCGCTCCACTATTTCTAACTTAGCTTTATTTTCTAACTACGTGCTCTGTGAAATGGAGAATGGACAGCAGGTTGACGTAATATATACTGATATAGAAAAAGCTTTTGATCGTGTGGACCATGATATCCTTCTTCGCAAGCTTCAACATCTTGGTATTCACGGGGACTTGGTACGATGGGTTACTTCTTACCTAACGAATCGCTCTCAGGCAGTTGTCTTGGGTGGTTTTAGATCTAACTATATTTCAATTCCCTCGGGTGTTCCCCAGGGATCCCACTTGGGCCCTCTGTTTTACAACGCTTATCTCTTTGATATAAATAATGTTTTCAAAAATGCTAAGTATATCTTATACGCAGACGATAATAAAATTTATATGAAAGTACGCTCATCTATTGACTGTATGCGATTACAAAATGACCTGGATAATCTATATAATTATGATTCCCAAAATAGAATAACAGTCAGCATAGATAAATGTCAGTGCATAAGTTTTACTCGAAAAAAAAAAAACATTGAATTCCCTTACCAGTTTAATGGCGTTGCAATTGAGAAAACTAATACAATACGCGACTTAGGGGTTTTCCTTGATGCCAAAATGTCAATGTCTACACACGTCGACACGATAATTGCCAAGGCCTACCGCAACTTAGGTTTTTTAATAGGGACCTGCCGGCCTTTCTCCGACCCGATTAGTTTTAAGATTGTATTATATGCTTACGTGCGTAGCGTGTTGGAATATGCTAGTCCGATCTGGTTCCCTTGTTACCATACCTATATCACACGAATTGAAGGCATACAAAAAAATTTGTACGCCATCTGAACTTCAAATTTAAAATAGCGAACCCGTCTATAGGGTATATAGACACTTGTCACACCTACGGACTTTTAACACTTGAAAAACGTCGGCAGGTACTCGACATGGGTTTCCTGTACGATGTGATTCGCGGTCATTTGGATTGCCCTGAACTAGTCGAACTTATATATCTCGCGACACCTAAGCGCCGCACTAGACATACACCATTATTTTCTGTACCGAGACATACCACGAATTATGGGAAGAACTCTATACTTACTAGACAACCACATACATACAACAAATATTTTTTTAACATCGATCCATTTGTACGATCTAAACAATTATTTTTGCGTCAAGTAAGACATTCTATATACGACCCACGTGAGAACTTATCTTAATCTGTGCGATATATTGTTTATTTAGGATTGTAGCTACTTAATCCTACAAAATGTATTTTTTTTTTTAAATTTTTATTTTATTTATTGAGGTTCATCAACAGAGAATACAATTTTTTTTATATTGATGAGGAACTACATTTGTGACCCTTTCTAATTGTATCTCCAGGACGATGTACACAGCATGTTTTACAATAAATAAGTGAAGAACTTAAGACAGAACTAAAAATTAAAACTATTAACAATTATAAAAGTATAGAGGATTAATAACGTAACAACGAAAACATAATGAAAACATAACAAAGCAACAACATAAGAGCTCTGCAAATGACAATCTCAAAACTAAATTTATCACTGTAAGTGCGAAACTAAACGAAACACAAACAAAAAAAAAATGTATACTGCAATTTAAAAAAAAAAAAAAAACACAAAACATAGTTACACAATAATTATCAAAATCTTTACACTATCAAATAAATTAAATACAAAATTGAACTATAAAATACGACAATAAAAAGACAATAATAACAGAGAAGACAATATAAGTAGAGGCTATGTGCCAATATTGGAATTTATTTTGGAATTTATGTATATTTTATATAATTTCTTTTAAAAGGGTGTTAAATGTGTGAGGACTATTAGTTATAAGGTCAAGTTTGTTATGTTTGTTTACGTATGAATTATAATGTCGCGATATGCGCGCGATTGGGGTGTTCTTTCCAAGATTCGTTTTGAATTTTGGGATGCTTAAAAATGGGGAAGGATAGCGCGGGGGTCTACGAGGTACGTTAATATTAAATCTATACAATAAATCTGGACAATCAATTTTGTTGTGGAATAATTTGTGAAGAAATTTGAGATCCAGCATGATTCTTCTAATGTGTAAGGGTTTGACTTTAAAATAGTCTAGCCGTTCTTGATAGGATTTTATTGTTCTGGGTATTTTGAATCTGTAAGCTAAATGTTTAAGTAGCCGCTTTTAATTTTTTTCTATGTGGTTAATATGGACTTGGTAGTAAGGAGCCCAGACCTGACAACAGTATTCTAATTTGCTTCTTATATAAACGTTGTAGAGTGTTAGTATTGTTGATATTTTATGAAAATCCCTACCTTGTCTAAGGACAAAACCTAATGCACGAAAAGCTGAATTCACAATATTGGTAATGTGTGGACTGAATTGTAATTTGGTGTCAATAGTTATCCCTAGGTCATGGACTTATGAGACCTCTTTTAAGATAACATTAGAAATTGAGTAGGAACTGGTAGTGATAGCTCGTTTCCTGGTAAATTTACTATGAAGGCATTTTGTTGGATTTAGGAACATACGGTTGTTGTTGCACCATACAACTAATCTGTTTAAGTCTCCCTGTAACAGCAAGACGTATGCAAAGCTATGTATGTCCTTGATTATTTTTAGATCGTCTGCGAACATGTATACCTTGAATACAGGAATATGTCAGGCAGGTCATTAACAAAAATATTAAAGAACAAAGGTCCTAGGTTCGAACCCTGAGGTACACCTGAAGTCGAAATAAAAGGATCAGATTGACAATCATCAATGGTCACTGCAGAGATACGATTTGTCAGATATGAATGACACCATCTTTGGAGGGCTCCGCTAATACCCAGGTCGTTCAATTTTTTAATTAAAATTTGATGGTTAACTTTGTCAAAAGCTTTCGAAAAGTCTGTATAGATTGCATCCACCTGCACATTATTGTCTACTGGAACCATCAAATCAGAAATGTAATTCATTAGATTAGTCATTGTAGATTTGTTTTTCAAAAATCCGTGTTGGTATGGAGATAAAAGAGATTTTACATTTTCATAGATAATTGGGTAAACTATTTTTTCGAAAACTTTTGACATCATGCACAGAATAGAAATTGGGCGATAGTTAGTAACCTGATCTCTTTTACCATTTTTGAATACTGGTACTATTCTTGCCCGTTTCCAGCTATCCGGGAAGATACCTATATTAAGGGAGTAATTAAATATAATAGCCAATGGTTTGCATAAAGAAGAAGCGCATTTGACTAGAAAGATGGAGGGGATATCGTCAGGTCCAGCACTTTGATGAATCACAAGTCTTTTTAGTTCTTTCAGTATTTGGGCTTCAGTTACGATATTATTTGAAAACATTGAAGCCTCGAATACAGTGCGACTATTGTAATGGTCATTATTTTTTTCGAAAACATCAGAAAAATGGACAGCGAAATGATTCGATATTTCTTTAACACTACTGGCGATAGTATCGTCGCCAAATACCATAATGGGGGGATAGCTTGACTTTTCCCTGCGTACGTTTCTCAAATGGGTCCAGAAAAATTTGGGATTCCTACTTATTTGCGATTCAATGCTTGAAATGTATTTGTAATAACAAGAAGTTATCATTTTTTCACAATCTGAACGGAGATATGAATATTCAACATAGTCTAGGGGGTTATGATATTTTTTGAACCGCTTATGGAATTTTGCTTTTAATTTAAGGAGATAAATGAGATGGGGACTATACCATATGGGATACTTATTATTAGTTCGTCTTGTTTTTGGAACTAATTTACAAATTATTGTATTCAAAATACCATAGAATTTAGTCACCATATCATTTATATTATTATTATTTGTAATCAGTACTTGAATCCAATTTACTTCATCTAAAACATCACATATCTTTGAGTAGTCTGCTTTAAAATAGTTAAATCTTTTTAAGAATGTTTGTTTCTTTACAGAATTTTTGGTTAAGGTGACAGTTATGTCCAATGCTGGGTGGTATACATCAACCTTTCGTAAGGGATTGGAACATTTATTTATTTTTATATTTTCAGTGTTGCAAAGTATTAAATCTAATATTCGATCCCTGTTATTAAGGACTTTATTAAATTGCTTTAAATCATTGAGTGTTACAAAGTCAGAAAAATGGGCATACATGTTATTTTCAGCTGCATTCATAATGTCGAGATGATTCGGATTGTTATTTTTTGACCATGTTATACCACTAAGATTAAAGTCGCCACACAGCATTAGTGTTGTCAATAAACTTTTCTAGATTAATTAATTTAACGGGTGGAGGTAAGTAAACGGCGCAAATATTAAACAATTCCAGCTTGCTACCAGCGTTAAACTGTAATCTATCTATCTATATCAGCCCATATACGTCCCACTGCAGGGCACGGGCCTACTCTACAATCGAGAGAATCGATTGAGAGTGGTTAGGCCATATAGTCCACCACGCTGGCCTAGTGCGGGTTGGCGGACTTACATACCGTAGAAATTCTTTAAAATCGCTACGGTATGCAGGTTTCCTCACGATGTTTTTCTTCACCGTTAAAGTGCGTGGTGATTGACTATCAATACACACATAACTCCGAAAAGTCAGAGGTGTGCCCTGGGATTTGAACCCGCGACCACCGTGAACATGTAGGCAGCCGCGTCTGGTCCGTTTACCAACAGGCCACCACGCACTGTAAACTCACCCACAAATCTTCACATTCACTCTCCCATTCTTGCATTCTTACATACATACATACATAAACTCACGCCTTTATCCCCGAAGGGGTAGGCAGAGGCGCCACCAGGACACCCACATTTCGCCTTGTATGTTCCGTCCCATGATGTGATAGGGGGCGAGCCTATCGCCATATCGGGCACAAATTCCTGACTCCGGGCTGATAATGAATAGAAAAATCCAATATCACTTTGCCCGACCCGGGACTCGAACCCGAGACCTCAGCTTTGTAACCGTACCGTAATACAGCTACGCCACCGAGGCAGTCTTCTGCATTCTTTGTGATTTTATATTAGTGGATACAGCAATAAGAACTCCACCGCCAAGCTTGCTACCTATTCTATCGCGTCTGTGAACGATGTACCGGGAATCAAATAATTCGGAATCAAAAACAGTATCATTGAGCCATGTCTCAGTGAGGATTATTATATCGTAGTTACTATTGAGTATTTGTAGCCGGAAATCTGTGGTATGTGATCGAAGTCCTCGCACATTTTGGTAATAGATATTAAATGGTTGGAATTTTAACATAGTGGTTATAAGGATAGTGAAGTGGGTAGTAAATTATTATATTGTCTACTCGAGAGTCTCTAAAGCCTTAGAATTACCAATTAGGACATATTTAGAATCTGCCGTTTTCCTCATGAAGATTCTTCCAGACCTGACCCAGATGAATTTATAATTTTTTTCTTTACCCTTTTTGCGAGCTTCGGCATGCAGAGCTTTCATTGCAGGCGATAGGTGTTCTTGAATGTAAATGGGGTAGCGGGTACCTGCTATACCAATATGTCTAGTGTTGAGTTTATCTTTACTGTCGTTTGATTTTTTGTTGAAGGATATGGCTGCTGCCAGATACTCGTCGCGCACTCTTGAACAGCTGAACTTGACAAGTATTGTGCGAGGACGATTACTCGATGAATCCATTTTTGCCAATCTTGTGCACAGGTGAATGTTGGAATCGTCAATTTTATGTTTAGTTGCATGGGCAATCTGTTTTACAATAGTAGTTAGATTTTCGGATTTGTGTTCAGGAACACAATGTATTTCAATGTTTGAACTGCGATTAATTTTTATTTTTACTATTATAACAACTTTATTACATAACACTAAACTTAATAAATGTATATGCGTTAAGTGTCTCAGCCGGCCTATTATTACCTTTGTTCTTATTTTCCTTGTATTGTTTTTGCTTTTATCATTTATTTTTACAATATTTATATTACCTACCTTTATTTTTACTATTACTTTTATTGTAATTTTGTAACATCAAATGAAACCAGTAGTGACATCTATTGAAAATTATTGTGTACTAAATTGTAATGTCAATTCCAAAACGTGTCAAATTGTTTGTGGTGTAATTTTTATCTATGGTGTGATGATTGTCAAAATATTAATAAATGAAAACTTTTTTCCTTGATCCGGCAGCCATTGATGAAACATGTCGTTTTATTATTAGGTTATGGACCCAGCCCATATAGTTTAGAGTCAGTTGTAAAGTTATAGTTTTAGTTAGCTAGTTAGATTCTGTTAGGCCTTAGCAGCACAAAGTACATTGTGCGCACACGCACTACGCAGCAGAAGGCACATCGGATTGGAGAGTACATAGTCAACAGAAATGGCTTCAAGTATGAACTCGTTCATTGCAAATGTGCCGAAACTGAAGGGACGAGAAAATTACAGCGAGTGGGCGTTTGCCGCCGAAAACCTGTTAGTACTTGAAGGAAAGTTAGATTTCATCAAGACTGAAGGAGTCGGAGCCGGCATTGCAGACGACGCCATGACGAAAGCCAAGTTGATATTAACTATAGATCCGTCGTTGTATGTACATGTCAAGAGCGCTAACACTACTAAGGAACTATGGCAGAAATTACAACAGATGTTTGATGACTCGGGTTTTTCGAGAAGAATTATGTTATTGAGAAACTTAATATCAATACGTCTCGAAACTTCAGATTGTATGACAAGTTACATATCTCAAATTATTGAAACGGGCCAGAAACTATCAAGAACTGGTTTATTGGTTAACGATGAGTGGATCGGATGTCTAATGTTGGCAGGATTGCCTGAAAAATATTTTCCAATGCTTATGGCCATCGAGCATTCGGGGATCGCCATTACAGCGGATGTTGTAAAATCAAAATTATTAGACATGTCCGGAAATGAAGATTCGATGGATACTGCTTTGTACACCAGAGGGCGTCAGTGTGTCAATCAGAAATCGAAGTCGTTCAATAAAACCGTACACTCATTCAAAGATGGCGAAACTTAAAATTTTAATAAATCTAAAATCAAGTGTTATCGTTGTAACCAGTTCGGGCACTACAAAAATAAATGCACACAAATACGTGGCTCAAAAATAGACAAAGCCAATGCATTTTCTGCAGTGTTTTTAAGCGGAAATTTTGGAAGGAATGATTGGTACTTAGATTCTGGTGCCAGTGTCCATATAACCTCAAATATTAACAATAATCGGAAGACATCTGAGAGAATGTGACGTTGTAGAATGTCACCCGGAATAGTTTAGGTCTATGGCTCAATAATCATATTGTCTATGCCAATCAACGCCTCCATTGCGCTGATTGGTCGATTCTATTCTGACAGCTAAAACGTGCGAACTGTCATCGCACGCATAAATACGCGTGTAACCTCGCTCGCGTCCTCTTTCTAAAAATTAACTGCGTGCTACCACGCGTGTTGGTGTACCCGCTGGGGTGAGTGTTAAAAGTGCTGACCTGCTAACCGCTTAACCGCTTGCTTCGCAGCTTATTCTATCCGCCGGCTTGTGAACTACCACGAGTCGCTGGCACGGAATGTAAGCGTAGTTTGCATTCCGATTTCTTGGACGCTGATTCCAGGTTCACTTCTTCACTTCATCTTTTCATCTTCTTCTACCCTGCTTACGGCACGGAGCGTGCCGTGCTTGGCTTCTGCTCCGCACCGCTTTTTGCCCGTGCTGCAACCGCAACTGCACCGAGCCGCTGACCTGCTCACCACTACCGGCCACGTGGCAGCCAACTTTGCCGGCGAGCTGTCGTCGGGAAACGCCACGTGCAGAAGACCCGGATCAGTGTCCACAGAAGGCCAGTGACTCTTGTTGCATAACACCAGCAACAGTACCGAGTGTAAGACGGTGATGCGAATTATTAAAGCCTGAACCACGTAATTACCCTGAGTATCATTTTTCTACCTACTCCTATCTGCGGGCGGACCCTAAACCCGCCGCAAGAAAAATTGGTATTAAAGAGATTACTGCAGCCAACAAAGCAACTATGCCTGTGTTATGTTCGGGCGATGTCGACATAGTTACTATAACCTCTAACAACAAAAAATATATCACAGTAAAAGATGTGTTATGTGTACCGAGTGTAGCTACAAACCTGATATCGGTAAGCAAATTAATTCTAAATGGAAACAGAGTTGATTTTCAGAAAAATTGTTGCTACATCTATAACAATAGAAATCAACTGGTCGGAGAGGCCAGATTAGTTGATGGAGTTTACAAACTTAATGTAGAAAATAGCCATAACTGTTTGTTTACAATATCTGAAAATGTAAAGAGTGAACTATGGCATCGGCGAATGGGACACTTGAATAGCAGTGACCTTAATAAAATGAAAGAAGGTGCAGTTATGGGCATAGATTTCAAGGATAAGGCAGTTATAGATAAAGGTAATTGTATTGTGTGTTGTCAAGGGAAACAATCACGATTGCCATTCAATCATGTGGGCACGAGGAGCAGTGAAGTACTCAGTATCATTCATGCAGATGTGTGCGGACCCATGGAGGTGACTTCAATTGGCGGCTGCAGGTATTTTCTAATTTTTGTAGACGACCACACACGCATGACCTTTGTTTATTTTTTGAAGGCCAAGAACCAAGTTTTTAAATATTTTAAAGAATTTAAAGCTTTAGTTGAGAATCAACAGAATAAAAAAAATTAAATACTTAGAACGGATAATGGTTTGGAATTCTGTAATGCATTGTTTGATAGTTACTTGGCTGAAGCTGGTATAGTACATCAGAAAACTAATACATATACCCCAGAACAAAATGCTATTAGTGAACGCATGAACAGAACTTTGGTGGAGAGGGCTCGTTGTATGTTGTTTGATGCTGAACTGGACAAATCCTTTTGGGCTAAGGCTGTAAACACAGCAGCTTACCTCAAGAATAGGTCACCAGCATCAGGATTACAAGATATGACACCTTTTGAACTCTGGACTAAAAGAAAACCAGATCTTCATATTAATTTACTTGAATTAAAAGCAGCATTTATGGGTCTGAAATGTTTTGCTAGTAAATTACGCAATTGTGAAATCTTATTAAGGATAGATAATACAGTAGCTATTTCATACATTAACAAAATGGGAGGTATTCAGTATAGTCACTTAAATGAAATAGCTCGTATGATATGGCGTTGGTGTGAGAGGAGGCAACTCTATACTTATGCCTCTTATATTAAATCTAAGGATAATGTAGAAGCTGACGAAGAATCTAGACGTTCAAACATCGACACTGAATGGGATCTATCCTCTTTGGCTTTCGACGATATTATTTTCAAATATGGATTTGCCAAAGATTGATCTTTTCGCTTCGCGATTAAATACTAAATGCAAAAGATACGTATCATGGAAGCGAGATCCATCAGCCTTTAATGTCGATGCTTTTACGATAGATTGGAGCTTATACTATTTTTATGCATTTCCTCCTTTCTCAATGATTTTGAAATGCCTTCGAAAAATAAATAATTAATGATAAAGCATATGGTATTATGGTAGTACCCTATTGGCCAAGTCAACCTTGGTACCCTTTATTTCAATCCCTTTTGTGCGCAAATCCGATTTATTTTTATCCTGACGATAAATTATTATTGTCTCCTTCCAGAACACCTCATCCACGATGGAAGACACTTACCCTGGTATCATGTCAATTATCAGGAAAACTTTTTCCCAACAATCGCTTAGCTTAAAAACAATTGATATTATGATAGCATCATTATCAAAAAACTCACTCAAACAATATAATGTGGCATTAAAGAAATGGTGGTTGTTCTGTAAATCTACGAAATCTAACCCATTTATTAAGAATATGCCGCTTTTGCTAGAATTTTTGACCAACGAATACCACAAGGGATGTAATTATTCAAGCCTAAACACTTACCAATCAGCTCTAGCTTTAATATTTGGCAAAACATTCAGTGAAAGCGACATCGTCGCTCGTTTCTTAAAGGGAGTTTTTAAATCTAGGCCATGTTTTCCCAGGTATTTATCCACCTGGGATCCAAATATTATTTTAGATTTTGTTTCACGCTTCTTCCCTAACGAAAATTTACCATTAGGACAAATTACAAAAAAGTTAGCAGTTCTACTTGCATTGTCTACCGGACAACGAGTTCAGACACTGTCTCTTATAAGATTGTTAAATATAAAAGTTAATGAATCTTCTATACAAATCATAATTAACGATATTACTAAAACATCGGGTCCGAATCGCCTTACACCTAATTTGTACATACCATTTTTCCCAAACCGAATAGAAATGTGTCCTGCAAGGACGCTCTCATCGTATATAGCGGCTACAGAAAAAATGCGGTCTATAGAAACCACTGATAGACTCTTCTTAACTTGCAGAAAACCATTTCGTAATGCGAGTTCATCCACTATTAGTAGGTGGATAAAAGACATCATGCGTGACAGTGGTATTAATACGGAAGTCTTCTGTGCGCATAGCACACGTCATGCGTCAACCTCTGCAGCATATAGAAGAGGTCTGCCCATGGATGTGATTAAAAAATCAGCTGGTTGGTCAGGAAATAGTTTAGTTTTTGCCAAATTTTATAATAGACCCTTAGCCGATAGCAATGAGAGCGCCTTTGCAGAAGCGGTGTATGAAAATATATGATAATGTACCTAATAAGATAAGTGAGGTATTGTCATTCCTCATCACGTAAAAAATAACATTATTATACATGTAATTATTTATGATATCACATACTGATCTCAGATACCTCATAGTTATACTCTGTTCCGAATTAATTTGTGTAAATAATAAAAAATTCCAGTATACAATATTTTTATTATTAATTTAATTAAATTTCGCAAAACACTCTGAACATCCTACATAGTGATAAGTAAATCTCGAGGATGCAATGCTGAAGTATAATTAATGGTTAAACAAACTTACCTTTGTGATGTTTGACCATAATTATACAAAGCGTTGCATCCGAAGAGATTTACAACCCTCCCTTACCCATTTATATCATAATACAAATTGATCCCCTGTTTGTTAAATTGCGAAATTTGGCTCTAAAAGAAATGAGCGCGCGAGTGTCGGTCCTCAGCACCTGCGACGGGAGTGGGTAGGGATATAGAACTAGTCATTTGAATTACTTTTTTAGTGAATTTTACTCTAAAATTGTGCTTGATGCCCAGTACCTTGAGGAGTGGACTACATTGTGATAAGTAAATCTCTTCGGATGCAACGCTTCGTATAATTATGGTCAAACATTACAAAGGTAAGTTTGTTTAACCATTAATAATAAGACTAAATGGATATCACGTGGAATAAAAAGATGTAGTAGAAAACAAAGGCAACTATTATGGGCGTATAGGTTTAATCCTACTCAAAAAAACAAACTTATTTTTAAAACGTATACTAAAGTCTATAAAAAAGTAGTTAAATTAACCCAGTGTAGTGTATGGATATATTTATACTCTGTGCATCTGTCGTCTCGAACTTGACACAACGCAAACCGGGGGTAAAAGAGAACGCAATATACAAAGTTGATACGACCGATGGGCATTTTTTTAAACTGCATATACTAGGTTCCATTTCCAAGTTCTGTACTAAACATCAATTAAATAGGAGCAGTAGTTTAGTCATAAATGATTTTGTAAATTTTTGCTCCATTTGAACACGATGTAGCTTTTCTAACAGCTGATTACGTCTAACGCACAGGTCAAACACCTTAAAACGATAGATCTTACTAAAATCTACGCGCTGTTGCCGCTCTTACACAAGTCACATAAATAAGTACAACTAAATTACTTAAAAAGTTGGCGATGCAAATAAGGAAGCAATAAATACACACCTGCACTTTCATTACGAGAGAGACAAATCATAGCAAAACATCCCGCGCGTAAAAGAAATAGAAATAGGTCAGTGTGTTGCTATTGCATCTTGACAAATAAAAATTGTTTGCTAAAGTAATTGTTATTTTAGTGCGCCGTCGCTATCCTTTCGGAACGGATGTAACACGGAAACTCCTGCGCCGCCGTGCCGCGCCGCTTTTATCTTGTCGATCTCGCGCCGACAATTGTGATTTTGTATTGTTATTGTGATAGGACACTAAATGAGTTTAAGACATTATTTCTTTGTTTTTATTGTGACAGGACACGTAACTTGGGATAATTATTAGTTAATGTTTTTTTGTTATTGACTGTTTTTTATTGTCGAGGACGGGAAATTAAATTGTGTTTGTGTTTGTAATTAAACTGTTTAACAATGCCTCGTGTAACTTACACCGCGTCAGAATACACTGCTTGGTTTTTATTTACGGCGAATGCCATGGAAACTCAGCTTCAGCTCTGTGTACACACCGCAAAAGGTATGGTGACAGCCACAATTGCCCCAGGAACGCCCGCACAATAACATTGGCAGTACAAAGATACGAGACAACAAAAGTATAGTGCCGCATCAGGAGGGAGTGCCAGCGCGGCAAATACCCGCTGCTTGGAAAAAACGAATTTTAGACTTAAAACTACCTTCAAAACTAAGTAACTACGCGCGGTGCGCCGGCGCGGCGTCCCGCCACGACACGACGATAACACACGCCCCGCGCGACGTTGCCAGTTCAGTTCATCAATGGTCAGTGAAATTTATTTACAAAGGATGGTTGCGTTTTACTCTTATTTGTAGGCTATTTAGTTTGCTTGAAACAAACAAAATCTCATTTTTGGTATTATTAATTTTTGTGCCGTGTCGAATTAATACTTAGGACGTATAATATACGTAGTGTAATTTAATGCCCATCTGTCGTATCAACGCGGTATATGCGAATGGCGGGAACGGTGCGAAGACGTTGTGTGGAGAAACGAGCTGATATTATAATTATTAATGTTTTGTATAAACATTGCACATATCATAAATAGTGACCATTACATGTGGCGACGAGGTAAATAATAGTAGGTTGGAGTGATTTTGTTTTAAGCAGTAATTCTCAATTACATTGAGGCAGTTGCGTGGTTACATAGGGCTCAGTATATTGTTTTGTGGTTTAAAAATTAACTAATCCACACTCCTCTAGATCATATTTCACGTTTTATAGTGATTGAGTGCCTACATGTGATATAAATCAAATACACAGGTGAGTAGTGATTTTGACTCAGGCCGGAGGGTAATTTATTTTATTTTACTTTGTAAGTATAAAACATGTTGATCCCAGTCATTTATCAAGCAAACAAACAGGAAATTGATAGATGTGGAACTACTATTACGATTCTCGCCACAGTGTGTCTATGAGCAACACGTGTGTCTTGAATATTTTTTTTCCTTATCTCGAATTTATAATTTTTTATTTTTTTTAATCGGACACGACTGTGAATTGTTTTAGTTATTTGTGCTGTTTTTATCTAACCCTATACGGTATTTACATTTAAGTGTTGTGTGTGTGTATTTTTGTTTTCGTGTTTGTTTTTATTTGTTTTTCAACAAGTTGGTAAGTACACCATGAATATTGAACGAAATAAACCTCCTGATCCTCCCGACATTACTATGCCGATATCACCAACCTCAACTGCCCCTCCCTCTTACCCTAACAACTTGAGTCCACTTTCGCAAATTGCGGAAGTTGCATCTAACATGCTCGAAAATGATAATTTTCCATCCCATTCAAACATTTCCAACAAACGACCGGCAAATGATGACAGACCGTCAGATATCCGCCCATCGAAACAACCGAAAAGTTATATCGGACGAACCAGGTATAATGCTGAAGATAGGGCCCCTTTTCTAGTCCACGTTTCCCGTATTGAATCCCTACCTAATTCCGGCACCTTCCTTCATCCAGTAACTTTTGGCCTTTTCCTTCATAACCACAACATCCATAATATTGTAAGAGATGGCGTGAAAAGAATTGGGAGAAATCGTGTCTCTGTGGAGTTTGCTTCTCCTCAAGATGCGAACTCTTTTCTGACAAATTCCATTTTAGCAAAACACAAATATACAACCTCCATACCTACCTTTAATGTTACCAGAATGGGTGTTGTTTCTGGAGTCCCCACTGACATGACTGAAGATACAGCAAAACAATATATAACTGTTCCTCCGGGATGCGGCCGTATTCTTAAAATTAGACGCATCAGTAGGAAAGTTACCAGAGACGGGGTTTCAGAGTGGAAACACACGAAGACCTGCGTTCTTACTTTTGATGGGCAAGTCCTTCCAAAAAGAGTATATTGTTGTTACACGTCCCTCCCGGTTGAACAGTATATATATCCGACAATCCAATGCAGGAAATGCTGCAGGTACGGCCATGTACAAGATATGTGCAGGTCCAGACCTCGCTGCAATAAGTGTGGGCAGGACCACCCAGGAAGTGGTTGTGATATCTCGGAGAGTGACGCTTTCTGTGTGCTGTGCTCTGGTGAGCACTTTGCAAATAGCAAAGCATGCCCTGAGTATAGTAGACAGAGAGCCATTAAAGTTACCATTGCGGAGAAAAGCATTTCTTATGCTGAAGCCAGCAAAATGACACCAGCTACATCATCCACCCGTAGTTACGCTGATACTCTGAAATCTACCCAAGTCCAAGTTCCCCCTTCCCACCGCAAAACAGTTTTCCGTCAACCTAAGACCCATATACCTTTATCCCCGTCTTATGATAAAGTTGCTCATCGTACCGTTGTTAACCCTCCTAAATCTTCAGAGCATAATGGCTGTGCCCTCAATTCATCCTTAGACCCTACCATAATAGATATAATAACCCAAATTTTGACCTTACTCTTATCTACTAATTCTCCCCAATATCATAATTCTTCGTCATCCAAACAACCGTCCAACATTGCCCAAGAACTTCTATCAACTTTAATTAATTTTAAAAATGGCTTCCCCCCTAGTATTCCTCCAGTGGAATGTGAGGAGCGTGCTGCATAGGAAGCACGACCTCATTTTTCTACTCAATAAATTCAAGCCATTGGCTTGTGCTATTGCTGAGACTTGGTTGCTCCCAAGCCTTAGCTTCCGTATACCACAGTGCAATATTAACAGAAACGACAGATCTGATGGCTATGGAGGTTCCGCCATTCTAGTAAATAACCGAACACCTTTCATAACGTCCCCTATAGCTCCCTTTATAGGAGATATGAATATGGTAGCAGGCAGTGTGGAGGGCATTACCGTGATCTCAATTTATATTGCCCACCCCAATCGTGACCTTCTCCCCATAATTAAAACAACTATTCAAAACTTTACTAGGCCTTTATTGATTATGGGTGATTTTAACTGCCATCATTATAGATGGGGCTCCGACCACTGCGATCCCTTCGGTGCGGGCTTGGTGGATGTCATAGACGACCTCGATCTTTGTATCCTAAATAACGGCTGCTCTACTCGCAGAGTCATACCCGGCCAACGAAAAAGCTGCGTCGACCTTTCTATTTGCTCCCCAGATATTGCAGCATCTGCTTGTTGGCAATGCACAGACTTGACACATGGGAGTGATCACTATCCCATAACCATCTCCTTTGCTCGTAGAACGTATTTAGAAAAAACCTTTCCTCCTTTATTAAAATACAATCTATCAGATCCAGACTGGTCCAAATTCGCATCACTTTTAGAACATAAAATCACAGCACTACCTAGAATCAATGACCCCAATTTCATAAGCATTGACAATTCCCACGTAAATACTTGTTGTGAGCAATTCGTACAGGCTTTAAACTCCTGTGCCGATGGCTGTTTCCCAATTAAAAATAGCGGCACACACAAAATTCCATCCCCACCGTGGTGGGATCGGGAATGTACCTTAGCTATTAAAGAACGTATCACCGCAGAGAGACAATACAACCATGATATGAGCACCCAAAATTTGTTAAATTATAAACAGGTATATGCAAAATCTAAAAGACTGTTACGGAGAAAGAAACGCACTGGTTGGGTGAATTTCTGCAACTCTTTGTCATCTTCAACTCCCTCTACCGTAGTTTGGAAAAGAATAAATAGATTTAGATCTGGATGCTCCCCCTCACATTCCTCTACCATTTCCCGAGAGATTGCCAATCTGTTTTTTGATAAAATAGCTCCCCCTTATGTACCTTCGTTACAAGAAGCTTACATCCTTCCTGTGTTTACCTCCGAAGACCCACATGATAACCCATTCACAATGGAAGAACTTGATTTGGTTCTTGGTAGTGTTCGGGACTCTGCTCCTGGTGCTGATGGACTACCGTATTCTTTTATAGTACATTCTGGTATACGTGCAAAGAAATATTTTTTGGAGTTGCTAAATTTCTCTTATTATAATGGTCTAATACCAAAGCATTGGAAGGTACAAACTATCATTCCAATCTTAAAACCAGGTAAGCATGCTGACGATCCTAACAGTTTTAGAAATGACTCGGTAGTTGCTTCCTTTTTAGACGTATCTTCTGCATATGACAACGTCCTCCTTCCCATTCTCAGGCAGAAAATGCTCCAGCTGAGATTACCGGCAAGGATGGTTCAATGTATATGCCTTATGCTTACGTCAAGGTCACTGGCCCTAAGAGTCCCCGGTGAGCAATTCGATCAAAGACTAACATGGAAGGGTTTACCACAGGGCTCGGTGCTGAGCCCTATACTTTATAACCTTTACACGGCTGATGTTGGGTCATGCCTAAATTACAATTGTCATATACTACAATACGCCGACGATCTGGCTTTGTATGTAGCTGACAACTCAATTCATGCTGCTGGGTCATCCCTTTGCCTCTCCCTGCAATCTCTCAATCGTTGGCTTTTGATTCATGGCTTGAACCTCTCAGCTCAGAAAAGTTCTGTGGTTATATTCTCTCGGAAAAGACAACTCCCGCCGATACAAATAAACATAGACGGGCATGCTATACCTATTAAGGCCATATTTTTAGGTGTATATTTGGACTCCAAATTGACGGGTGTAAGCCACATTAATCATTTAATTAAAAATGTGAACGGGTAGTACCCATACTGAAGGTACTAGCTGGTGTTTGGTGGGGTGCTCACCCATTCACAATGAAATTGGTTTATAATGCTCTAGTGCGAAGCATAATGGATTATGGCACATTTCTTATGATTCCATGTAACAAGGGAGCGCTATTAAGCCTAGATAGACTGCAAGCTAAATGTCTCCGGATCATGTCTGGCTGCATGAGATCTTCTCCAATTAATGCGCTTCAAGTTGAATGCTCAGAACCGCCTTTATCCTTGAGAAGACAATATCTTGCCACCCGTTTTTGGAGTAGAATTAGTGGCAAAGATTCCCATCCCTTGTATGATAAAATTTCCAAATTAGATCAAGCTTGTAATGAAACAAGTTTTTGGGCACACAAAGAAATTCCCCTTTACCTTCAGTCTTATCGCTCTTTTAAAAATTTAGAGGGTTCAATAGTTAAATCACACAGACTACCACTATTTAACTTCCAATTCAACACTCTTTGTTATACACCAAAAATCTTCTTAGATATTGGCCTTTCCAAAGATACTGTGTCAGCAGATCGGATTTTTAATGCATTGGTTGGAGAACGCTGGCATGATTTTCATAGATTTTTTACTGATGCATCCAAGTTTACATATGATGATTATACAGGTGCTGCTGTTTTCTATCAAAATGCAAAAATATTCTTGCAATTTAAATGTCCCAAGGAATCCTCAGTCTACACAGGAGAATGCATCGCTATTTTGGAAGCATGCAGCTATATAGAATCCCATAATATTAGTAAGGGGGTTATATTCACTGATTCGTTGAGCTGTCTTAAAGCACTCCGTCAAAATCCTTTTAAGGATAGACTTCATAGCTTCCTACTTTTACAAATTAAAAAATGTCTATACTCTTGTTCTAAGAACGGCAAAATAGTGCATTTAACATGGATTCCGAGCCATTCAGGTATAGGAGGTAATGAGTGTGCAGACAGGCTGGCCAAGAGTGCAATTTCTTCAGAATCATCAGATCTGAAACATTTTGTTCATCATAACTATGACTTACTAAACCTTCCTCAAAGGACATTGTTGTCTTTATGGCAGGACCATTGGAACGATTCGGCAAAGCAAAAAGGCAGACAATACTATGGCATTCAACCAACCATACCACCTAAACCTTGGTATTTCAAATTTAAAAAAGTGTCTAAACCTGTCATATCGACCATTTCCCGAATACGTATAGGCCACTGCTCTTCCCCTGTATTTTTGAACAAAATTCGGGTTCGGGACTCGTCTTTGTGCGAGTGTGGGCTGGATGATGGCACATTGGACCATATATTCTTTAACTGTCCTAAAAATACCTCCTCTTTTGATCTGTACCGTCATATAATATCTTTGAACATTCCCGTCCCTATTAATTTCCCTTCTCTTTTGACCCACTCTTCCCCTCAACTCTTCGAAGCTATGATTACCTTCATAAAGTCTAACGCCATCAGACTGTGATCCTGTAATTCATTGTGTGTTGTACTGTGATATACCTATTTTATTCAATGTTTTAACAACTACTTATATTTTAATGTTTTATGTGTATATACATTACGCGTGATTGTGTTTGTTTCAGTACGCTAATTAGGATTCTACAATTTTATACGTAAAGTTCACTGTCGAACCAATATTAATAGAGTAACAGGTAGTTGTAAAATTATTATTGTTTTTACACACGTGTTCTCATCGCACATCTGACATTGGCAGAATTGTCGTCATCGGCATCGTTGCCATAAAGAAAAGAAAAAAAAAAACTACTATTACATTGACTCCTAATAAATTTAATTTATTTTATTATTAAAATGGATTGTTGGTGAAAGTAATTGGTATTGATGAATATCTAACCGGAGAGATTACAAAATGAGTTGGTACTGTACTATTAGTATGGTTACATGTAATATTATTGTTACAACTTAAATTCTGTAGAAATAAAGGAAGAAGACATTTGTTTTGACTTGTAAAAATACAATATGTTACCACTATACTGTGTAATATACAACTTATGTTTTAATTTCTAATTTAATTATTTCTATAGGAGGAACATGGAGAGTTTCATATCTTTTATTTTATATTAATATATGGGTTTTTGTGCAGTTTGTTTAATTACAAATAGTTTTGATTTACAGACATATTGTTTTTAATTACTCAATTGACTATTTCTAAGCCATCTAGATTTGTCAGCCAATAGAGGCGTCGCAGGGCAATTCATCTCAGTGATGGTGGGACTCAAGAAGCATCAATTGTAATGCCTTAAGAGTTGCAGGTATGAATAAATAAATAATACACAAATAATATTATTTTGCCATTATAACTATATTGGCATTCTAAATTCACATTATAAAAATTAATATATAAAACTAGCATTACGTGGCAAGAATACAGGTAACTAGAATATAGGTGGAAAAACTGCCTCGGTGGGAAGGAAATGAAATGAAAATTTAAACATTATAAATATATTGGCATTGTAAATTCACATTATAACAATTAATATATATCGCGTCACAGGTAGCCGAACGCAACATATCTTGATTTTCTTCTTCGGCGCTCATAATTGTTAATTTCTTTTTTAGAATTTAGTTGGAAGTAAAACACACTTTCACAATAATAATGCGGTTACAGACAAATACTCGAAGAACGTCCGATCACGGCCAGCTCTAGAAAATTAACCACCAATAATTATTACCAACTTCTTCGAGGTTATGTCCAGGCACATTGATTTTAATTCTTATTGAATTTACCAATCAATGTCACCTGCGTTTCCGCTTCCTTTAATAAATTTTATTTTAACATTTAGATTACGTACATACTACTTAGTAAAAATAAACAATAATTGAAACACAAAGTAATTAAATCTTTACAAATTAAATCAATTGAAAACAGTTACAAAAGTTTTTTTTTCTGCGTGGGTAGTTGTAGAGGACAGTGCAATAAAATTTTGCTCCATATAATTTTAAATATTTTAATGATTTAAAAATAGTTATTTACTATTATTAATGTTTTACTGCATTAGTTAGATGATCTACCTGCCGGTTTTAGTATAATATTTCCTATTTTACTCTCTTTTCTGCACTTCACTTTTCACTAGACTTAAGTCACTTTTTCCACTATGGAGACCGCACTGCAAGCTTTAATTGAGGAAATGAAGAACGAGTTCCATCAGAGAATGGCTGCTTTTGAGAGCAACCTGAAGACCACCACCAGTGTAACTGATTCGTCCGACTTAGCTGCGGAATTTGCCACTTATAAAGGCTTCGTCACTCAGGCTCTCAATCTTCTTCAGCAGCAAATTGAAGCATTGACCAACACTGTCGACACGATGGAAATGCAGAGACGTCGCAAGATGCTGTTGATTCATGGTGTAGCTGAGGTTGCTGACGAAAATTCTGCACAGCTCGTTGTGGATGTTGTCAAGAAGCGTCTTGGTGTTGCGGAGTTTCAGGCCACTGACCTACAACGCTGCCACAGGTTGGGTCGACCATCTTCTTCCAAGAAGCCAAGACCCATACTAGTGAAGTTGCAGGACGTCGCTTTGAGGGACAAGCTTTGGTTCAATAAAACCAAATTGAAAGGTTCTGGTGTAACCCTATCGGAGTTTCTCACAAAGAGACGCCATGACCTATTCATGGCAGCTCGCGAAAAGCTTGGTGTAACCAATGCATGGACTCGGGACGGCAATGTCTTTGTCGTGAGCGCTGGTGTCCGGCATCGCATAGTGTCGCTTGGTCTGCTTAGTCAGATCAACGTTGACACACCTCCTAAGGCGACGCCAGTGAAGAGGACCATAGCCGTGCCTAAGAGCCGGCGGGCTGCGGCTGCCAAAAAGTAGTATTATGTTTTATTGCTTGTTCTCCAGGTAAACTACTCTATCTTACTCTCTTCTGTTACTTTCTTTCTGTTCCTTTTTTATGTTGTTTTGATGGTTGGTTATTATAATTTTATTATTTATTTCCACCCGCATAGAATTCAATAATATTTTAGTAAATAAACATAACCTCAATCCTATCCACTACTGTCAAATGTTGTCTTTGACATTTAGTCTTTACGTTCGGAAATTACTTAAGTTTTTTGTTTTTTGTTTTTATTGTTAAGTTTTGAATGTTTGCCTGGACCCTCAAACTATTCTTAATCATGTTTTTAATTTTTTTTTATTCTTTTTTTTTTTTTTGTATTTTTTATTCATTATATTACTTTTGTCTCTCTCGTTTACTTTGAGTGACGTTTTTTTATATTTTAGAATAGTTTATCACGTTTTGTTATTACAACCGGCAGATGGATATGTGATTTGATTATTTTTGTTCTTTTTAATATTTTGTCTTGCTTTTATTCATTTTGATTAGCTTTGCATATTCTTTTTATTATTATTTATTTATTTATTTATTTATATCCTTTATTGTACACTATATTTAAGCTTAACAAATAAAACATTACATTCGATAATAGTACAAAAGGCGGTCGTATCGCTCGAGGCAATCTCTTACCGACTACCTTGGGATGGAAATAAGAGAAGGATAAAAGAGAGGGCAGTCAATAGTGCACCAATAGCTTATTAAAAACATATTAATAATAACTATAAAATAAAAATAACAATAATATTTAATAGATGCTCCGTATACACATAAATATACGAATAAAACAAGTGACACAGTATCAGACATATAAAATATGCAACATACTAATATAATAAATAAATAAACATATATATTACAAAATATATACATAAATAAATACATACGTTTATATATACACATAAATGCACACATTTATAGCATATTATATAATGAAAATATTAACAATCACTCACTCGATTAATTGGGCTGTTAAAGGGACAAGTAGTGTTCTTTTACCATTTTTTTAAAGGACAACAGTGTTCGTGCCCGTCTTACTGCATCAGGAAGTGCGTTCCATAATCGGACAGCTTGCACAGTGAAAGACTTATCCATAAACGTCGTAGAGTGCACGGGCATTCTCAACCTCAGGTTCTCTGACGATCTCAGGGACTTTTGGTGTGAATCGTGCAGGAATATGAAACGATCTTTGAGATAAGAAGGAGTTAACGAATTAAACAAGATATTGTAAAGAAGAAAAAGGATATGAGTATTCCGACGAAGTCGTATGGGTAACCACTTGAGCTTAACACGAAACTCGGAAACATGATCATATTTGCGAAGGCCAAATATGAAGCGTATGCAAAAATTTTGGAGACGCTCAAGTTTATTAAGCTGGTCCTCGGTAAGATCGAGATAGCTGACATCTGCATAATCAAGGATGGGGAGAAGAAGTGTTTGCGCAAGTGAAATCTTCGTGGTAACGGGTAGGAAATTGTGTAACCTTCGCAAAGACCGTGCTGAAGCAAACAACTTTCTACTTAGCTCACAAAGCTGCGGGCCCCAGGTGAGGGATTTATCTAGATACAAACCTAGGTTTTTGACAGTATCACTGTAAGGAATCATGATACCATCACAGTATATAGAGGGTATCAGATCCCAATCTATTTTAGAAATCATCCTGGGGCTGCCGACAACAATGACCTGAGTTTTAGATGGGTTAACCTTCAACCCATTGGCTTTGCTCCAATCACAGATGCTTTGGATGTCAACGTTAATTGCCGTAATTGCATCAGCTAGCCTGTCCAGGGGTGCCCGAGTGTAGATTTGGAGATCATCTGCATAAAGGTGGTAGGAGGAGCAAAGATGATTAGTAATTGAATTGATAAAAACAGCGAAGAGTAAAGGAGATAGCACGCCGCCCTGAGGGACGCCAGCATTCACAGTGCACCAGGAGGAAAGACTCTCCTCAACACGGATGCGTTGCCGACGTCCATACAGGTAACTTCGAAACCAATCAATTGCCATTGGAGATATGTTAAGAGAACTCAGAATGCCAAGTACTACATCGAAATCAACAGTGTTGAAGGCGTTACTGAAGTCTAGCAACGCTAAAACTGTCAGCTTGCCCTCTTCCATACCTGACCTAATGCCATCCGTAATATGAGTCAGAGTAGTAGTAGTGCTATGTCCTGGACGAAATCCAGATTGGAGAGGATTAAGGATGCTATTTTTGGAAAGGAAACCATTAAATTGGCTATGGATTAGGCGTTCAAGGACTTTGGACAGAAATGGAAGTATGGAAATAGGACGACATTCGGAAAGTAGAGAGGCATTTGGTTTTTTCGGTATAGGAATGATGTGGGCTTCTTTCCAAGCGATCGGAAAGATCCCTGAGGAGATGGAATGGTTTAGGATATGGGTCATAATAGGAAGGATTTCGTCCAGGATAGGAAGAATCATATTACGGCTGACATGGTCACTTCCCATTGCATTCGATGTAATAAGCGATATGGTTCTCCTAACATCACACATAGCAAATTGTTTGAAAACGAAACAAGAATAATCGGGAGTCTTACAGGTAGAAAGATGCTTTAAAGTGTTATCTTTGATCGTCCTGGGGAAATAGGACGGAGAGGAGAAATGATGGTTCAAAGAATTTAAATCTATAGATTTGGGAATTGAATCTTTGTTGAGATTTACCCACTCCCAATGACTTAAGAAATTTCCAGGCTTTAGCTGGGTCTCCGTTTTCGACAGAGTTGTGGATATGTCGGCGTTGAGCGTTCCTACACACCTTAGTGCAGTGATTCCGTATAGCTACATATTTTAGCCAGTTTGTTTCATTAGGGCGTCGGTTGTACCTGGACTTAGCTGCGGCTTTTTTGGCAAGTAAATCTTTAATTTCGGCTGTGAGCCAAGGCGTTGGTAGGTGTTTCACCTTGATGGCTTTGACGGGTGCATGTCTATCGAACAGTGTGGTTAATTGGCTGTTAAATAACTCAACTTTAGCGTCAATGCTATCTGTAAGGAACAGTGGACTCCAGTCAATGCTGTCGGCATCTTTACGAAGGCTATCAATATCCATACCCCGAAAATTTCTCTGCAGGAGGATTTTAGGTAAGGATTTAGGAGGACGGACACGGTAGGACAAAAATAAGAGATCGTGAGAGGAAAAAGCGTCGGCGGAACATTGTCCATGTTTCGCGACGTGGTTTAGGGAAGAGACAAGGATAAGGTCAAGAAGGGAAGGAGTACAGTTTGGAGAATGGTGAGTGGCTGAAAGCGGAAGAATGGAAAGGTTACAGGATTGGATAACATTCAAGAGGGAAGAAGAGCGACGATCGGTCTTGAGTAGGCAGGTATTGAAATCACCCATGATTATGGTTTGACTGTACGAAGGAACTAGGTTTTCGAGAATAATTTCAAAGGATGAGAAAAAGTCAATGCGAAGCGAGGGACAATAATAAACACCGAGAAGAACTTTTTTGAGGGAGAATTCCACCTCAACAAAAAGATGTTCACCAGCATTTAGTGGCAGGGGTTGCGGTGATGCACTAATGATCGAATATTGTAATTGCGTACGGAGATAGATAGCAACACCCCCTCCACCACGTTCAGTGCGATCATTCCTAATGAGGTGGAACCCAGGAAGTGAGTAAGAAGTAGAAGATAGGCATGGTTTAAGCCATGATTCTGAAACAAGAATAGCATGTATATATGTACAGTCAAAACTAGCCAGCATATCGGGGAAATGGGCAAGAATACTTTGGGCATTGAAGTGAACCACATTAAAATTCCCAGGGACGGTAGAGAACTGAGATGAAAGAGTGTCAGCAAGCGAGGGAATACTGACAAAGCTGTCATCACTACAAGGTGATAAGAATTCTTCGCTATCACTATTATAGTTGTGCACAGACATTAATGTGATTAAAGACAATACTTAAATATATATACTTAACAATAAATATATATATAAAAGCCGTATCTTATAATAAAAATAAATATACTCAATAAAAATATATATATATATATAAAAAAAAAAACAAATTAACTATTAACAATCCATCTGCCGGCAGTGTAGGCAAAACCCAATAATTGTAAAAACAGTTTTAAAAATATTTAACACAATGAAAGAGAAACATTGCGAAGAAAAAGAAGAAAAAAAATAAAATATAAGATTATGATTAATTAATACAATGTAACAATATAGAAATAAACTATGCTAATCCAGGTAAATGAATTGGCTATTTGACTAATTTCTGAAAAGTGTTTTAAAGTCTAGATATAATCACTCTATACCTCTTCAAACTATTAATTTATTTTTAAAGAGTTGTTTATAACGAATAAACATATTTTTCAGTTTTATCATCATATATGTCACTAAAACGGTAGGTCACGTGACTTTGAAAAAGTTACGTCACGCTTTATAAATGGTGAATGATCTTAGTGGCAGAGATGAATGAAAATTGGAAATCGTGACATCACACGCTGCACAATTACAGCTTGTCGTGTTTTGTTACATTTAATCAACAGATAAAAAATGGCAAACTCATTTTAGACAATTTAAATATTTATAATTTAGATGAATGTAAATAAAAATACCTATAATTATTGTTTACCAAAAAGCTATCATATGCAACACATTTTATAATTTATTGCCACAACAGTCAAATACCCAATTAAGAAATAAAATGATAAAAAGATAAAAACATAACTAGACAGACATTTGTTGTACAGATTTCAGAACGAAACACAACCTGTCAGTATTCAGTATTGACATATGAAATGTCAATTGTCATTAAAAAGGTTAGGTTTGTGTTTACGATGTACCTACATTTAGGAGGATAAAAAGTTGTTAAGAGACTAAAATATAACATTAAACTAGAAGAATTATTGTAGAAAAGATCATTAACTAGTTAGGTAACAATTTTAACCGAAGCAAGACAGTAATACAAAAACTAATACTAGTAACTAAAAAACAAATACCTGGACGACATAAATAATCAATATAAACAAACTACACTCTATTTCTTGGTGGTTGCTGCTCGTCTCGTCTTAGGCACAGCTATGGCCTTCTTTACCGGAGTCGACTTCGCAGGAGTGTCAACTTTCATCTGGCTCAGCAGATTAAGCGACACGATGCGATCCCGAACACCAGAGCTGACGACATAAATATTACCCTCCCGGGTCCAGGAGTTAGTGACACCGAACTTTTCCCGCGCAGCCATGAATAAATCATGTCTGTTCTTCGTGAGAAACTCCGAGAGAGTGATGCCAGAGCCTTTTAATTTGGTCTTGTTAAACCACAGCTTGTCCCTGAGAGTTGTATCATGCAACTTAACTAGTACAGGCCTAGGCTTTTTAGAAGGTGACGGACGGCCCATCCTGTGGCAACGTTTGATATCACCAGTGTTGAACTCGTCGATTCCAACACGCTGCTTCACGACATCCACAATGAGTTGCACAGTGTTCTCATCGGCTCCTTCGGCAACGCCATGGAAGAGAAGAATTTTGCGGTGCCGCTGCATCTCCATGGTGTCAACATTGTGTGCCAAGGCTTCTATTTGTTGCTGTAGAAGAGTTAGGGCTTGAGTGACGAAGGCCCTATATGTGGCAAATTCAGCTGCCAAATCAGTTGAGCTGGAGGTGACAGCTGACGACTTTTGGAGACTGGCTTCAAAAGCAGTCATCCTACGGTGGAACTCATCCTTCATCTCTTCAATAGTGGTCTTAAGTGTGGACTCCATAGTGACAATAACTATTGTAGAGTGTGTTGACGTGGCGGGTTCAGTGATGCAGAGAAAGAAGAGAGGATATTAACACTAATACCGGCAGGTAGTCAGCTTAGCTAATGTATATAAACATAGGAATTGAAAAATTAACACTTGGTATAAATTTAAACAATTAAAATATGCAGAGCAAAAATTTGTTTTACTATACTTCTCAACTACCCACGCAGAAAAAAAAGTTATTATTAGTTTTATTATTAATATTTTATATTTATATATTATAGCCATACCATATTGTATATTATTTTTGAATTACACAAATGTCTGTGCACAATTATTCAAGTGACAGTGAAGAGTTCTTCTCCGCCTGTAGTGACGATAGCTTTGTCAGTGTTCCATCGCTTGCCCACACTCTCTCATGCGAGTTCTCTGACGTCCCTAGGAATTTCAATGTGGTCCATTTCAATGCCCAGAGTATTCCGGCTCATTTCCCTGATATGCTAGCTAGTTTTGACTGTACTCACATACACGCTATTCTTGTTTCAGAGTCTTGGTTGAAACCATGTCTATCTTCTTCCGCTTACTCCCTTCCAGGATTCCACCTCATAAGAAATGATCGCACGGCACGTGGTGGTGGCGGAGTCGCAATTTATCTCCGAACTCAGTTCCGATTTTCGGTTGTTAGCGCGTCTCCACAACCTCCACCATCTAATGCTGGCGAACACCTTTTCTTGGAGGTGGAATTTTCTCTTAAAAAACTTTTAATCGGTGTTTACTACTGTCCCTCTCTTCGTATTGACTTCTTCTCTTCTTTCGAAACTATTCTTGAAAATCTTGTCCCATCGTACAGTCAAACTATAATCATGGGTGATTTCAATACCTGTCTCCTTAAGAACGACCGTCGTTCTTCCTCCCTTTTAAATACTTTCCAATCCTGCAATCTTTCTATCCTTCCTCTTTCAGCCACTCACCATTCCCCTAATAATACTCCTTCTCTTCTTGACCTTATCATTGTTTCCTCCCCAAACCTGGTTGCAAAACATGGACAATGTTCCGCCGACGCTTTTTCCTTTCATGATTTGCTTTACCTTTCCTACCGTGTCCGTCCCACTAAAGCCTCACCCAAAGTCCTCCTGCAACGCAATTTTCGGGGTATGAATCTTGATAATCTTCGCAAGGATGCCGACAACATTGACTGGAGCTCGCTTCTTGACACAGACTGTGTTGACACCAAGCTGCGTATTTTTAACAATAAGCTAACTGAACTTTTTGATACGCATGCTCCTATCAGGCCAATTAAAGTTAAGCATTTACCCTCACCTTGGCTCACTGCTGACATCAAAGAGTTACTTTTTAAAAAAGCGTCCGCCAAGACTAAATATAATCGTCGTCCCAGTGAGTCTAACTGGTTAAAATATGTAGCCATCCGGAATCACTGCAGTAAGGTGTGTAGGAATGCTCAACGCCGATACATTCATAACTCAGTTGAAAACGGTGATCCAGCCAAAGTCTGGAAATTTCTGAAAACGCTGGGAGTGGGTAAATCACGACAAGATTCTATTCCTAAATCCATAAATTTGAATTTCTTAAACCTTCATTTTTCTTCCTTGTCCTATTTTGATAGGACAACTAAAGATAACACTATTAAGCATCTTTCCACCCTTCAGTCTCCCGTTTGTTCTACCTTTGTCTTACAACAATTTGCCACTTGTGATGTTAAGAAGACCATTACTGTTTTGTCGTCAAATGCTATGGGTAGCCTGCCTCGGTGGCGTAGTTGTATTACGGTACAGTTACAAAGCTGAGGTCTCGGGTTCGAGTCCCGGGTCGGGCATAGTGATATTGGGTTTTTCTATTCATTATCAGCCCGGAGTCAGGAATTTGTGCCCGATATGGCGATAGGCTCGCCCCCTATCACATCGTGGGACGGAACATGCATGGCGAAATGTGGGTGTCCTAGTGGCGCCTCTGCCTACCCCTTCGGGGATACAGGCGTGAGTTTATGTATGTATGTATGTATGCTATGGGTAGCGATAATACCAGTCGCAACATGATTCTCCCTGTCTTAGACGAAATCCTTCCTATCATATCCCACATTCTTAACCACTCCATCTCCACTGGGATCTTTCCCACTGCTTGGAAAGAAGCCCACATTATCCCCATTCCCAAAAAATCCAATGCCTCTCTTCTTTCTGAGTTTCGTCCTATTTCCATACTTCCTTTCCTTTCCAAAGTCCTAGAACGTTTAATCCATACCCAACTCAATGATTTCCTCTCCAAGAATAACCTATTAAATCCTCTCCAATCTGGGTTTCGTCCTGGACATAGTACGACTACAACTTTGACACATATCACGGATGGCATCAGATCAGGCATGGAGGAAGGCAAGCTGACTGTCCTAGCTCTTATGGACTTCAGCAATGCCTTTAATACTGTCGACTATGACGTATTACTTACTATGCTACGTTCTCTTAACATATCTCCAATGGCAGTTGATTGGTTTCGTAGTTACCTGTATGGTCGCCGGCAACGCATCCGTGTGGAGGAAAATTTTTCCTCCTGGTGCCCCGTATCTGCTGGCGTACCTCAGGGCGGCGTGCTATCTCCTCTTCTCTTCGCTATCTTTATAAACTCCATTACCAATCTTCTTCGCTCCTCCTACCACCTCTACGCTGATGATCTCCAGATTTATACTCAAGCTCCCTTAGACAGGATGACAGATGCGATTGTTAGAATCAATACAGATATCCATCACATCTGTGTTTGGAGTAAAGCTCATGGTTTAAAGATTAACCCTACTAAAACCCAAGTCATTGTTGTCGGCAGCCCCAGGATGATTTCTAAGCTAGACTTGTCCCAACTACCTAGTGTCGATTGTGATGGTATCGCCATTCCTTTCAGTGACTCCGTCCGCAATCTAGGCATACATATAGACAAATCATTCACCTGGGGTCCACAGCTCTCGGAATTAAGCCGGAAGCTGTTTGTTTCGGCAAGGTCCTTGCGAAGGTTACGCAACTTTCTACCCGTTTCCACGAAGATTACGCTTGCACAAACCCTCCTTCTCCCCATCCTCGATTATGCCGATGTCAGCTATCTTGATCTCACCGAAGACCAACTTAATAAACTTGAGCGCCTTCAAAATTTCTGCTTATGATTCATATTTGGTCTTCGCAAATATGACCATGTTTCTGAGTTTCGCGCTAAGCTCAAGTGGTTACCTATACGGCTTCGTCGGAATACTCACATTCTTTCTCTTCTTTACAATATTTTGTTTAATCCTCTCACCCCTTCTTATCTTAAAGAACGATTTATTTTTCTCCATGACTCACATTTGAGATCCTTGAGGTCGTCTGAGAATCTTAAGCTGAGAATGCCTGTGCACACCACGACATTTATGGACAACTCTTTTACTGTCAAAGCAGTTCGATTGTGGAACGCGCTTCCTGTTGCGGTGAGACAGGCTCAAACGCTGTCGTCATTTAAGAGGCTAACTAAAGAGCACTACCTTTCTCTTTAAGCAGACTTTAGTGTTATTTTCTTAAAGTTATCATTTGGCTATTTGTAGTATATATGTATATGTATGTTTATATTTATTTGTATATATGTATTTATATATGTATACATGTATTTATGATTAACTGTTAAGTATGTATAGTATGTTTGTGTATATGTTTAATAACTATTATTAGCTTTAATTCTTTATTTTTTTTACACTGCCCTCTCTCTCTCCTTCTTTTAAATCCATCCCATGGTTGTCTGTAAGACATTGCTGTAGAGCGATAAGACCGCCATTTGTACTTTTTTTTTTGTTATTGTTTCTGTATTGTGTATTTTTTCTTCTTAATTGTGTACAATAAAGATTTAAATAAAAATAAATAAATAAAAAAACAAATAATTGGAATTAATTTCAGAGAAGTGATGTCACTCGCCATTGAATCCGCTACAGCAGCGCCATCTATTCCGACACGGCCATTCTGATCTTCACCCGTCCTCGGGTGTGGAGTCTATGAATAAAGTAAAAAAAAAAGGAAAAGTTAACTGTTCGGCAATCCTGCCAAGCGAATTAACAGACTAATGTGATCAAATGAATTATTTACGATAACAATTTTTCATGGACGCAATACTTAAAAAATAATAATAATAATACAACCTTCCAAGTTCCCAGAGAATAATTGAACAAATTGTATTTAATGACTTACAGGATACTATTACATAGCCACAACAATCAAGACTTAGCCAACGATCACAATTGTTCAGTCCATCGAACACAGTATCTAGTCCATCAGATACTCTACGGCACAGTCCATCGGCCATTAATTGCTATCACACAGTGTCTAGTCCATCAGACACTATATGGCACAGTCCATCGGCCATCAGTACAACTTGGTCTGTCGGAAACACTTCTAACCGTCATGCTTGTCGTTGGCATCACTGTCATCATCATCAACATGATCATCATCATCAGATTGCAAACAATTAAAATCTAACTCTTTGGGAACTTAATGATCGGGGACACTTCTTACACGATCATGAGGGTACTTATACGTTCTGTTCGAATTCAAAGCCTGTAAAAGATACCTATCACCCTCTAAAACTTCAATTACTTTAAAGGGGCCTCGAAATTTAGCATCTAATTTAGTTTGGTTTCTTTCCTCATTTTTAATTAATACTAAGTCTCCTACAGTAAATTTATTTATTTTAGCCTTATTAGAATCGAATCGTTTCTTTTCATAAGCTGCGTTTGCCTCAATTCCACGGGTCGCCTGCTCGCGCAAAAGGGATAAGTCAATTTCAGCCTCATCACTAACCGCCATTAAGCCATACGGGCGCGCTACTCTACCAATCATTAATTCTAAAGGACTAGCCTTTGTCACGCGATTTAGAGTCGAATTCAAAGCCAGCTGAATATCTGCGAGTGCGTCTTGCCAAGAACGATTTTTACTGACCTCAACAGGTGTGAGCATTGTTTTAAGTGTGCTCATGACGCGCTCAACTTGCCCGTTGGCTCGACATCCACCGGTAGCAATCAAGTGTAAGTTTATGTTTTGGCTGGTACAAAAACTAGAAAAATCCTTACTTGCAAAACATCGCCCTTGATCTGCAATGACGCGAACCGGATTCCCGAACAAGGACATGCTATGCTTAAGTGCTCGTATGCTGCTGTTGCTATCAATGTTCTTGGAGTGTACTAGTAAGACGTATTTAGTAAAAGAGTCTATCAAAACAAACACATACTCTTTCATATCATTTTTGCCACTTAACATATCTAAGCACGTAAACCATTTAGCGCCACTTAGACGGTCAATTTGATCCGATATTAATGGAAGGGGATACCTGTCTGCTATGGCGTTAGCATTCAGCTCTCTGAAGTCCACGCACATCCGGTCTGAACCATCCTTCTTCTTCACTAGGAGCACCGGACTTGAGAATGGAGAACAGCTCGGCCGGATCACACCTGCACTTTCTAGTTTCCTTACCTTTTGTCTTATGATCTCCTTCTCTTCCGCACTCATCCTGTAGGGGCGGCGTTGAACTCTCCGATTCGGATCCATCAAACGTATTTCTAGCTGGCCAGTTGACACCCTTGTCTTAGATATGTTTTTAGGAAAAGAATATGAAAACTCACTCAAGACTTCAATCAGCTTTGGAAGAAATTCATTTGGTATGTTAGTTCTAATATCACTAAAATCGTAAAATTCATTGCAAACATGATCTGCCTCACATAAATCGACCTTATGTTTACGAGAGAACATTATTTCCGAAGCAGACATGGTCACAGTTAAATCGTGCCGTAAAACTTCCCTACTGATCATGATATTATGTTGCAACTGATTATTTTGAAGAACATGAAAAAGAACTTCCAATAGTAAGCCGTTAATTGTTACTTTACATAAAATTTGCTTCGTACTATAAGCTGATCCCGATCCTATACCAGTTAAAGCAACTGTATTATGATACACTTTTCCCGAAAACTTAGAGGCAAGACCTTCCTTCAAGAGAGAACATTCGGCTCCGGAATCGTAAGAAAAAGGAAACGACTCACCATCATGTAACAATTGTCCTTGAGGATTGCCAACAGAGCAGACATTGACTCGCTTCTCACTGGCTGTAATTATTGGTGCTGCACCTTCACTGCCAGAAATGCTCCGCTCGTTGCTGGTCGCCGCGTTGCGTGGACACTTCACAGCGTAGTGGCCTTTGACCCCGCACTTGAAGCAGGTCACGTTGATGTTCTTTTCTCGCTGAATCTGTTCAGCCGCTGTAGTTGGTTTCGGAGAGTTACTCGATGTCCAAGTCAGCGCACGATGGTTGCGACAGTTGACTGATAGATGTCCAATCCTGCCGCAGTTGTGGCAAGACAACGCATGTGGCACATGTGGCTTGAGTCGCTTGCTGTCACTCGGTTCAACAAAAGCCGGAGTATTTGCTTTCCTCTTTAAATATGAAAATGCTTGCAGTTCACGTTGCATTTGGTCACGCGTCGAAATGTCCGTCGTGAAAGCCAGGCGTTGCAGCCTACCATCGAACTGTGCCACGTGAGAAAGCACTGTAGCTATGGCAATCTGTTCCGTAGTCAATTTTTGCCAGCGCGAGGTTAGCATGGTAATCAAGCGAGACGCATAAGCCGCTAAACATTCACCTTCCTTTGGTCGGCCATTGCCAAAATTAAGTAACGTAGCTGCTGGAGTTTCCACACAATCATACCGCGCTTTAAAAAGAAGCTTAAGTTCTGGCCAAGTAATCCCTCCATACGATATTTGCGATAGCCAACGTGACGCGCTTCCCTTCAATGCTTCACTGATGACCATTATTAATCTACTGCCGCTGAGGTTACGCTCCGATATGCAAAGGTCAACCGTATCACACCAAGCACGTGGATCGTTGTCAGACTTGTCCGGATCAAATTCAGGAAGGCAAATTTTTTCGTTGCTAGCCGGTGCTTTCAATGCATCAACCAGGCATAAAAAATTACGATTTTGCGATTCCAACAAAGAATGGAGAAAAGTTGCATCTAACCTTGATTGCTCCTGGGGCGTAGCCTGTGGTAATCCCAATTCTGATATCGCGTCACAGGTAGCCGAACGCAACATATCTTGATTTTCTTCTTCGGCGCCCATAATTGTTAATTTCTTTTTTAGAATTTAGTTGGAAGTAAAACACACTTTCACAATAATAATGCGGTTACAGACAAATACTCGAAGAACGTCCGATCACGGCCAGCTCTAGAAAATTAACCACCAATAATTATTACCAACTTCTTCGAGGTTATGTCCAGGCACATTGATTTTAATTCTTATTGAATTTACCAATCAATGTCACCTGCGTTTCCGCTTCCTTTAATAAATTTTATTTTAACATTTAGATTACGTACATACTACTTAGTAAAAATAAACAATAATTGAAACACAAAGTAATTAAATCTTTACAAATTAAATCAATTGAAAACAGTTACAAAAAAACAAATAATTGGAATTAATTTCAGAGAAGTGATGTCACTCGCCATTGAATCCGCTACAGCAGCGCCATCTATTCCGACATATATAAAACTAGCGTTAAGTGGCAGGAATACAGGTAACTAGAATATAGGTGGAAAGACTGCCTCGGTGGCACATGGCGCAGCTGTATTGCGGCGTGGTTGCAGGACTGAGGTCTCGGGTTCCAGTCGCGGGTGTTATAGCTCGTATACGCAATGGTCCAGCATAGGTGATGGACGAAACAAGTACATTTTCCATTTTAAAAAAAAGGGCTCCTGACGAGACGCATTGAGACTTTTGTTCATTAGTTGATCATGGGACGCTGAGTTTGGCTGAAAAATGTAAAATTGACAATTGACTGTTCTAAAGTGGTACCTTGTGCGACGTGCGTTTTACATTCATCTACTTTAGTATCCTGTCGAATTCATAAAACTACGAATTGTTATACAAAGTTGATACGACCGATGGGCATTTTTTTAAACTGCATATACTAGGTACTATTTCCAAGTTCTGTACTAAAAATCAATTAAATAGGAGCAGTAGTTGAGTCATAAGTGATATTGTAAGTTTTTGCTCCATTTGAACACGATGTAGTTTTTCTAACAGCTGATTACGTATAACGCACAGGTCAAACACCTTAAAACGATAGATCCTACTAAAATCTACGCGCTGTTGCCGCTCTTACACAAGTCACATAAATAAGTACAACTAAATTACTTAAAAAGTTGGCGATGCAAATAAGGAAGCAATAAATACACACCTGCACTTTCATTACGAGAGAGACAAATCATAGCAAAACATCCCGCGCGTAAAAGAAATAGAAATAGGTCAGTGTGTTGCTATTGCATCTTAACAAATAAAAATTGTTTGCTAAAGAAATTGTTATTTTAGTGCGCCGTCGCTATCCTTTCGGAACGGATGTAACACGGAAACTCCTGCGCCGCCGCGCCGCGCCGCTTTTATCTTGTCGGTCTCGCGCCGACAATTGTGATTTTGTATTGTTATTGTGATAGGACACTAAATGAGTTTAAGACATTATTTCTTTTTTTTATTGTGACAGTACACGTAACTTGGGATAATTATTAGTTAATGTTTTTTTGTTATTGACTGTTTTTTATTGTCGAGGACACGTAATTAAAATTGTGTTTGTGTTTGTAATTAAACTGTTTAACAATGCCTCGTGTAACTTACACCGCGTCAGAATACGCTGCTTGGTTTTTATTTACGGCGAATGCCATGGAAACACAGCTTTAGCTCTGTGTACATACCGCGAAAGGTATGGTGACAGCCACAATTGCCCCAGGAACGCCCGCACAATAACATTGACAGTACAAAGATACGAGACAACAAACGTATAGTGCCGCATCAGGAGGGAGTGCCAGCGCGGCAAATACCCGCTGCTTGGAAAAAACGAATTTTAGACTTAAAACTACCTTCAAAACTACGTAATTACGCGCGGTGCGCCGGCGCGCGGCGTCTCGCCACGACACGACGATAACACACGCCCCGCGCGACGTTGCCAGTTCAGTTCATCAATGGTCAGTGAAATTTATTTACAAAGGTGGTTGCGTTTTACTCTTATTTGTAGGTTATTTAGTTTGCTTGAAACAAACAAAATCTCATTTTTGGTATTATTAATTTTTGTGCCGTGTCGAATTAATACTAAGGACGTATAGTATATGTAGTGTAATTTAATGCCCATCTGTCGTATCAACGCGGTATATGAGTGAAAGAAGCAGTTTCATATTTAATTTGTCATGCCTAATAATTAATAATTTCTTAATTTTCCCACCCTTAGTAACTTTAGCGCATTTATTAGATGAAGCAGCAACGGCTCCAGTATATCAAAGCGCAGAACGTGTAGTTTAATACACGTGTAAAACAAGTCTCCTGAACACGCTCGTCTGAAGATATGCAATAATTGTGTCGAAGATTGCTGAACGCGTCGTGCCTCATGATTGGTAATGGTGTATAGGCACCATAACATTGGCATTAAATTGCGAGTAGCGTTGGCTACATTGGCATTAAATTGCGAGTAACGTTGGCTACATTGGCATTAAATTGCGAGTAGCGTTGGCTACATTGGCATTAAATTGCGAGTAGCGTTGGCTACATTGGCATTAAATTGCGAGTAACGTTGGCTACATTGGCATTAAATTGCGAGTAACGTTGGCTACATTGGCATTAAATTGCGAGTAGCGTTGGCTACATTGGCATTAAATTGCGAGTAGCGTTGACTACATTGGCATTAAATTGCGAGTAGCGTTGACTACATTGGCATTAAATTGCGAGTAGCGTTGACTTCATTGGCATTAAATTGCGAGTAGCGTTGACTACATTGGCATTAAATTGCGAGTAGCGTTGACTACATTGGCATTAAATTGCGAGTAGCGTTGACTACATTGGCATTAAATTGCGAGTAGGTTTGACTACATTGGCATTAAATTGCGGTAAATGTTTATTAATAGCATTAAATTGCGGGCAATGTGTATAGAACATTGGCATTAAATTGTGATAAATATATATCAATGGCATTAAATTGCTGGCAATACGCATAGGACAGCATTAAATTGTGAACTATGAGCATAGAACATTGGCATTACATTGAGGGCAACGTGCATAGGACATTAGCTTTAAATTTTGGAACTATTTGTATAGAAAATTGGCATTAGATTGCGATAAAGATATAAAATGGCATTAAATTGCGAAACATACCAAGCTGGTAGAAATTTCCGACAATATAGTGAGTTACTAAATTTAGTAAGATGTACAAACATACATGAATTGTGTTTGATAGTTGGCGGGTGGCATTAGAGTATGGCGCAGCGCAAATTGCAATACACTTTGGACAAACTTGGATGTGAAGGGGAAGTAGGCTCAGTTGCTATTCAGTGGGTTGATAAGAAAAGATGTTTAGATATATACGTATTATGTAAATTGAGGGGCGGCTGGTATCGTTACCAAGATTAAGACAAGAGCTTATGTGTTATATTTTTAATTACAGAAAATATACAATACACATACTAAATGTATACACACCCCTAGATGATAATAATAGACAACATTTTGGAATAGTGATAAATAGATTAGACATATATTTCGCACCGAAGCAAAGTAAAATATACGAAAGACATGTATTTAGACGTTTAAAACAAGCATTTTGTGTGAAACGGAAATAACATATAAGACATTATAGACAACAAGCGATCAAATATAAAGTCAAAGATGTAATTATTATCGATGAAATAATGAAAAAAAAATAATTATTCACGGACAAAGAATTTGAAACATAGATACAAGATTTTTAATCGCTTAATAAACAGACTTCGAAATCTACTAAAAACAGAAATCGGAGATGAAAAGAGCGGATAATTCCAAAGCTTTACTTAACTAACTATTATGCCCGCGATGTAACAGGTTCAGCTAAATAAAAAAAAAAAAGGGAGAAACTTGTTTGTTTAAAATGTGGAGTATTGAGCCATATTCAAAATCAGGACAGGAAATAATTCGACAAAGGAAAAGGAGTGACAAGAAACTAGAAAGAAACTACAAATATAACAGAAAAGGAAAAAATACAGACTTATTGTTAAGACAGTGAGGCTATCGTGAGATGTAAAATGGGAAGCAAAAAACCATCGATATCAATGTTACACTGGATGGGACGTTCAGTGCGCAAAATGTGTCCCACCTAGTTGCGGTGTATGCGCCGCACTTGAGGCGGTCTGCTTGGTGACGGTGACGGTGCAGTACGCCATGGCAGATACGTTTATATGTAATTTATTTAGACTTTTCGCCGTCGAACCGAAGGCTGATCGTCTGAAGTTGCATTTTTTTAATAGACCCAGTCAATGAACTAAATGTCGGTAGTGTGCTTTTAAAAATGCGGGGGCACTTTGTTTCTATGACGTGTCTCGTCTATCGGTGGAGTATAAGTCAATGGAAAAAACACAATAGGTCCCGCTCGTACAATAACTTAATAACATAATGGTTTCTTAGATTTACGCGAATGTTACACATTGAAATAAAACTATTTTATACGGATTTTATCGCGATTTGGTTTAATTTTTACATTTTTTAACTTCCCGACGTTTATTTATTTATTTATATATTCTTTATTGTACACCAGGAAAAACATACAGAGATTATAACAAAATTTTACAATAAGTACAATCGGCGGCCTTATTGCACAAGGCAATCTCTTCCAGGCAACCTTAGGATGGACATAGAAGAAAGGAGAGAGAAAGGGCAGTCTAAGGTGTATAGTGACATAAATATAAATAGATAAATAACAATAAAATAAAACACAAATATAAACTCATACAACAAACATACAAATTACATACATATATACATATAATATTAAATATATATAGATATATACAAAATAAATGTTAATGGAATAGTAAAAGCACAGCAATATGTGAGTTCAGAGAGAAAGATAGTGCTCCTTGACTTGTGATTTGAATGACGATAGTGTTCGAGCCCGTCTTACGACATCTGGAAGTGAGTTCCACAATCGAACAGCTTGTACGGAGAATGACTTGTCCATAAATGTCGTGGTGTGTACGGGCATTCTCAATTTCAGATTCTCCGATGACCTCAGGAATCTTTCATGGGAAGTATGGAGAAATACAAAACGATCTTTTAGATAAGAAGGGGTGAGAGGATTAAACAATATATTATATAAGAGTGAAAGAGTGTGAGCATTCCGACGAAGCCGTATGGGTAACCACTTGAGCTTAACACGAAATTCAGAAACATGGTCAAATTTGCGTAAACCAAATATGAACCTTATGCACAGATTTTGGAGACGCTCAAGTTTATTAAGTTGGTCTTCGGTGAGATCAAGATAGCTGACATCGGCATAATCAAGGATGGGGAGTAGGAGTGTTTGCGCAAGCGAAATTTTTGTGGCAACAGGTAGAAAATTGCGTAACCTTCGCAAGGACCTTGCAGAGGCAAACATCTTTCGACTTAATTCTCGAAGCTGAGGACCCCAGGTGAAGGACTTGTCAATATATAGACCTAGATTGCGAACGCAGTCGTTAAATGGGATGGTGATACCATCACAAGACACAGGAGGAAGTTTAGTCCAATCTAGCTTCGAGGTCATCCTGGGGCTGCCGACAACAATGACCTGAGTTTTTGACGGATTAATCTTCAAGCCATGAGCCTTACTCCACTGACAGATGTGTTGAATATCAGTGTTAATTGTCCCTATCACGTCGACCATCTTATCTAAAGGAGCTTGAGCGTAAATCTGGAGATCATCCGCGTAGAGGTGGTAGGAGGAGTGAAGTTGATTAGTTATGGAGTTAATGAAGACAGCGAAGAGAAGAGGAGATAGCACGCCGCCCTGAGGTACGCCAGCAGATACGGGGCACCAGGAGGAAAAACTTTCCTCCACACTGATGCGTTGCCGGCGTCCATACAGGTAACTATGAAACCAATCAACTGCCATTGGAGATATGTTAAGAGAACGTAGCATGCAGAGTAACACGTCGAAATCGACGGTGTTAAAGGCATTGCTGAAGTCCAGCAAAGCAAGGACAGTCAGCTTGCCTTCCTCCATGCCTGATCTGATGCCATCCGTAACATGAATCAGAGTGGAAGTTGTGCTATGACCAGGACGAAACCCTGATTGGAGAGGATTTAAGAGATTATTTTTGGAAAGGAAATCATGAAGTTGAGAATGGATTAGACGTTCTAGGACTTTAGAAAGGAAAGGGAGTATGGAAATGGGTCGGAATTCGGAAAGCAGTGTGGCATTGGATTTTTTGGGAATTGGGATAATATGGGCTTCTTTCCAAATGGTTGGAAAGATGCCTGTGGAGATGGAGTGGTTTAGGATGTGCGAAATTATAGGAAGGGTTTCGTCTAAAATAGGAAGAATCATGTTACGGCTGACACAGTCACTTCCCACTGCATTCGATGAGATGAGATGAATAGTCTTCTTAACATCACAAGTGGCAAATTGTTTAAAGACAAGAGCAGAATAAACGGGAGTTTTAATGGTGGAGAGATGCTTAATAGTGTTATCTTTAGTCGTCCTATCGAAGTAGGACGGAGAAGAGAAATGAAGGTTAAGGGAATTCAGATCTAAAGATTTAGGA
Source organism: Deilephila elpenor (assembly GCA_949752805.1). Classification (NCBI taxonomy): domain Eukaryota; kingdom Metazoa; phylum Arthropoda; class Insecta; order Lepidoptera; family Sphingidae; genus Deilephila; species Deilephila elpenor. Next base: position 345,558 of record OX457095.1, read on the forward strand.
ATAGAATTTTGTCGAGATTTACCCACTCCCAATGTTTTCAAGAACTTCCAGACCTTTGCTGGATCACCATTTTCGACCGCGTTATGAATATGTCGGCGTTGAGCATTCCTACACACCTTACTGCAGTGATTCCGGATGGCTACATACTTCAGCCAATTACACTCATTGGGACGGCGATTATATTTCGACTTGGCCAAAGCTTTTTTAGAGATTAGCTCCTTGATTTCAGAAGTTAGCCAAGGTGAGGGATGGTGCTTAACCTTTATAGGCCTAACGGGCGCATGCCTATCAAAATGGTCGGTTATCCTGCTGGTAAAAATTTGCACTTTGGTATCAACACTATCTGCATGGAGAAGCGAACTCCAGTCAATGTTGCCGGCATCCCTGCGAAGATCATCAAGATTCATACCGCAAAAATTCCGTTGCAGCAGGATTTTGGGTGAGGCTTTGGGAGGACGTATGTGGTAGGAAAGGTATATCAAATCATGACAGGAAAAGGCGTCAGCGGAACATTGCCCATGTTTGGCAACGAGGCTTGGGGAGGAAACAATGATAAGGTCGAGGAGAGAAGGAGTATGGTTGGGAGAATGGTGAGTGGCTGAAAGAGGAAGAATCGAAAGATTGCAGGATTGGATAGAATTTAGAAGGGAGGTGGAACGACGGTCGTTCTTGAGTAGACAGGTATTGAAATCACCCATGATTATGGTTTGACTGTACAACGGAACGAGATTTTCAAGAATAATTTCAATAGAAGCGAAGTAATCGATTTGGCGGGAGGGACAATAGTAAACACCGAGTAATAGTTTTTTAAGCGAGAATTCCACCTCCAAGAAAAGGTGCTCGCCAGCATTATGTGAAGGAGGTTGGGGTGACGCGTGGACAATGGAATACCGAAACTGTGTTCGAAGGTAAATGGCAACACCGCCTCCAACACGTGACGTGCGATCATTTCTGACGAGGTGGAATCCGGGAAGGGAGTAAGTGGTAGAAGAAAGACAAGGTTTCAACCAAGATTCTGAAACAAGGATAGCGTGTATATGAGTACAGTCAAAACTAGCCAGCATATCAGGGAAATGGGCCGGAATACTCTGGGCATTAAAATGGACCACATTAAAATTCCTAGGGACATCAGAGAACCGACATGAGAGAGTGTCGGCAAGTGAGGGAACACTAACGAAACTATCATCACTACAGGCGGAAAAGCACTCTTCACTGTCATCACTACAATTGTGTGCAGACATATTTTGTAAAATTAAAGAAATATATAAATAATAATAGAACTTAAAACAAAAGAAAAAAATATATATATATTATGTAATGAAGTATAAAAATAATAATAAAGGCAAATTAAAATTAAACTTACATCGTCCATCTGCCGGTTGTGTTAACAAAACTTAAACTAATAATAATTTATATAAAAATAATTATTAAATCAGAGAAAAAAAAAAACATAATAATAATAAAGCTAGCGTATTGATAAGAAAAGAACAATATATACCTATTTAAATGTATCTTAGTCCAGACTCCAGGTAAAAAACAAAAAGGCAACCTGATTACATTTCAGAACGAAAAAATTAAATGTCAAAAATGACATTTAACGATAACTAAGGTTATGATAAAATTACGCAAAATAAATGTCGGTGAATACAAAATATGCACACAAAAAGTAAACAAAAACAAAGATCTAAAAAATAAGTTGTCTAAAGTGCGAAAAGTAATAAAATTGCGTGACATACGGAAATTATACAAAACATTTAACGGAATACCTGGACTTTGTGACATGATATGAGTGAAAATAAAATTAAAAGCAAAACCAAAACCACTCTACTTCTTGGTGGTCGCGGCACGCCGGGTCTTGGGCAAGGCTATGGCTTTCTTCACTGGTGTCAACTTCGTGGGAGTATCAACTTTGATCTGACTCAGCAGACTAAGCGACACAATTCGATGCCGGACGCCAGAGCATACCACATAGACATTGCCTTCCCGGGTCCAACAGTTGGTGACACCAAATTTCTCCCGTGCGGCCATGAAGATGTCATGTCTTGTTTTGGTTAGGAATTCAGAAAGAGTGATGCCGGAACCCTTCAATTTAGTTTTGCTAAACCAAAGACGGTCCCTTGTAGTGACATTCTGCAATTTAACAAGCACAGGCCTAGGTTTCTTAGAGGATGATGGTCTACCCATCCTGTGGCAGCGTTGGATATCACTTATGGTGAGTTCATCTAGGCCCATGCGTTGTTTTGCGACATCAATGATTAACTGAGCGGGATTCTCATCATTTGCTTCGGCAATGCCATGGACCAGAAGAATTTTGCGACGCCGCTGCATCTCCATGGTGTCAACGGTGTTTGCCAGAGCTTCGATTTGCTTCTGCAGAAGACTTAGAGCATGGGTGACGAAGGCTCTGTATTTGGTGAATTCCGCTGCCAAATCGGACGAACTTGTTGCAGCAGTCGATGACTTTTGAAGGTCAGACTCGAAGGCAGTCATCCTATTGTGGAAATCCTCCTTCATCTCATCAATTGTGGCTTTCAGTGCAGATTCCATGGTGCAGAAACAAGAAAATAATAGTGATGTGCAGTGATGTGTTGTAGAGAAGGCAGGCAAAATGAAGTAAGGAGAGAAGACAGGAAATAAACACTAATACCGGCAGGTAGTCAGTTTAACTTAAGTTTATGTGCATAGGATTTAAAAAAATAACACTTCTTTTTATAAAAAATAATTAAAATATTGAAGAGCAAAAAATTTGTTCACTATTTCTTTTGACTACCCACGCAGAAAAAAGACGTTTCGATTACTTTACAGCTTTCGTGGTCACGGGGCGGACACGTTAAAAAATGTAAAAATTAAACCAAATCGCGATAAAATCCGTATAAAATAGTTTTATTTCAACTTAATAACAGACAAACATGTTAGTAGATATAGGATGGTCATATTGTAGTTAGGGCACAGAATATTAACATTAATAAAAAAAATTGGGCTTACGACAGTACTTATTTAAAGTTATTAAGTGCGTTTCAAGCAGAAATATATCTGTCTAATAAAATAAGACAAATCATCTTTTATGTTATTGAAAATATGTTATATGTTATTTAAAACGGAACATTGAATACCTGAGGGCGATTTACTGTTAGTTATCTTGTAGTACTCAAGATTAATGTTACTGAGAAAGAGACTAGTGAATACTGCGTTTCCTGAGTGAAAGGATGTATTATTTGAAATACCTGTACATGATGCAGCACTGACAACTATATTGAATTATAATGTTTTGGGCATCAATAAATTATGTTGAAAATTGATCCTGCATGTAGCAAATATTACAAAACCTTTAAGGGTGTTGCTTTGAAATAAATAAGTTACAAACACAAATACATATAATGGAGGTTGGGATACCTTAACAATCAGCGTTTCATATCTTAAAAAGTTTCATTTATGAGTATTGAGTATACCTGGTTCCTGAGATTAGCGCGTTCAATCTAACAAAATGTTGGGCTTTATATACTAGTAATAGATTGATGTGGTCTTTACATGGCCATTAGAAATATACAATGCTTAAAGTTTTGGCTATGATAAGACGAAGAAGTGGAAAGGCAAACCGGGACATACTTAAGCGCTTAACTACTTAAGTATTTAACAACGCCTCATACCTTTACGGTAAAGATATCTCGATTTATTTTTAGGAGACAGTTCTACAATAAATGACCGATGATATAGGACTTGACAGTCGAAAGACGCAGAGATGAGAAATAAATACAAAGGAAAAGATAGGTAAGGAATATGCAGACATAAGAAGACGGGCCATAAGTTACGAATTAGATATGGGGAATAAACCATTGCGGCGGGTTTAGGGACCGCCCGCAGATAGGAGTAGATAGAAAATAAGAACTCAGGGTGATTACGTGGTACAGGCTTTAATATTTCGCATCACCGTCTTACACTCGGTACTGTTGCTGGTGTTATGCAACAAGAGTCACTGGCCTTCTGTGGACACTGATCCGGGTCTTCTGCACGTGGCGGTTTCCGACGACAGCTCGCCGGCAAGGTTGGCTGCCACGTGGCCGGTAGTGGTGCGCAGGTCAGCGGCTCGGCGCAGGTGCGGTCGCAGCACGGGCAGGAAGCGGTGCGGAGTGAAGCCAAGCACGGCACGCTCCGTGCCGTAAGCAGGAAGAGAGTAGATGAAGTGAAGAAGTGAAGCACGTGAAGGTGAAGGTGAAGGTGAAGGTGAACCTGGAATCAGCGTCCAAGAAATCGGAATGCAAACTAGGTTTACATTCCGTGCCAGCGACTCGTGGTAGTTCACAAGCCGGCGGCAGAATAAGCTGCGAAGCAAGCGGTTAAGCGGTTAGCAAGTTAGCACTTTTAACACTCACCCCAGCGGGAACACAACACGCGTGGTAGCACGCAGCTAATTTTTAGAAAGAGGACGCGAGCGAAGTTACACGCGTATTTATGCGTACGATGACAGTTCGCACGTTTGAGCTGTCAGAATTGAATCGACCAATCAGCGCAATGGAGGCGTTGATTGGCATAGACAATATGATTATTGAGCCATAGACCTAAACTAATCCGGGTGACATTCTACAACGTCACAGTACCCCGCCGAAAAGACCAGGATTTTACTTATAACTAAATATAAGTAAAATCCGTCTGCCTACTTAGCATTCTTGTTATATTCACTTCCATTCTATCTTCTTACATGCATCTTTCTTTCAAAATGTCTACCATCAAAATATATTATGACCAAGACCCTATAGAATAGAGAATACTTTGTAGTACTAAAGGACTCTCCAAAACAACAAGAAGAATAATTGTAGATTTGTAGATGTTAGTAAATGGCAGGATATGTTGTGTCGCTGTTAATGTCATGTAGTTAAAAATATAGAAAATGTTAAATGTGTTAATAGATATTAGTATTTGTAGTTAGTTAGTTTTAAATCTTTGATATGCCAGGTACCTAGTGGATTACCGTTCATATCTTCCAAATCATATACTAAAGGTGATTTTTTAGAAATAATTTTACATTTTATGAACTTGGGAGCAAGTTTTCTATTGAAATGTTTATCCTTGTCACTTTGATAAAAAGTTTTTCTCCAAACTACATCGCCTACATTAAATTCCGCAGGTTTCTTCCTTAGGTTATAGTTAGCACTATTCCTCTGGTGTGCCTGCAGAAGCAACGACTGTACCTTGTTAAAAATATTAGATAGTATGCCTAAGTTTTCAGCATAATGATCTCGAGGTATGAAAATAATATCCTGATCCACATTAGTGTCTACATAGTGTGAGCCACAAGTAACTAGTTCACGACCATATACTAGAAATGAGGGAGTGTAGCCAGTCACCTCATTAACAGAGTTGTTAATTGCAAACTGTATTTTGAGAATCAAGAGATCCCAAACTCTTTGATCATTTTCAATGAATGTAGAAATAGCTGTCATGATAGTCTTGTTGTAGCGTTCGACAGTATTTACATGAGGAGTATATTTAGGTGTAAAATGAATCTTTGGAATTTTATACTTTTCTAACATATTCTTTAAAGTTGAGCTAATAAATTGACGTCCATTATCCATAAGAATGGTTGATGGAATGCCATGAACAAGGAAAACATTTTCTTCTAAAATTTTAGTTATAATTTCCGCGGTAGCGCGTTTTAATGGAAATAGTAAGCAATATTTAGAAAAACAACAAGTGACTACAAAAATATAACAATTTTGCTTTCTAGTACAAGGGAGAGGTCCAACAATATCAATACTTAGCATTTGAAATGGTCGGGAACACGACTTAGGTCTGCCCATTCACCCAAAGTGGTGTGGTTTTGATGTTTATGTGAAATACAGACATCACAAGAAGAAACAAATTCTACAACACTAGCATGCATTCCTGGCCAGTAGTATTTTTGTGCCAGCCTTCTGTAAGTTTTGAAAATACCAAAATGTCCAGCTAAAGGGTTACTATGGTTTTCAAAAATAATAGGGGACCGAAGTTCTTGAGGTACAACTTCCTTCCACTCAAATTCAGTATTAAGTACACATTTAGATTTCATAAAACGATAAAGACGATTATTTTTAATTAAATAGTTAGGGTATGAAGTTGGTGAATTTTGACAACCGTGAAAGATATTTAGGTACCATTCATCAGCTGTTTTAGAAACATTCATGGAAGTATCAATAGTACTAATATGCTTAGGACAAGAACGAGACAATGCATCAGGAATAACATTATCTGCACCCTTACGATGTTTAATGTCGAAGGAAAATGCAGAGAGTCGGACACCCCAGCGAGCGAGCCGACCTGTAGGGTTATTCAGGTTTAGAAACCATTTAAGAGCTGAGTGGTCTGTGTAGACAGTAAATTTTTTACCACTCTCTAGATAACATCGCCAATGTTCTAAAGCAACTAAGACTGCTAAAGCTTCGCGTTCAGTAATGCTGTAGTTACGCTCCTGTGGGGACAATGACTTACTCATATAAGCAATGGGATGTTCTACGCCGTCAATAGTTTGAGTCAGTAAAGCACCGACACCATAGTCGCTAGCATCTGTGTGAACATCGAAGGGCATGTCAAAATTAGGACACGACAAAATGGGAGCTTGCACTAGACAATCCTTTAGTTTGTTAAAAGAGTCCTGCGCCTCTGGAGACCAAATGAAGGGTTTAGCCTTCTTACTTGTAGAAGTAAGTTTATTGAGGGGACCAGCAATTGAACTAAAGTTAGGAACAAATCTACGATACCAAGATGCAGTGCCTAGAAAACGTTTGACCTCCTTAGGGTTGGTCGGTGTAGGAAAATTAAGAATGGCATCGACTTTACCAGGATCAACTTGCAGACCATTCGAGTTAACAACATAACCTAAATATTTTAGTTCAGTACGAAAAAATTGTGATTTAGAATAATTAATAGTCAAATTAGCATATTTTAATTTATTATAGACACGTAAAAGCATAGCCATATGATGATCAAAATTTGGAGATACAACAATAATATCGTCTAAGAAAACGAAAACGCAATTCTCAAATTCAGGACCATAGAACAAAATATCAACCAGCCTTTGCTGCGTTGCAGGTGCGTTAGTAAGACCAAATGGAGTAGTGACAAACCTGAACGAACCACGTGATGGAATATAGAATGCTGTTTTATCACGATCACACTCTTCAATAGGTATTTGCCAAAAGGCTTTCGAAAGATCGATAGAACTTAAATAACAAGCGTTACTTAAATTATCCAAAATTTCTGACATATACGGTAATTTATAAGCATCTTTTTTAGTAACTGAATTGAGTTTACGGCTGTCTAAACAAAATCTCAATGTTCCATCTTTTTTAGGAGTTAACAAGACAGGTGACCACCAAGGACTTTCACAGGGTTCCACAACACCGAGTGCTAACATTTCATCTAGCTCGTTACATAACACGCGTTGTTTTTCGGGAGAAAGTCTATAATAGCGTTGTCGCATTGGCTGTGAGTTGCCAGTATCAATGCGATGAGTGATGAGATGTGTTCTGCCTAGGCCTCGAGTTTCCATAGAAATAGAACGAAATAGGTCAATAGTATTATCAGCGTTTAGACGCTGCGATTTAGTTAAATCGTCATACGAAAATAATTTAGTTTTATTTTCATTTAAATAATAAACACTACTAGTACTAGAATTACCCATAGTTATTGATTTTAAATACTTGGGACAAATCTCAAATCTAGACCAAAAATCAATATTTTGTTTACACTCGGCGAGCGTGTGGTCATTAGTGCGGCAGCGGGGACAATATGAATGGCTACCTGAGCGTCTTTTGTTCTCGAGCGATAAGCGAGCAACCGGTTTGCTTGGACTAATAGATGTATATAAAGGGTTAGTTTGTGTATTTGTGTGTTTATTGAAATTGTAGAAATGTGTAGATTTTTTATTAAATAGAATAATAGTATTATTAGTATTGTTAGAGTAGGCTAAATCTGGAGCCTCGGTGCGTACCTGTGTCGCATAGCCGGAGCCGAGGAGTCCGCCGTGTGCCACCATTGTGGCAACTGCCGTGAGGACACGGCCCAGCACACGCTGGAAGAGTGCCCAGCCTGGGACGAGGAGCGCAGCGCTCTCATCGCGGTCGTGGGAAGCGACCTCTCGCTGCCGGCCGTGGTCGCCGCCATGGTCGGCAGTAAGAGGTCGTGGCGAGCCATGCTCTCCTTCTGCGAATGTGTCATGTCGCAGAAGGAGAGCGCCGAGCGGGATCGGGAGCAGACCGATCCCGCTCGCCGCCACAGAAGACGAAGGAGGCGCCGGGATGTCACCTAACCCGGCGCCGGAGAGGCCACGCGGGGCCGCCGTCCCTACCTTGGCGGCCCCCGAGACGTGACGCAACACGCGTCTCATGCCGCGTCGCTTCAGCGGCAATGCACAGAGGCGGTCCCGGCGCGCTCTGTATCAACGGTATCCCGGGGCCGTCTCTGAAGTGCACCGATGGTGGCCGACGCGGGGTTTTTAGTCGGTATTTCGGCGCGTAGAATCCGGTAGGGACCCGACCCAGCGGCCGCCCGTCCATATCCACGGGCGGCACAACATCTCGCTGGGCTCGGAAGGCGCCGGTGAGTCCGACACACCCTCACCCCTCAGGGGGTGGGATGGTCCGTAAAGGGATTTTCCCCGCGAGAAAAAATAAAAAAGGCTAAATCTGGAGCTAGCGTATTATTAGTTATAGGAGGTGGTTCATGATATTGAGCAGTCATAGATTGAATATTTTCGAAATTTTTACAAATTAAACGAAGTTCCTCAATTGTAGAAATTTTAGGTGAGCAAGCTATAACGTTAGAGTAGCAGGGAAGAATGTTATGTAACAAAATTTCTAATTTTTCCGACTCAGGTAATTCATTAGACAGACGAGAAAAAAATTCAGACATTATAGAAAAATATATAGTGATGTTTTCAGTTTCACTCTGAGTACGGTTACGAATTTCTGAAACTAAACGATAATCATAATCAAATTGGCCAAAATCCTCGATCAAAAATTTAGATAATTGATCCCAATCTTTAATTTTACTTTTAATGCTACGGAACCAATGTAGTGCATTGCCACAAAATATTTCGGTAGCGAAATTCAATAGATCAGATGATGAAATACCCCTAGCGACTTTAAAATCATCGACCTTTTGTAAAAATATTCGAACACAGGTAGAACCGTCGTATTTTAATAGTTTAAAATCGGACATTTGAGGACGTTCGCATAAATACGTTGTAACATCTGTTTTATCAACCGATGTGGGTACATTAGATGTAGTCTGTTCACTAGAGTGAAGTTTTTTTTAGCTTATTGACAATTAGTTCATAATTAGTGTGGAATGTATGCAATAACTTTTTATCGGCAGATGTCAATGGTTTCAATCTACGTGCTCTGTGAAAAATGTGATTTGCCAGATTGGATGTGCGTTTAAACATGTTAGAATCGTATGAACATTCTAGGTTTGAAATTTTGGATTGTAGGTCATTAAAGGAATCATTAAGTGAATTGAAATCGACGTCAAATGCTAATCCTTACTCGTCTATGTCCTCTGATGGATACAACACAGACAGATTGTGTATCTGCTTACGCAGTTGTAGGACTGTGTTAGTCGGGTCCTCGCCGCGAATTAACACTTCGTAACTCAGTTCACTTTTGTTAAGTAGAAAATATTTAATAGGGTGAGTGCCCATAATGAAATTTAGTGAATTTAAAATAAGGAAAAGAAAGTTAAAGCAGGAAAAAATTGCAAACAAATTACTTTAGGATAAACTATAAAATCAAACGTTACACTTCACTTATAAAGAAAAAAAATTACTAACTTGTTTGCAACCTTTTAACCGCTCGATTGCCCAGCTGTAGACTGCGCAACCGGACTGTGTGTGGGGTACCGAGTATAATGGTGATGCGAAAACCCACGTATTAGAATGATTGGGCGCCACTGCGGCGGGTTTAGGGACCGCCCGCAGATAGGAGTAGATAGAAAATAAGAACTCAGGGTGATGACGTGGTACAGGCTTTAATATTTCGCATCACCGTCTTACACTCGGTACTGTTGCTGGTGTTATGCAACAAGAGTCACTGGCCTTCTGTGGACACTGATCCGGGTCTTCTGCACGTGGCGGTTTCCGACGACAGCTCGCCGGCAAGGTTGGCTGCCACGTGGCCGGTAGTGGTGCGCAGGTCAGCGGCTCGGCGCAGGTGCGGTCGCAGCACGGGCAGGAAGCGGTGCGGAGTGAAGCCAAGCACGGCACGCTCCGTGCCGTAAGCAGGAAGAGAGTAGATGAAGTGAAGAAGTGAAGCACGTGAAGGTGAAGGTGAAGGTGAACCTGGAATCAGCGTCCAAGAAATCGGAATGCAAACTAGGTTTACATTCCGTGCCAGCGACTCGTGGTAGTTCACAAGCCGGCGGCAGAATAAGCTGCGAAGCAAGCGGTTAAGCGGTTAGCAAGTTAGCACTTTTAACACTCACCCCAGCGGGAACACAACACGCGTGGTAGCACGCAGCTAATTTTTAGAAAGAGGACGCGAGCGAAGTTACACGCGTATTTATGCGTACGATGACAGTTCGCACGTTTGAGCTGTCAGAATTGAATCGACCAATCAGCGCAATGGAGGCGTTGATTGGCATAGACAATATGATTATTGAGCCATAGACCTAAACTAATCCGGGTGACATTCTACAACGTCACACCATAACTAAGGATATGAACGAACAAACCAAAAATATAAGTATAGGAATGATGAAACTGAGACAGTTGAGCAAATTGGGGTGCATCTAATAAAAACGAACGGAGAATACCGAGTTATAAAAATTAATGGAAAATAACCAAAGCTGAAATTAACAAACTGAATGAGCAATCTGAATAATGTAATAACACATCACATGTACTGTATTTAAAAGTAAATTACCTACTTTTGTATTTATAAAAAAATATTATAAATCATCTACATTGTGTCAAAAGATTTGAAGCAATAAGTAAATACTGTTGCTAAACGTATTCTATGCGCTGCATATTGAATAACCTCATAAAACAATAAGAAGGGAGGGATGTAGTGTATGGATATATTTATACTCTGGGCATCTGTCGTCTCGAACTTGACACAACGCAAACCGGGGGTAAAAATATATATGCGAATGGCGGGAACGGTGCGAAGACGTTGTGTGGAGAAACGAGCCGATATTATAATTATTAATGTTTTGTATAAACATTGCACATATCATAAATAGTGACCATTACACCCAGAAAGCCCAAAATAATCATTTTATTAAAACTTCCATAAGTAAATCAAAAGCTGCATGGCAAATCATTAATAAATCAAAGTTATGTGCACTACAAGACCCAATAATGTGTATCTATATCAGCCCATATACGTCCCACTGCAGGGCACGGGCCTACTCTACAATCGAGAGAATCGATTGAGAGTGGTTAGGCCATATAGACCACCACGCTGGCCTAGTGCGGGTTGGCATATAATGTGTATAATAATGTGTATAACGCATAACAATTCATCTTTTACAGATCCTAGAGACATTGCAAATGAATTTAATAATTATTTTATTGACATAATAGAAAATAATATCAATAATGATTTAAAATTGAATAATAATAAAAATATAATTCAAAATATGACAAAAAATTCATTATTTATGCTTCCAGTCACGAAGCAGGACATAGAAAAAATTATTAATAATCTTAAAAACACTAACACTGTTGGCTACGACGGCGTACTTACTAAAGTTATTAAGCATGTAAAGGAAACTATAGCACCACCACTGGCGCATATTATTAATTTATGTATAACAGATGGAATATTCCCAGAGAGAAAGAAGGTACTTGTTAAACCATTATTTAAGAATAATGACAAAACCGATATAAAAAGTTATAGACCAATTGCCAAAATTCCTATATTTTCAAAAATCATAGAAAAAGTAATTTATGAATCCTTGTATTCATATTTAGAAAAACACAAATTGTTCTGTATTGAGCAAAAGGGATTTAGAAAAAATAAGTCTACTGACATGGCACTATACGACTTATTATCAAACATAATGACATCTGTTGATAACAAAAATCTAGTGTGTGCTATTTACACAGACATGACAAAGGCATTTGACTATGTCGATCATAAAATATTGCTACAAAAACTCTACAAGTATGGAATAACAGGAAACATCCATAAACTACTAGAATCGTACATAAGCAACAGATGTCACTGTACAGAAATCTCTAGAATATGTCCTAAAAGTAAACTAGAAATAATATACACATCTAAACCTAGAAATATTAAATTTGGGGTCCCTCAGGGTAGCATATTGGGTCCACTAATGTTTCTTATATACAGGGTATATTAAGACCGCGACCGAAAACGAAGCCTGGTGGTAGTATTAGTGATAACAAACCCAATGCAAGTAAAAATTTCACAAAATAAATCGTAAATTTTTTTGTTGTATTTTTTTACTTATCGTCATATTTGAGTGATAAATACATAGTTTTTTGAAAATTATGACGTACACCACTTTATTTTTAATCACGCAATGGTATGTAAGGGTTTTTATTACTATTTTTGCAAAAACTAGGTATTTAACCCCCAAACATGATGATTTTTAAATACTGTAAAAAGAAATCAGTCGCTTTTTTTTCAAAATTTTTAGTTGCATCGTGTCTGTAACCGCTAAAACTATCACCTGGCTTCGTTTTCGGTCGCGGTCTTGATATACCCTGTATATTAATGATCTTCCTGCATATATAAGACAAAAAATGGTCCTCTTCGCTGATGATAGCACAATTATTGTGAAATGTACAGACCATACAAATTATCAGTCAGATATTAATTGCGCTCTGTCTGATACTATACTGTGGCTTAAAAATAATAACCTAGTCATAAATCTAAATAAAACTAGTTATGCACTTCTCCCAACGCCTTCCAAACTCATCAGTCAGTGTTAAATTTCAAAACTATGATATAGAGGAAGTCAGTAGTACTAAGTTTTTAGGTATTATGCTGGACAATAAACTCACTTGGAAGACCCATATCGAAGAGTTATGTAAACGATTGAGCAAAGCCGCCTATTTACTGTTTCAGTTGTCAAGGAAAGTTAATATTGATATACTTTTAACGGCATATCATGGCCTAGTTGCCTCAGTGCTAAGGTACGGTATTATTTTCTGGGGACTATCAACTCATAGGGAGCTTATATTTAAATTACAAAAGCGATGTATAAGATCAATGTGCAATCTAAAAACAACAGATAGCTGTATCCCATACTTCAAGTCTCTTAAAGTACTACCTTTACCAAGTTTATACATATTAGAAACACCATTATTTGTGAAGAGCAATCCTAACTTATTTGTTAGTCTCTGAAGTTAAAAAAAATCCAATACGCACTAAACAAAAAAATCAACTATGTCACGTAAAATGCAAAACAGCTTTGATGAGTAAAAGTTTCTTTGGTATGGCTCCAAAAATTTATAATAAAATACCTGACAATCTGAAGAATATGACTTTAACTAAATTTAAAAAAACGCTATTTAAAATGTTAATTGATAAGTGTTATTACAGTATTGAACAGTTCCTAAATGATTGTTAGAATAAGTGTTTTCATTTTTCTTGATTTTTGCGTAATTGTGTTTTAAATTAATGTCAATGTAAATTATCTTAAATTAATAATAATTAACTATAATTATCAATGTAATTCTTAGCTGTAAAATTTTAAATATTAATATTTGTACGCCTTTATGGCAAAACATAGAGTTCATGATATTTATTTAAGATCATCAATGTACCTACCTATGTTATACAAATAAATTATTCTTATTTTTATTCTTATCACGGATATTTTTGTGACATTCAGATTGTGAGATCAAACATTTCAACATTTTTTTGCACGTCTTGACAGAATTTTCTGCTTGTCCATTGCTAGACGGGTGATAAATAGGCGATTTTATATGTTGGATTCCGTTTATTTTGCAAAAGTTATGAAATTCTGCTGAACTTATTTTGATATCATTGTCCGATACTATAACACAAGGCAATCCGAACCTAGAAAATATATATTCTTTAGTTTTAAAACAAGGCCGTATGTCGAAGTGCCACGGTCCATATGAACGCATTCCAACTATTACGAAAATGCGTCAACGATAATTAAATATACAGTCTGTCCTATTGACATATAGTCAATGTGGATTCGATGCCAAGGCCCAGGCGGACGCGGCCACGGCGCGGGTACTGCGCTCGGCGGTGCCGCACGTACTGCGGCGCATACGGCACATGCACTTACCCACCGCTCGATATCGCTATCGATTCCCGGCCACCACATCCTACTACGGGCTGCACTTTTAGTTTTTACTATTCCGAAGTGAGCAGAATGCAATTCTTTTAGCATTATGTTTCTAAAAACTAAAGGAATTACCAATCTATGACCCCGGAAGAGGCAACCATCAACTACCTCCAAATCAGTTTTGCACTTGAAATATGGTGTAATCGATTAACAATTAATCTTCTTGGGCCATCCATTATTCATATATTTAATTACCGTTTTCAAAGTGTTATCAGCGGCGATCGCCTGTTTAATATCTTTGAATAAAACCGGTTCTGCGTTCGACTCTAAGAAAAGGAAATACCTAGAACTTTGTTCCGCTTGTTCATCAGGTGTCGCAACTGATAACGGTGAACGCGAAAAATAATCTGCTATGTACGAGCAAGCACGTACACATGCAATTTGAATCATCAGCATTTTACGCCATATCGCATTATTTTAGCAACATGTTCAATCAGTTCGCATTAGGTCATCAGTCATACCGCGCGTACTCATTATATCATTAATTTACCATAGTATCAAAGTGTTTAAATATATCCTTTTTTATATCAAAAAGACTCTATCATTTATCAACTATCATTGTATCATATAGATACTGTACGCACCGTACATATCTTTTGGTCCTTCGAGTATTAGGGATTTTCGCGAAAAAGCGCCGCGTGTGACTTAGTGAAAACGTGGACTCAGCACGAGGTAACTGTGTTACATGTGAGTGGAACAGACATTGGACTATTCAGTGATCTTATCAGCGTCTATCAGTAGCATCTTCTATCAGGACCACGTGTCATCTCAAGGGAGCATTCAGCAGTCCAGGTCCGAATCAGCAATCAACATATTTCAAGTAAGATCTTACCAAATTAATTATCATATCGCATTAAATCAAGATATCAAGCATGGAGGATCTATTGTCAACTCAAGAGCAAATTTCCGCTGCCATTGAGCAAACTTATACTAATTTCAAAAAAGATGGGGCAGAGCGGAAAAGTGCTGAATACATTAAACGCCGCCTTGAAACACTCGATAGGTACTGGCATGAATATCAATCAAATCATAACAAGTTGTGTGGATTAGGTATTAAATCTCATAATTACTTTACTTCTAACCAATTTGAATTAACCAAAGATAGGTTCCTCAGCATAAGAGGAGTGATAGAAAACTATGCACCGAGGGAGGAAAGTAGGCCTTCTACCCCTCTTCTCAAGCCTGCGACACCGCTGGCTGTTCCTGGCAGCCAGCCGTCTTTTGGTCAAGGCTCATCGTCGCAGTCTCGCGGTATAAACAGCAAAACCGATGAATTGCTGCGCAAACAGGGCAGTAATTTTAAGGCGTTTGAACACACTATTTCTAATATCAGGTTAGATGAAATATCAGAAAAATGGGAGTTTGATCATCTTCTTCGTTCTATCGAATCTCGTTGGTCAGCCATAGATTCCGCTCATTGGGATCTAGATAGTGAGTTATGTGGTAGAGACGTAGAGTATGACGCAACCTTTTTCAAATATGAAAAAATATATTCAGACATTATTAAATCTATCAACAAAAAGATGGGATCCGTATCGCATACAGAAAAATCGACACCACAGCTAGATGTGCCGAGTTTCAGCGGTAATTATCATCAGTGGACATCATTCAAAGATCTCTTTACGGAGTCAATCCACAATAATCCAACACTTTCCAATGCGCAAAAGATGCAATTTCTCAAGTCGAAAGTGCGAGGAGAAGCCGAGAGACTAATTCAGCATTTATCAATATCGGCAGACAATTACTCTACCTGTTGGGAAATTTTAAACCGCAGATATAACAACAACAGATTAATTTTAAATTCACTAATTGAACTCATGCTTAGTATTCCAACAGTACCAAGAGGATCATTATATCATATTAAAAAGATGCACGATACTACACTCGAATGTCTCAACGCTATTAAAAACTTAGGAGTAAACGTCGACGCATGGGATCCGTTACTCATTCATCTGTTATGTCAAAAATTAGATGCAGATACTCATAGCGAATACGTCGCTTCGGTAAAAAATCCCAGGGAAATCCCAAAATTACACGAATTTTTATCATATCTGGAGAGTACTTTTACAACCCTGGAGTCCTCAAGTCGCAAGCAAACTAGCAAGCCTATTATTCGCAACAGCGGTCAAAATTATCGAGCAAACCCGGGGCATAAATACAATACTTTAAATAATTATAACATGAAGGAATCAATATCAACGCGTGGACGGAGCGTTTCGCAACTTGTAAACAACAAGAATGTACATTCTGCGAAATTTTATAAGTGCCCTATTTGTAAAACAAGTGATCATGGATTATTTTATTGCCAACAATTTTTGCATATGATGCCATCACAAAGGCGCAAAACAGCATCAAGACTGAATTTATGCCAAAATTGTCTTTATGATCACCAAGGTAAAAAATGCATTTCTAATAAAACATGTCGTGAATGCAATCAAATGCACAACACATTATTACACGAGGCGTTTGCACAACCTGAGCACAACTCTAGTGCACTATCAACAAAGAGAACATCTAAACCCGAATCAACACAGGCGGTCCGAAGCAATTCGCACGTGTCACAGCGGGACATACCAGAAATACTTTTGGCCACGGCGATGGTCAAGGTTCAAACCCGAGATGGATCATATCTGAACATGCGCGCATTGTTAGATCAGGGTTCTCAAGCGTCACTCATCACTGAAAATGGCGCGCAATTATTAGGGCTGCCACGTCAGAAATGCCAAGGAGTAGTCTTTGGAGTCGGTGCGAAGCAGAGTAACTGCAAAGGAGTCATGCACATTAAATGCGCGGCAATGAACAACAAGTTTAAATTTGATACAGAAGTTTACATAATGAAAAATTTAATCAAAAATCTACCAAGCCAATCGTTTGTCAAACCAACATGGGCGTACTTGAATAATCTTACATTGGCAGATCCCGAATTCAACAACAGCCGTCCAGTCGATCTTCTCTTAGGAGCAGACATTTATTCAATGATCTTGCTAGATGGCATTTGTAGGGCCGATCAAAACTCGCCCATCGCGCAAAACACGCGCTTAGGTTGGATTTTAAGCGGGAACGTTAAGACACTTCAATGCAACGTCATCTTAAATAACATAGAAGAAATTCAAAAATTTTGGGAGATTGAAGATATTGCCGAAGACTCAAACATAACATCAGAAGATCAGCAATGCCTCGAATACTATAAGAATACAACTATCAGAGGAGAAGACGGCCGATATGTAGTGAGATTACCGATGAAGAGCAATTATGAAGAAAATTTGGGTACATGTAGAGGAAAAGCCATCGCTCAGTTCCGATCACTAGAGAGAAAATTTACCCAAAATGAAATTATGGAAAAAGATTATAAATTATTTATGCAAGAATATCAATCATTAAACCATATGACGCCTGTCGACGGTAAAACGAAACCCGAATGCCATATGACGCATCATAGTGTACAACGCATCGAGTCAACAACTACAAAATTTAGAGTTGTTTTCAATGCATCACTTAAAACGTCTTCGGGACACAGTTTGAATGACGTCATGCTGTGTGGTCCTAACCTTCAACAAGATTTGCAATCTCTTATCATTAAGTGGAGACAATATCAGTATGCATTTACAGCGGACATAGAAAAAATGTATCGCCAAATTTGGATGCATGAAGACGACCAAAAACTACAAAAAATAATTTGGCGCGAATCAAGAGAGAAGCCCATTAAAGAATTTAAATTGACTACAGTAACATACGGAACTAAATCGGCCCCGTTCTTAGCAATGATGACATTGAAGCAATTAGCAGTCGATGAAAAATCAAACTTTATAAATAGCCCAGCTATTGATGTTCTTGATCAATCTTTTTACATGGATGATCTTTTGCATGGATCACATACTGTCCACGCAGCAATACGGCTACACGATGACCTCATAAAGCTCCTAAAATCAGGCGGATTTAACCTTAGAAAGTGGAGGTCTAACATAGCCGAAATTTCAAACATGAGCAGCAAATCAAGTAATCAAAATAGTTTTATTTTCAAGCAAACCGAATGTACAAAGACGCTAGGACTCTGCTGGAACCCAGATCAAGATGTTTTCACGCTCCAGAACAGAATAGAATATTCAACAAAATTGGAAACAAAAAGATCACTTCTTTCCGATATCTCCAAATTATTTGATCCGCTAGGTTGGCTGGCACCATTATCAACTAAACTTAAAATCATTTTTCAAAATGTATGGTTATCTAATATAAGTTGGGATGACCATTTACCCGAAGATATTCAATCGGAGTGGGAAAAATTGAAAAAAGATATTAATAACATTAATGGAATACAAATTCCGCGGTGGATTCATACAAAGCAAAATTGCAACTTTGAATTACACGGGTTTTGTGACTCATCACTGAAAGCATATGCCTGCGTTATATACTGCAAAGTTAATGAAGGGGATAAATCAAACATAACCCTGTTAGTCGCCAAAACGAGGCTTGTTCCAGCTGGAAAGAAAATCTCACTGCCGAGATTGGAGCTAAGTGGAGCTCTATTGCTTTCAAAATTAATGTCAAAAGTTCAGCGATGCTTGACGGCCTATCACATGGCGACATACGGCTGGTCAGATTCAATGATCGTATTAGGCTGGCTCAACGGCAACCCAGGTAGATGGAAAACCTTTGTGTCCAACAGGGTTCGTGAAATTATCAACACCATGCCAGGATCATGTTGGCGTTATATCAAGTCGGAGGAAAATCCAGCAGACTGCGCTAGTCGAGGATTAACTGCGTCACAATTGACAGAGCATAAGTTATGGTGGCAGGGACCGACTTTATTGCAGGGCAACAGCTACAAAGAAACTCAACCAAATTACTCTACAGATCAAGAAATAAAAAAATTACATCAAGTAAACGTCGTCTTCGAGCAAGAAACAGAAAACAGTATTATACATCAGTTATTATCAAAACATAGCTCATTGAACAAAGTTACAAGGATTTTATCATGGATGTTGAGATTGATGTACAAACAAAAACATAAGCAACCATTTATATCAATCTCAGAATTAAAAAGATCAAATAGCATTATCATTAAACACGTTCAACAATTTTACTATATAAAGGAAATTATTAGCTTACGAGACAACAACAGGTTGCATCCGAAAAGCACAATAAGTCAATTAAATCCTTTTTTGGACGAGAACAATCTTCTTCGAGTGGGAGGGCGGCTAAGAAATGCGCCGATAGATCCCCAGATGAAATATCCTATTATCATTCCTGGTCAAAGTCGTTTAGCAGATCTTCTTATAGATCAATCTCATAAGCTCACGTTTCATGGTGGAGCCAGATTGACTGCCGCGTACTTAAGACACAAATATTGGATCGTAGGTGGTAACAGAACAGTGAAAAAACGCCTACGCGGATGCGTAACGTGCAGACGCCACGATCCCATTAAGCATATCCAAATAATGGGTGACTTTCCTGCAGCCCGCACTAGTCCAACAAGACCATTTCATCAGACTGGTGTGGACTATACTGGATTTGTAGACGTCAAATCAAGCAAAGGTCGAGGTATAAAAACTTCGAAAGGCTACATCGCAGTATTTGTTTGCATGGTGACAAAAGCCGTGCACCTTGAACTGGTATCAGACCTCAGTTCATCTTCATTCCTGGCTGCTTTACGTAGGATGGCAGCTAGAAGAGGAGCCCCGCGCCACATCTACAGCGACAACGGGACAAATTTTGTCGGAGCTAACCGAATCATAAATCATGAATATTTGGATTTAAAAACAACACTGGATGAAAGTTTCTTCTCGGCTATCTCTGAAATAGAAATTAAATGGCATTTTAATGCCCCGTCGTGGCCCAGCGCAGGGGGCCTTTGGGAAGCTGCGGTAAAAAGTCTCAAATACCACCTCAAGCGAGTTATCGGCGATCAGAAACTAACTTACGAAGAATATTGCACGCTGTTAGCTCAGTTGGAGGCCTGTTTGAATGCACGGCCTTTATGTGCCTTAACTGAAGACCCGGAAGATTTCAACTATCTAACACCGTCACATTTTTTAGCAAGTGGTCCCGTATTAACCATAGTTGAAACAGAAAGAGATCTGCGAACACGATGGCAATTAACACAAAAAATATTTGATGATGTATGGAAAAGGTGGCGGCTGGAGTACCTCTGTCAGCTATCAACACGAAGTAAATGGCGTCAACCAAAAGAAAACTTAAAGATCAATGACGTTGTAATCATACATGACGTCAATCTACCCGCCGGAAGGTGGGCGCTGGGAAAAATAATTGAAGTACACCCAGGTAACGACGGCTACGTTCGTGTCGTTTCGATTAAAACAAAAAATGGTATTATCAAGAGGCCCGTTAATAAAATATCAAGACTCCTTGTCAATGAAGAACAATCCAAAAGTACGCAATCATCGCCAGTACAGCAAAAACTGGAAGTCACCACAGCATCTGCAACAAATCACAAGGGTGCTGTCTATAGAAAAACTAATAAATATACTAATTTCATATTTTCGATATTTATGTGGTTAGTTATGATCAACTCTTCCGTGCATTGCCAATATCAAGTATCGAATTTAAATACAAGCCAAGGTTTACACTTCGACAAAATCACTAATATGCGTCTGCAGCGAGATGAATGGAAACTCGTAATTTACTACGACATGGCTCCATACTGGCAAGGGACAGAACTACTTAATAAATATGTTAGTCATTTGGATGAAATATGTTCTAACATAAGCAATAAAAAGATGGAACAATGCGACATCGTCCTTCTCCAGTTACATCACGGATGTGACGGCCTTGAGCATTACAACAGCATTCTACTCGGTCAGCAGTTCACACCGAGTAGCGCGCGCACGCGACTTCGACGAGGCCTTATCAACGGTGTTGGATACATAGCTCATAGCCTATTCGGCGTATTGGACGAACAATTCGCGGAACAGTACAAACGCGATATTGAGACCGTCAGAGACAATGAGAACCATTTAGCAATCTTGTGGAAAAACCAGACGTCAGTCGTCGAAGCAGAGTTCAACTTAATAAAAAGGGTCGAAAATAGTATGAACAAACAACATAAAATATTTAATCAATATTTGAATAATTTAGAAACAGCAATTAAAGTCCAAGGAAACGAAATCGAAAATTTAGCCAGAATGCACGAATTTGCAGTATCGTCAATAATCGCCAACAATATTCTAACAAATCTTCAAAATATCCAGGATACTCTTATTGATTCAATCACTAATGTCTACGTTGGAAAATTTAACTATCATCTATTAACTCCCGATCAGCTACGGGGTGAATTGAATATCATCGCAGGATTATTGTCTAAAGATTTATCGCTGCCGCTGGAGAATGTAAATTCTGAGTTATCAGAGATATACCACTTGCTCAATGTAAAAGCTAGGGCTTCCAAAAAGTTCATTATATTTGAAGTAAAAATTCCATTGGTTAGCAGAGACAATTTCGATATTTACAGATTAATACCTATCCCACAGTTAATCAAAAGAAATGCCATTACCATCGTACCAATATCAGATTATGTAGCAATAAACTTACAAAAAGATGCATATATTCCTATGTCAGGCAGAGACATACAACATTGTATAAAATACAATTCTGACACACAATTGTGCGCATTAAAACTGCCTATCTATCAGTTGAGATCAGAGGAGAATTTGTGCATTAAAGATAAATTATCTGAAAAATGTCAAACAGAAACTTCAATTTGCACAGATACATGGATGGAGCTTAACAACATAAATAATTATTTATATTTATGTTGTGGTCAATGCTCCGTGCGAATCATATGTGAGCGTCGGGTTACATCAGAGCTATTACGTGAAGTTGGAATTATAGCGCTTAGCGACAAGTGTATAATCAAAGGTAGCACTTTTACAATATTTTCACACAGAGTTCAATCAAATATTTTAAACGAAAAAGCAGATGTAACAAATATAGAAATTTCACCTATCAATAAAATTATCAATTTATCAGTACCAAGTTCATCTGTTGAAAATGCGTCAATATTGGATCATATCCAACGATTTGAGGACGTCGAAAGACAAATCAAACAGTTGAAACAAGCATCAGATGGAGTCCTCACGGAGCACGTTTCATATCACGACGTACACCACTACACGGCTATCTACCTTGTAGTGTTGGTAGCTGGAGTGACAGGTGTGGCGCTGCTGTGGCGCCGATGCCGTGCTCGAGCGCGGCCAGTGCCGCCAGCGGTTCGAGCAGGAGGAACAGATATAGAGGCCCAGGCAATGGGCCCCAAGCGACACGCGGTTCGTGGTGTTAGTGAGTGTGCAGTGAATCAGTGTAGTGAGTTCAGTGTCACTAATCAATGTCGTAATTTAGGTGAAATAAAGCAATTTAAAAGTGAATTCAATTTAAGTGATCGTGTAGAACCGGGTATAAGTGCGCGAGTCGTAAACAAATCGACATCTCCTGCGTTTTATAGGCATTCGTGCGATCATATTAGCATTAAGTAAACATTGTCAATCACCTTGTTAATCATTTAATTTTAGAATATTGTTTTGATCACCTTGTATATCACGTCACTCACCTATTAATCACCTCATCAAACTCATCACTCTCATCTTCTGGCCCGGGAGTATGTACGAGCAAGCACGTACACATGCAATTTGTATCATCAGCATTTTACGCCATATCGCATTATTTTAGCAACATGTTCAATCAGTTCGCATTAGGTCATCAGTCATACCGCGCGTACTCATTATATCATTAATTTACCATAGTATCAAAGTGTTTAAATATATCCTTTTTTATATCAAAAAGACTCTATCATTTATCAACTATCATTGTATCATATAGATACTGTACGCACCGTACATGCTATTTTATTATTTTTACCTTGTATATACTGAACTGTATAGTTATATGCTGATAAAATTATTGCATATATTTGCAAACGCAAGGCAGCCGCAACTGATATGCCTTTTCCTTTTCCAAATATCGAAAGCAGAGGCCTGTGATCTGTTTTTAAAATGAATGGTTCTTGGCGGCCATAGAGGTATTGATGAAAATAGCGGGTGCATTTGCTAGCCCGTAAACCAAACGAGTGTACAAAAATAACCCCTTATGAGTATTTATCGTTGTTACTTTTTGGGACGATTTTGAAAGTCTAAATTGATTGTAGGCATTACTTAAATCTATTTTTGAATACTTATCTCCTCCCCCGAGCTTAGAAAATACTTCTTCTATTCGTGGTAATGGGTATTTATCTATTTTTAAATCTTTATTCAGTGTACAAGAAAAATCACCCGCAATTTTCAACATTCCATTTTGTTTTAAAACTGGTACTATGGGCGTAGCGTAGTCCGAATGATTCACTGGTTTAAGTATGTCTAGATTGACTAATCTGTCCAGTTCTGCACTGACTTTGTCTTTTAGGACAAAAGGTACCGACCGCGGCTTAAAAATTTGGGTATCTAAAAGAGTATTCCGCCAGTCCTTCCATATCCACATAGTCCACTCTGTTTTATATTTTTGAAGGGAGTTGTACCATGTTTTTGCGGTATTACGTAATTTTTGCAAAGCTTGATATTGTAAAACACGATCAGACCAGCCAAAAGCCCGAGCATTGGCTTCCACAACATTAATCCACATTTCAACATCGTCAACTAAAAGATCAAACTCGGGTATCACTGACGAAAAAATGATATAATAATAATAATAATAATAATAAATTTCTTTATTGGCAGAAAAAGTTTACATACATTATTGAATGAAACCCCTGGCTCCTGTGCTAGTATAAACTGTGTTACAGGAACCAGTGTCTTCTCCTTACATGAATAACTACAGCTAAAACATTTTCCACTAATAGTATAAAGTTATAATGCCCAAGTAGTTAACTCAACAGTAAAAATAGAACATTTGAACCTGGATATGAAAAAAATAATATAAAAACAATAAAGTTAGTTTAAAGTTAGACTTAAAGTAATAAAAGGTGAAAGTGGTTGTGTGTATGAAGTGCGTGTGTGCGTGAGTGAGTGTGTGTGCGTGTGCGCGTGTGTATGTGTATGTGTGTGTGTGTGTGTGTGTGTGTGTGTGTGTGTGTGTGTGTGTGTGTGTGTGTGTGTGTGTGTGTGTGTGTGTGTGTGTGTGTGTGTGTGCGTGTGTGTGTGTGTGTCATTTTAGTAAGTCCTCAGTATCTTGGTATGATAGACCCTGCAACCACGTTATGATAAGGTTTTTTAGTGGCGAAGGCTCCATGGAAGCTAATTCCCGCCGGGTTCCCTTTTGTAATTTATCATTACACTATAAACAAGCAATATATTCAAACTTATTTATTTAATATCAAAACTCAATTATTATTTTTTACATTCAACGACATCTGTCGGCCAAATACGTAAATATTACTAGGAAGCGGCACAGTAAGCCCTTTTTACATTGCGACGCGCTGCGACCTCTGGCGAATTCCTGTAAAATTGTTCGGCTTATTCAATAACACTAGCGCGGCCCGTGCGCCGCCGCCCGCCGCCGCCCCGCCGCCACCGCGCCGCCGCCGCGCCGCCCGTTACGCATTGTATAGTATGCAACAAACCACGCAAAATTGTACCTTAAATTTATAATGATTTAAGGTTCAATTTACGTTAAAAAAGCAAGAAATAAGCCGGAGCTTCTCCGGCATTTCGTGTGTACTTACGTATAGATATTACTTAAATGCGGAGTCTAATGTATTTATAAGTGTTGTATTTACATTTTTACAATATATTCATGGTTCATGCAATTAGTTTTAAATGTTTTTAATTACAAACTGTGTAATATTAATATTATGGTTTTAATGGAAATTACTAATCGTTAGGAGCGTACTAATATGTTTAGATTGTCGATTTTACAAATAAAGTTAGTGTTTAGATTTTAGGACGTGCTCGACCCTCGCCTGAGTAATACATTGTCTTACTATTGTTACAACTGATTAATGCGGGGCTACCGTACTTGTTAACATTGAGTCTAGGTTTTTATTTCTTTTATATTAATCTTATATTCACGTGCGGTTTAGAAATATACTTTTTTATTTTTCTCATTATGTAAGCATGGTTTAGTTTTTATTTCATGGACATTGTAAATATTGTATAAGTACATAGGTAACGAAAATATTAAAATTTAATTGACGGCCGCAATAGGCAGATGCCACAATATCACTTACCAAATGAAACCCAATAATTTGGTTTGGTGAGTAAGATTCTCGGAGCAATAATTTGCTGGTGGGAGGATATTCGCAAAGGTCCGAATATAAGGACACACGTGCATAAATGTGTCGCGTTTTGCGTTCATTCTGTGAAACATCACACAGTAAATTTGATCTCTATTCGGACTGCACTACGCTTACTATCAGTCGCATTGTAGTCATTTCGTAATCCCTTAACCCTACTAATATTATAAATGTGAATGTAAGTTTGTTTGTTACGCTTTCACGCAAAACCACTCAACCGATCATCATGAAACTTTGTAGACATATTCTTGGAGGTATAAGAAGTAACATAGGCTACTTTTTATCCCGAAAAGTTTAGTGTTTCCGTGGGATGAAGAAGGAATTCCGATATATTTGCTACTTTTTCATAAGTACTCGAAAAGATGGGATGGGACCGGATTACATTCCATTAATGAGAATGAGACGGAGCGGGCGGGATATAACGGGATGGGACGGGACGGGATGGTAGATTTCAAATAAAATTAACCACGCAGACGAAGTTTGCGGGCAGAAGCTAGTAACAGGATAAACAAAATAAACATATTTTGTGACTTGAGCTTCGGCTTCCCTTTTAAAAAATGTCACCCTTCGCCACTGAGGTTTTTACATTTGTTTAGTGACAGCGGATAAATTGGCTTTATTTTATTAATTTTATTATAGACACGTGACGAACTTATGAAATATTGTCGTCGTGCTAACATTGTCTTGTGCGGGATAGTATGACAAACATTAGCCCTCCTGCCAATTGCGTTCTTGGTATAAGGTAGTGAGGAATGTTTTTTTAGTATGACCCGGAGCACGTAGATCTGTCTCACAGATAACACCTTACACTCTCGATACAAAGCCTGTGTGGGATACCTTCTTGGTTTGCGAGTCATTACCTTTAGTACCACTCTTTGTGCACGCTCAAGTCGAAGCATGGATGACATGTCGGCTCCACCCCATGCTGCTATACAGTATTGAATTAATGATTGAGCGAGTGCGGAATACACCATGCTAAGTATTTTAAAGTCAGCACAACGGCGCAGTTTTCTAAAAATTGGTAATAGCCTTCTTAGTTTTATTACTAAGTTGTTAATGTGATAGTGCCACGTAAAAGTGCTATCAATTGTGACACCAAGGTAACTAATGTTCTTAACACGTGTGAGGGATGGACAATTTATACAAGTTGAATTTGTGTGGCAATTGTGTGCAGTAATGTCTAGGTTGTTAGGTTGGGTGTAGGATCTGGGCGAAAAAGTAATATATTTGGTTTTTGCAATATTTAATGTTAGTAGGTTTTGCCTAAGCCAGATCATAATCTCAGTCAATGCATTTTCAGCGTTTTGGCGAGCTACATCCCAGGTTCGACCATGTGCAATTACAACTGTGTCGTCAGCATAAGCAATAATTTTACATTGATTTAATTGTCTCGTACATAAATTGTTAACATACAAAAGGAAAAGAGTCGGACCCAGTACACTTCCTTGAGGAACACCGAAAGTTGGAGAAGCGTAACTACTTGTAGCATGGCCTATTTTAACAATTTGGGTACGATTTTTCAAGTAACTGCAAAACATATCTAGAGCTGTTCCTCTGATACCAAGACATTCCATTTTAGATAGCAATAAGGGAATTGACACGGTATCAAAGGCCTTCTGGAGGTCCAAAAATATGCCTATTACTTTGGCCTTATTATCCAATTGCTTAACAATGCTTTCTGATAATTCTAGTACAGCATCCTCCGTTGATTTATTTTTCCTAAAACCGAACTGATTCTCAGCGATGATGTTATTTTTTTCAAGAAATTCAATGAGTCGGCTATTTAAAAGCCTTTCAAGAATTTTTGATAATGCGGTCAGGATGGATATTGGGCGATAGTTACTAGGGCTGTGCTTGTCCCCGCTTTTATAAATAGGAATGACGACAGCTGCTTTAAAAATATCCGGGAACACACCCTTGCTTAGGCATAGATTACAAAGGGTAGTTATGGGCGAAATAAGAACGTGTCTGGCCGATTTAAGGACTGCTGCCGATATTCCATCAGCTCCTGAAGCACATTCAGTTCGTAGGTTTAAAATGTGGGATTCTATTTCAATTTCATCAGTTTGAAATATTGCCATCGACGACACAGGCGACATCACACCCGTGGAACCCACAACGCCATTTGTGTCATCCCGCACAAGAATCCTAGAAAATCCTAGAAGCCAGCTCCACTCCGATATTTGCAAAGTAATTATTCACGTGGTTCACAGACTCAATGTCATTTCCATGAGATTGGAGAAGCTCCAGGGGATATGGTTGGGTGCTTTTAGTATATAAGATTTTATTAACTGTGCTTCACATATGTTTCATATTGCCTTTATTTTGTTGTAACTCATTTGAGTCATGTGCTGATTTTAATCTTTTAAGTAAGTTGTTGCAAAAGTTACGATATCTGGTGTATATAACTTGGCGAACGGCATCTCCCGGTTGTGCTTTTGCCAGTCTATGGAGCTTGTCCCTATGCCTCACACATCTTAGCAAACCAGGTGTCACCCATGGTTGGATGCATCTTTTACGGCAAGGGATCTTTATTTCTTTACTATGGGCTTCTATTGCAGTCTTAATTTTGAAAACCAGTTCAGATGCAGCAGCATTGGCATCGTTTGTAGAGTAAATCAATGAATAATCAGCTTTTGTAAGTTCATTAATCACAGCGGGCAGATCAATACGCGTTGAAGTATTTTTCACCTTACGACGCAAAGGTTTTACATCAGAACAAAACAATACTGGGGCGTGGTCGGTTATAAGTGAGTCAAGAACCATAGTAATAGACATTTTGTTAGTTCTTAGCATTACGTGATCGAGACATGTAGAATGTCGAGTTGGAAAAGTATGGGTCGCCAATAGTCCGTAGGATGCCAAAAGATTAAGATATGCATCAGTATTTGGGTCTTGTACGGTATCTAATATATTAATATTTATATCGCCAATAACAGCTAATGTATTATAAATTGATAGTGAATTCAAAATTTTATCAAGACTGTCAATGAAATCCTCAATATTATTGATAGAAGGTGGGCGGTAAATTGCTATTATTGCAAAATCCATATTAGATTTAACTACGAGACAATTACCATCCTTCAAATATGGTTCTTCAACAGTGTGGTGCATGTCTGTTCTTACATATAAGGCAACACCATCATTCTGATTGGTATATTTCGAAAGATACGCAACATATTTTGGCTTACTGCGGGAGACGCAGCTCTTGTGCATCTCGATTTTCTCTTTATGCGCTCACACGAGCTGCTGCTACTCGATGATGGTGATCGTGAGCTGGATGACACTGATTTAGAGATTTCTTCCGTCTGCTCCTTTTTCCTCGGGTTCTTTTACGACTTCGTGGCATTGGCGTGGTTACGAAACATTTCTGATGTTATATTACTGTTTATTTCTCAGTAATACTATGGTTACAACTTACACTTAACTAACTTATTTTTCACAATGCACGCTCTTATATAATAACCGCCCCACCAACAATTGACAGGACTGAATCATGAACATAATATCGACGCAAAAAAACGTATTTGCTGTAAGTTGCCAAAACCCAACTTTTCACCAGAGCCAAAAAACCTTAAAAAAGTTAGAAAAAAAATCATAACTTTAAAATTATCAGTGACAGTTCAGTTGCGCGCGGACACGCCGTATCGGTGGACGTGCATAGCGTCTTATCTGTGTATCGGTTTTGAATCGTCGCTTGCTCAATCGAGTTACGCGCACACGCACCCGGTGAATGTACGATGTTGTTTACTAAACGGAGTTATGATTAACGAAGAATTTATTGTACAAAATGAGACGGACGAAGTAAGTGATATGGAGATAGAAGCCAATAGTGAGATGACAAGGGCAAACATGTCATCACGTCGATCTGGCACTGAAGAAGAGAATAACGATTCAAATATGAGAAATAGTAGAAGATTACCTATCAAAAGAAGTAGGGTGGTAGATGAAAATGAAATTTGGACTACTGTGGAGAGGAGAGGGAAACGATTTGCGCGTTTAAGACAATCTGGTGAAAGAATACCCGAAGATAAAATTGAAATTAGCGTCACAGCACCGGAAGCACTACCAAAGCAATTTGGATTAGGTAAACTATTAAAATCTCAGAATATAGTAAATATTATACGAGTCAAGTACGTAAATGCCTATAAGGTTTTAATACAGCTTAGTGACGAAGATAGTGCAGAGACTTTACTTAATTGTGAACTATTCAAAACCAAAGGATATAAATGTCAAAAAACCTACGAAATGGACCATTCTTTTGGCGTTATTAAAAATATAGAAACTGATTTAGCGGAAGAAGATATATTAGAAAGCTTGAAGAGCAGCACCGCTATCATAGGGGCAAAAAGGCTTAAAAGAAAATCTAGTGAAGACGGCCAGTGGAAGAATAGTGAAACGGTGAGGATATGTTTCAAAGGTTCTTCATTGCCTTCTCATATATATATCTTTGACACCAGAGTGAGTGTTAGTCCATATGTTTACCCAGTGACACAGTGCTCACGTTGCTGGAGATTTGGCCACACTCAGAAAATGTGCCCATCAATGAAAACTGTTTGCCCAAAATGTAGTCGGTTTCATCAAAATTGTGAGTCAACTGATTTTAGATGTAATAATTGTGGAGGGCGGCATATGGCCTTAGCCAGGATTTGCCCAATGTATCTCAAAGAAAGGAAAATAAGAGACCTCATGGCCGAATTTAATTGTTCGTACAAAAAAGCCCTGCTCCTCTATGTACCGCCTTCACCTTCCCACCATCGACAAGATTTCAGAAGACGAATATCTCATGAATCTGAAAACGGGGATGCCCCAGTATTATCTAGAAGCCATAGTGAAATTGTATTACCTGGCAATGAAGACAACGTCGCTTTATCATATGCACAGACTACTAAGAAAACGGAAAAGAAGAACAGAAAACAAACCACATCTAACGCAAAGAAGAATAAACAAAATGACGGTGAGATAGTAGAATCCTGGTGGGAAGGCGATGGAGATAGTCAAAAGGAATGTGAAGATACGACAAATAGAAGACAAAATACAGCAAATAGTGGACAAACTTCTTGGAAGGTGTTACTTTTAAAACTCAAAGAAAAGGTCTTGGAAAAGAACAAAACGTTAGAAGAAATAATAAAAGGATGCTTTGATATTTTGATTAGTGAATTTTTATCATTAGCTATGTTCTGTATGACTAAGTTCCCCAGTACTCTTCAAAAATGGATTCAAACGCTAATAAACAATTAATAAATATATTGCAGTGGAACGCGCACAGTTTAAAACCAAAACGCAATGAATTCGAATTACTTTTGAATAATGAAAAAATACAGATTGCTATAGTGTGCGAAACCTGGTTTGATCAAGAAGACTTTTTTCAGATAAACGGTTATTATATCTACAGAAATGATCGGATTGATGTTTATGGTGGGGTGGCCATTTTTACGCATTGGTCAATTCAGTCCATTCAATGTGAGATTGACTTTCCTAATCGACAAATACATTAATGCATTTAAAGATACTTAACTGTGAAAGTATTGAACATATAATTGCCATTTATTGCCCACCGGGAATACAAACCAGGAAGGAAGATTGGGATAGACTCTTTACTATATGTGATCAAAAGACATTAATTGCTGGAGATTTTAATGGACACCACCTACATTGGTCAACTAAATCAAATTCGAGAGGCACGCAGATAATGGAATCAATAGTAGACCATAACTTCTATGTCTTAAATGATAAGTCACCTACAAGAATTAAATATGTCAACAACGTGTTGCAGCAAACCTCCCCTAATTTGTCTATAATGTCAATTGATTCGGCTTTAAGATTTTCCTGCGAAATTATCAATGAAAACCTAGGTAGCGATCACATGATGATCAAAATAAAGACAGATTTAGTTATCCGGGCACCGTGTACAAATAAAAGAAACTTTAAAAAGGCGGATTGGAATAGCTACAAAGAAAAGGTGGAGGCGCAACTATCTCATTTGACATGGCCAGCAGACAATCAATTGGCATATAACACGTTCTTAAACATCATTAATAAAGCAGCCAAGACTACGATACCACTCACCAGATCGCCTAATAATACTATAACATCTACGAAATTCACGCCAAAACCTTACTGGAACCAACATTTATCTAAAGTTATTGCTGAAAGAAGACTAGCTTTGTCAAAATTCAGGAAAAACCCTACGCCTCAGAGACTAGAGACTTTAAAGAGCAAAACTAGTACCGCCCAAAGATCTATAAGGGCTGCAAAAACCGAATCCTGGCAATGTTTTTGTAATAACATAGATAGCACTACATCCTCTTCTGAGATGTGGAATAAAATGAAATGGCTCAAGGGATACAAATCTTCAAGAAACACCATAGATTCTAAGAAAGCAGAAGCACTTTTATGCAGTATAGCCCCTGACTATACTTCACCCCGGAGGCCCCACTTTTCCTCTTTGAATTCGCAATTGTGTTGCCCGGTCACGGTACAGGAATTGATAAACTGTGTAAAAAAATCAGATACTGCCCCAGGAATAGACGACGTGTCTTATTCCATGATTAATCACCTACCACAACAAGCAAAAATAATACTAGTATCACTGTTTAATCGATTTCTGACATCTAGTTTCATTCCAGAACAGTGGAGAGTCATAAAAGTGATTCCAGTACCGAAACCGGGCTCTAATTTAACCTCCACATCAGGTATAAGACCTATTTCCTTATTATCTTGTATCTGTAAGATATTCCATACAATAATAACACGTCGTCTAGAATGGTTTGTAGAAAAAAATAAAATCCTCCCTGATCAAATGACTGGTTTTAGGAGATCACAATCATGTATGGATAATCTAATAAGATTAGTTACTCAAATTCAGATTGGTTATACTCAAGGTTACTCTACTATTGGCTGCTTTGTCGATATCGACAGCGCCTACAACAATTTAAATGTTATTAGTTTACTCAAAATTATTGATAGTTTGAACATAGGAGCTACTTTGTGCAATTATTTATGGGGATTTCTGCATAAGAGGCATCTTTTAATAAATACGGTTGAATATACTTGTCTAAAACGTACTACAGGAGTGGGCATAGCCCAGGGTGATCCCATGTCTCCACTATTATTTAATTTAGCTACGGTTAAGATTTGTAAATATATAAACAATGTCTATATATCTCAATATGCAGATGATTTTATTATATACAGTTGCGAAAATAGTTTTAGGAATTCGGCATGCAATATTCAAGTCGCTATTGATTGTTTTGAATCAATCGTCAAAGAACTTGGGCTGAATATCTCATGCACAAAAACTAAATTATGCGTTTTTAGCAGAGGTAGAAAAGCTCATGACATCAACATTAAAATAAACAATAACCAAATTCAGCAATCAGATTGTGTCAAATACTTGGGTATTTGGTTAGATCAATCTCTTAAATGGAAGAAACATATAGAATATCTACGCGACAAAACACTCAAATATGTAAATATCCTTAAAGTTTTGGCTGGAGCTAGATGGGGAATTCATCATAAACACCTTAGACGTCTATACATAGCGATAATTCGGAGCAGACTCGATTATTGTTGTTTCCTCTATGGAAATAGTGCTATGACTCATTTGCAAAAACTTGATAGAGTCCAGAATCATGCGATGAGGATTATTGGTGGATTTCGTTCCACACCAGCGCATGTGATGGAATCTGAGCTGTGCCTTCCACCTTTAGATGTTCGCAGATTGTATTTAGCTGGTAAATTTTATGTAAAAGCGAGATCAATCAAGGACAATCTTACTATCACCACTTTAAGACAGTTATCCGAATTGTGCAGTAACAGTTATTGGAGAAATAAACGTCTCCCCCTTATCTTAGAAGTACACCGCGAATACAAAAATGTTAGAATTTACTCGAACAACCCACTGGATATGTTTAGCTTAGAGAGTTGGGTCGGCAAATTTAATACTATTGATCATATTGTTTACAATTTGGAAGGAATAACTACACCTAAGAGACACCCGAGTCCCGGGTTCCTGGAAGGTCGCCAATGTACACCCAATCCCCAAAAAGGGTGACCGGTCAGACCCTTCGAGTTACAGGCCGATTGCTGTCACATCCCTACTCTCCAAGGTCTTGGAGCGAGTCATAAACACTCAGCTCCTGAGGTATCTTGAGGACCGCCAACTGATTAGCGACCGTCAGTACGGTTTCCGTCACGGTCGTTCGGCTGGTGATCTTCTCGTGTACCTCACGCACCGTTGGGCGGAGGCCTTGGAGGGTGGGGGTGAGGCTATTGCGGTCGGCCTTGACATTGCGAAGGCGTTCGATCGAGTGTGGCATGGCGCCCTTCTGGCGAAGCTACCCGCGTATGGACTCCCTGAGGGACTCTGCAAGTGGATCGCCAACTTTTTGGATGGTCGGAGCATAAAAGTCGTGGTGGACGGCTGTTGCTCCGAGACCAAGACCATTAACGCTGGTGTTCCACAAGGTTCGGTGCTATCGCCGACACTCTTCATCCTGCATATCAATGACATGTTGTCTATAGACGGCATGCATTGTTATGCGGATGATAGTACAAGTGACGCGCGATACATTGGCCAACAGAATCTCCCTCGGGGTTCCATTGAGGAAAGACGGTCTCAACTTGTGTCGGAAGTCGAGAGCTCTCTGGGGCGGGCCTCCGAATGGGGTGAATTGAACTTGGTTCAATTTAACCCCACGAAGACACAAGTTTGCGCGTTCACTGCAAAGAAGGACCCTTTTGTCATGGCGCCACAATTCCGAGGAGTCACTCTCCAAACATCTGAGAGTATTGGGATTCTCGGCGTCGAAATATCGAGCAAAGTCCAGTTTCGGAGTCATTTGGAGGACAAGGCCAAATTGGCTAGCAAAAAGTTGGGGATCCTCAACAGAGCCAAGCGGTACTTCACGTCGGGCCATCGATTATTGCTCTACAAAGCGCAAATCCGGCCCCACGTGGAGTACTGCTCCCATCTCTGGGCAGGAGCCCCAAAATACCAGCTCGACCCATTTGACTCGTTACAGCGCCGCGCTCTTCGGATCGTCGATAATCCCGATATCACGGAGAAGGTGGAGCCGTTGGGACTGCGGAGAGACTTCGGGTCCCTCTGCGTGTTCTATCGACTCTTCCACGGGGAGTGCTCCGAGGAATTGTTTAGGATGGTACCACCGTCGCCATTTTACCATCGCACCACCCGTCACCGCAGTAGAGTTCATTCCTACCACCTGGAAAGTATCCGTTCCCGAACGGTACGTTTTCAGCGTTCCTTTTTACCACGCACGTGCAAGCTCTGGAATGAACTTCCTGCTTCGGTGTTTCCTGAGCGCTATGACCTGTCCTTCTTTAAGCGAGGCTTAAAGAGAGTACTCTCCTCACGGTAGGCAGCGACTTTGTTGTGCTGGACCCCTGGCATTGCGAAGGTCCATGAGCGGCGGTGATCGCTTACCATCAGGCGAGCCGCATGCTCGTCTGCCTACGAAGGCAATAAAAAAAAAAAAAAAAAAAAAACCTAAATCTCTTGAAACTGAGAAATTTGTGTGAAAATTTTCTTAATTCCAAATACAGCTCTTTTTATCGGATTTTTACAGATGGGTCAAAAGATTTAAATGGCAGTGGAGCAGCATTTTTTGATTGTAGCCTTAATATATGCTCTAAATTCTTAATTAATACCAACACCTCAATAATGCACTGTGAGCTCATTGCTATTAGCGAGGCGCTTTCGTATATTGAAAGTATAGATCAGAGTAATTTTGTTATACTTTCGGATTCCAAAAGCGGCCTCCAACATTTGGCTCGGTTACCCTCGAATTTTCGAGGATACCCGATAGCCTATAAAATTCTGGACTCTATCTGGAAATTGCAAAAGTCTAAAAAAATGTTGTAATTCAGTGGATACCTTCCCATATCGGCATCATGGGTAATGAGGAGGCAGACAAGGCTGCGAGACAATCTACAAGTGAAGGAATTTTATTTAATTGTTTACCTTTATACAATGATATTTTAACGGATCACAAAACTAAAAGTATATTAAAATGGAAGGAATATTTTGATGAACGCTCCCGATTTAAAGGCATATGGTACAAAACAATCCAATGTCAACCTCCTTGTTACCCATGGTTCGAAGGGACCGATCTGAGCCGTAAAATTGTGGTCACATTATTGAGACTTCGATCTGGACACATTCCAACCAATAAATTTAAGCATTTGATGGGTCTGTCTGATACCCCTAATTGTGAAGTTTGTGATGTGGTAGAAGATGTCCAACATATTCTGGTGGAATGTGTACGGAACGAGTCACAACGCCCTGGGATGTACAATACAATTAATGTTGGCAAAATCAACAGTATCCTGGCTTTTCCTGTATCCAGGGAGGCTAGGATCCTTTCAAACTTATATCTATATTGTTTTAGAGATAACTAATTATTAAATATGTATAAAATTGCCCTAAATGTAACGGAAGTGACATTGTCATTATTGATAAAACTTCCTTAAATTTTTTTTTTTTTTTTTTTTTTTAAATATTATGATGTACTCTGGCATAATACATCATTTAAATAACGATCTAGTCTTATGACTAATAAGTTATATTAATCTAACCTAAACTTCTAAAGAGACTATGTCTAAGAATATGTCCATTAACATTTTTCTTATTGTCTCTATTAAGGGGAAGACACAATGTTCGCGTGTTCTGTTTCACTAGCACTCACTGCACTATGTTACACTAACTGTTCATCACTAACTCGAAAGGTTTTGTCCTTTTAAGTCGTCTCACTAAGTCCGTGTTGTTGAGGAGCTGGATCGCCTCGACGTTCACATGTTGATGAAGTCTATGTTCATGAGCTTCGGCATACTTTTTCACTATATTTCTAACGAAGTCCACTTTGAGGTCCCGATGAAGATCTTCGTTTCTTACGTACCATGGGGCGTTTGCTATACCCCTCAGTACTTTGTTTTGGAATCGCTGAATTATTAGTAAATTACTTGGTTTGGTACATCCCCACAGCTGTATACCATAAGTCCATACTGGCATCAGGACTTGTTTGTACAAAAGTACTTTGTTGTGTATTGACAACGAGGAGTATTTGCCAAGTAACCAATACATGTTCCTATAGCGAATTTCCAGCTCGTCTCGTTTCTTTTTGACGTGTGCCTTCCAGCGAAGCTTTGCGTCCAGAGTCATGCCTAGGTATTTCGCTGTATTTTCATATGGTATGGTTATACCGTTTATGAACACAGGCTCATACTTGGGCCTTTTGTTGGTAAAGTCAATATGAATAGATTTTGTTTCATTTATTTTTAAACGCCATTTTTCAGTCCAGTAGGAGATGACGCTGACAGCTGTTTGGACTTTATCCACTGCTTCTTCGTGAGTCGAACCTGTAGCTATTGCTGTATCGTCTGCAAAAGTTGCAATGGCATTGTTTTTCATTTCGGGAATATCACAGGTGTATAATAAGTACAGGACCGGACCTAGTACACTTCCTTGTGGTACTCCAGCTTCTATATGCTTTATTTCTGAATAAGAATCTTCGTGTTTTATACGAAATGTTCTTTCAGAAATATAAGATTCCAGAATGTCTGAAAACTGCTTAGGCATCATTTTTCTTAGTTTGCAAATGAGGCCCTCGTGCCATACCTTGTCAAAAGCTTGTGCCACGTCGAGGAACACCGTCGTACAAACTTTTTTCTCTTCTAGAGCTTTTTCAATTAAATTAGTAATCCGGTGGACTTGATCTATTGTTGTATGTTTCTCCCTAAAGCCAAATTGATAGTCAGGGATTAATTTTCGTTCTTCTATAATAGGTTTCATTCTTTTCAAAAACAGTTTTTCAAATAGTTTGGCAATTATTGGCAACAAAGAGATTGGCCTATAAGATGTCGCCTCATGAGGAGGTTTACCAGGCTTGAGTATCATTATTACTTCGGCAAATTTCCAAACGTCAGGTACATATTTCAGTCTGAACGACGCGTTTATTAAAGTAGTCAGTTTAACAACTGCTTTGCGCGGTAGATTGTTCAGAGCCTCTCCTGTTATCAGGTCATAACCAGGAGATTTCTTTCGATTCATATTTTTTATTTCGCGTATCACTTCTCTAGGAGTAACGAGTTTTATTGCATGGTCGTCTTGTGATATTATGGTGTCTAGGTTGAAGTCTAATGCAGTACCTTCGTTGGGTTTAAATATATGCTCCAAATGGTTAGCAAATATGTTTGCCTTTTGTTCATTGTTTATGGCCCAGCTTCCATTCGGCATTTTGATGGGAGGGACCTGCATAATTGGTTTTTTAATATTTCTTGTAGCTTTCCACAGAGAATAATCTGACGTACGATCGCTAGTCAGTTCTCGAAGGTAGGTATTCATCAATTCTTCTTTGAAGCTTTTTATTTCTCTTGTGAGCTTTTTTGCTAGTCTGTTAAAAATTTGTTTATCTTGGGGATATCTGTTTGTTTGCCATTTTTTCTCTGTTTTCTTTTTTCAGCTATAAGGTCCCTGATTTCTGCTGGGTAAGAGTTGCCTCTAGCTCTCGTCTTCACCACAGGTGTGTTTCGCCAGGCACATTGTTGAATATTCACTATAAACTGCCTCAGGTCATCTTCGAGTTGCTCCGGGTTTTTAAGAGGAACTTTTAGATTAATTATCGATTCTAGATCAAGCTTGAAACTTTCCCAGTCAGTGTATTTATTTGTCAATGAGAGATGGTTTTCCTTTTGAATTATTCCGCTGGATACAGTTAGAATGATCGGCGAATGATCTGAACTCATGTCGTAACCCTCCTCAATGTGTAGAGTATCGAGGGAGAGATTTTTCAAGATAAAAAAGTCTATTAGATCTGGAATCTTTTGGGTATCAGTAGGCCAATAAGTAGGCTTGCCTGTAGATATGACATCACATTTGAGTTCTCTAACGGCTGATAATAGTTCTCTACCTTTGGTTGTCGTAAGTCTAGATCCCCAAAAAGTATTTTTCGCATTAAAGTCACCACCGAGTATAAACCTCGAGCCAAGTTGTTCAAACACATGTATATACCGCTCGGACTTGAGCGAATACCTAGGCGGGCAGTATATAGCTGATATAATAATAGGATATCGTTTTGTTTTTATACACACCGCAACAGCTTGTATATCTTCATCCTCAATCTTCTCTTTTTCGTAGTGGCAAATGTTCTCTTTTATTATGAGAGAGCTGCCCCCCCTTGGAGTATTATAGGGATGCAAGGCATGGTAAACTTTGTATCCTTTTATTTTAATAATTGTTTCCTTGGTGCAGTGTGACTCGGATATGAGACAAACATCAACATTTTCTGTGGTTAGGACAACTTCTATTTCATTTAGATGTTGAAGTAGCCCATTGGCATTCCATGCCATGATTTTGAGCGTCATTGTTTAGTATTTGGTAAGACAGCAGTTTTGGTGCTACGTTCCAGATTTTTTAGACGATTATCGAATGATGTCATGAAATTTAAGATAATGTTGATTTTATCTTCAATATTTTCTTGCGTTTTCAGCTGTGGTTTCGGTTTCAATTGTGACTGTGGTTGCGTTTGTCCAACTTTAGCTATTTGTGAATATGTTACGTCTTTTTTGACACTTTGAGTGGCTATTGCTTTTTTAATTTTGTTTGTCGCTGAAGTTCGAACAGCATTTGTACTACTCTTCATCGCCTTATTTTTTATATTTTGCAGTTCTTTGGCTACTATGCACCCTCGGTAATTAGCAGGGTGCGGTTGACCACAGTGTATGCATTTTGGCTTAGCATCCGCTGGTTTTGGACAGTCACGAGTAAGATGTTTACCCGTACATTTGACGCATCTAGGCTCCTTACAGCAGTATTTTTGGGTATGGCCATATGCTTGACATTTTTTGCACTGTGGAATCAATTTGGATGCTTTAATTGGTTGTATTTCTACTTTGCAACCGAGAATTGAGCTGATATTATAAATATTATTGATGTCTTCTTCTTTTTGAAATGACAGCATAAACATATTGAGAGGTTCTTTAGTCCTCCAGCTAAGTTTATTTGCCACTTCTATTATTTTAAGACCTTTAGATTTAAGGTCTTCAATAATTCTTCCAGGTTCATATGTGTGGTGAAGATTTTTTGCCATCACCCTAATTGGTCTGTCTTGTTTGTTCTCATACGAATGCCAGTGTTTGTTATTTTCTACTAGGAGCTTGGTAGTAGCCTTGTATGAGTTCTCGTTTTTAGTATTTATTTTAGCCGTATCACCTTTCATCATCTTAATAGTGAATGAATCACTAGGTGTACTATTAGTGAGAAAATCATAAAATTTCTGGTAGTCTTTAATACCTTCTACAATGATAGGAGGCGGTAGAGGTGCCTTCTTTTCCTTTGGCTTCTCCGAGCCATTTGTGGTAGGTTCGTCTTGTTGTGACGGGGAAGGTGTTAAGTTCCGTTTTCTTTTCTTCCTACTCTCTTGACGTATCCATTCAGTTTCTGAGGCTAGTTCCTCTTCGTCTGTTTCATACTGGACTTCAGAAGGAACTTCATTGTTGACTCCTGTTTTGTAAGAGGCCTGTTTTTTGTTGTCTTCTTCAGTCTTACGCAATTGTTGCTG
Source organism: Deilephila elpenor (assembly GCA_949752805.1). Classification (NCBI taxonomy): domain Eukaryota; kingdom Metazoa; phylum Arthropoda; class Insecta; order Lepidoptera; family Sphingidae; genus Deilephila; species Deilephila elpenor. Next base: position 385,692 of record OX457095.1, read on the forward strand.
AAGATTCTTGACTTTTATTTGAAGCTCATTTACTAAGCATTCCAATTTTTCGCGTAGCTGTTTTTCTTCGTTGTACAATTGGTACAACACTTGTTCCGTTTCAGTTTTTATTGTGATAGTGCTTTTCGGTTTTGCCATATTTAATGAATAAAATATAGCTTGGCCTTAACAGTTGTTAGTTGTTTTTTTGTCGATGTTTAGTAAACGTTGCAGAAATAATTTCTGGGTCATCGCGGCGATTGCGGTGCGCAGCACGTCACGAAGGGGTGATTGCTGTGTCAGCACTTTACCCGAGTACAAGCTAGAGCAGCAGTACGACACAACCGATCTCTGTAGCTGTCTAACAAGAACTTAAAAAATTGAATAAAAAAAAAAAAAATCAGTGACAGAAAGATGATTTTTGGAACACAGTTTTGTTAAAATAATAGTCATGTATAGCAATAAAAACATTTTTGGTAAAGTTATTAGCAGTAGGCCTTTCGTTACTTACAGCAATTGACTTTCAGTTTAAAGACCTGAAGAACGTCGTAAGTAGTTTAGTCACTTCTATGAAAATAGCTAAGTTCCGTATATTTCCAGACATTTAAAATGCTGTACTTGAAATATTAAATAAATTATGTACTATTATACTGTTTCCATTCGTTTATTTTATTTTTGACAGTTCACGCCTATAAAGTACGACATTACAGTAGAACAATATTTTGAAATAAAAGTAGATACTTTCTTGACGGGTAACGCCCACTTAGAGTTGTGCCATTCGTAACGAATGACCACAGATAACAAAAACGATTTTGAATAGAATCAATCAATCGGAATCATTTGAAATAAAATTACATTAAAATGCTAATGAAAACAGTTAAACGTAATATAGTACCCAATATTAGGATCGAATGTATTTGCTGCAAATTAATTAATATGAATAAAGGTATACGTATTGAAGTGACTTTTAATAAGAGTTTAATTTAAAATAATTACAATGATTACAACGAAAATAAATGTTTAGTACCTACTTGTAATAAACAGTTAAACCATGTTGGAATTCATAGTACTTTAAGGATTAAATAATTAAAACAACTAAAAGGTAATTTGTTAATATTTTTATTTATAAACAATCGTCTGTTTCGTCGGAATCGGCGTCGTCGTCACTCGTATCCCCAGTAACACTAATTATTAATGAGTGCATGGGTAAGTTGTCAAATGCGACATCGCGATCCCAATCAGACATTATTTCTTTCTTCGTCTTATCTACGACACTCGCCCAGTTATGAGGCGTCACATTTTCACACGCATTTTTAAGCAACTCCAGCATTTTGTTTGCGGTGAAAGGAGGAGTTGTATTTATTCTCGCAGCATATCCTTTCACTTGCGCCCATATTAGCTCTATGGCATTATACTGGCAATGATATGGAGGAATTCTAAGGACGGTGTGCCCATGTTCTGCAGCCATTTCATCTATAACGTATCGTTTAGGCTGCTTCCTCATTTTTAATATTTTAAGTAACTCTACTTTTAATAGGGACTCGTCCACCTCCTCGCCATTGTTACGGTGCCAGTTTATTATTTCATTTTTTTTACTGGCTTGCGTTGGCATTTTGTTAATTTGCCGAGAGTGATAGGACGCATTATCTATAAATATTGTTGATGGCTGTTCGAGTGACAATAACATTTCCCGAAACCATTTTTCATATACTTCGGAATTCATTTCTTCGTGGTAATCCCCTGTTTTCTTTGATTTAAAAGCTAACATAGCATCTTGCACAAATCCTTTTGCGGTTCCTGCATGACAAATTATAATTCTTTCACCTTTTCCCATTGGCACTGCGGTCGAGGAGCTAGCAGTGTTGTCAGTCCAAGTTTTTGATACCGTGTGATTCGCATTGAGCCAAGTTTCATCGGTGAAAACAACATTCGACCAGTCTTCTATTTTTTTAGCTTGTCTTAAAAATTCGCATCGATACAAAGCAACATCATTGCGTTCCATCAATATTTTTCTTTTGTCACATTTTTTGTATTGGAATCCAATCCTATTCAATACCTTCGCCAAAGAAGACTTTTGACCACGGAACAAGCCACTAGTTTTCAGAGATTGTACTAGGTTATGTAAAGTAGGAATCTCTTTTCTTTGGTAATAATCGTATATATGACGACGAATAGCATCACCATCAAAACTGTCAATTGCTGTCACTTTAAAGGGCTGACGTTTTTTCTTAGGTGTAGATGGCTTGTTTTGTTCCATGCCACTACTGCCGTAGCCTTCTTTAATTATTTTTGAAACTGTTGGAGCAGTAATACCTAATGCTGCTGAAACACGGTCTCTGATTTGAGTCACTGGTATAAGAGGTCCACCATTACGGCTTTCCCTTTCAAAGTACTCATGAAGTCGCAACACAAACTCCCTTGTTTGTCCTTTAAGCACCTTTCCTTTAGGCATTTTGAAAGTGATGAAGGCAGGTACGATGTTCTCAATTCAACCAAATGTAGGAATTCACGGGTAAAACAATACGGAGGAATATAAATACTCAACTCGACGTATGAAAAATGTGAATTAAAATTCAGCGAACGGAAAACACTAGCACGGGCGCGGGCGTCTCGTTGTGAGTGACCACAAAATGGCGGCGCGCGTCACCTGTCTGCCCAGTGTTGCCGTTTCACAATTTGTTTTTAACAACATTACTATTGCCGACGGAAGTGATAAGAATATTAACTTAACATGAGTAAATGGTTTATTTTAATATAATTATTAAATCAAGTAACTTAAATATCCCTGAAGTTTTATAAAACAATGCATGGAGCAAAAAATAAAATATTATGTATTAAATCGATTAAAACTTGTTCAAAAATAAAATCGTTTGTTATAAAAAATTGATTCGATAACGCATCAGGCCATCACTATTTGATTCAGTACTCGATGTGTCAAAAATAAAATAAACGAATGGAAACAGTATAAAGAAATGTAAAGCTGTAACAAACAATCGTAAAACCAGCGCCACCTTTATTACTCAAGAACTAAAGTTTGAGTGTCGTTAAGAGATGGCACCACGATCGAATTAGATCGCGCTATAATTTTATGCACACGCATAGTATATAAGGACACCGAGATCACATCTTCATGAGTTGAGAGAAAGAGAGAGGGGAACGGTCCACAGTACGGACCCGCCTAAGGACAAGTACTACTACACAGTGTCGCGTGTGCTTTCCACCTGGAGACGCTCGCTTGACTTTGTTGCATTGTCGCGCTTCCGGACAGCTTCCACTGTGTGGGACTGCCTCGGGACACTACATCGAACCCGTGTAGATTTTTGATAAATATAATTATTGTGAAACCTATAGTGTATCAAGTTGTGTGTGAGTAATAAACTGTTTTTTTACTTGACTTGGTGTTTCAACGTCTACGCCTTGTGACAACCCCAACCACATCCCCGCCACAAACTGGCGATCAACGTGGGCGAATTCGAAGATACCCGTTACAAACTGGCGACCAACGCGGGCGACTCGCAGACACCAGGGATTTACGTCACAAGATCGGGACGAGTATCATCAGCAAGTACAAGACGAGCACCAAACATGGCATTGACGGCGGAGCAATTCCAGAAACTGTTAGACCATAACACCCGTCAACAACAGTCTCTCATTGATGCTTTAACTTGCAACAAAAGTGGGACGATGACGAGATGCAACAGTTTTTTCAACGGCGAAAAGGAGATAGAAAAAGTTGAATCGTTTTTGTCATCTCTGCGCCTGTTCAAAAGTTTGGAAGGAATATCGGACAACGATTTCATCCAGGGTCTACCATTGGTGTTGCACAACGATGCTGCAATTTGGTGGCAGGGAGTAAAACACGAGATTTCTAGTGTAGAAAACTTTGAATCGCGCCTGAGAGACAAGTTTACACCACTAAAATTACCTCATCTTGTTTACCAGGAACTAACAAGTATCAAGCAAGGTTCCTCTGAAAGCACTGAAGACTTCGTAACCCGGAAGAGGATGTTGTTTTCTTTGCTCCCCGAACCTAAGCATCCGGAAACGCAGCAACTAGACATGATATACCATTTGCTGCGCTTAGACATCAGGGATAAGGCGCCACGCACATCATTCAACACATACAATCAGTTATTGGAATCGGCAAAGGGCATTGAGAACATCCTTAACGAAAAAAAGTCACGTAACAGCGCGGAAACTGTGCCACGGGTTACTAAAGTGAGATGTTCTTTCTGCAAGAATCCCGGCCATACAGCTGAAGAGTGCCGTAAGAAGAAGACAGCCAACATTCACAGGCAGAGCCTTAATTCAGCGGTCAGGCAAGCTCATCCACAGGCAGCAACAACATCACAGCCAAAATTTTCGTGCTATGGCTGTGGCGCTCCAAACGTTGTTCGCACAAACTGCCCCACATGTGCTCGAAAATCTACATCCACCGTGAAAAACGAAGAAGTTGGATTTTGTTCACTGGGTATTCGAGTAGAGACCAGACCACGGCCTGTCATACCGGCTACAATTGGAGGCATTAAAGGTTATCCATACATAGACACCTGCGCTAAAACAAACATCGCTTCATATACTCTGTACTGTCGATTGCGTGAGTTAGGGTATACTTTCAATAAACAGCAAGTGGACCTCACTTTGGCGGATGGCGTTACGAAAAAGCATACCGTTCTGACAGTTAGAGCAGATGTGGAAGTATATGGACGAGTGTTTCCCACATCTTTCATCGTACTACCAGAGTCCCGAAGAAACAAAACATTACTTGGTATCGGATTTCTTACCAGAGCAATGATGGTACTCAACTTACCCCAATTCACATGGCATTTTGTGGACAACCCAAATGATACATATGAGTTGTTCACAGAAGACTTTGTTAAGTTTGAGGAGAACACGACACAGCCAAGCGTCCAACAACTAGGCCTAACGCCAAACACTGCTTATGCTCCTGGCCAAACAACGCTAACGAACATTGAATCCGAACCAGACAGTGTATCAATTCCCGATACGATGTCAGACGCAAGCCTTCCTAACCAGAATGCCACAATAAAAAGAGAGTACCAGCTGAAACCCATAGCTCTCGAGAGTCCTAAGCGAAGTAGGACACTATTCGATGGGTATTCACCTAGGTTTAATTACATGTACCGCGATGCACAATTGAACATTCAAAGACAAGAAGTAAATTTGTCACCTCGATCGATGGCTCTATTTCCCGAGACAGCGGATGTTAGGATTGATACAATCGACATTGTATTACCCGCAAATAATGAATTAAGCATTGAGCAGCAAAACCAGTTAAAAGGTCTTCTCACCAACTTCGAGGATGTGTTTATATCCAAGAAGGAACCAGCAAGACACGTACAGCATGCTATTAATACAGGGGACCACGGACCAATATCAGTTCCACCATACAGATTATCTCCGCTGCGTCGGGAGACTCTACGCAAAGAACTTGACAAGATGCTGCAAGACGGAATTATTGAACCGCGGATTACGCCGTGGGCAGCACCGGTAGTTCTGGTTCCGAAGAAGAATGGAGATGTACGAGTTTGCGTCGATTATCGGCGCCTTAACTCCATAACAGTACCTGATTCGTACCCAATGCCAAGAATTGATGACTTACTACATGAAGCTAAGCCGACATCCTTCATGTCTAGTCTTGATCTCAAGGCAGGATATTGGCAGATTGAAATCAGCCCACAAGACGTAAACAAAACAGGTTTCATTACCCCATTCGGGATTTACGTTTTCAAACGCATGCCTTTCGGATTGCGGAATGCACCCGCCACATTTCAAAGAGTAATTGACAGATTTCGAGTAACTTTGACTGATGTCAAAATGCTCGCATATTTGGATGATCTCATTCTATTCTCCAGTTCATTCAGCTCACACCTCACCGATTTGTCGAAGGTTTTTACCAAAATGCGCGAATTTAACCTGACTGTCAATTTGGGCAAGTTTAAATTCTGTTGCTCTTCAATTAAATATTTGGGTCACCTTATCACGCCTCTTGGACTCAAAGTGGACCCCGAGAAAACAGCAACAGTAGCAAATCTTGCAACACCCAGCAATTTACAGCACTTAGTATCCTTCCTGCAAACTTGCTCATGGTATCGCAGATTCATTAGTAACTTTTCAACTATCGCACAACCATTAACCAAGTTGACCAAGAAAGGTGCGAAATGGACTTGGACACCAGCACAACAAGAAGCTTATGATGGAGCTAAAACTTCGTCTCACTACGGCTCCCGTACTAAAACAAGCCGATGAAACAAAACCATTCATCATTAAAACAGATGCAAGCGGTTATGCCTTAGGGGCGGTTTTGGTCCAGGGGGAGGGTGAAGAGGAGCATCCGGTCGAATATGCAAGTCGTCTATTGACCGCAACGGAGAGAAATTACTCTACAACAGAACGCGAAGCACTTGCAGTTGTTTGGGCGGTAGCGAAGTTCAGAAGCTATATAGAGGGAGTACCAGTTACACTAGTGACTGACCATCAAGCTCTGAAGTGGCTTATGTCTTTGAAATCGCCTACCGGAAAATTAGCCAGATGGGCTTTACAACTGCAACCATACAATATCACTATAGAGTACAAACCCGGTCGTACTAACGTCATTGCAGACACCCTGTCGCGACCTCCATGCACTGAAGAAAACAGAGCAAATTGTGGCTCTTGCGCCATCACCATGGACATGCCAGTACGTAGTCAAAGTGACATACGTGAAGAGCAATTAAAGGATCCTGTTATAGCTCGAATTATTGAAGATTTTGAGAAGAATACCGTCGAGAATGTTACTTACTGGAGTAACAAAGGTTACTTCATGAACGACGGCATGCTTTACCGTTTAGCACCAGATTCTGAAGCCGATGATGCACAACTAGTTGCACCCGAGCATGAATGGGCAAATATACTTGCCGCGTATCACGACGATCCGATGGCTGGACATTATGGTGCAGAAAAGACGCACGCACGCATTTCAAAGAGATACTTCTGGAGAGGTATGCGCAAGTACATCGAATCATACGTGCAGAATTGCATTCCCTGTCAGCGCTATAAGCCTTCTAACCGGAAACCAGCGGGCTTACTGCAAACAACTGCCCTAAATAAGAGATTTGAGGCTATATCATTGGACCTATTCGGTCCCTTACCTGTCTCTCCAGATAACAAAAATTGGATCTTGATAGTACAGGATAACGCCACACGCTGGGTCGAATTATTCTCCCTACAGAGTGCAACAGCGGAAGCATGTGCCGAAACCTTACTCAATGAGGTCATTCTGAAATATGGGCTACCACGACGATTGACAAGCGATAATGGGGCCCAGTTCATTAGTGCAGTTATGCAAAAGTTATGTTTTTGTCTAGGAATCAAGCATACGCTAACACCCATATATCATCCGGAAGCAAATCCTGTGGAACGACGCAACCGAGATTTGAAAACACAACTTGGAATCTTGGTTGAGGGAAACCATGGCAATTGGTCAGATAAACTTCCAAGCATTCGCTTTGCAATGAATACGGCTGTCTGCTCTTCAACAGGACACTCCCCCGCTTACCTAACCTTTGGGAGAGAGTTAAGGACAACAGATGATATCCAGCATGATTTTCGTCAGATAGTCGATTCTGAGAACTTCGTAGCTGAAATTACACCAAAGCTCAAAAGCATGGCTAATACTATGCAACATGTTAAAGAAGTTCAGGAGATGAAAGAAGAAGCTCGAAAGGAGTATATAGATAAACAGAGGAGGGAAAGTCCACATTATACAACTGGTGATCTAGTTCTAGCGAACGTGCACCCCATAAGCAGAGCAGCTAAGGGTTATAGTTCCAAGCTCGCCCCCAAACGGGATGGACCATACATGATAGTAGCTCAGAATGGGCCTGCATCCTACAAGCTTGCGAACATTGGAGATCCTGATACGATTATAGGCACTTATCACACCTCAGCTTTGAGGCCTTATACAAGAGCTGAGAAAGAACTACCAGTTCCGATCCAACCCTTACGCAAAAGAGGACGCCCACGCAAGGCTAAATAGGAAGACCGATTTTATTCAGTTTCCTCGTCGGGACGCCTTTAGAAACTGAGGGGGAGACTGTAACAAACAATCGTAAAACCAGCGCCACCTTTATTACTCAAGAACTAAAGTTTGAGTGTCGTTAAGAGATGGCACCACGATCGAATTAGATCGCGCTATAATTTTATGCACACGCATAGTATATAAGGACACCGAGATCACATCTTCATGAGTTGAGAGAAAGAGAGAGGGGAACGGTCCACAGTACGGACCCGCCTAAGGACAAGTACTACTACATAGTGTCGCGTGTGCTTTCCACCTGGAGACGCTCGCTTGACTTTGTTGCATTGTCGCGCTTCCGGACAGCTTCCACTGTGTGGGACTGCCTCGGGACACTACATCGAACCCGTGTAGATTTTTGATAAATATAATTATTGTGAAACCTATAGTGTATCAAGTTGTGTGTGAGTAATAAACTGTTTTTTTACTTGACTTGGTGTTTCAACGTCTACGCCTTGTGACAACCCCAACCACATCCCCGCCACAAACTGGCGATCAACGTGGGCGAATTCGAAGATACCCGTTACAAAGCTAACTTTTAAAAAATACTGATACAAATAAAATGCTATAAGTTTATTAATGTTTCATAAAAACGTAGCTTGCTCTCAAAGAGCATATATAATAACATTTAATTTATTATTTTAAGTAGGAACATTGAACAGTACACAATTATAACATAGGTAAGTATTTATGGGTGTAAATACTACTGTAAGTAGGTATAAAAGGAAGCGCAGGCTAAAATTCGACGGCGTAACCAATTTTGTTGGAAGTAAAATGTCACAAAACAATACAATAAATGTTCAATAATTGTATAAGTCCTACCTTAAAAAATGAGTTTTTTCTTTATTTACAAGTATTTATACTCACTAAAATGTAGTAACAAAGAAATTATTTTGAAATCTTAAATAGAAAAGTGCTGTAATCTTATGGCAAACTTAAATTACAGAATGAATGAATGCTGTAAGGAATCTTTTCGTAAGTTGCTTTAATTCCATAAGAATGATAGGTCGCTAGGTGGCGCTACAGTGTGTTAACGTAATTACTTAAGCTCTCAGAAAAAAATTGTTTAAAAATAGTCTGAATGTGTAAAGTTCTTTTTTAACAGTTGTGACGTGTAGTAATAACTCAGTACTTTTTGTGAAAGTATAAGACAGTGCCAATTACGTGTAACCAGTGACGATTAAAAAGTGTTCTACGAAGTTTTTGTGAACTCCAAAATATTGATGCTTATCCAGGACAGTTCATAACAAAATTGTGGGAGGAGACACTGTACTTAAATCTGAAAAGTGTGCAATGTACAAGCTGCAGCGAACGGTGTGCGTTGTGAAAAACAAATAACGTATCCTGTTCAAAATTCACATTCCTAATTTTATTGTGCTGCCATCTCTCGTCAAGAGAAGTGAACTATCTATCTATCTCACCACATATTGAACGTATCCGCATATTATTGCCATCGGCCACTAGGTGGCGGTAATAACTAAGGAGGGTTTAAATTTTCGCACTTTTCTCTAGGTGGCGCCTTTTTCTTCTTAACCTTTAAAATGATTTGCAGTGGATGCAATACTCGTCTCATGACTGGCGCTTCATTATTAAAGTGCTGTTCGTATAAAGGTCATTATCACTGCGAGTGCCTAAATATTGACTCCACCCAATATGCCGCACTTACTAACGACTTAAAGTCAAGTTGGAAGTGCCCATCATGCAAGAACATCACACGCCGTGGTCGCTCAAACCTAAATACTCCGGTGCGCTCTTCATTGATGCTAGTTGTTGAGAATCCCAACACGCCAGAATCTGATTCCTCCATGGATATGTCATGTGATAATTTAGAGATTAATGCATCTACTTCTTGCAACAATGACATACATCTGCAATCACCTCTACCTGGGCCGATTCAGAGTGTGGATGCGTCAGAGCGTGACATAAATTTCGGCAAGTTCGCTCAAGATTTACAAGCTACACTACAGACGTGGAGGGCGGACATGGACCGAACCATTGGAAAGATGAGTGAATCAATTAATGTAACACTATCTGAGTTAAAAACCGAGATACACATAATGAGAACAGAGAACGCTTCCCTTAAATCTCAAGTAGGGGAACTGTCGAAAGTTGTGGTAGAACTGCAGTCCACGGTCGATTATCAAGCTACCGATCATATGGACCTTAAAAACCGTGTCGAAGATCTATCAACAGAGCTACGATGCGTGAAAAATAATAACAACACCGTCGAACTACTACAAACTAAAATTAACAACCTGGAACAACAAAGTACAGATTGGTAAAAAAGTGTAAAAACGGAACTAATCCTTTATTTCATCTGGCCACATTGTTACATCATTGACATTTGTGAATTTTCATTGGATTCCGCGCTGAAGATTTAGTTTTTAGCCAAATACTTGCAGTGAGAACCTTTATCTGAAGCGAATAGTAATACAAAATGAATAAAACTATTAGAAGTTCCGCAAGGGAAATTATTTATAAAGTTTACCCACGCTGTCTTGCAAAATATTAAGCAAAAACAAGTTTGTCGGACCTCGATGATGTTTACCAAAGAATCGCCGATATGACTGGTAAGTGGAAGTTTATTTTGTTATATTTCAGTCAATCTTATATTATTCTATAGATGTAGAGTGGTTTTTAATTCTTGTCCTACGTATTCTTTAATAATTAGCAATTTTCTTATCAAGCCTCTAGGTTATGTTTACATTCAAGTGACAGAATCAGTTTAGAGATTGACTACCACAACTTGATACTTTTTTACTTGATTCACCAATAATTAGTTATATCTTTGAACACTATTTCTGATTCAAAAAGTGGAGGTTTTTCTCTTAATAATAATAAATACACCCAACAGTCACATACATAGTCCTGACCCCACCCTAAGATCGAATCTTGTGTTCTGTTGTGGGCGTCAGAAACTACGACATATTTTTCGTCTCACAAACACCCAGGCCCGAAACAAAAATGCCCGTGGATTACACAAAAAAATTCTTGGTGCTCGGGATCGAATCCGTGACCTGGCGTTTCACAGCCGGTGTATAACGAATTGCGCCACAGAGGCTGATCATTATTTTTAATCAACGATGTGTTAATTTCTACATAATTTTCAGGTTAATCCGTCAATACTGTTAAAAAAATTGCTCGTGAAGAGCAACTAAATAAGGGTGTATTCTCCACACCTGGAAAACATAAACAAGGTCGTCCGAAAATGAAACTTTGATTTATGTGCCATCAGGCAAAAAGTTCAGTTCCTCTACACAGGGAGAAAACAGGTACTACTTTAATGTAATTTAGCTTGGAGTTGTAATCTTTCTTGTATATTATAGTTTATAATAATAATATTTTTATATGCATTTGGTTTTTATAATCTTAGTTTTTTTATACATGTATAAAAACTAAGATTTCAAATAAAGAGGAATAATAACAATAAATGTTGGATACACATGAATATTTTCTATAACTAAGTATTTACTTTATTTTCAGGTCCTAAAATTGCGAAATTTTCTTCCGGGGGTAAGGGACGAACTGAATTTCAATGGAAGTCGTAAACATATTCTGAGAAAAGTTCTGAATCGATATGTTCGGATATCCAATATTTAGAAGAGAGTTGCTCAGACTGAAAGACACACTGAGAAATTTTTTATCTGAAAATTACAATGTTGTTACTAAAGTTCTTAATAAACTAATAAAATGAATAAATATTGGTTTACTTTTTTATAAGACAAAGACACCTTTATCATAACTCGTATGTCAAACTGTAAACATTACACCCAAATAATTAAAGTAATATTTTATATAATCATTTTATATAAACCTACCAACATTCAGTCTTAAATTAAAATCAAGAGTCGATTTTCGATGAAGTTCGATCTTTATACGTTTTTATAGTGACTATTCAAGTTAACATTTTAGTTAATTATCCGCTATTAAATAATGTAATTTGATTGGATTATATTTAATTGAATGTTTTTATCTTATTTTAAACTAAGTATCAAAACTAAAAACCGAACTATACAGGGATGCCATATAAACAGCTCAGTGGCGCCTCCATTTATTTTTACATTTTTTTGCCAACCTGTAGACAATGCAATTTAGAAATATGCAATGTACCTGAGAAGCGAGGCGAGAATTTGATTGTTGTCATGGACTCCATTGGATCGGCAATCGGATGTACCATATCCAATCAAGATATAGTTTCTATTCATCGAGTGCCACATGCCCACCAACATAATAACAAACCTAAAAATATTATAGCAAAGCTTTCAACGCGGACACTTCGTGACAACCTCCTGAGCGCTTTTCGTCTGGCCAAAGGTCTGAAAACTGATTGCTTGGGAATTGCTGGCCCCCCGGCGCCGATCTACCTGAACGAGCACATTACTCTCAAAAGGACACAACTTTTTCGTGATTCTCGAGAGGCAGCAAAACGCTGCGGTTTTAAGTATGTATGGATTAAACACGCCACCATACTTGCCCGTGAGTCAAATAATTCTCCGATTTTTTCAATACGTTCGCAGGAGGATGTCAAGAAGATTAAATGCACTTCTCATAGAAATAAGTCTCAAAATGCTAATAACTGTACTTAATTCTAACTTTATCAGCAAAAATTTCAATTTCAATATGTGTAACTATATGTACTGTCCGTGTCTTTATATGCTTATTGTTCGTTATACATTTCTTATTCATGTGTCAACTTTATATCTTGGTCCTCTATATTTTGAAACAACCGACAAATTCCCGACGTCAACAATCTCTTATGGTTTAAGTAACTACCCCGTAGCATTAATACATTTATATTTAATATTATTAATTAATTACTGCCTCGGTGGCGTAGTTGTATTACGGTACGGTTACAAAGCTGAGGTCTCGGGTTCGAGTCCCGGGTCGGGCAAAGTGATATTGGATTTTTCTATTCATTATCAGCCCGGAGTCAGGAATTTGTGCCCGATATGGCGATAGGCTCGCCCCCTATCACATCGTGGGACGGAACATGCAGGGCGAAATGTGGGTGTCCTAGTGGCGCCTCTGCCTACCCCTTCGGGGATAAAGGCGTGAGTTTATGTATGTATGTATGTAATTAATTACGTACAACCGTGAATAATCTAACTTTATATTATCAAAATTGCGGTGGCACTCGCACCAAACTGCAAGAACTATATTTGAATGTTTTATCATGTTGTTATGACATTATCATTCTCACTGAGACCTGGCTTACTCCCGATATAGCAGATACTGAACTGGCTGATCAGCGCTACTCAGTTCATAGATGCGACCGTGACCGCGTTGCAACGGGTAAACGTGATGGAAGAGGAGTACTCATGTTGATACATAAAAAGTTATGTCCTACGCGTATTAGCCTATCGCCAGTAATGCACGGGAATTTACTCTTTGAACAAGTATTTGTGTCCATACCTAGCGCTGACTGTTCAAAACGTCATGTCATAGGCGCTGTGTATATACCTCCTGCCATGCGCAATGATACCTATACACTCCACTTCGCTATGGTATTAAATCTCTTTCAATGCATAGACATAGATCATTTCTTCCTAATCGGGGACTATAATCTACCTTACGTGTCGTGGACCCCTCCAAATAACTCCAATAGTGACGGTATTTGCAGCGGAACTTCATATTTATGTGACAATCTGCATGCTTTTATGACTTCAACGAATGTCTCCCAATATAATTTTATAACCAATGGACATATTCAAAGCCGAAATTTGGATCTGGTTTTTTCTAATACCGCTGTTTCAGTCAGGCAGGCGTCGCATCTTCTTTTTAAACCCAGTTCTTACCACCCACCTCTATTAATTGATGCTCCTTTACCCCTCTCTCAAACCTATCTTAAGAGACTTCCCTCGACAAGACTAAACTTTCGTCGAGCTGACTATGAGGCAATTAATAAACACCTTGATGAAATTGACTGCCTCGGTGGCGTAGTTGTATTACGGTACGGTTACAAAGCTGAGGTCTCGGGTTCGAGTCCCGGGTCGGGCAAAGTGATATTGGATTTTTCTATTCATTATCAGCCCGGAGTCTGATTTTGTGCCCGATATGGCGATAGGCTCGCCCCCTATCACATCATGAGACGAAACATACAAGGCGAAATGTGGGTGTCCTGGTGGCGCCTCTGCCTACCCCTTCGGGGATAAAGGCGTGAGTTTATGTATGTATGTATGTATGTATGTATGTATGATGAAATTGATTGGGATTCTATGTTGTCACAGTTGCCTTCAGAGCCGGAACTTGAGGTATTGTACTCAATCATTTATAAAACTATCAAGGATAATATTCCTCTGGTGTCGAGAAGGTCCTCCAAATTTCCCATCTGGTTTTTATTTTATTTTAACTTCACATACAAACATATTGTACATAGGCGGACTTAATGCCAAAGGCATTCTCTTCCAGTCTACCTTGAGATGGTGCAGAGATGATAGAAGTAGGGGTACAAATGCTTATTTGATTTGATATTTACTTATGAATATACGTAAATTATATAAACATGTACTATAATATAAATACATAAAAAATATATATATTATATACATTATAAATATACTATAATATATATACATATATACCGCGTTGATACGACGGATGGGCATTAAATTACACTACGTATACTATACGTCCTTAGTATTAATTCGACACGGCACAAAAATTAATAATACCAAAAATGAGATTTTGTTTGTTTCAAGCAAACTAAATAGCCTACAAATAAGTGTAAAACGCAACCATCCTTTGTAAATAAATTTCACTGACCATTGATTAACTGAACTGGCAACGTCGCGCGGGGCATGTGTTATCGTCGTGTCGTGGCGGGACGCCGCGCCGGCGCACCGCGCGTATTTACGTAGTTTTGAAGGTAGTTTTAGGTCTAAAATTCGTTCTTCCCAAGCAGCGGGTATTTGCCGCGCTGGCACTCCCTCCTGTTGCGGCACTATACTTTTGTTGTCTCGTATCTTTGTACTGCCAATGTTATTGAGCGGGCGTTCCTGGGGCAATTGTGGCTGTCACCATACCTTTCGCGGTATGTACACAGAACTAAAGCTGTTTTTCCATGGCATTCGCCGTAAATAAAAACCAAGCAGTGTATTCTGACGCAGTGTATGTTACACGAGGCATTGTTAAAAAGTTTAATTACAAACACAAACACAATTTAATTACGTGTCCTTGACAATAAAAATAGTCAATAACTAAAAAAACATTTACTAATAATTATCCCAAGTTACGTGTCCTATCACAATAACAATACAAAATCACAATTGTCGGCGCGAGATCGACAAGATAAAAGCGGCGCGGCGCGGCGGCGCAAGAGTTTCCGTGTTACATCCGTTCCGAAAGGATAGCGACGGCGCACTAAAATAACAATTTCTTTAGCAAACAATTTTTATTTGTTAAGATGCAATAGCAACACACTGACCTATTTCTATTTCTTTTACGCGCGGGATGTTTTGCTATGATTTGTCTCTCTCGTAATGAAAGTGCAGGTGTGTATTTATTGCTTCCTTATTTGCATCGCCAACTTTTTAAGTAATTTAGTTGTACTTTATTATGTGACTTGTGTAAGAGCGGCAACAGCGCGTAGATTTTAGTAGGATCTATCGTTTTAAGGTGTTTGACCTGTGCGTTAGACATAATCAGCTGTTAGAAAAGCTACATCGTGTTCAAATGGGGCAAAAACTTACAAAATCATTTATGACTAAGCTACTGCTCTTATTTAATTGATTTTTAGTACAGAACTTTGAAATGGTACCTAGTATAAGCAGTTTAAAAAAATGCCCATCGGTCGTATCAACTTTGTATACCGCGTTGATACGACAGATGGGCATTAAATTACACTACGTATACAATACGTCCTTAGTATTAATTCGACACGGCACAAAAATTAATAATACCAAAAATGAGATTTTGTTTGTTTCAAGCAAATTAAATAACCTACAAATAAGAGTAATACGCAACCATCCTTTGTAAATAAATTTCACTGACCATTGATGAACTGAACTGGCAACGTCGCGCGGGGCGTGTGTTATCGTCGTGTCGTGGCGAGACGCCGCGCGCCGGCGCACCGCGCGTAGTTACGTAGTTTTGAAGGTAGTTTTAAGTCTAAAATTGCTCGTCTCGACAACGCTGCGAGTCGGTCGTGTACTTTATTAGTTATTACGTATAAGTGTTATCTGTTTACAACACGTGTGAGCCGCCGCGCCGGCTATCGCGAGTACCGTTAGGTTTCTACCTGCGGGCACCGCGCTGCGCCGGCAGCCTCTCAATTAAAAATGAATACAATTAGCACTGAGGACAAATTCATAAACGAAGTTATCAATCGCGCGAACGACATCTTGAATGATTTAAATAAGCAAAGCAATTGTGATAAAGTAGAGGAAGAAATGATGGATGTGGCTAGTGAATCGACCCTAAACAGTACCTTATTGAAGAGGAAATCATGCGATGAAGGAGAACTGGAGGACCTGAAGAACAGAAGAAGTAAAAGAGAAAGAGAAGATGAAGGTGAGTGGACTATAGTACAAAATCAAGAGAAAAAACGTAAAGCCGTGGAAAAAGAAGAAAAAATAGAAATGTATATATCTTCGAATGAAATCATGCCAAAACAGTTCTCAATAGCAAAATTTTTTAAAAGTATGGGCTTAGAAGATGTTCAAAAAGTGAGATATATTAACCCATACAAAATAAGATTAGATTTAACATCGGAATTAAGCGCAGAACAACTTGAGAAGTCTAAGATGATTAAGGATAGAGGATGGAGAGTACAACGGGCTATGGAAGTAAATTTATCGTATGGTGTAATTAAAAATGTTGATTTAGATATGACGGAAGAGGAAATTTTAAAGAGTATCGTATGCCCAGAAACAGCGGAACTCATATCCGTACACAGACTTATGCGTCGAAACTCAGAGGGAGAAGGATGGATTCCCAGTGAAGCTGTACGCCTGACCTTTAAAGGATCATACCGTCCGCCTTATGTTTTTGTTGAGAATATGAAAATCAACGTAGGTCTTTTCGTATTTCCAGTATCCCAGTGTTCCAGATGCTGGAAACTCGGCCACTCAATCAAAAAATGTCCATCAATAAAACCATCCTGTCCTAAATGTGGTAATAACCATAGCAACTGCGATACTACCATATTTAAATGCATTAATTGTGGTGGTCAACACATGGCCCTAGCCAGATCTTGCCCAGCATATATTAGAGAGAAGAGGCTAAGACAGCTTATGGCTGAGTTTAATTGCACATACCGACGAGCCCTGACAATTTATGTACCTGTCAAATCAGATCAACTTTTTGACACTAAGCCGAAAGAAAAACACCGTGACATAATTTCAACTGAAACATCACCGGTCAACAGCACGGGGATCCGTAGTGAAACCCACTCATACGCAACTGCAGTTACAACAGCTAAAGCCCATGATAAACCGCCACTTTATGTGTTTAAAAAGAAAAACAAGAACAAAGAACATTCACAAGATTTCTTAGAATCTGAAGCTTTGGACAGTTATCACACGTCAAGTCAAACCACTATTAATGAAGACAAAGGAAGTAAAAGGGAAATAAATTTTGAAGAGCTATTAACTAGATTAAAAAATATATTATTCCTTAAAGATGTAACCATACAAGTAAAAGTAAGGAGTGCTTTAAAATGTTGCTTGGAGTGGATTATCTTAGTATTAGTTGAAAATGTTTCGGACTGGCCTATGCTGAAGCTTATATTAGAGTATTTTACTACATCATAGATCAAGTTCATAATTTAATCAAATTTAATATAATTCAATGGAATTCCCTTAGTATCAGACCAAGGCTGGTAACGTTTGAACAGTTATTACACCAAGAACACATCCATATAGCGGCTCTAAGTGAGACTTGGCTTAATTCGGATTATCAACTTAAAATTAGCGGTTATAATGTATTTAGATCTGACCGTTCTGATTTATACGGTGGTGTAGCCATTTTAACGCATAAGTCAGTAAAAGCTCAATTACAACATGTTCCGAATTTAACTTCAGGAATCGAAATTATTCATGTAACATATTATGTGTAACATATGTAACATATACATATTTAACTGTCCCTTAGTCGAACATGTTATCTCAGTTTACTGTCCTAGCACTGTAAGAACCACACAAAGTGACTGGTGCTCTCTTTTTTCTTTGGCTTCAAAAAAAACATTAATATTAGGTGACTTTAATGCTCACCATCTTAACTGGTCTTGTCGAAATGATATGCGAGGTCAACAGATCTTTGAATCATTAATGGAGAAGGATTTTGTCACTTTAAATAATGGAAACCCCACTCGCCTTAGATTAAGTAATGGCAACCTCCAACGTTCAGCCCCAGATTTATCTATCGCCTCCTCCGATATAGCATTGAGCTTGACTTGGAATGTAACGAACGAAAGCCTTGGCAGTGATCATTTAATAATCCAGATGTCTATGTTATATTCTAAACCAAACTCAATTCAGTCCTTCAAGAGAAACTTTAAAAAAGCCCATTGGAGTTTATATGCACAGTTTATTGATGATGAGTTATATAATTTTGTATTACCTGATGATCCACAAGAAGCTTACAATTTATTTACGAACATTATTAATAAGGCAGCAGACAAACATATACCAAACGTTAAGTTTAATCGAGATCCTACTACCAAATTTCGCCCAAAGCCATACTGGACTCCCGAACTTTCCAAGCTCGTTGCCGAACGTAGGTTAGCTTTAAAATTCTTTCGAAGAAATCCTACGCCACGAAATTTGGAGTTTCTTCAAGACAAAATTCGAATTGCACAAATGAAAATTAGAAGAGCAAAAAGTGAGTCCTGGTCTAAATTCTGTTCCTCCATTTATGAAGCTACTTCTTATTCTGATATGTGGCAAAGAATGAGATGGCTAAAGGGCATAAAATCTCCTGTACAACATGTCAACCAACATATTGCTTATAAATTGCTATCAAACCTCACGCCTCATTTTGTTATTCCAAAAATGCCGGATTTTGGTAATTCGAATACCCAAATTGAATCCTTAATTTCATTAACTGAGTTGAATTGTTGTATTAAATCGAAAGACACTGCACCTGGACGGGATAATATTTCCTTCTCAATGATTAAAAATCTCCCTTTGGCTGGTAAAAAATACTTATTTCGTTATTTAACTTACTATTTAAAACTAGTTATGTCCCTTTGCAATGGCGCTGTATTAGTATAGTGCCAATCCCAAAATCTGGCAGAGACCCTTCTGTAGTTTCATCTTTTCGGCCCATTGCACTGATGTCCTGTTTATGCAAAATTTTTCATTCCATACTTAACTATAGGCTTGAGTGGTATCTTGAGAAAAATAACACCTTTTCGCAAGAAACCACTGGGTTCCGAAAATCTAAATCGTGCTTGGATAGCCTTAGTTGTTTAATTACCCGAATTCAAGCAGGATTTTCCAATGACCAGACGACCGTTTGCTGTTTTATGGACATTGAGAACGCCTACAATAATATAGACATTTTTAACCTTTTGAATAACTTAGATGAATTGGGAGTAGGGAAAAAAGTATGCTACTATTTATGGAACTTTTTAAAAAAAAGAATTTTACACATAAATGTGACAGAAGGAAACTCCTGGATATGAACTTTTTATATAAAACTTTAAGAAATCAAGTAGATTGTCCACCGTTGCTAGACTTAATAAAAATACGTGTCCCTAGTCGTTTACCAAGAAAACCCATGGGGTTATTATGTCCACCTCCATCAAGAACTAATCTTAAGCAAAATTCTACAATAGCCAGGTTATCCAGGTCCTACAACTCTCTCGGCCAAAGCGTTGATGTGTTTAATGACTCAATGGGTACTTTCAAGACTGAAGTTCTAAAATTAATTAGTGATAAGAAATTGTAGACATATTATTTATTTTCATAAATTTATTTTTGTTTTTTTTCCTTTTTTAATTCATTTTAATTGTTATTTCTTACTAATTTCTAGTTTAGTTATTGTTTCACTTTGTATAATTTTAATATTTTATGATTATAGTATATTCCTTTATGTTTATAAAATTTAATTCTAGTATTACTTAGCAGTTATTTGTTATTCAGTGCATGTTGTGACGCCTGCAGGTAGTACATTTAACATGTTACCAATTTAATGTTTGTATTAAATATAAGATAATGTAATTACCACTGGTAGTCCTAAATAAATAAAAAAAAAATAAAAAAAAAAAAAAAAAAAAAAATAAGAGGGTAGTACGATAAGCAGAATCTCCAGCCATGGAATTGCTCAAGGAGATCCCCTGTCTCCCCTTCTCTTCAATGTAGCTACATATAAAATTTGTAAAGCGATAAACAGTGTATATATCTCCCAGTATGCGGATGATTTTATATTATATGTGTCTTCGCAAAGTACTAATATGGCCAGAATAAAACTTCAATCAGCTTTAAACCAAATCTCAGAAATGTTAAATAATTTGGGACTCGAAATATCGGTGCCAAAAACTAAGGTTTGTATTTTTAAAAAGAGCCCATTTAGAGACAATATGCCGTCAACTATAGGCGATGCAACAGTAGAAGTTGTAGAGGTAATAAAATATCTGGGTCTATGGTTGGATCGTTCTCTTCGGTGGAAAAAACACATAGACGAAACAGTTACCAAGGTATCTAAATATTTAAATATATTTAAAGTTTTATCTGAATCAGGTTGGGGAGTACATCCAAAATTTTTAAGAACCTTATACATATCCTTGATCCGCAGTAGATTGGACTACGCTAGTTTTTTGTACAGCAACTCCAGTGATACTAATTTATGTAAGCTCGACAAAATTCAAAATTGTGCTATGAGAATCATTGGAGGTTTTGTTAAAAGCACACCCATCCACGTGATGGAAAGTGAGCTCGGTCTGCAGCCTTTATTCATTCGGAGACGTTATTTAGGCGGAAAATTCTGGCTCAAATGTAAATATTTTTCAAATTTATTAAACAAACAAATTTTAGGTGAACTCTTACCCCTTTGTAGAAACCGGTTTTGGAACAATAGGAAACTGCCTGAGCTAATAACTTCACATAATGTTTTTCAATCTGTGGATATGTACTCTTCCGATCAACTAGGGATGTTTTCTTTGGATAGCTGGGTTTGTAACTTTGATTTTGATATAATTATAAATTGTAATGTTGACGGTATTACAAAATCAAAAGCAAACTATAACAAATATCATCTTCAGAGTATATGTACCAAACATCTTAACAACAATTACAATGGATGCTATTATATGTACACGGATGGCTCCAAAAATGAACATGGCGCAGGAGCAGCGTTTTATGATCCCCAGCAAAGGGTATCCGCAAAATTCAAAATTAATCCAAATCTCTGTATAATGTCGGCTGAATTGATTGCTATTTCTGAAGCCTTGTCTTATTTCTTTACGGTTTCTGCAAGCAAGTTAGTTATAATAACAGATTCGAAGAGCTCCCTTCAACATCTGGCTCGATGCAACTCGGCTTTCCGAGGCACACCGACAGCCTATACAATCATGAAATTAATTTCACAGCTTCAGAGTCAATCGAAATCTGTTTACATTCAATGGGTTCCCTCGCATATTAATTTAAATGGAAACGAAATTGCTGATAATCTTGCAAAAGAAGCCATATCAGACGGTATTCCCCATTTTATGCTGCCCTGCGATTATGAAATTGTCAGTATCCTAAAAATTAAATGTTTTGATTTATGGAAGGAATATTTTAACAAGAGATCCAAAGAAAAGGGCATTTGGTACAAAACGATCCAATCACATCTTTCTAGGATACCATGGATCGATAATAAAGTATTAAATAGGAATGATACAATTATAGCTCTTAGACTACGCTCCGGACACATTCCATCAAATAAGTTTAAATACCTTATGGGTAAAAGCACAACACCTTATTGCCTTACTTGTGGTATAGTTGATGATGTATATCACATTTTGATGGAATGTGTTCGGAATGAAACGTTCAGACTTGGTATTGATAAGATGAAAATTGGTGTTTGTAACAGCATCTTGGCTACACCATTAGGTGATGAAGCAAGAGTATTATATAACTTAGCTAGTATTAGAAACCAAGACTGATATTGTATTACTGTTTTAACTGTGTTTTTTGTAATTTTTATAGGGGCGTCATTGTCGCTATAGCGATAAAGCTCCACATAAAGAGAAAAAAAAAAAAAAAAAAAAAAACTAAAATTCGTTCTTTCCAAGCAGCGGGTATTTGCCGCGCTGGCACTCCCTCCTGATAAGGCACAATACTTTTGTTGTCTCGTATCTTTGTACTGCCAATGTTATTGTGCGGGCGTTCCTGGGGCAATTGTGGCTGTCACCATACCTTTCGCGGTATGTACACAGAGCTAAAGCTGTGTTTCCATGGCATTCGCCGTAAATAAAAACCAAGCAGTGTAACGCGGTGTAAGTTACACGAGGCATTGTTAAACAGTTTAATTACAAACACAAACACAATTTTATTACGTGTCCTCGACAATAAAAACAGTCAACAACAATACAAAATCACAATTGTCGGCGCGAGATCGACAAGATAAAAGCGGCGCGGCGCGGCGGCGCAGGAGTTTCCGTGTTACATCCGTTCCGGAAGGATAGCGACGGCGCACTAAAATAACAATTTCTTTAACAAACAATTTTTATTTGTTAAGATGCAATAGCAACACACTGACCTATTTCTATTTCTTTTACGCGCGGGATGTTTTGCTATGATTTGTCTCTCTCGTAATGAAAGTGCAGGTGTGTATTTATTGCTTCCTTATTTGCATCGCCAACTTTTTAAGTAATTAAGTTGTACTTATTTATGTGACTTGTGTAAGAGCGGCAACAGCGCGTAGATTTTAGTAGGATCTATCGTTTTAAGGTGTTTGATCTATGCGTTATACGTAATCAGCTGTTAGAAAAGCTACATCGTGTTCAAATGGAGCAAAAACTTACAAAATCACTTATGACTCAACTAGTGCTCCTATTTAATTGATTTTTAGTACAGAACTTGGAAATGGTACCTAGTATATGCAGTTTAAAAAAATGCCTGATGCATGATTGTATATCAAGACCGCGACCGAAAACGAAGCCAGGTGATAGTTTTAGCGGTTACAGACACAAAGCAACAAAAAATTTTGAAAAAACAGCGACGGATTTATTTTTACAGTAGTTTAAAAATCATTATGTTTGGGGGATAAATACCTAGTTTTTGCAAAAATAGTAATATAAACCCTTACATACCATTGCGTGTTTAAAAATAAAGTGGTGTACGTCATAATTTTCAAAAAACTATTTATTTATCACTCAAATATGACGATAAGTAAAAAATTACCAAAAAAAAATTGACGATTTATTTTGTGAAATTTTTACTTGCATTGTGTTTGATATCACTAATACTACCACCAGGCTTCGTTTTCGGTCGCGGTCTTGATATACCCTGTATATATGTATTAATCCTGTTACATGTTGTATATATATATATTATATACAATGCATACGCAGATTTACTTATTTTTTTTGCAGAGATTTTCTATATGTTGTTTCCAGCACAGTTTTTTGTCAATTTCTAATCCTAAAAATTTTGTACATTTACCGCCTCAATAGTGTTTTTATCATAACAAATATTTTAATTATTACTGTCGGCAATTCGTTGACTGAAATGTACTATTTTTGTTTTACTAAGATTAATTTTTAGGTTATAACTGACCAACCAATTTATCACAGATGTCAATGAGTTATTTATTTCATTTCTATATATGTCAATATGTTTACAAGGTCTTGTCAAAGTGCTATCGTCAGCAAAAAGTGTTATAGGGTAATTAATACATTTACAGGTTGGCAAAAAAATGTAAAAATAAATGGAGGCGCCACTGAGTTGTTTATATGGCATCCCCGTATAGTTCGGTTTTTAGTTTTGATACTTAGTTTAAAATAAGATAAAAACATTTAATTAAATATAATTCAATCAAATTACATTATTTAATAGCGGATAATTAACTAAAATGTTAACTTGAATAGTCACTATAAAAACGTATAAAGATCGAACTCCATCGAAAATCGACTCTTGATTTTCATTTAAGACTGAATGTTGGTAGGTTTATATAAAATGATTATATAAAATATTACTTTAATTATTTGGGTGTAATGTTTACAGTTTGACATACGAGTTATGATAAAGGTGTGTTTGTCTTATAAAAAAGTAAACCAATCTTTATTCATTTTATTAGTTTATTAAGAACTTTAGTAACAACATTGTAATTTTCAGATAAAACATTTCTCAGTGTGTCTTTCAGTCTGAGCAACTCTCTTCTAAATATTTGATATCCGAACATATCGATTCAGAACTTTTCTCAGAATATGTTTACGACTTCCATTGAAATTCAGTTCGTCCCTTACCCCCGGAAGAAAATTTCGCAATTTTAGGACCTGAAAATAAAGTAAATACTTAGTTATAGAAAATATTCATATGTATCCAACATTTATTGTTATTATTCCTCTTTATTTGAAATCTTAGATTTTTTACATATACAGGGTATATCAAGACCGCGACCGAAAACGAAGCCAGATGGTAGTTTTAGCGGCTACAGACACAATGCAACTAAAAATTTTGCAAAATACGCGACGGATTTTTTTTTACTATTTTTAAAAAATCATCGTTTTTGAGGGGTAAAAACCTAGTTTTTGCAAAAATAGTAATTTAAACCCTTACGTATCATTGCGTATTTAAAAATTAAGCGATGTACGTCATTATTATAGAAAAACTATGTTTAATCACTCAAATACGACGATATGTAAAAAATAACAAAAAAAAAATTGATGATTTTTTTTGTAAAATTTTTACTTGCATTGTGTTTGATATCACTAATACTACCTCCTGGCTTCATTTTCGGTCGCGGTCTTGATATACCCTGTATAAAAAAACTAAGATTATAAAAACCAAATGCATATAGAAATATTATTATTATAAACTATAATATACAAGAAAGATTACAACTTCAAGCTAAATTACATTAAAGTAGTACCTGTTTTCTCACTGTGTAGAGAAACTGAACTTTTTGCCTGATGGCACATAAATAAAAGTTTCTTTTTCGGACGACCTTGTTTATGTCTTCCAGGTGTGGAGAATAAATAAGGGTTATTTAGTTGCTCTTCACGAGCAATTTTTCTAACAGTATTGACAGATAAACCTGAAAATTATGTAGAAATTAACACATCATTGATTAAAAATAATTATCAGCCTCTGTGCCGCAATTGGTTATACGCCGGTTGTGAAACGCCAGGTCACGGATTCGATCCCGAGCACCGAGAATTTTTTTTGTGTAATCCACGGGCATTTGTTTCGAGTCTGGGTGTTTGTGAGACGAAAAATATGTCGTAGTTTCTGACGCCCACAACAGAACACAAGATTCGATCTTAGGGGTCAGGACTATGTATGTGACTGTTGGGTGTATTTATTATTATTAAGAGAAAAACTTCCACTTTTTGAATCAGAAATTGTGTTCAAAGATATAAATAATTACTCAAGTAAAAAAGTATCAAGTTGTGGTAGTCAATCTCTAAACTGGTTCTGTCACTTGAATGTAAACATAACCTAGAGGCTTGATAAGAAAATTGCTAATTATGAAAGAATACGTAGGACAAGAATTAAAAACCACTCTACATCCATAGAATAATATAAGATTGACTGAAATATATCAAAATAAACTTCCACTTACCAGTCATGTCGGCGATTCCTTGGTAAACATCATCGAGGTCCGATAAACTTGTTTTTGCTTAATATTTTGCAAGACAGCGTGGGTAAACTTTATAAATAATTTCCCTTGCGGAACTTCTAATAGTTTTATTCATTTTGTATCACTAGTCGCTTTAAATAAAGGTTCTCACTGCAAGTATTTGGCTAAAACCGAAATCTTCAGCGCGGAATCCAATGAAAATTCACAAATGTCAAAGATGTAACAATGTGGCCAGGCGAAATAAAAGATTAGTTCCCTTTTTACACTTTTTTGTCAAGCTGTAGGTATGTCATTGATGTATAATATAAACAAAAGCGGTCCCAGAACGCTTCCCTGTGGTACGCCATACAGAACTTTACGTTCCACTGATCGAAATATTTGCTCGGTTTTTGTCTTAATATTAATTCTATTAATTTCGGTTATTTGAGTTCTGTTATTTAAATAAGATTTAATGAGACTATACACATTACCCCTAACACCGTATGCTTCTAATTTGTTTAAGAGAGTGTCATAGTGGACATAATCAAAAGCCTGAGTCATATCGCAAAAGATAGCACAAACAGGTGTTCTTTTGTCCATGTTAATTAGAATATTGTGTATGAAATCATATATTGCCATATTTATTGTTCTAAATAGTCTAAATCCCTTCTGTTCGTCACACAGTATATTAATACATTCAATATAATTATATAATTCTTTGTATATGTATTTTTCAAACACTTTTGATATCACTGGAATGAGTGAAATTGGTCTATAATATTCTAGTAGTTCTCTGTTTTCTTTTTTGAATAGCGGTTTTATTATAGATATTTTTAATGCATCAGGATATCTATATCTATATCAGCCCATATACGTCCCACTGCAGGGCATGGGCCTACTCTACAATCGAGAGAATCGATTGAGAGTGGTTAGGCCATATAGTCCACCACGCTGGCCTAGTGCGGGTTGGCGCATCAGGATATACACCTGCACAAATACTGAGGTTTATCAAATGACTTATATGGCCGCATATAACAGTAGCCGATGCTTTCACAATCCTTGTTGAGATCCCATCATATCCCACACTGTTAGTATTTTTTAATGTCATGATTATTTTGTGTATAACATGTGGCGTACAAGGCGCCATAAACATGGAGTTAAGTTTCCAGTTATTTATTTTATTTTTAATCACACTGTGGAGGTTAACATTCGGCTGGATTTTATTTACAAAGTAATTATTAAAAGCATTGGCGATATCAACTGGATTTGTGATAGAAAGGTTACCTATCATGATTTTATCAATTTGCTGTTTAGGAATATTCATTTTTGCTTGATTTATGATTTGCCAAATGGCCTTTGATTTATTTTTGGACTGCTTTATTTTATTTATATAGAGAGAACAATTCGTAGTCAGAGATATTTTTGTATTTCTTCCATCGCAACCAAGCTTTTTCCTTATTTCTGAAAATATGGATTAATGATTGAGAAAACATCTCTCCCGGAGCATTGGACTGGTTTTCTTCGTATCTACGAGGGCGACAGCAATCAGTGCGGTTAGGCGAGTCTTCGTCGAATTTGGTGTGCACTTGATTCAGGCGTTCCTCAAGGCGGAATACTTTCTCCATTATTGTTCTCAATTTTCATCAATCTCATAACCTTAGACCTTCTATGTGCGTATCATATATATGCCGATGATCTACAGCTTTATGCCCAAGCAAGTGTGGATTCTTTGTCCACAGCTATTGAAAAAGTGAACACCGACTTGAAGCACATTAAAAGCTGATCCACTAGGTTTGGGATAACAGTAAATCCTATTAAGTGCCAGGCCATAATAATAGGCAGTCAGCGCCTGATAAATCGCATCGATTTTTCATCTTTGCCACCACTTAAATCTGACGGCACAATTATAACGTGGTCGCCATCTGTTAAGAACCTTGGGCTTATCGTAGACAATGTCCTGAATTGACAAGCGCAAGTTCCGCTGATCGACTATGGTGATGTGTGCTATTTCGACCTGAATGCAGATCTTCTTAATAAACTGGACCGCCTTCTCAATAACTGCATTCGATTCATATTTAATCTTCGCAAATATGACCATATATCCTCCTATCGTTCTAAACTAAAATGGTTACCTATTCGCCAGCGGCGAAGTTTGCGTGCCCTTACAACTCTTTTCTCTATCGTAACGTCTCCTACACCACCTTCTTATTTCATGTCCCATTTTCAGTTTCTTTGCACTAGTCATGAGCGTAATCTTCGCTCCTCAAATAATCTTCTTTTATTGTGTCCCCCCCATCATTCTAATTTCCTACATTCCTCCTTCTTCATTCAATCCATTATTCATTGGAATGCGCTCCCTCTCGAGATCAGGACGTCCACTAACCGTTTTCTATTTAAAAGAAAGGTTCGGGAGTTGTTGCTGGATGAAGCGGCCAAATCATCACACTAGTATGTCATCGTATATATATAATATATTTATTTATTTATGTAACTATATATATATATATATATATATATATATATATATATATATATATATATATATATATATATATATATATATATATATATATATATATACAACGAGTAACAGAATTAAATGTAAAAGCCGAAAGTAGTAGGTTCAGAATTGGCTACTGAATCGATATCAACACTTTTTTCTATAGGTTTATTTTTTTAAAATAATTAATTAAAACTTAGTAAATAACAGACACCCTTTCCTTTAATGCACCGAACAAACGAAATTGAAACGTAACTCCAGAGTATAAGGTCCTTTCTAAATGACATAATAAACGAATACTTTAATAAATCAAATAATAAACAAATATGAACTTTATTTCGACAGTCATAAAGGTCCTTTCAAATTCGCAAACAATCTAGCATTAAACAAACGCACACAACGATAGGTCTGAATAAACGTAATAACCTACCAAAATAAATCATTACCATATTATCTTTTCCGCATATTTAACAACGGTTAGACAGAGCAAGACGCAGCTATTGTTTAATGAAATTTGAATCAACCGATAAACGATGGCGCGCGCGGCGGAATCTTAAAAGGTTTGGGCGGTCGGTGTAGGGTAGTTCCGCGAAAAACGTGTGGCGAACGCTTCACGGTGACCGCGAGCGTCGTTTCCACCTGAGGAGCTGTCAGGACCTCATTCCACGTGATTACGCACCACGATTAGAGTGGCTATCTTAGAATTGGATCGGTCGCGGTGGGCCCGTGCAATGGCCTCCTAGGTCACCTGACTTGACGCCTCTTGACTTTTTTTTGTGGGGACGTATTAAATCTCTGGTATACTTCAGTGAAACTACTAGTGTGGAGGAACTTAAAAGTAGGATAGTGGCAGCGTTCCAAAAAGTTAAGAGTGACACTGAAGTTTTAGATAAATTACGTGACTAATTACGCAAACGTGCATTGAGATGTATTGAGTAAGGTGATGGACATTTGGAACATATTTTAACAAGTAGTCGCCGTATGAGTGCCATTTATCATGTAAGTTAATTTTGTTTTTATTTTTTTGTTATTATATTCCCAATCTAGTCTTCGTTGTATGATATTGCGTCATGTAATTCATCAGCAATGCAATGCCTGCCTGTATGGAATAGGTTAAACAGAAGTTAAATTAATAATATTTAATAACCGATGAATGCAAGAAAAGTCTTGTGTTGTCTTCGTGCCCATTACAATGTAAGTTAAAATATTTAGTTTTGTAGCTTAAATAATAATGATAAGCTTACACAGTAAATAAATAATAATTGGTTTACAAAACTACCCGGTAATCAGTTACGTACGAAATTTGTATTTCGTTTATTGTCGGCTGTTTCCGCCGGCGCGGCGCGGCGCGGCGTTCGGGCCAGTCGCGTGAATAGGCTCTTGTGAACATATTGTGTGCGTGTCCGCGCGCGTGTGTACTATACAGTAGTGCACTTTATTCGTAAGATGACCATGTTGCGCGCCTATATTTGGTATAACTAATTTCATAAATAAATATTTTTTGTAATCTTCGGAGTACAATTTCAAACTTCCACTATGATTCCAATAATATTTTTAAGTTGGGGAGTCTGAGGTTGTGAATTAATCCTGTTACACGTTATAATGTCATCAACCGTCAATACAGATGCAATTCTCACTGCGTATTATGGGCTAGTCGAGTCCCATTTACGATACGGCGTTATATTTTGGGGTAACTCAACCGACAAAGACATTATTTTTAAAGCCCAAAAGCAATGCACTCGATCTATGTTTCGTCTAAAAGTAAATGATAGCTGTAAGTCTTTCTTCAAACAATTTAAAATATTAACATTGCCATGTATTTACATATTGGAAATGGCGGTATTTGTGAAATCAAATCCGAGTCGTTTCAAACGTCTGGCCGATACTGTCACCCGGAACAGACGCGACAATAACAGACTCCGCTTACATACTGCTCAAACAGCGTTAATGAGCAACAGTGTCTATTGCATGGCACCCGTCATTTATAATAAATTACCAAAAGAATTAAAAGAGTTGGACATATCAATATTTAAAAAGAAGTTGAAAAGCATTTTAGTTGATAAGGTGTATTATAATGTATATCCGAATTTTTAATGGAATATAAATGACATTTCGGTACTCTCTAATGAATTGACATTAACATAAACTTGACTTAATAAGATTATTTTTAATTTTTAATGATGACAAGACTATGTATAGTCACTAACAAAAGTAGCTGAACACATTTAAAACGCCAAAAGTCATACACACATTAAGCAACAAAAGTCGGTGACGAGTGTCGGCCACAAAATTTCATGAACACCTTAAGGTTACAAAAGTTGATCAACAGCAAAAGCAACAAAAGTTTATGAACAGCAAAAGCAACAAAAGTTGATGAACAGTAAAAGCAACAAAAGTTGATGAACAGCAAAAGCAACAAAATTGCTGAACACTTATAAAAAGAAAGATTGCCGTAGATGTGTTCACCTTTTTTTTTTTTTTTTTTTTTTTTTTAACCTGGCACGGCATAGTGACTGCATTGCACCTGATGGTAAGTGCTAATGCCGTCCAGATAGAGTATCGAATGGTATCAAACGGTAGTCTCATACCATTCGATACAATCATGCCGGCCCGCTGAGATGCCTACTTTTGTCCCATTGTTATGTATTTATGTTTAAATTTTATTTTACAGTTTCTTTTTTGCTTTTTCTCTGCATTGACATATTGTTTTCTATTTTCGAGAAATTATTATGTTTGCAGAGTTTGTCGTGTTCGTCTGTTATTGGCAAGTGTACTTTTATTGAATTTATTTTTATTAACAATAAATTGTTAAACATCTAATAATACGTACCTAATGTTATTGATATCGTGCTGTTAGTGTTCCAAATATAGTAAATACATGAAATAAAACACATAAATATTTATTTGGGGTCTTGTTCCGTGTATAATAAATAATAATGTATAACAATATTGGCAAAAAATTGTGTATGTATAAGTGTTATTTCAATTTTGTTTGTACCGACTTCGTGTGTACGGCTTGGGTAATAATTTAAAAAAGTAAATTTATAAATATAAAAATAAAATTTATTAAATAAAAAAAAAATCAACAGTATAAATAAAAATGGTAAAAATATTGTAATGTATAAAATCATGTGTGGCCTTCATTTGCTTCGATGACGGCCTGTAGTCAGCTTTGCATAGAATTTGCCATATTTGCACATACATCACCTCCTCTGAAGGAACCCCGCATACGTTCCACGTGCCTTATAATGCCTTCCTTTGTGCGTGGCGTGTCGGGCTCTCAGGCTTAGACAATGAGACCCCATAGATTTTCTATGGGATTCAAGTCTGGACTCTTCGGTGGGAACGGTATCCCAATAATCGCATTTTCATTATTGCAGAACCATGTTTGACATATTCTAGCTTTATGCACGGGGCTGTTGTTGTGGACGAAGTGTATCGGCTCCGACATATGCATTCTGGCCGTAGGAAGTAATGTGTTCTCCATTAAATCTAAATAACCGATGAAAAATCTATCCAAAATTTATCTTCTTAATAACGAATATAAATACAACATTGAACTCTTTAACTATTTTTTTCTTCTAGAACAGGAAGTTTCCAATACCGTTGAGAAACAATATGGAAATATAGAACACGGAATACTTAAAACTAACAATAAGATAAAACATAAAAAAAAAACAATAAACTTAAATTAAAACCCAAAACAATTCAGCTTTTACAGAAAAGATTAGATACAAAAATAAATACCGTTGAATATCGCGAAATCAATAAACAAGTTAAACGTAGCATAAGGGATGATTTATGCAAGCATAATTGTTATCTAATAGAAATGGCCTTAAAGAAACATACACCGCTTAGGGTAGCTAAACAGGGGATATCTACAGGAAGGTGTTGGATAAATATGTAGTTAAAAGATGAAGAAGGAATTAAACATAGTAACCGCACTAAGCTTATTGAAATATGCACGAAATTTTACCAAAAACTTTATTCTGATGCTACCAAAGAACTTCAATCAGATTATTCGAGCCCGAATCCGGATACTATGCCCTACATAACTGGCTGCGAGGCTTATAAAGCTCTCCGCAGTATGAAATTCAATAGGAGTCCTGGAGAAGATGGCATGACAACTGAGGCTTTACGAATCGGATCACCTACGCTGCTTCCTTACATAGCAAATTTATCCTTGCAACTGGGAAACTTCCATGAAATGTGCCAGTCCAACATCATTCTTTTGGATAAAAAGGGAGACAAAATTGATATCGCTTATTACAGACCCATAAGCCTAACATCACACTTGTATAAAGCGTTCATAAAAACAATACAGAATCGAATAGAGAACACACTTGATTTACTCCAACCCCCAGAACAAGCCGGCTTTCGCCCAAACTTTTCCACCGCGGACTACCTTCACACTCTGAATCAAATTATAGAAAAAACACCTGAAATATCAAAAACTATTATACCTTGCCTTTGTAGACTATACAAAGGCCTTCGACAGCGTATATAACTCAGCCATATTCCAAGCACTACATAGACAGGGAATAAATAAAATCTACATAGATTTACGCCAGCATATTTATGATCACAGCACAGCCACCATTCAAGTTGAACGTACTGGTCCATCATACCATATACAAAGAGGAGTAAGGGTATCAATATCGGCGGTAAGAAACTTACCAACTTGCACTTCGCCGATGACACTATGTACTATTGATACCGATGATGTAGGTACTATTTGCATAATCGGCGCAAGACCTCCAATGCATGCTTGAAACGTTAAATATGGCAAGCCTCGGGGTGGGTCTAATGATGAATCGGTCAAATACTAAAGTCATGACAAATAAAACAAAAGTCCACATCCAAGTGGATGGAGAGGTCATACACTATGTCAATGAGTACATCTATCTAGGCCAGTTAGTTTCCTTCCAAGGCCGGCAAGATCTAGAAATTCATCGCCGGATGGAAAATGCCTAGAAGAGCTACTGGAACCTTCCAATATCCTTAAAAAGGAAACTCATCCACATTTATAACTTGACTATTCTACCCTACGGAGATCGGACTTGGTCTTTGACCGAATCACAAAAGTCCCAGCTCAAGGTTTGTCAGAGAGTCATGGAGCACAGCATCCTGGGAATAAGGCGGACTGACAGAGTGCGAAACAGCGAAATTCGCTTAAAAACCGGCGTGGCAGACGTGGGAAGCAAAACAGCACTCCTTAAATAGAACTAGGCAGGCCATGTGACTCAAATGCATCCAGAGCGTTGGGCAAATATTGTTACCCAATGGATACCTGATGGTCGACAACGCCGCGTCAGACCTAAAAACGCTGGCGAGAAGACCTGGATGCTTTCGAGCCCATGTGGCCCGAAATCTCGTTAGAATGCGAATTGTGGAGGAACAGGGAGGAGACCTTCGCCCAGTAGTGGGATGAAGTAGGTCAATTAAAAAAATATTTATAAATTTACTTTTTTAAATTATTACCCAAGCCGTACACACGAAGTCGGTACAAACAAAATTGAAATAACACTTATACATACACAATTTTTTGCCAATATTGTTATACATTATTATTTATTGTACACGGAACAAGACCCCAAATAAATATTTATGTGTTTTATTTCATGTATTTACTATATTTGGAACACCAACAGTACGATATCAATAACATTAGGTACGCATTATTAGATGTTTAACAATTTATTGTTAATAAAAATAAATTCAATAAAAGTACACTTGCCAATAACAGACGAACACGACAAACTCTGCAAATATAATAATTTCTCGAAAATAGAAAACAATATGTCAATGCAGAGAAATAGCAAAAAAGAAACTGTAAAATAAAATTTAAACATAAATACATAACAACGCGACAAAAGTAGCTGAACACATCTACGGCAATCTTACTTTTTATAAGTGTTCAGCAATTTTGTTGCTTTTGCTGTTCATCAACTTTTGTTGCTTTTACTGTTCATCAACTTTTGTTGCTTTTGCTGTTCATAAACTTTTGTTGCTTTTGCTATTCATCAACTTTTGTAACCTTAAGGTGTTCATGAAATTTTGTGGCCGACACTCGTCACCGACTTCTGTTGCTTAATGTGTGTATGACTTTTGGCGTTTTAAATGTGTTCAGCTACTTTTGTTGGTGACTGTACCTACTTACTACTTTATTTTTTGTATTTTTGTATAATTGTTCTATTGAAATTTAATAAATTCTAGTGTTAATAATAATAATTAAATAAATTGTAATGCATGTACATAATAATGCAATTTTGCACACCATCTTTTGGTTAAATATGGCTGTACAGTATTTCTTTTTTGTATATTCATCTGTATTATTACCCATATTTGCAAAATAAATATACCTTTATCTTTATCTTTATATAGGTCTAGATTTAAATCGGAATGCAAAATATGTCTCTAAATATACCAACTCGGTTGAGGACAGTATACCTAGTGACATTAAATACTTTTGGACTTATATATCTAATAAAAAGGGTAAATCAAACATTCCAGGATCGATGGAGTACAAATCACGTTCCAGTAGAGACCCACAGGAAATTTGTAATATGTTCGCACATTACTTTAGCTCTGTATATGAACCAAGTACGCTCGGAGAGACATGGTCCCCGCCTGCCGACAATCCGGATTGTGACGTCCACTTAACGACAATATCATTTAAACCCGAAAAGGTCCTCAAGGCACTTAAGGCCTTGGACCCGAACGAGGGACCAGGGCCAGACGGCATACCCGCCATATTTTTGAAAAACACAGCCCTGAGTATTTACTCCCCCCTACACATTATTTATAATAAATGTTTGTTGGAAGGGTCTTTCCCGGAAAGATGGAAATGTGCCAATATTACACCCGTATTTAAAAATGGTTCAAAAACCAACGTCAAAAACTATCGACCAATATCCATCCTTTGTTCCATGTCAAAAAATTTCGAAAGCGTAATCCACTCCGAAGTATATCCTCCTTCATAACAATTTACTTGACCAGCAACATGGTTTTGTAAAGCGTAAATCAACATCTACAAATTTAGTATGCTTTACAAGTTCCCTGTTTGAAAATATGGATAGGGGGTACCAGACCGATGCTGTATATACAGACTTTTGCAAAGCTTTCGAAAGAGTGGATCATGAACTCCTTTTGAGTAAATTGGCGTTTAATGGTATAACAGGTGATCTTTTACGCTGGTTTTCCTCATACATAGCCAATAGAGTCCAAAAAGTGGTAATAAATGGATATAATTCTGTTCATATACGTGTTACATCGGGAGTTCCACAAGGCTCTATTATTGGTCCACTACTCTTTATACTCTATACAAATGACATAGATAAATGTTTCCATAACTCAAAATTTCTTCTATATGCTGGAGACCATAAAGCATATCGCAGTGTCGGATCGGTGAACGACTGCCATCTTTTCCAACAAGACCTTGACAGACTGACTCGGTACTGTGAAAGAAATAAGCTCCACATAAACATTCCCAAATGTAATGCTATAACCTTCACCAAGAATAGAAATGTATTTAATTACACATATAAACTTAATGATGTTGAACTTAATAAAGTTTCATCTCTGCGTGATCTTGGTGTGCAATTAGATTGTAAACTCCACCTTGATACACATATACGTGCAATCGTCAAAAAGAGTTATCAGATGTATGGTTTCGTTATGAGAGCCTGCAGGGACTTCAAAAGATCTGCTACTTATCTAACCTTATACAAAAGCTTAATCAGGTCTCAGTTAGAATATGCTTGCTGTGTTTGGAATCCACTGCACTTAAAATATATTAAAGAAATTGAATCAGTCCAACATAAATTTTTACGTAATGTGCATTATAAATGCTACCGCAGGCGCCTAACGTATATTGACTTACTTGCCGAATATAGGATGCTTACGCTAGCAGCTAGGTGCTCTCAACTTGAAGCAATGTTCCTATGCCCGCCGTGTTCGGGACTGGAGGGTTTTGGTCGAGGAAGAGACGCTGTCCGATCATCTCTACATTCGGTACAGCGTCTCGGCCTCCCAGGTCTCCACCCATCAGTCCGGTGGTGGTCCGACTGCCCGATTCATGGGCGGCCGACGTTGGGCTGCGAAGCGCCTCGATGTGGAGGCCGCGAAGGAAGCCGCTATCATTCAGGCGTGGCTCCCCGTACCGGATAGGCCGGTGCGGGTCGAGCAAGAGGCGGAATGGTTCGGGGTGGCGATGTCGCGAGTCTGCGACGCGGCCATGCCCCGGGTCACCCGCCTCCCGGCGAAGCGCCAGGTGTACTGGTGGTCGGCCGAGCTCACAGAGCTGCGCGCGGCTTGCATGGTCGCGCGCCGCCGACTCGCCAGGCACCGTCGTCGTCAGACCCGTGGACCCGGCGATGACGAACAGAAGCGGCTTCTTCTAGGCCTCCACAGAGAGGCGAAGAGAGCGCTGCGGGTGGCCATCGCGCAAGCGAAGGCCGCGGCGAATGTAGAGTTCCGGAGGTCTCTGGACAGAGATCCATGGGGGCGTCCGTACTGTGTGGCGTTGAGGAAACTCCGCCCATGGGCGCCCCCCTTGACCCAGAGTCTCCGGACCGAACTTTTAGAGGACGTCGTCGCGGCCTTGTTTCCGGCCACCGAGGAGTTCACTCCTCCACCGATGGCGCCACGTCTACCGGCGCCATCGTCGCTGGTTTCGGTTAGGGATATCCCGGAGGTTTCGCCGCAAGAACTAGAGGCGGCAGTGCTTCCGCTGCGGAGCAAGAACTCGGCCCCGGGGCTCGACGGGGTGCCCGGTCGTGTCTGGGTGCTAGCCGTCGAGTCACTGGGTACGAGGCTCCGCGGCCTTTTCTCCGCGTGCCTAGAGCAGGGCATCTTCCCGTCGCGGTGGAAGACGGGCAAGCTTGTCCTGCTCCGCAAGGAGGGGCGACCCGCAGACTCGCCGTCGGCCTACCGGCCCATCGTGTTGCTCGACGAGGTGTGCAAGCTCTTTGAGCGCGTAGTCCACGCGCGCCTCGTCGAGCATTTGGAGGACGCGGGCCCGGACTTGGCGGACTGCCAGTTCGGGTTCCGGCGGGGCCGGTCGACGGTCCACGCAATTCTGCGGGTGAAGGCACAAGCGGAGCGTGCGGTGTCCCGGGGTAGGGTCGTGGTGGCGGTGTCTCTCGACATCGCCAACGCGTTCAACACCATGCCCTGGGCCTGCATCGAAGAAGCACTGCGGTACCACGAGGTTCCGCCCTACCTTCGGCGTCTGGTGCACTCGTACCTGTCCGAAAGGTACGTGGTGTATCCGGGCGCCGACGGGTGGCACCGCAGGGAGGTGACGCGCGGTGTTCCACAGGGCTCGGTCCTCGGGCCGCTCCTGTGGAACATCGGCTACGACTGGGTGCTACGTGGTACTAACCTTCGGGGCGTCGCTGTCGTCTGCTACGCGGACGACACGTTGGTGACAGCGACGGCCAGGACATTCCAGAGGTCCGCCCTGCTCGCCTCGTTCGGTACCGGACTGGTGGCGGGCAGGATTCGGCGACTGGGCCTCACGGTGGCCCTCAATAAGACCGCGGCCGTGTGTTTCCACGGTCCTCGGTGTGGGCCTCCGCCTGGGGCCCACATCACGGTGGAGGGCGTGCGGATTCCTGTCGGCTCGAGCATGAAGTACCTCGGGCTCATTCTCGACAGCCGATGGGACTTCCGCACGCATTTCGAGACGTTGTCGCCGAAGCTGGTGAGGGTGGCGGGCGCACTTGGGCGCCTGCTGCCCAATACTGATGGTCCTGGCATCCCTTGCCGAAACCTATACGCTGGAGTCGTGCGGTCCATGGCTCTCTACGGGAGTCCCGTTTGGGCCGGGTCCTTGGGCACTCGCTGCGTCCGCCTGCTGCATCGTCCGCAGCGCATGGTGGCGCAGCGAATTATCAGGGGCTACCGCACGGTCTCGCACGAGGCGGCCTGCGTATTGGCGGGAACTCTGCCCTGGGTGCTGGACGCGAAAACCCTCTCGTCGGCTTTCTTCCGACGAGAGGAGGCGTCCGGGCGTGGGCAGAGGCTGGTCCCCAGAGAGGTCGAGGCCATGTTGGCCTCCCTCCGCAGGACTGCCGTGGAGGAGTGGCGTTCCAGGCTGGAGAGCCCTAGTGCTGGTGCGAGGACCGTCGCGGCAGTGCGACCTGTCCTCGAGCAGTGGCTGGACAGGCGCCACGGTGCGCCGACATACCGGCTGACGCAGGTGCTCACCGGGCACGGCTGCTTCGGTGCGTACATGTGTCGCATAGCCGGAGCCGAGGAGACCGCCGTGTGCCACCATTGTGGCAACTGCCGTGAGGACACGGCCCAGCACACGCTGGAAGAGTGCCCAGCCTGGGACGCGGAGCGCAGCGCTCTCGTCGCGGTCGTGGGAAGCGACCTTTCGCTGCCGGCCGTGGTCGCCGCCATGGTCGGCAGCCGGAGTTCGTGGCGAGCCATGCTCTCCTTCTGCGAACGTGTCATGTTGCAGAAGGAGAGCGCCGAGCGGGATCGGGAGCAGACCGATCCCGCTCGTCGCCACAGGAGACGTAGGAGGCGCCGGGACGCCAACTAACCCGGCGCCGCAGAGGCCACGCGGGGCCGCCGTCCCTACCTTGGCGGCCCCCGAGACGTGACGCAACACGCGTCTGTTGCCGCGTCGCTAAGCGGCGGTGCACAAAGAGGCGGTCCTGGCGCGTCTGTTAAACGGTATCCCGGGGCCGTCTCTCAAGTGCACCGATGGTGGCCGACGCGGGGTTTTTAGTCGGTATTTCGGCGCGTAGGTTTATGGTAGGGACCCGACCCAGCGGCCGCCCGTCCATATCCACGGGCGGCACAACATCGTCGCTGGGCTCGGAAGGCGCCGGTGAGTCCGACACACCCTCGCCCCTTCGGGGGTGGGATGGTCCGTAAAGGGATTTTCCCCGCGAGAAAAATATAAAATTTGTCACGGAGATATCGATTGCGCCGAAATCAATAATAAAATATGCTATCTAGTACCGCGAACAGTACTTCGGCGTGAGGTACGGACGCGTACGCTCTTTGCAACTGCTTCCTGCAGGACCAATGCTGGTGCGCGCTCTCCCTTGCGTCGACTTGTTGATACCAACAATGATCTCTTTATAGACGTCGACATATTCTTTCTGTCAGCTTATACTTTTAAGAGACAAACTACAAATATACTAGCATCGAATCAGTCAATGTCGCTATGAGTCGTGTATTTTGCAATTATTATTGTTTTTGTTGTATTGCTTGTACTTTAAATGTTTGTTTTGTATTTATCTTCCCCTCTTTTGGTGAATTCTATATACTTATTTAGTTTACGACCGCTTCACTAAAATTAAGTAAATCTTTTGTGTTGTCAAACTGTTTAAACCCTTTTTCTTTACTTTATTTTTGTTTTTTTTTTCTTTTAATATGTAATCAACCTGTAGGGATTTGGCGATCAGGTGTAGGATCGCTTAGTGTAGTGCGTGCAGGTTGAAATCAAGTGTCCGTTAGAGTCGCCGGGTCGTCATAAAAATAAATCAGTCCAAACACACGAACACAAGAAACAGTTTATTTTATACAGCACACAGAAAGAAAGAAGGAGAAAAGGCGACAGTAATAAGCACAGAAAGTCAGTAAGAATAAGCAACACGTAAACTAGTAAGGCAATCGAACAGCTGATAGCAAAGCGGAAAGAATCGAGCGTCATGCGTCTCGCGTCAAAGCGGTCGGGAGCAGACTGGCGGCCGGGCGACTGCGTGTGCGCAGCGCGGTAACCGTTCGGCTCGGCGGGGCCGCTTCGGCCACCGCTCGGGCGGTCGGCCGAGAGCGCCCTGACTAACTATATACAATATTTTATTATAGCGAGCCGGTCTGTCCGTTCGTTGAACAATATTTATTTTTAATACAAAAAATTTTACATTATAGAAGTGAATGTTACAGAATGGTATAATATAATCAGCATGTAGTTTGTATGAATAGTCATTGTCATTAACTTTTTATTAATGATTTTAATAAAAAGTTAAATTAAATATATATAAATAAAAGTAGCTCCGCTACACCACCCCCCCCCTAGAGACCGTCTCTACGGGCGATAATAGTCGGGAAATCTTACCCTACGTCCCGACGTCGTGGTTTTGACAATGTTGTCTTCGGCGTCGGGCGCATGTTGATGTGTGGTGTATGTAGGAGTGTGAATGTATGAATGTGGTGTATGAGTGTTGTTTCCTTCATGTGTATGTGTGTATGTCCGTGTGTCGTGCATTGTATAAGTAGGTTTTAACCTGTCTATAGACACTGTAACTGACCTGCCATTGAAATTAATTTTAAAAACTTTGTCCCCTCTTTGGAGGACTTCATGAGGTCCTGTATATGCAGGCTTAAGGGAACCGGCCACAGTGTCATCTCGAAGGAAGACATGGGATGATGTAGCCAGGTCCTTAAAAATAAAAGGGGAGCGATGGTTGCCATGTCGTGACGCTGGAGGAGGCCTCAGCCTATTTACCATCGAACGCAAACGACTTGCATAGTCCGACAGGTCGTAGGCCTCATTATCAGGGGGAAGGAAAAAATCTCCTGGAAGGCGCAATGTCTCTCCATACACCAATTCGGCGGAAGATGTTTTTATGTCCTCTTTAAAGGCTGTCCTGATTCCTAATAGGACTAGAGGAAGTGATTCTACCCAACAGCTATCTGCATGGCAGGTTATGGCAGCCTTAAGCTGCCGATGGAACCTTTCCACCATGCCGTTTGAAGCTGGATGGTATGCTGTCGTGTGGCTGTGGACAAAGCCTATAGTTTTTGACAGTGCCTTAAATAGTGACGACTCGAACTGTCGTCCCCTGTCAGTGACTATTTTGACAGGGCACCCGAAGC
This sequence comes from Deilephila elpenor, assembly GCA_949752805.1. Lineage (NCBI taxonomy): Eukaryota > Metazoa > Arthropoda > Insecta > Lepidoptera > Sphingidae > Deilephila > Deilephila elpenor. Next base: position 426,797 of record OX457095.1, read on the forward strand.
GCGAAATCCACCCACTCAGTAGTGACTTCGCCGCAGTTTCGGCGGTTATATCGGCTATCGGTATTGCCTCAGGCCAACGAGTAAAACGGTCGATAGCCGTGAGACAGTACCGATAACCTGATGACAGTGGTAATGGGCCAACCAAGTCAATGTGGATGACCTGAAATCTGCCCGGTGGTACTTTGTAGGTGCCTAACGGGGCAGAAACATGCCTCGTGATCTTAGATCGTTGGCACGCAAGGCAGCTGCGAGCCCACTCACGACAATCCTTGCGGACTCCTGGCCACACATAACGGTCACTCACCAGCCTGATGGATACCTTGGCTCCAGGGTGACTCAAGCTGTGGAGCGACTCGAAGATATGTCGCCTGTAAATTTCAGGGACATAAGGTCGAGGGTTAGTGCCGCTTACGTCACAAAACAAGATTGTATTAGTACCAGGCAGTTTCACCTCACTAAGTTGCAGTGAAGTATGGCCATTGAGAAGTTGCTTCAGCTGCGGGTAATTGCCTTGTGCGGCCGCTAAAACTTCTGCATCAATCGGCTGCACTATTTCCTCAATTCTCGATAACGGATCGGCAAACACATTATCCCTACCCGAAATGTGTCGGATGTCCGTTGAGAATTGGGAAATAAAGTCGAGGTGCCGAAACTGCCTGGGTGAACAATTATCCCTCCTGGAGGAGAAGGCGAACGTAAGCGGCTTGTGATCGGTGTAAATCACAAAGTCGCGTGCCTCGACCATATGCCTGAAATGTTTGACAGACTCGTATATCGCCAAGAGTTCTCGATCGTATGGCGAGTATTTTGCCTGTGTGGGACTGAGCTTTCGCGAAAAGAACGCGAGGGGCTGCCACCTACTTAACTTCAGCTGCTGTATCACCGCCCCGATAGCAGTATCGGAGGCATCAGTTACGAGGGCCAACAGCGCATTGCTGTCAGGGTGTGCCAATATAGCAGCTTGGCATAAACCCTGTTTGCAAGCTTCGAAGGCCTCCAGTTCCTTCTTGTTGAAGGTAACCGGATGTGAGCCCTTTACTGAGCCTGTCAGGAGAGCGTTCAGGAGCGCTTGTTGTTGGGCTGCATCTGGAATGAATCTCCGATAAAAGTTAAGCATGCCCAAGAACCTCCGTAACTCCCTGACGGTTTTGGGCTGAGGGTAATTTTTAATGGCATCTACCTTTTCAGGTAGGGGTTTAGTGCCATCGGCAGAAATTTCGTACCCCAAGAAGTTGACTTTTGACACGCCGAACACACACTTACTAGGGTTTAGTATGACGCCATAATCCCGCAACCTACCGAAAACCTCATGAAGGTGTCTTTCATGGGTTTTGGGGTCGGGTGAAAATATGAGTATGTCGTCGATGTAACAGTATATGAAGTCTAGCCCTCGCAACACCTCGTCGATGAACCGTTGGAACGTTTGGCCGGCGTTGCGAAGGCCAAACGTCATATACGGAAACTCGTATAAGCCGAAAAGTGTTGTGATGGCAGTTTTTTCTATATCGGAGGGATTTACTGGCACTTGGTTGTAGGCCCTAGTTAGATCCAGGGTGCTAAATACCATGCAGTTCGCTAGGCTGTGTGAGAAGTCCTGGATGTTGCGTATCGGATACTTGTCCGGGATGGTGCGTGCATTTAACCTGCGGTAGTCTCCACAGGGTCGCCAGCCAGTTTTCTTCGGCGCCAGGTGTAGTGGAGATGACCACGGAGACTCTGAGGGTCGACAGGTGCCCATCTGTAACATGGCTTCAAATTCGGCTTTGGCAATTTTAAGCCTATCGGGCGCTAGCCTTCGTGGTGTGCAAGACTCAGGTGGTCCAGGTGTAGTGCGGATATAGTGTAGTGTACTGTGTTTTGTCGTGTTATGAGTGTTAGTACCGGGAGGTCGAGTAATCTCGGGATATTGTGCTAGTGTAGCATGATACACCGAATCACCAGACATAACCTTCACCGAAGACACATTGGAAAAATCCGCGAGTGAAGCCGTGGTGGATAGCGTTGTATGTCCATCGACAAGTCGCTGGTTTCTAATATCCACAATTAAATTGTAGTGAGATAAGAAATCCACGCCTATTATCGCTCGCGTTACATCGGCTACAATAAATCGCCAGGGAAAGTCACGGCGCAAGCCTATATTTAATAAAATATTAGTGTAACCGTAGGTACTTATGATTGAACCGTTGGCGGCACACAAATCAAAATTAGTTTTAACGCGACGCTCTTTAATTAATGAACGTGGAAAAACACAAACATCACTACCGGTGTCTACTAAAAAAATAATTTTGCTACGACTATCCGTTACAAATAAGCGACCACTAGTAGGGCAGGCGTCGGCCGCGGATACAGACTGCCCTACTCTTTTCCCGAATGGGCACACGGTTTTACACACTTTTGCGCTGCGTTCCCGAACTTATAATGGTACCAACACAGCGGGTGTTTACGGTAGTCCGAGTTGGACCGTGATCTCGATCTTGACCGCTGGTGGAATCTGGAACGGTGATGCGTCGGGAAACCTTGCCGTGGTCTGGATCTATCCGCGTTATGTTGGGATGCGCGGCTGTTCTCCTCGACCTTCAGTGCCAGTTGCTGCACCATCCGTTTCAACTCGGCGATCTCATTCGACGGGCCGTGGTGGGTAGTGTGACACGACGCTGCCGCAACATTGCACGGCGTGACGATCTCCTGGATGTTGTCAGCGAGATCGGCAAGCTGCTCCGGCGTGAGGGTTGGCTGCGAAGCTAACACCGTCTGCACATTGCTTGGCAGGCGCTGGCACCAGATGGTTTTAATAAAGTCAGCTGGGACGGATGGTCCAGCTAGGTCCTTCAGGTGGCGCAGGAACTGGGATGGCTTCCGGTCACCCAGCTCCTCATGTGTCAGCAGCTGCCTCACCTTCTTCTCGTGCGAAGCAGATAGTCTGCGAATCAGCTCCATCTTAATCCGCTCATACCTGTTTCGCGCTGGAGGGTTCACAATTATGTCCTTCACCGCCTTTGCGTGAACTAGGTCAAGGTTGATGGTGACTTGCGTAAATTTTGTGACGTCATCCGTTATGTCGAAATTTGCAAATTGACCCTCCAGTAGCGCGAACCATATTTCTGGGTCCTCTGGGGAAAACGGTGGCACCTTCAGGTTGTACCGAGCTCTGGGCACTGCTGGTACCTCGACGACGACATCCTCACGAGGTGATGGGCGCATTTTCTTCACTCGGCGGGTAGTGACGTTTCCACCGTTTCGTGAACCGGCGGTGGCTGGTGTGTCGGTACTGCTGTCGCTCATGGTCTTGCTCTTCACGGGGTCACCAATGTAGGGATTGGCGATCAGGTGTAGGATCGCTTAGTGTAGTGCGTGCAGGTTGAAATCAAGTGTCCGTTAGGGTCGCCGGGTCGTCATAAAAATAAATCAGTCCAAACACACGAACACAAGAAACAGTTTATTTTATACAGCACACAGAAAGAAAGAAGGAGAAAAGGCGACAGTAATAAGCACAGAAAGTCAGTAAGAATAAGCAACACGTAAACTAGTAAGGCAATCGAACAGCTGATAGCAAAGCGGAAAGAATCGAGCGTCATGCGTCTCGCGTCAAAGCGGTCGGGAGCAGACTGGCGGCCGGGCGACTGCGTGTGCGCAGCGCGGTAACCGTTCGGCTCGGCGGGGCCGCTTCGGCCACCGCTCGGGCGGTCGGCCGAGAGCGCCCTGACTAACTATATACAATATTTTATTATAGCGAGCAGGTCTGTCCGTTCGTTGAACAATATTTATTTTTAATACAAAAAATTTTACATTATAGAAGTGAATGTTACAGAATGGTATAATATAATCAGCATGTAGTTTGTATGAATAGTTTTAATTTTAATAATTATAAATAATGATTTTAATAAAAAGTTAAATTAAATATATATAAATAAAAGTAGCTCCGCTACAAACCTAATTTCACTGTAGAGTGTAGTGCGCTTTCTTTTTTGTTTAACATGTGCTTAATTAATTCGTGGAAAATGTTGTGAATTGTATATTTGCCTATACTCTTATGTAAATTTATACTATGATTAATTTATAATGTACAATTGTTTATTTTCCCAAATAAATAAAATAAAAATAAAATAAAAATGCTGTAAGTTATATCAGATGTTTAATTGTAAACCACACTTTTGCTGTAAGTAAAAGAGTGATAAAGGGTCAATCTCCAAATCGGGCGTATTCGTGTGATCGCTCTGGTGCTTTTCAGTTATTGATATTTAATGGTAATTATGTATCTCATTAAAAAGAATGATATTCAAATAGCACATTTTTACTATTGGCCTTCAATTTACACATATAGTTATTGAAATATTTAAGTTCAAAAAAATTCGCGACCAGAGCAATCATAATTGGTGCCAGAGCAATCATAAATGGTGAAATCAGTGAAACAAAATATAAATATATTGATAAAATATTATTTATTTAGCCGTTTTATTTATTCAGTCTTACAAATTAAAAAAAAACGAAATATTTTATATAACATAATTGCTAAACTAACAAATTAACTTAAAAATTAAAATATCAACTTTTGGCTTAGTTTCATTTATTTGGAATTCATTAAATCACTTCTAGGTTAATGAGACAAAATTAAAAACCTTTTGAAATCAACTTTTAATACCTGCAGTCTTTTATAGTTATAAAATGACTTAGATTCATTATAATTTAATTTAAAGTATTAAATATTAGTTTTTAAAAAGTATTTAAAGAAAACTAAGGTTTATAAAAAACAAAATTAAATTCTTAAAAATAAACATTTTATAAAAAAAAAAGTCTTTTCTAGATTATCTAAGAGATTTGTAATAATCACATTTTCCTAAACTATATATTTACAGACTATATAGACTGCCTCGGTGGCGTAGTTGTATTACGGTACGGTTACAAAGCTGAGGTCTCGGGTTCGAGTCCCGGGTCGGGCAAAGTGATATTGGATTTTTCTATTCATTATCAGCCCGGAGTCAGGAATTTGTGCCCGATATGGCGATAGGCTCGCCCCCTATCACATCGTGGGACGGAACATACAAGGCGAAATGTGGGTGTCCTGGTCGCACCTCTGCCTACCCCTTCGGGGATAATGGCGTGAGTTTATGTATGTATGTATATATTTAGTGGAAAGTAAAGAATTATATAGAACAACACAAAGTACAATGCAATTCTGAATATGATCAGATCAGATTGAAATATTGTTTGCAAATTATGATAACTAACAATTAACTAACAATTATATGGAATTCTATTCTGAAATAAATATTTAATAAAAAAATAAATAATAATAAATAAATGATACAAATTTTAACACCAAGTAAAAAAAATACAATTTCTGTAAGGCTTAGTTGATCAACAAACTAAGAATATATTATGGTTTATTGGATGCTCAGAAAATTGAAAAGTCATCAGAGTCGGAGTCGGGTAAATCTTCTGCTGCTGCAACCTTTGTCAAGGTGTTATCGTTTTGCAACGAAGATAAAACTACCTCGGAAATACTTAGAGTAATTAAATTTTCATAGTCAATAGATGGAATTACATCCCAAAAACTGTCCGGCCAGGTCCGAGTTGTGTAATGATTGTTGACTTTGATTTGCAGTTATAGTCTGTCTATTATTTAGCATTTGTGGAAGCTGAATTTGCTTCTCTTGATTGTAATTTTTTGAACGCATAACCAGCGAAGGTCGGCTTGTCTTCCTTGGTACTCGTGACATGTTTGTTCTTGACAACCAAAGCATCTCTTTGGTTCGAATCGCTATTAAGTTAGCAAAAGCCTAAGTGTTTGCCGTGCGGACATTGTATAGCCTCTTGTGAGCAGTTGTCTAAATCACAGCTTAGTCGCCTCATAGCCAAAACGTTTTAGTATTTGCTGAAATATAGATTTATAACGTACAATTAATGCGAAATATCATCGCTCTGGTCTTTTTGGACAGAGCAATCACAGTCATAGCGATCAGAAAAAGTCACAAAATCATAAATATAGCCGAATTTAAAAGCAGTAGAAATTTGTGATTACGTCTCATAAAAAATATCATAACGATCACTTGATTCACATAAAAAACACATTCACAAGCTTATTATTTAATTTTAATAACATGCCATAGCAATCATAAAATTCGAGAACCAAATCCAGAGCAATCATAGACTTACCTTCGTAATGTTGGAGCCCGGGGAAGTGGCACACAAGTATCCTCATCGGCGGTTAGACCACTACTGGCGTTACCCCACGGGAGGGGAATAGAGTGTCTATAACGCGTAACCAGGGATGAGCGCGATGTTTTACCTCAGCGCAGAGCGATGAGATAAAATGCCCGGTCACGATTTTAAATTCAAATTGTGGCAAAAGTATTGTTCATATAACTAAAAATATTTTATTACGATGAAGATTAACTATCTGTTATGTAATCTAAATAAGTTGTTTCATATGAACCTTCTCATTAAAAAGTTAAAAAATATTTTTTTCATTCAATCGGGAGTTCGGTCAACCCAGAGCGATCAGGATTTTAGGGTTTAAGATTTTTTTTTAAATATTTATAATAAACTTATTCATAATATTACCGTTGTATCACGTAGATTAGGCACCAAACTGTATATAAAAAAATATCTTGAAAACGTTTTTCGATTTTAAACGGGGCTTATTCAGCCCGACACGAAAAAAAATGCCTTTGGAGATCGACCCTAAAACACCGTTTTTTTAGTGACTAACAGCAAATTGAACACGTAAATTTTTCAAAATAGGGTAGATGACTATGATCGAATGTTTGTATTATTTTGTAGACCAACAAAAGTGCCATTAAAACAAAATATTTTTGTGAAAACAGTATTAAAGTAGCTTGTAACATGGCAAATATTAGTATTTTAAATGAAAAAGTGGGGACGAAGTGGGGACATCTTACCGTCTCACCGGCGCCTTCCGAGCCCAGCGAAGGTGTTGTGCCGCCCGTGGATGTGGACGGGCGGCCGCTGGGTCGGGTCCCTACCAAATGTATGCGCCGAAATACCGACTAAAAACCCCGCGTCGGCCACCATCGGTGCACTTGAGAGACGGCCCCGGGATACCGTTAATACAGAACGCGCCGGGACCGCCTCCATGCGCACTGCCGCTCAAACGGCGCGGCAACAGACGCGTGTTGCGTCACGTCTCGGGGGCCGCCAAGGTAGGGACGGCGGCCCCATGTGGCCTCTGCGGCGCCGGGTTAGTTGTTGTCCCGGCGCCTCCTTCGTCTTCTGTGGCGACGAGCGGGATCGGTCTGCTCCCGATCCCGCTCGGCGCCCTCCTTCTGCGACATGACGCGTTCGCAGAAGGAGAGCATGGCTCGCCACGACCTCTTACTGCCGACCATGGCGGCGACCACGGCCGGCAGCGAGAGGTCTCTTCCTACGACCGCGACGAGAGCGCTGCGCTCCTCGTCCCAGGCTGGGCACTCTTCCAGCGTGTGCTGGGCCGTGTCCTCACGGCAGTTGCCACAATGGTGGCACACGGCGGACTCCTCAGCTCCGGCTATGCGACACAGGTACGCACCGAAGCAGCCGTGCCCGGTGAGCACCTGCGTCAGCCGGAATGTCGGCGCACCGTGGCGCCTGTCCAGCCACTGCTCGAGGACAGGTCGCACTGCCGCGACGGTCCTCACGCCAGCACTCGGGCTCTCCAGCCTGGAACGCCACTCCTCCACGGCGGTCCTGCGGAGGGAGGCCAACATGGCCTCGACCTCACGGGGGACCAACCTCTGCCCACGCCCGGACGCCTCCTCTCGCCGAAAGAAAGCCGACGAGAGGGTCTTAGCGTCCAGCACCCAGGGCAGAGTTCCCGCCAATACGCAGGCCGCCTCGTGCGAGACCGTGCGGTAGCCCCTGATTATTCGCTGCGCCACCATGCGCTGCGGACGATGCAGCAGGCGGACGCAACGATCGCCCAGGGACTCGGCCCAAACGGGAGACCCGTAGAGGGCCATGGACCGCACGACTCCAGCATAAAGGTTTCGGCAAGGGATGCCAGGACCATCAGTGTTGGGCAACAGGCGCCCCAGTGCGCCCGCCGCCCTCACCAGCTTCGGCGACAACTCCTCAAAGTGCGCGCGGAAATCCCATCGACTGTCGAGGACGAGACCGAGGTATTTCATCCTCGAGTCGACGGGAATCCGCACGCCCTCCACCGTGATGTGGGCCCCAGGCGGTGGCCCACACCGAGGACCGTGGAAACACACGGCCTCGGTCTTGTTGAGGGCCACCGTGAGGCCCAGTCGCCGTATCCTGCCCGCCACCAGTCCAGTACCGAACGAGACGAGCAGGAGATATGCTAGCCCCTGAATCAACCTCCATTGTTACGTCTTTAAAATCGACCCTTACCTTAATAACTATTGGTTTAAAGCTACCATACCTTATATTAAAAAATTGGCATTCCTCGCAATCTTCTTCACTTTGGTCGGTACTACCGTCCACATTAATTTTATGCACACGGGCTTTACACACTTTTTTCAAGTGTCCTTTTACCCCACACTTTCGGCATCGATAACTTTTATATCTACACGTTTCGGCATTATGATTTTGCAAGCCACACACTTCACACCGAAACCTGGAAACTACACCGCCAGGTACCGTTGCTTGAAAAGACATTGCTGCGCTCGCCCGGCCGCGGCTGCTCCCGGCACCCCCTCGCCCGGCACCACCGCCCCGATATCTGCCACCCGATGTCCCCATCTTATATATGGGTTCCTGCTTCACGGATGTCTCGCTGACTTTCAGTTCTTCCACTGATAGTTGGGCCAACCTTGCACTGGCCGCTTTTTCGGCGACCTCTAATGCTTCCGTGAAGGTCAATTTGATGGCGTCTTGATCAATGAGCTTCTTTCGCTCCGGTCCCTTCTGCAGGCCCAGAACGAAACGGTCCCTAAGGACTGTCTCCAGAGCGGAACCAAATTCGCAATAACTTGCCAGCAACCTGAAATGTTTAAATTCGCAATAACTTAGGCCATATTTCCGATTTCGATTTTAAGTCCGGAGATTGGACTTTATTTCGTATGCGTATTGAACAGTTTTTCAAAGCCAATGCGGTGAAGGAAGAGAACAAATGTGCAATTTTAATTACCCACCTAACGGATGATTCATGCCGTTTAGCACGAAATCTTGTGTATCCTCGAGAAGTGGAGAAGTTAACATACAGCGATTTAGTCAAGGCTTTGGACAATCATTTTGAGCCAAGACTGTGCACGTTTGCGGATCGTGCTCAGTTCTACAATGCAACACGGGAACCAGGAGAGAGGCAGAATGGGCCGCTCGTTTAAGGGGCCTGGCAAGTTATTGCGAATTTGGTTCCGCTCTGGAGACAGTCCTTAGGGACCGTTTCGTTCTGGGCCTGCAGAAGGGACCGGAGCGAAAGAAGCTCATTGATCAAGACGCAATCAAATTGACCTTCACGGAAGCATTAGGGGTCGCCGAAAAAGCGGCCAGTGCAAAGTTGGCCCAACTATCAGTGGAAGAACTGAAAGTCAGCGAGACATCCGTGAAGCAGGAACCCATATATAAGATGGGGACATCGGGTGGCAGATATCGGGGCGGTGGTGCCGGGCGAGGGGGTGCCGGGAGCAGCCGCGGCCGGGCGAGCGCAGCAATGTCTTTTCAAGCAACGGTACCTGGCGGTGTAGTTTCCAGGTTTCGGTGTGAAGTGTGTGGCTTGCAAAATCATAATGCCGAAACGTGTAGATATAAAAGTTATCGATGCCAAAAGTGTGGGGTAAAAGGACACTTGAAAAAAGTGTGTAAGGCCCGTGTGCATAAAATTAATGTGGACGGTAGTACCGACCAAAGTGAAGAAGATTGCGAGGAATGCCAATTTTTTAATATAAGGTATGGTAGCTTTAAACCAATAGTTATTAAGGTAAGGGTCGATTGTAAAGACGTAACAATGGAGGTTGATTCAGGGGCTAGCATATCTCCTGCTCGCCTCGTTCGGTACTGGACTGGTGGCGGGCAGGATTCGGCGACTGGGCCTCACGGTGGCCCTCAACAAGACCGAGGCCGTGTGTTTCCACGGTCCTCGGTGTGGGCCACCGCCTGGGGCCCACATCACGGTGGAGGGCGTGCGGATTCCCGTCGACTCGAGGATGAAATACCTCGGTCTCGTCCTCGACAGTCGATGGGATTTCCGCACGCATTTCGAGACGTTGTCGCCGAAGCTGGTGAGGGTGGCGGGCGCACTTGGGCGCCTGCTGCCCAACACTGATGGTCCTGGCATCCCTTGCCGAAACCTATACGCTGGAGTCGTGCGGTCCATGGCCCTCTATGGGAGTCCCGTTTGGGCCGGGTCCTTGAGCGCTCGCTGCGTCCGCCTGCTGCATCGTCCGCAGCGCATGGTGGCGCAGCGAATTATCAGGGGCTACCGCACGGTCTCGCACGAGGCGGCCTGCGTATTGGCGGGAACTCTGCCCTGGGTGCTGGACGCGAAAACCTTCTCGTCGGCTTTCTTCCGACGAGAGGAGGCGTCCGGGCGTGGGCAGAGGCTGGTCCCCAGAGAGGTCGAGGCCATGTTGGCCTCCCTCCGCAGGACTGCCGTGGAGGAGTGGCGTTCCAGGCTGAAGAGCCCGAGTGCTGGCGTGAGGACCGTCGCGGCAGTGCGACCTGTCCTCGAGCAGTGGCTGGACAGGCGCCACGGTGCGCCGACATTCCGGCTGACGCAGGTGCTCACCGGGCACGGCTGCTTCGGTGCGTACCTGTGTCGCATAGCCGGAGCTGAGGAGTCCGCCGTGTGCCACCATTGTGGCAACTGCCGTGAGGACACGGCCCAGCACACGCTGGAAGAGTGCCCAGCCTGGGACGAGGAGCGCAGCGCTCTCGTCGCGGTCGTAGGAAGAGACCTCTCGCTGCCGGCCGTGGTCGCCGCCATGGTCGGCAGTAAGAGGTCGTGGCGAGCCATGCTCTCCTTCTGCGAACGCGTCATGTCGCAGAAGGAGGGCGCGGAGGGGGTCGGGAGCAGACCGATCCCGCTCGTCGCCACAGAAGACGAAGGAGGCGCCGGGACAACAACTAACCCGGCGCCGCAGAGGCCACATGGGGCCGCCGTCCCTACCTTGGCGGCCCCCAAGACGTGACGCAACACGCGTCTGTTGCCGCGCCGTTTGAGCGGCAGTGCGCATGGAGGCGGTCCCGGCGCGTTCTGAATTAACGGTATCCCGGGGCCGTCTCTCAAGTGCACCGATGGTGGCCGACGCGGGGTTTTTAGTCGGTATTTCGGCGCGTAGGTTTATGGTAGGGACCCGACCCAGCGGCCGCCCGTCCATATCCACGGGCGGCACAACATCGTCGCTGGGCTCGGAAGGCGCCGGTGAGTCCGACACACCCTCGCCCCTTCGGGGGTGGGATGGTCCGTAAAGGGATTTTCCCCGCGAGTAAAAAAAAAAAAGGGGCTAGCATATCTGCTATGTCTGAAAAATTTTATAAACATAATTTTGGTCATCTCGGTTTATCAACATGTAATATAAAAATGTGTTTTTACAATGGTCTTAGAATTACGCCTATTGGTTATTTTATTTCTAACGTAGCTTAAAACAATGTAACAAGGAAATTATGTTTTTATGTAATAAAAAATGGCGGATCTCCTCTTCTTGGTCGTGATTTCATGTATAAATTCAAGTAAGATATTTTACCCATTGATAATCAAAATACTGTTTATGCTAATAATATTAAAGATTGTTATGAGGATCAAATAAGCTGTTTATTAAAAAAATACAAAGATTTGTGGAGCGATGGCTTAGGCAGATTTATTTATTTATTTATTTATATACACTTTATTGCACACACACAAAAAAAAATACAAATAAAAAGAAAATCACATACATAAAAAGTACAATTGGCGGTCTTATCGCTCAAAGGCAATATCTTACAGACAACCATGGGATGGATTTTTGAAAAGGATTAACAGAGGGCAGTTTAAAATGTAAGAGATAGAAGTAACACTGAATAATAAATCAAATACAAATAATCTAATAGCTACAAGTAATAAAAAAAAGGAAAGTAGTATATACAAATATATATATATATATATATATACAAAGTTGATACGACCGATGGGCATTTTTTTAAACTGCATATACTAGGTACCATTTCCAAGTTCTGTACTAAAAATCAATTAAATAGGAGCAGTAGTTGAGTCATAAGTGATTTTGTAAGTTTTTGCTCCATTTGAACACGATGTAGCTTTTCTAACAGCTGATTACGTCTAACGCACAGGTCAAACACCTTAAAACGATAGATCTTACTAAAATCTACGCGCTGTTGCCGCTCTTACACAAGTCACATAAATAAGTACAACTAAATTACTTAAAAAGTTGGCGATGCAAATAAGGAAGCAATAAATACACACCTGCACTTTCATTACGAGAGAGACAAATCATAGCAAAACATCCCGCGCGTAAAAGAAATAGAAATAGGTCAGTGTGTTGCTATTGCATCTTCTATCTTCTATATATATAAAAGAGGAACCTGATTGACTGACTGACTGACTGACTGACTGACTGACTGACTGACTGACCTATCAACGCACAGCCGAAACTACTGGAGCTAGAAACGTGAAATTTTACATAGGGGTTCCTATTGTGACGTAGGGTAGCACTAAGGAAGGATTTTTGGAACTTCGACCTCTAAAGGGGTGAAAAGGGTAAAATACTGGTGTATGGAAAACCGAAACCGTTGAAGTTGCAGATATCAAACTTGACTTTTTAGTTACACATCTAGAAACAAGAACAACTGCATACTCCTTTTTCTTATAATTAAACCTAAAGGGATGAAAATAAGGGTTGAAGTATTGTAAAAGCGAACTGCTAGATCAACGCACAGTCGAAACTACTAAAGCTAGGAACTTGAAATTTTACACAGGGGTTCCTATTGTGCCGTAGGGGAGCACTAAGGAAGGATTTTTGGAAATTCGACCCCTAAGGGGGTGAAAAGGGTAAAATACTGGCGTATGGAAAACCGAAAGCGTTGAACTTGCAGATATCAAACTTTACTTTTTAGTTACTCATCTAGATACAACAACAACTGCATACTCTCTTTTGTCATAATTAACCCTATAGGGGTGAAAATAAGGGTTGAAGCATTGTAAAACCGAACTTCCGGATCAACGCACAGCCGAAACTACCAAAGCTAGGAACTTAAAAAATTACATAGGGGTTCCCATTGTGACGTAGGATAGCACTAAGGATGGATTTTTGGATATTCATCCTCTAAAGGGGTGTAAAGGGTTAATAACTGATATAGGGAAAATTTGAACCGTTAAAGTTACAATTGTCAAACTTGGCACTTAAATTATTCATTAAAAGACAAAAATAATTGCATATTTTGTTTATCTAAAATTAACCCTAAAGGGACGACAATAAGGGTTGAAGTTTTGTAGAACCGAACTGCCGGATCAACGCACAGCCAAAACTACTGAAGCTAGGAACTTGAAATTTGACACAGAGATTTCTTTTGTAACGTAATGTAGCACTAAGAAAGGATTTTTGGAAATTCAACCCCTAAGCGGAAATGAAAAGGGTAACATTATTTTGTATGGAAAACCCCAATCGTTAAAGTTGCAGATTTCAAACTTGACACTATAATTAGTCATCTAAGACCAAAAATAAGTGCGTACTCTGTTTACTTAAATTTAACCCTAAAGGAGTAAAAATAAGGGTTGAAAATTTTCTATATGAATAAGGCAGTTAAAACTGTATATGAATAAAACCGTTTATCTATTGATCCGATTGGTCTCATAATCGATATCAAAGTTCCGATAATCTAAATTTGATTTTGAACTTTTTATTTATTGTTCCGATTGGTCTCTGAATCGATAACTGACGGACTCATAATATAATAATCCGTTAATCTAAATTCAGAGTTAGATTTGGAAATAAAAATGCTGCACGTGGATTTTTGTTAAAAGTTTACGTAGAGGTTACAATAGAATAGTTTTAGCAATATAACGTCTACATTATCTTAAACACGCAAACGAAGTTGCGGGCAAATGCTAGTAACAAATAAAAATTGTTTGCTAAAGAAATTGTTATTTTAATGCGCCGTCGCTATCCTTTCGGAACGGATGTAACGCGGAAACTCCTGCGCCGCCGCGCCGCGCCGCTTTTATCTTGTCGATCTCGCGCCGACAATTGTGATTTTGTGTTGTTGTTGACTGTTTTTATTGTCGAGGGCACGTAATTAAATTGTGTTTGTGTTTGTAATTAAACTGTTTAACAATGCCTCGTGTAACTTACACCGCGTCAGAATACACTGCTTGGTTTTTATTTACGGCGAATGCCATGGAAACACAGCTTTAGCTCTGTGTAGCTCTGTGTACATACCGCGAAAGGTATGGTGACAGCCACAATTGCCCCAGGAACGCCCGCACAATAACATTGGCAGTACAAAGATACGAGACAACAAATGTATAGTGCCTTATCAGGAGGGAGTGCCAGCGCGGCAAATACCCGCTGCTTGGAAAGAACGAATTTTAGACTTAAAACTACCTACAAAACTACGTAACTACGCGCGGTGCGCCGGCGCGCGGCGTCTCGCCACGACACGACGATAACACAGGCCCCGCGCGACGTTGCCAGTTCAGTTCATCAATGGTCAGTGAAATTTATTTACAAAGGATGGTTGCGTTTTACTCTTATTTGTAGGTTATTTAGTTTGCTTGATACAAACAAAATCTCATTTTTGGTATTATTGATTTTTGTGCCGTGTCGTATTAATACTAAGGACGTATAGTATACGTAGTGTAATTTAATGCCCATCTGTCGTATCAACGCGGTATATATACGGTAAATGAGATTTTGTTTGTTTCAAGCAAACTAAATAGCCTACAAATAAGAGTAAAACGTAACCATCCTTTGTAAATAAATTTCACTGACCATTGATGAAATGAACTGGCAACGTCGCGCGGGCTATGTGTTATCATCGTGTCGTGGCGGGACGCCTCGCCGGCGCACCGCGCGTAGTTACGTAGTTTTGAAGGTAGTTTTAAGTCTAAAATTCGTTCTTTCTAAGCAGCGGGTATTTGCCGCGCTGGCACTCCCTCCAGATGCGGCACTATACGTTTGTTGTCTCGTATCTTTGTTCTGCCAATGTTATTGTGCGGGCGTTCCTGGGGCAATTGTGTATGTCACCATACCTTTCGCGGTATGTACACAGAGCTAAAGCTGTGTTTCCATGGCATTCGCCGTAAATAAAAACCAAGCAGTGTATTCTGTCGCGGTATAAGTTACACGAGGCTTTGTTAAACAGTTTAATTACAAACACAAACACAATTTAATTACGTGTCCTCGACAATAAAAAACAGTCAATAACAAAAAAATATTAACTAATAATTATCCCAAGTTACGTGTCCTGTCACAATAAAAAAAAGAAATAATGTCTTATACTCATTTAGTGTCCTATCACAATAACAATACAAAATCACAATTATTGTCGGCGCGAGATCGACAAGATAAAAGCGGCGCGGCGCGGCGGCGCAGGAGTTTCCGTGTTACATCTGTTCCGAAAGGATAGCGACGGCGCACTAAAATAACAATTTCTTTAGCAACAATTTTTATTTGTTAAGATGCAATAGCAACACACTGACCTATTTCTATTTCTTTTACGCGCGGGATGTTTTGCTATGATTTGTCTCTCTCGTAATGAAAGTGCAGGTGTGTATTTATTGCTTCCTTATTTGCATCGCCAACTTTTTAAGTAATTTAGTTGTACTTATTTATGTGACTTGTGTAAGAGCGGCAACAGCGCGTAGATTTTAGTAGGATCTATCGTTTTAAGGTGTTTGACCTGTGCGTTAGACGTAATCAGCTGTTAGAAAAGCTACATCGTGTTCAAATGGGGCAAAAACTTACAAAACCATTTATGACTAAACTACTGCTCCTATTTAATAGATTTTTAGTACAAAACTTTGAAATAGTACCTAGTATATGCAGTTTAAAAAAATGCCCATCGGTCGTATCAACTTTGTATATATATTGCGGCGGGTTTAGGGACCGCCCGCAGATAGGAGTAGATAGAAAATAAGAACTCAGGGTAATTACGTGGTTCAGGCTTTAATATTTCGCATCACCGTCTTACACTCGGTACTGTTGCTGGTGTTATGCAACAAGAGTCACTGGCCTTCTGTGGACACTGATCCGGGTCTTCTGCACGTGGCGGTTTCCGACGACAGCTCGCCGGCAAGGTTGGCTGCCACGTGGCCGGTAGTGGTGCGCAGGTCAGCGGCTCGGCGCAGGTGCGGTCGCAGCACGGGCAGGAAGCGGTGCGGAGTGAAGCCAAGCACGGCACGCTCCGTGCCGTAAGCAGGAAGAGAGTAGATGAAGTGAAGAAGTGAAGCACGTGAAGGTGAAGGTGAAGGTGAAGGAGAACCCCAGCGGGTACACAACAACACGCGTGGTAGCACGCAGTTTATTTTTAGAAAGAGGACGCGAGCGAGGTTACACGCGTATTTATGCGTACGATGACAGTTCGCACGTTTTAGCTGTCAGAATTGAATCGACCAATCAGCGCAATGGAGGCGTTGATTGGCATAGACAATATATATAATTGAGCCATAGACCTAAACTATTCCGGGTGACATTCTACAACGTCACAATATATATATATAAAATAAAGCGTAAATACACATACACATAAATACAAAATACATACATACATACATACATACATATATATATATATATATATATAAATATAATATAGTACAAGTACATACAAGTAGGAAAAGTTATCCTCATCAATGTGACAATTCAGGGAGAAAGATAGTGATCCTTCACCAGCTTTTTGAAAGATGTTACTGATCGTGCCCGTCTCACCGCAACTGGTAGTGCGTTCCACAATCGGACAGCTTCCACGGTGAACGACTTATCCATAAAGGTGGTGGAGTGCACGGGCATTCTCAACTCCAGGCTCTCTGACGACCTCAGGGATCTTGTATGTGAGTCATGGAGAAATACAAATCGATCTTTAAGATAAGAGGGGGTGAGAGGATTAAACAATATGTTGTACAGAAGAGAAAGAATGTGAGCATTCCGACGAAGCCGTATGGGCAACCACTTGAGCTTAGTACGAAATACAGAAATATGATCATATTTGCGTAATCCAAATATGAATCTAATAATAAAGTTTTGAAGGCGCTCAAGTTTATTAAGTTGGTCCTCGGTGAGATCTGGATAGCTGACATCGGCATAATCAAGGATAGGGAGAAGGAGAGTTTGCGCTAAGGAAATCTTCGTAGCAACCGGTAGAAGATTGTGTAGTCTTCGCAAGGACCTTGCTGAGGCGAACAACTTACGACTTAGTTCTTGAAGTTGCGGACCCCAGGTGAAGGATTTGTCCAGATATAGCCCAAGGTTTTTGACTTTATCACTAAATGTGACGATAGTACCATCACAGTAAATAGGTGGTAGCTTGTCCCTATCTAGTTTTAAAGTCATTCTGGGGCTGCCGATAACAATCACCTGTGTTTTAGTTGGATTTACTTTTAGTCCATGAGTCTTACTCCATTCACAGATGTGCTGGATGTCCCTATTGATGTGAGCAATCGCATCGTTGATCTTGCCCAAAGGTGCCCGAGTATAAATTTGTAAATCATCTGCGTAAAGGTGGTAGGAGGAGCGAAGATCATTAGAAATGGAATTTATAAAGACAGCAAAGAGTAAAGGAGATAGCACGCCGCCCTGTGGAACGCCAGCAGATAAAGAGCACCAGGAGGAATAACTATCCTCAACACAGATGCGTTGCCGGCGCCCATACAGGTAACTACGAAACCATTCAACAGCTGTTGGAGATATGTTAAGAAAACGTAGCATACAAAGCAATATATCAAAGTCAATGGTGTTGAAAGCGTTGCTGGAGTCCAGCAATGCTAAGACAGTCAGCTTGCCTTCCTCCATACCCGACCTTATGCCATCCGTAATATGAGTCAAGGTGGTGGTTGTGCTGTGACCAGGACGAAACCCTGATTGAAGAGGGTTTAGGAGATTATTTTTGGATAGGAAATCGCTCAATTGAGAGTGGATTAGGCGCTCAAGGACTTTGGAAAGGAAAGGGAGAATAGAGATAGGTCGGAATTCAGATAGTATAGAAGCATTTGACTTTTTCGGGATAGGGATAATTCTTTCCAGGCAGTCGGAAAAGTCCCAGTCGTGATGGAATGGTTGAGGATGTGGGAAATTTTAGGCAGGATTTCGTCCAGGAAAGGCAGAATTATATTACGGCTGACACAGTCGCTACCTGTTGCATTAGACGAAATAAGAGTAATTGTTTTCTTAACATCACAAGCAGCAAATTGTTTGAAAGCGAAGGCCGAACAATTGGGAGTTTTAAGGGTAGAAAGATGCTTAATAGTATTTTCTTTAATCGTCTTGTCAAAGGAAGACGAAGAAGAGAAATGATGGTTTAGAGAATTTAAATCTATGGAATTAGGAATCGAATCTTGTTGCGATTTACCCACTCCCAGTGACTTGAGAAATTTCCAGACTTTAGCTGGATCTCCGTTTTCAACAGAGTTGTGAATATGTCGGCGTTGAGCATTCCTACACACCTTACTGCAGTGATTCCGAATGGCTACATACTTTAGCCAATTCGACTCATTGGGGCGACGATTGTACCTTGACTTAGCCGATGCTTTTTTGGAGAGTAGTACTTTAATATCATCGGTAAGCCAAGGCGACGGAAGGTGTTTAATTTTAACTGTGCGAACAGGTGCATGCTTGTTGTAGAGTTCAATTAGATTGCAAGTGAAAATACGCACCTTATCATCTACACAATCTGATAGAAAAAGCAAACTCCAGTCGATGTTATCAGCATCCTTGCGAAGATTATCCAGATTAATTCCACGAAAATTTCTCTGCGAAACAATCTTAGGTACGGCCTTAGGAGGACGTAGGCGATAGGATAGGAATAGGAGGTCATGACAAGAAAAGGCGTCTGCGGAACATTGCCCGTGTTTCACAACGTGATTTATTGAAGAAACAAAGATGAGATCAAGAAGAGAAGGAGTATTGTTTGGAGAGTGGTGAGTGGCCGAAAGAGGAAGAGTAGTAAGGTTACAGGATTGGATGGTATTCAAAAGAGAGGAAGAACGATGATCATTCTTAAGGAGACAGGTATTGAAATCACCCATGATTATGGTCTGACTGTACGAAGGGACTAAGTTTTCGAGAATAATTTCGAGAGAAGAAAAAAAGTTGATATGAAGTGAAGGACAGTAGTAAACACCGAGTAAGACTTTATTAAGTGAGAATTCCACCTCCAAGTACAGATGTTCCATAGCATTAGATGGTGGAGGCTGCGGTGATGCACTAACAATTGGGTAGCGAAATTGTGTTCTAAGGTAAATAGCAACACCGCCTCCAACACGTCCAATGCGATCATTTCTGATGAGGTGGAATCCTGGAAGGGAGTAATAATAAAACAGTGTTGCCAACAGTAGAGAGTTTTTATTATACTTTTTAAATATTATTTTGATATAAGGTTATATTCTAACAGCACCACTTATCAAAATAATCTAATATCAGTCAATAACCAAAAAATAACAATAACTTGACTTAAACATTTTCTAAACATTTTGTAATCCTAACAATTTTACAAAATAGTTATGTTTGGCACCACTTAGACTTTTCGTTAATAAATCGGCAGGCATCTCAGATGTTGACCAATAAACAATTTTTACAAGCTTATTAGAAACTGCTTCTCGTATAAAATGATAGCGCACATCTATGTGCTTAGTTCGTTTGTGAAATAAAGAATTTTCCGTCAACTTTTGAGCTCCCTGGTTATCATTGTAAATTACTACAGTATAATTACAATCAACAATACCTGATAAAAGCCTTTTAAATATATTGCCTCTGTACATGCCTCAGTAATGGCCATGTATTCGGCTTCAGTACTTGACAATGCTACTGTTTGTTGCTTCCTGCATTCATAAGATATTACACAGCCTGACAATTTAAAACAAAACCCTGTGTAGGATTTTCTATCTATAGCATTTGAAGCCCAATCAGCATCCACGAAACCTTCTAGATCACAAGTATCTTTAGTAAACTTCAAACCATAAGACTTAGTTTTTTGCAAATATTTTAAAATTCTTTTTGCATGATGCCAATGAATTGAACTAAAACAATTATTAAATTGGCTAAGATAGCTTATACAATATGATATATCTGGACGTGTTAGTACTGACAAATACATAAGATTTCCTATAAGTTGCTGATAGGGAAACCTTTTGTCAACACATTCTGCCTTATCTAATTTCAAATTACATTCCATTGGAGTATCTTTAGTATGACAATCATTCATATAAAACTTTTTAAGAATTTGTTTGACAAATTGTTCCTGAACAATGGAGATACAATTATTATCATAATATTTCACTCGCATGCCTAAACACCTTTTTATTTGACCTAAGTCTTTTATTTTAAATGTTGACATAAGCTTTTTCTTCAAATCATTAGTCATAGTCTTACTATTCGAAAAAATGAAAAAATCATCAACAAATATTGCAATTATAGTCTGCTCATTCATACATTTTTTACTGTATAAACATGGTTCTGAAACTGACTTTACATAATCCATATTTATCAAACAATCATTTATTTTGGCATTCCATGCCCTAGCAGATTGTTTTAATCCATAAACTGCCTTTTTAAGTTTAAGAACACAATTACTTGGACAGTTTAAACTAGGAGGTGCTTGCATGTACACATTTTCTGTTAAATCACCATTTAAAAATGCTGTAACTACATCAAGATGAGTTGTTTCAAAATGAAATTTTACACTTAATGCAAACAAAAGTCTAAGTGTAGAATATCTGAGAACTGGCGAGTAAGTCTCATGAAAATCTACTCCATGCTTTTGAGTGTAACCTTTCGCCACAAGTCTAGCTCTATACCTGACACTGTTATTGCTTTCTGGCTTTTTCTTGAACACCCATTTGCACTGTACTACTCTATCTGCCTCTTCTCGGCTAACAATCTCCCACGCTTGGTTGTCTTCAAAAGCTTGAAGTTCATCTGACATAGCCTGCTGCCATTTGTCTTTCTCTGGACCGTTGATAGCTTCATTATGGGTTATGTCTTCAGCCCAAGACTCTGGTTCATCTGAAACACAAAGATTTGTAAAACCATACCTTTCAGGAGGTTTCCTGATACGCTTTTCCGTCAATTGAGCCTGTTCATTTTCAGATGGATCTTCTTCTTCAGATAATGTCTGATAAGATTCACTTTCAGTTGAAGTTGTACTTTTTTCAGAATCATATACATAAGTTGGATCGTCCTGGTTTGTTAATGTTATTTCACCTTCTTCCATAGAACTTTCCTCTTGTACTGATTGCGTTTTTTCTATCTGTCCTTCGTTTATTTCAATCTGAGTGGTATCTGGCTCCATTACAATGACATCTCTGCTGGTACATATTTTTTTAGTTTCTGGGTTATACAATCTGTAACCTTTTACGTTCTCTGGGTATCCTACTAATATATATTGAACTGCTTTCTTGTCCCATTTCAATCTTTTATTTTTAGGAACATGCATCATTACTGGGCTCCCAAAAATTCTGACATGACTGAGGTCAGGCTTTTGTCCTGTCCATACTTCAATCGGTGTCTTTTGGTCCAAACCTGAAGCCGGCGATCTATTTTTCAAGTATACTGCCGTATTAACTGCTTCTGCCCAAAAACTTTTATCCAGTTTGGCCTCGAACAATAAACATCTTGCACGTTCAACTATGGTCCTGTTGAAACGCTCGCTGAGACCATTCTGCTCCGGAGTATATGGATTTGTCTTCTGATGGATAATTCCACTATCTTTCAGATAATTTTCCATCATATCTGAACAGAACTCACCTCCGTTGTCGGTTCTCAATGTTTTTATCTTTGTTCCTTTTTGATTTTCAACCATTCTCTGAAATTCCTTGAAATACTGTAGAGTCTGATTCTTCTCCTTCATAAAATATACAAATGCCATCTTGCTAGTATCATCAACGAACAATAGAAAATATCTTGCCTGTCCAATAGATCGAACCTCCATAGGCCCACACAGATCTGAGTGAACTAAATCTAGCATTTCTGTACTTCTATGTTTTCGTAATTGGAAAGGTAAACGACTCTGTTTCCCCTCACAACATACTTGGCAATTGGATTTTTGGATATCAGCCTTCATATCAAACGATATTCCGTCTACAGCACCATTCTTCATCTTCTGCAAATCATTACTATTTATGTGTCCTAATCTTTTATGCCACTGCTTTGCATTTGCAATTTGAACTGCAGCAGCCAACACTTTCTCTGACTTTATCGTATTCAACTTATACACACCATTCTGTAAATTTGCTATTCCAATAAGCTCATTCCGTTGATTATGTATATAACATACATCATTCTTGAAAGTAACTTTGTTTCCTCTTGCTATCAACTGGCTCACTGATAACAAGTTCGTGGTTAGATTAGGTATGTATAAAATGTTGTTTACTTTAATGTCAAACTGAGAAGTATTTACAAGCGTAGTAATCTGTGTATCTCCGGCACACACTACTGGCACAGTCATATTATTTGCAACAATAATTTCCTTCATATTGTGTACTTTTCTTACTAGCAATAAGTTTTCCTTGTATGATGTCATATGAGCACTAGCCCCTGAGTCGATATACCAGTCTTCCTTATTAAATTCACTATTGAAAAATGCAGCACTAAATGCGTTTACCTGCTTTTCTTTCAGTTCAGGACACTGGTTCTTAAAGTGGCCAATTTTCTTGCATTTATAGCATTTCATAATCTTTTTTACATTTAACGTAAAGTTTGACGTTTGTTTTGCGCCTTTAATATTCGAATTTTGACCAACCTTATTCTTTTGTTTCGACCATAATGCAACTTCCGAGTCATGGTCACCGATCTCAGAACTCATATCAAGCAATTTTGTTTTAATGACGTCAGAATCTATAGCAATGCCAGAATGTTCTATTGCCATAATCATCGGAGCAAACTTTTCTGGCAGCCCCGCCAACAGCAATGATCCGATCCATTCTTCATTAATCTCGAAACCTGTACCTTTTAGTCTTTGTGCAGTTTCCACTATCTGACTTACATAACTTGTCATGGATTCACACTTATCGAGTCGAATAGATATCAAAGTTCTAAGAAGACTAATTTTCCTTGTAAATCCGCTGTCATCAAATAACTTCTGTAGTTTCTGCCACAAATCCTTGACTTTAGTTTCGTTTTTTATGTGCACGTATAACTTGGGATCAATCGTCATGATGAGTTTTGCTTTCGCTTTTCTATCTTCAGCATCACTTAAATCGATAGGAATGGCGTCGATGTCAATGCCTTCCAAGATGAGAAAATTTCTTGCTGCGAACGCCCAGTCATCGTAAATTTCGCGTCCCTTTAATTTCGGCACATTTACTAAATAACTGCCTGACGACATTATAACTTATTTTTAAGTACACAATATGAAATTACTGTTAATATTTTAATAAAAATTTTTGCTCTGGGCCCATAACCTAATAAAACAGTGTTGCCAACAGTAGAGAGTTTTTATTATACTTTTTAAATATTATTTTGATATAAGGTTATATTCTAACAAGTAAGCGGAAGAAGATAGACATGGTTTTAACCACGATTCTGAAACAAGGATAGCATGTATATGAGTACAGTCAAAACTAGCCAGCATATCAGGGAAATGGGCCGGAATACTCTGGGCGTTAATATGAACTACATTAAAATTCCTAGGGACGCCAGAGAACTGGCACGAAAGTGTGTCGGCAAGCGAGGGAACACTAACAAAGCTATCATCACTACACGCCGAAAAAAACTTTTCACTGTCACTACTACATTCCTGCACATACATTTGAGGCATTCAATAATATAAAACAAAAATAAATAAATAAAAATTTAAAAATAAATCAAATAATAGTAAAAAGACTTAAAATAATAAAAAAAAAATGAATAAACATCATCCATCTGCCGGTTGTTATTACAAATCGTGTTAATAAAAATCAGATAAAGAAACAAAAAAAAAAGTTAAACACACAAAACTATTCACTAAAATAAAACACATTAAAAAGTAAATGAATCAGATAAAAAAAAAAAACATATTAATAAGAATCATTTTAGAAAAGAAAAATAAAATAACAAAAAAAAAGTACAACTAAAAGCTTATGATATAATTTAAGTATACCTATGATATAATAATATAAGCCAGGTAAACAAACGATACACTAACAATAATTAATTTAAGAAACAATAACAGGTTAAAAAGAAACAATTTCTGAACGAAAAACACAGACCAAATGTCAATGTTGTAAGTTGACACTTGTCAATGCGTTGAGGTTATGTTGTTTATTATTTTTATGTGGGTGGACCAAATAAGTAATAACTAAACGAAAGTAGGGCAATAAACACAGAAACAAAATTACGAAAATGAAATGAAAATAAAAGTGAAAGTAAAAACAGTTTGCTCAAATAATAATAAACATACGACTAAATTGTTTACCTGGCATACGAGGATAATAAAAAGAAAAAAAAAAAAAGAGCACACTACTTCTTGGCAGTCGCAGCTCGCCTGGTCTTGGGCATAGATAATACACTATATAGGAAAGTCTTGGGCACAGCTATGGTCCTCTTAACTGGCGTCGGTTGGGCAGGTGTGTCAGCGTTGATCTGACTCAGCAGAGCAAGCGACACTATTCGATGCCGAACGCCAGAAGTAATGACATAAACGTTACCATCCCGAGTCCACGCGTTGGTGACGCCAAACTTTTCGCGAGCCGCCATAAAAATGTCATGCCGTCTCTTGGTTAAGAACTCGGACAAGGTCACACCAGAACCTTTAAGCTTGGTTTTATTAAACCAGACCTTGTCTCTTATAGCGACGTCCTGGAACTTGACAAGCATGGGTCTTGGCTTCTTTGATGTAGGTGCACGACCCAATCTATGGCAGCGCTGAAGATCAGTAGCCTTGAAGTCGGTTATACCAAGGCGCTGCTTGACTACACCAACAACCAGCTGTGCAGAGTTTTCGTCGGCTACCTCGGCTACTCCGTGGATGAGCAGCATTTTACGACGCCTCTGCATCTCCATGGTGTCTATAGTGCCGGACAACGCCTCAATCTGTTGCTGTAGGAGATTGAGGGCTTGACTAATGAACGCCTTGTACGTTGCAAATTCTGCAGCCAAGTCAGAAGAACCCGTTGGTGAAGTTGCAGTTGCCGTAGACTTCAGGAGGTCATTCTCAAATGCAGCCATCCTTCTGTGGAATTCATCCTTCAATTCCTCAATTGATGATTTTAAACCAGACTCCATAGTGCGTTTGTTAAATTGGAAAATTATAAAAAAATTGTGAATAGATATTGTGTGAAGTGCAAAGTGGATAGAAGACAGGAGATTTTATATCAACACCGGCAGGTAGTCAATCTAATTGATGTATTTCCACATTAAAACTTGTAGTTAAGTACTTTTAAATAATTAAAATAATTAAAAAATATATGGAGCACAATTCTTTACACCCTCTCTTACAACTACCCACGCAGAAAAAAGTTTAATAAATTTAAAGTAAATTTTACGCTTAAAAGCTCAGCGGCCCCAAAATTTTTTAAATCTAGATTCATTCCATTTGCGTTAAAAACTAAAGTGAATGACGAGATTGCCCGTTTAACATCCCTAGGTATACTTGTTCCGGTGACTCACTCCGATTATGCAACGCCAATAGTACCGGTTTTAAAAAATGATGGAAAAATAAAAATTGCAGGCGATTACTCGTTAACATTGAACAAAGATTTGTGTATTGATAAATATCCGATGCCGCGTATAGAGGAAGTATTTTGTAAATTAGGTGGGGTTGAAAAATATACCAAATTGGATTTGAGTAACGCGTATAATCAGCTGGTATTAGACGACGACTCCCAGTTGCTTACCACCATAAATACACCACGCGGCCTGTTTAAGTATACACGTCTGGTGTACGGCCTAGCTAACGCGCCGGCTATTTTCCAGCGGACTATGGAGACATTGCTCTCGGGTATAGAAGGAGTTAGTTGCTGGCTGGATGATGTTTGTTTGACGGGTCCTACACAGGCAATTCATATGGCTAGATTGCAAAAAGTATTGCATAGGCTTCATGAGGCTGGTCTGAAATTACAAAAGGATAAATGCGACTTCTTCAAGGATAGTGTGACTTATCTTGGTTTTGTGATAGATAAAAAAGGATTAAGATCATGTCCAAAAAAGGTAAAGGCTATCATAGAGGCGCCTCGTCCTACAAATGTTACAACATTAAAACGTTTTTTAGGAATGATTACCTATTATAGAAATTTCATATCGCGCGCATCATCAATTTTGGGTCCATTGCATGAGTTACTTCGAAAAGACGCAGCTTGGATTTGGGGAAATCCTCAAGAGTGCGCGTTTATTACGATTAAAGACGAATTGTCGTCAGAGCGCGTGCTGACGCATTTTGAACCCGACGCCCGACTCGTGTTGAGCGTGGATGCGGGGCCGGCAGGCCTCGGTGCAGTACTCCAACAGGGGGAGGTTGGTCAGGAGCGTCCTATAGCATTCGCTTCTAGGTCACTCTCAGCGAGTGAAAGAAATTACAGCCAAGTCCAAAAAGAGGCAACGGCCATAGTGTTTGGGGTAAAACACTTCCATCAGTTTTTATATGGTAGGGAAAAACCCTTTATTCTTAAAACGGACCATAGGCCACTTATTTCAATATTTGGTAAGAAATGTGGTGTTTCAGTAATGGCGGCGTCGCGTTTATAACGCTATGCTATTTTTCTTTCAGCATATAATTATGAAATTAGCTATATTTCGAGTCACAATAATGTAGTAGCAGATTATTTCTCTCGAGCGCCTCTTAATGAAACTCCACCGGAAAGTGATGTCGATGATCAGGTTCGTTATTTAAATTTTTTGGATGACAGCCAGTTACCTGTCTCTTTTAGTGAATTAAAAAATGCGGTTGATAAGGATAGGGTCCTCCAGACGGTCATTCGATATATCAATAATGGTTGGCCACGAAAAATTAAATGTAAAAATATACAACCTTATTTTAAGTGTAAAACGGACTTAGATGTGGAAAAAGGATGCGTAATGCGGGGTCATAGAATAATAATACCGTCTATATTTTAAACATAGGGGTCATTTTGGCATGGTAAAAACTAAAAGTATCGCGCGCGCAAAACTATGGTGGCCGGGCATAGATGCCGATATAGAAGTCGCGGTGGGCGCGTGCAGCGTCTGCGCCGCAGTCAGGCCTTCGCCACCGCGCGCGCCTCCCGCGCCCTGGCCGCGTCCAGCCGCGCCGTGGGAGCGAATTCATATTGATTACATGCAAATAGCACAAATGACCTTTCTTATTGTCGTAGATGCACACAGCA
Source organism: Deilephila elpenor (assembly GCA_949752805.1). Lineage (NCBI taxonomy): Eukaryota > Metazoa > Arthropoda > Insecta > Lepidoptera > Sphingidae > Deilephila > Deilephila elpenor. The sequence goes on from OX457095.1 coordinate 454,176, forward strand.
AATGGCTAGAATGTTTACAAATGCAAGGATTATGTACAAAATTGTTAATTAATAAACTTAAACAATTGTTTTGTACATTCGGTCTGCCTAAAGTCATCGTCTCGGACAATGATCCAAAAATACAAAATGATGAATTTAATAGTTTTTGTACAAATTACGGAGTAACGCACATGACATCTCCAATATACCACCCTTGCAGTAACGGTCAAGCGGAAAATTCCGTAAAAACATGTAAAAAAATGATAAAATGTATTTTTAAAGATAATCATATCATAAATTGTAAGGAAATAGGCGATAAACTATTATCATTTTTATTTGAATACCGCAACTCCCCACACTGTAGAACGGGTGAGTCACCCGCTAAGTTAATGTTTAACAGGGAGCTCAGGGGCCGACTTGATCTTTTATTTCCACCGAAATCTGTACCCAACGTTGATGCAATGAGCCGCCCTCCTCCATGCAGATTATTTATAAAAAATCAAAAAGTTTGGGCTAGGTGTTTTGTATCACAAAAATCTATATGGAAGCTAGGGTATATTGTGAAAAGCTTAGGAAATAGAATGTTTGTTGTATCAGTTGATGGAGTGGGATTATGTACAAGACATGTAGATCAGTTGTTGCGGTATTCGGGTGGTAATGAGTCACCAAAATTCTTTCATTCTCCTCAGAGATCGACTCATAGTTGCGATAAACAATTAGCTGAGGGGACAGAGGAAGTAGCCGCCAACAACAATCAAAGCGAAATAAGTACTAATGAAGAAACAAAAAATGAGTCGATATCTGATAGTGACGCGAGCCACGAGAGTACTGTCCACGGCTCCGAACAGGTTGTTGCGATGACCCCGGGAGTTATACCTACTGAGTTGCCAATTGATAACAATACGGGCGTATCAACACAATCAACCATCCCATCCAGTCATCGCTACAACCTGCGTCCTAGAAATAAAATCATTAAATATTTTTAATTTAGAACTGGTACATGTCTATATTACATTACACAAGCATTTATAATAATGTTATTTGTTTTGTTGAATAGGTGTTCAAAATAAGGCGGAAGGAGTGATATGTAGGTACTTATGATTTATAAAAATATAATGACCCACCCGCGAGCTGCGCCTCGCACAGGGCGAACCAATCGTCGTCAGTAATAAATTAATTGCGAACTGGACCGGCTGTTTTACTCGTGCTAATCACCGACAGTACAGTTATATAACTAATATAAAATAAATAAAAATATTATGTAAATAAAATAAAAGTTCAAAAAGTTCTCGAATGGAGGCCACGTAGCGGAAAGCGCAGCGTAGGACATCCACCCACAAGATGGTCAGACGACCTGGTAAAGGTGGCGGGACGTCGCTGGATGCAGGCTGCCTCCAACAGGTCACTGTGGAAATCATTGGGAGAGGCCTATGTTCAGCAGTGGACGTCCTTTGGCTGATGGATGGATGGATGGATGAAATAAATTAATTAGTGGACAAACACACATTTTTCTTATTAGATAAATTTATCACGCACTGAACGGGTGATCGCTTTGTTCTCGGATTGGGGGCGGAGCATAGCGACTACCTGAGTGCGGTACGGTCTGTCGGTCGGCCGGCGCTTTTAGTGTGTTCGGATTTTTATTGTACGGCACATACACTGTGTACCCACTAACTGTATTAAAAAGTGTATCGCTGTTTGATGGGAGTTTCATTTCTGCCACTTTCACCTTCATCCATCATACATACACTAAAAAAGCATTTTTCTATGTTGAAATAACATAGAAAAATGCTTTTTTACGGATTTTATCGCGATTTGGTTTAATTTTTACATTTTTTAACTTCGTGGTCACGGGGCGGACTCACTCGGACCACGAAAGCTGTAAAGTAATCGAAACGTCGGGAAGTTAAAAAATTGAAATAAAACTATTTTATATTATGACTATTTTAGATTTGGTTTCCGCCCCGCCCCGTGACCACGAAAGCTGTAAAGTAATCGAAACGTCGGGAAGTTAAAAAATGTAAAAATTAAACCAAATCGCGATAAAATCCGTATAAAATAGTTTTATTTCAATGTGTAACATTCGCGTAAATCTAAGAAACCATTATGCATTTTTCTATGTTCAAAATCATATCGTTATCAGTGCACCAAGTAAGAAGTCTGTTTATATCATCTTGCAGTAAACATATTATATCTGTAGAATCATATATCGGCCTAATAATTTTTAAATCGTCAGCAAACAAGAATGGCTCGGAATTTTGGAAACAACTAGTAATATCATTTATAAAAATAAGAAACAAAAGTGGACCCAGGTGGGATCCTTGTGGAACCCCTGAGCTTGCTACGAAAGCGTTTGACTGTGCTCCGTTTACCACAACACTAGATTTACAATGTAGCAGATACGAATTAAACCAATTAAGCAAATTACCTCCAATACCAAAATGTGACAGTTTCTGTATTAGTATTTTGTGATTAACTTTATCGAATGCTTTGCTGAAATCGGTGTAAATTGCATCAGTTTGAACGCGGTTGTCCATCTTATCCAGCAAGGCTTCCACATATGATACTAAATTAGTGTTCGTAGATCTGCCCTGTATAAACCCGTGTTGCAAACTGGAAAGCTGCTGTTTCACATGTTGATTAATAAAAGGATAAACTAAAAATTCAAATGTTTTAGAAAATACAGACAAAATTGAGATAGGTCTGTAGTTTTTAATATCTTCCTTTGAACCAGATTTAAATATAGGGACAATTCTCGCTTCCTTCCATTTTGTAGGAAAAAAGCCAGTGTGTAACGATTGAATTAAAAATTATGGTAATCGGTTTTGATAATGGGGCAGCACACTTTTGTATAAATACCGGAGGCAGGCCATCAGGACCTGCTCCCTTACCTATATCTAGGCTTTTAAGATGCTTGAATACAGATCTTGGTGAGATGTTTATTGATGCCAGTGCGCTTGCTTGCGTAGTAATTAAATTATTACTCTTCATTTTGTAACCAGCGTTTATCAATGAATTGTTGATATACAACAAGTAACAGAATTAAATGTAAAAGCCGAAAGAAGTAGGTTCAGAATCAGCTACTGAATCGATATCAACACTTTTTTCTATAGGTTTATTTTTTTTTAATAACTAATTAAAATTTAGTAAATAACAGACACCCTTTCCTTTAATGCACCGAACAAACGAAATTGAAACGTAACTCCAGAGTATAAGGTCCTTTCTAAATGTCATAATAAACGAATACTTTAATAAATCAAATAATAAACAAATATGAACTTTATTTCGACAGTCATAAAGGTCCTTTCAAATTTGCAAACAATGTAGCATTAAACAAACGCACACATCGATAGGCCTGAATAAACGTAATAACCTACCAAAATAAATAATTACCATATTCTCTTTTCCGCATATTTAACAACGGTTAGACAGAGCAAGACGCAGCTATTGTTTAATGAAATTTGAATCATCCGATAAACGATAGCGCGCGCGGCGGAATCTTAAAAGGTTTGGGCGGTCGGTGTAGGGTAGTTCCGCGAAAAACGTGTGGCGAACGCTTCACGGTGACGGCGAGCGTCGTTTCCACCTGAGAAGCTGTCAGGACCTAATTCCACGTGATTACGCACCACGATTAGAGTGGCTATCTTAGAATTGGATCGGTCGCGGCGGGCCCATGCAATGGCCTCCTAGGTCACCTAACTTGACGCATCTTGACTTTTTTTTTTGGGGACGTATTAAATCTCTGGTATACTTCAGTGAAACTGCTAGTGTGGAGGAACTTAAAAGTAGGATAGTGGCAGTTTTCCAAAAAGTTAAGAGTGACACTGAAGTTTTAGATAAATTACGTGACTAATTACGCAAACGTGCATTGAGATGTATTGAGTGAGGTGGTGGACATTTGGAACATATTTTAACAAGAAGTCGCCGTATGAGTGCCATTTATCATGTAAGTTAATTTTGTTTTTATTTTTTTATTATTATTCCCAATCTAGTCTTCGTTGTATGATATTGCGTCATGTAATTCATCAGCAATACAAAATAAATAACGCCTGTATCTAGTCAAAGATGAATATCAGATAAACCACTTTTTAAAAATTATAAATGATTTTATTAATATTAATTTTACGTCCGATACAAGTGACGACTTAATAATTATTAAAATAAAAACTTAAAGCTAAGATAGTCGCATCCTGCGTCTTATCATGTTGTGCATTCCGATTCTCTGAAGCCAGACGCCTACTCAGCAGAAGTTGCTATTGCAACAGTGTGGCCGGAATGCATAACTTCTCCCTCCCTAAGTTCGAAATTTTCGGGAGAAAGTGAACGGGTCCGAAAATTTCGAATTATACATTTTTTAATATATACTACAATAATTACAATTAAAATTACATATAATAACAATGTTCCGATGCCAATATGTTTAACGCGTATGATGTCACTATTTTCACTAAATTGCCCATTATCACTTTTTGTTAGCACATTTGACAAATGTTCCAGGTTCGACAGCTCCACTTCGTCTAGGTTGATCGGTTTCGATTCCAGCGATGCTCCTTTAAGTGGTTGTACTGCAGGCAGGTTGATGATCGGCAAGATAGATACATGGATCTGTTGCGTATCTCTTTGGCGTCTCCTCAGCTTCACTCCTTTTATTTCAGCTTCGCATGCATCATCAGTGGTCAGGATATATGTCCCTTGGACGTGATGGTATGTGATCCCTTGTTCACAGCTCTGGGTGAGTACTAATCCTTGTTTGGTGTACAGCATCCATCGGTCTGGTTGTATTTTCTCGACCTTGACATTTTCTATATTAACAGGAACTGGGACACACTGTGTTGTGTCTTCGGCGAAGGTGACCAAGTTGGATACGCACATGTCCTTGACAAGGGATGATGAGTAATCTTCCTCGCATAGAAACAGAAGCTCGTCTATTTGTCTGCAGGGGTGGTGGAGAGACGTTGTTTTCGACCCTTTCGCCAAGAGATAAGGGAATTTGGGGAGGATGAGGCATGTTTGGTTGAAGGTGTTGGTAACTGGTAAGGGTAATATTTTATAGTACGTATAAACATCGTTCTCTACCAGAGGTATATCTAAAATAAATGTTTGATGATTTTCCTTTACATATGCTTTTAAATCGATACATTGTTCTAATTTCAAAATATTTTCAGAATTTACAGGAAATATTAATTTGCTTTGTTTTTCAATATTCTGAAGTAATACAATTAGTTCGTTTGTATCAAGAAGAGCTTGGTGCAACATTCCCAATTTACTAAAAGTAATTATAGCTTCGATTTCACCCAACTTAGCATAAAGTGTTTGGAAATTGTGTAAAAATAGATTAAATACATTATGTGTTTTCAAAATGCTCTGATTATCAACTGTCTTATTTAGCTGTCTACTAATATCGGTGATTGTCTTGTCTAGTTGAATGAAATTGAACTTTGTGTTATTGGAAATATGGGCTACAGATTTTAACATTTCCGCAATAATTGTTATCTTCTTGTCCACGGCGCTTTGCTTGGTCTTTACATTATTTATCAACGCGTCATACCTTAGAGCATCGTCACTATCCAGGTTTCCTGATATTAATTTAATAAAAGACCCGAGAGGATTCAAAATACCACGTTTGACTCTTTTAGATGGTAAAAGCTCACCCAACTTCTCTAAAGTTAGGTTTTTCAAGTAATCTGTCTGAACTTTCACATCATTAAGTTCCTGATGCAGTGGCTTATTTTTAAAGATAGTAGAGATGTAATTATTTAACAAGGCATATCTATTGATGTTAAATTCTAAATCCTTTCTAATTAAACTTAAATCTAATATCTTAACTAGCGTCCATTTGTCGTTGGTAATAAGGGCCTGGCCTTCTTTTACAGGAAGTATCCCCGGATTGTGCTCAATCCGCTGCAGCAAAAGGCCCTGGATCGTAGCTGCTTGCAGGAACAGGACGAACCTGCGAAGGGCGTTTTAAGTCCTTAATGGGTGCTTTGGTTTCCCGAGCATTAATTTTAATGGGAACTATATTTCTATGTATTTCTCCACTAACTTTCGCTTTTTTATAACGTGGCTTATCCTTACTTCTTCTCTCATTCACACCTTTCACAAACACTGTGTCTCCTTCTTGTACCTCAAACTGCTTTTCGCCTCCATGCTTCTCTCTAATCCTTTCCTTCCTATCGATTGCTTTATTGGTGATGTATTCATAAAGATATTTTGTACGTTTTTTATGATCTTGGACTAGTTTTTGCGTATACTCTTTATTAAATTCCACGTTATAGGGGCTCATGGCGTCAGTATGTCCAAAAACAACTTCAAATGGTGTTAATCCTGTGGTATTGTGTATTGTTTGATTGTATGACATGAGTGCGTACGTCATTACGGACGCAGCATCTGTAAATTTGTGTTCATATTTGGCTAATCGATAGATTTCAGTCAATGTGGAATGGAACCTTTCTATAATTCCCATCGAATTTGGGTTATGTGGTGTGCCAATATGTAGATCGATCTTGTAAAAACTTAGAGTTTCCTTCAATAATGCGTTATTAAATTCCGCGCCTGAATCTGCACTTATTTTATGTGGAGTTCCGTACAACGAGAAATATTTGACAAGTGCTTTAATAACTTCCGGTGTAGTTTTGTTGTTAATTTCAATTGCCTGTCCGAGCTTACTGAAAGCATCTACAATAGTTAAAAATGATTTTCCTTTGATAGTGAAAACGTCCTTAAAAATTACCTGGAAAGGTTTAGTCTGTGTCTGAGTCAGTTGTAGTTCTGGTTTCAACGGGTGTCTGTCATACTTCATTTTCTTACATCCCTCGCATGAGTTTATAATTGTAGCTACTGTAAGTTCCATATTAAGCCAGTAGTAAGTACGTTTAATGTGAACCAATGTCTCCTTTATACCTCGGTGGCACGTTTTCCCTATGTGATATTTAGATACTATTTCCTTCTGCTCATCCTCATTCTCTACAAATATGACTCTTTCGGTACATTCAAAGATGTTCACCGTACCTTTCTTAAAGAGTGCTATAACTGCCTCCGCGAATTGTTTTCTGTGCATTTTGTCTTCGAAATAAATGAAGTGTTTTACTTTAGGGCGAATATATTCTTTTAGAAAGATCTAGCCTATTTATGGGTAAATGAACTTCCAAAATTCTTTGTTTAGGTCGCGACAAGTCCTTGACGGTGGTTTGATCTCTAAACCAGACATGCACTAATATTTGGTTGGGCTTCGTGTCTATTGCTTCGTTTAATATGGGGATTCCAGTTGTATCCATATCGAATACTGAATGTTGGGTTTCAGAACCTCCAGAAACTGAAAGAGTACTGAAACTTGGGGCCACAATGGAAAATGGTGATCCCGGACGTTGAGGGGAAGGCAGTGACAAAGTTTTTTCTGAATCCGAAGATATTGCTATAACGCTACTATTTTCCTCATTTCGTTTTTGTTCCAAACGTTTCAGTTCTTCGATATTTTTCATTACTTCATCTATATCTTTTTGCAATTGGTCGTCACCTACATTAACTTGCATGGACTGATCATCAGTGTGTAAAGGATTTACCCGTATTCGGGATAGAGCATCCGCGACTACATTTTGTTTCCCATTCTTGTACTCAATGTCGTAATCAAACTCAGCTAGTCTGAGTTTCCAGCGCGTGAGTTTACTGTTCTGTTCCTTCATACTATTGAGCCACGCGAGAGGACGGTGGTCGGTGTAGATCGTAAAACGTCGACCATAGAGATAGGGTCGGAAATGTTTAACCGCCCATACTATTGCTAGTAACTCCTTCTCGATCGTACTATAACGCGTCTCAGCATCATTCAGAGTTCGGCTAGCGTATGCTATCGGTTTGTCAGCGCCTATGGGCCCTTGGGAAATAACTGCCCCTACCGCAAAATCGGACGCATCAGTAGTTAAAATGAATGTTTTTCCAAAATCCGGGAATTGTAAGATCGGTGCGTGAACTAGCAATTCTTTACATGTCTGAAAGGCTGTACAATATTCTTCTGTAATTTCAATTTTATTTCTTTTTTTTAAACAGTTTGTGAGAGGGCGCGTGATTTTAGCAAAATCCTTAATGAATTTTCGATAATAGCCAACCAACCCTAAAAAGCTCTTAATTTCGGTCGTTGTCTTAGGAAGTGGGAAATTGAGTACTGCTTGAATTTTATCGTTATTGGGTTTGAGGCCTTCTTTAGTTATCATGTGACCAAGGTAGAGGACCTCCTTACGGAAAAACTCGCATTTATCTAGCGTTACCTTCAAGTTGGTGGCTCTAAGTCTATCGAAGACTAAGCGTAGCTTTTCTATGTGTTCCTGTAAACTTACCGAGTAGACAATTATGTCATCGAGGTAAACTAGGCAGTGAATGCCTTGTAGACCTCGTAGGATGTTGTTCATGGCCCGTTGGAACGTGGCCGGAGCTGTTTTTAGGCCAAAGGGCATTCTAGTGAACTCAAAGTGTCCCGACTGTGTGGAAAACGCTGTTTTTTTGTCTATCCTCCTCCTTCACCTCAATTTGATGATATCCACTCGCAAGATCTATTGTGCTGAAGTAAACCGATTTGCCTAACTTGTCGAAAAGATCCGCGATGTTCGGCAAAGGGTACTTGTCGTCTATAGTAATTTCATTGAGACGCCTATAATCGACAACCATTCTAAATTTAGCCTCGCCAGATACATCGGTCTTCTTAGGGACTAAGTGAACCGGTGCACTCCACGGTGAATGCGAAGCCCGGATGACGTCATTTTTAAGTAACTTCTCGACTTGTTTTTCAATTTCGGCGTTATAAACAGGTGGGTGTCGGTATGGCCTAACGTATATAGGATCTTCGTTCTTTGTTCTGATTTCATGTTTAACTGCGTTACTAAATGATAGCGGAATATCGTCACAATGAAAAATGTCTCGGTACTCATAGCACAGTTGCCTAATGCTCTCTCTTTCTTCTTTACTCGCATGGTCTAATCGTAATTTATTCAAATTCTGCTTTAGTAAATCATCGGCCTGACAGTCTTTCATCTCTATGTCATTTATAGTATGCACTTCACATGTCGTGCTTTCATATCTGTCTACTATAAGAGGTTTAAAGAATCTAAGTGTTATTTTTTCTTCCGACGCGTTTTGTATTACGGTAGTCGCGAAGGAATCGACACACGTTACCACGGCACTCGGCATTCGAACTCCTTTCCCAAAATCTATATAATTTATAACGGCTTCGCCATTTTGGAGACTTGTTGGTAATTTGACCCTTGTTTCCGTTCTAGGTTCTAGTGTTATCTCGCACGGTGGTTCGTAGATTATAGGGATGTCCGCATAAGGCGTTTGTAAAACCTGATTTTTCATATCAATTTTTGCTTCGAGTTGCGTCAAGAGGTCAGAGCCTATCAGTCCATCGTATTGATTGTCCACGTCATATACATAAAATTTTTGTTGACCTGGCCTTCCAAATGTTTTCAGCATAGGTATATAGATCGCCTCACAATGACGGCTACGGGCGTGGGTACTAACCACTTCAAATGGTTCGTGATAAATATATTTTTGGAAAAATTCCCGTGTTTTTGCTGGACTTATAAATGAGCGAGTGCTACCCGTGTCGATCATAAATCGGGAATTTATTTCAGGTATTAAAATGTGTGGGAGTTTCCGTAGTGAATCGCAGTTAATTTGAATTACTTCGGGTGCAGGCTCGAGGCCTGTATATGAAAATTTTCAACTATATTTGGTTCCAAAAAGTTTGAGTAACATGCCTCACCGGCATCGTCGTTAGTGGGAACCTCGGGCACATCTGGGCTATACGCATAATACTCATTATCGACTGTATCGTAATATTGATCAGGAGGTGACTCTACTAGTTCATTATTATAGAACACGTTCTCGTTCTCTACTGTATCTGTAGGATCAGTCAACATATTCTGCCTTAAGGGTTGTGCGGTACGCATAGACACATCCGTGTTCGGCATTTGTTTAGGAGGTTGCAGAGGGTGATTGGGGATTCCGAATTTAAAATTCTGTTGGGGTACAAATCCTGGGGGTGGTCTATTAAAATTATTTTGGAAGGGTGGCCGGTAGCCTGATGGTGAATTTCCAAAATTATTTGGCTGCGGTCGGGGAATCCCGAATCTAAAGTTCTGCTGGGGTGCCAAATTAGGGTGGAATCTAAATCCAGTAGGTTGGTGCTGGGGTGCAATTTTAAAACCTTGGGGCTGATATTGCTGCTGAGGGATGCCAAACTTGAAATTCTGGTTGGGCATTTGGAATTTATTCTGAACTTGAGGAATGACAAACTTAGGGGTTGCATTAGGGATGGAGACAAACGCGGGGTTAGACGGCAGCTGGGGTCTAAATGCCTGCGACACAGAAGGCTGACGTATTTTGTTTCTGGCCTGATATTGATTTATGAAATTCATCTCCTCTGTAACTATGCTTAGAGCTTGCTCTAGGGAATTGCACCCTTTCAAGCGCACTATTCTAATTAGATCCTCTGTCAGATTAAATAAAAATACGTTTAATGCCAAATTATTATACACAATCATTTTCGCAGCTTTTACACCCTCGTCTGTTATTAAGTTAACCTTTGAGAACAAAGTGCTTCGTGTATGTTGGATACGGTGACAAAGCTCTATGTACGACTCGCCACTTTTTATTTTAAGTTGCTCTAGTTCTATTGCTATGCACTCTTCCGAGCGCGGATCGCCAAAATGTTGAATCAATATTTCCTGTAGCCTCACCCAGGTGTTAATATCCTCCCTTTCACTTAAGAGTATAGCAGCCCTACCACTGAGTCTACTTGAAATTGCGTGAAAAACATATGTTTTCTGCGCAATTGAGGCATTATCAGGTGAAAATGCTGAGTACACATACTGAGCCTTTTTAATAAAAAGATTTAGCAGGCCCCCGTCACCTTCAAACTTGGGGATAATACACAGCAATTCTTTCGGTATCGAACGAATTTGTTCCATTGTTTTCTATTAACTATCACTATTTACCGAAAATACCTAATCCTAATTTATTCTTTTTATTTAATTTTTGTAACATACACATTAAAATACACACACAATTATATATCAATAAAACACACAAAGAAAATTAGGAAAATCAATTAACAAATGATTAAAATATGGCAAACAAAATATGGCGGAAAATGGATAGGAAAATGCGAAAGGTCTACTCACATTACCACCACCTTCATCCTTCTGCTGGAGCCAATGGGTCACGATACTCGTTTCGACTAATTTATTTAATGGTTCTGATTTCCACGAAAATGCGAACGGCACAACGATTTTACTACGAAACGTGATTTTTACGTCTGGCGTAGCTACTAAATCGTACGCGGAAATCCTACCGGCTGCGCCAGTCAAAGATGAATATCAGATAAACCACTTTTTAAAAATTATAAATGATTTTATTAATATTAATTTTACGTCCGATACAAGTGACGACTTAATAATTATTAAAATAAAAACTTAAAGCTAAGATAGTCGCATCCTGCGTCTTATCATGTTGTGCATTCCGATTCTCTGAAGCCAGACGCCTACTCAGCAGAAGTTGCTATTGCAACAGTGTGGCCGGAATGCATAACTATCTTGCCTGCCTGTATGGACTAGGTTAAACAGAAGTTAAATTAATAATATTTAATAACCGATGAATGCAAGAAAAGTCTTGTGTTGTCTTCGTGCCCATTACAATGTAAGTTAAAATATTTCGTTTTGTAGCTCAAGTAATAATGATAAGCTTCCACCGTAAATAAATAATAATTGGTTTACAAAACTACCCGGTAATCTGTTACGTACGAAATTTGTATTTCGTTTATTGTCGGCTGTTTCCGCCGGCGCGGCGCGGCGCGGCGTTCGGGCCAGTCGCGTAGGTACTAGTGTGAATAGGCCTTGTGAACATATTGTGTGCGTGTCCGCGCGCGTGTGTACTATACAGTAGTGCACTTTATTCGTAAGATGACCATGTTGCGCGCCTATATTTGGTATAACTAATTTCATAAATAAATATTTTTTGTAATCTTCGGAGTACAATTTCAAACTTCCACTATGATTCCAATAATATTTTTAAGTTGGGGTGTCTGAGGTTGTGAATTAATCCTGTTACACGTTGTAGTTGGAGGAAAAGTTTTTTGCAAAAAGATCACAAATTTGGGTTGGGTCTTTACTTGACTCTGATTCTAAGCGCATTGTAGAAGGCATATTGCTTTTATTATTACGCTGGCTTTTAATGTAAGACCAAAAATATTTTGGATTCCTTATTATGCGGTTTTCTAATTTTTGGCAATACGATTTATATCTGTTTCGTATATGTTTATCAGATCTTTTTTTGAGCAATTCAAATTCGTATTTGTCCATGGGATTATGGTATTTCATAAACCGCATCCTTATTTTTTCTTTCTCTTTCAGCATCTTAATAATATCAAGTGTAAACCAAGGCGGGTAGCCTGGAGTTTTCGGTTTGTATAAAGGAACATAAATATATATCAAAGTATTGATTCTATCATATAACATGCTCAACATATCATCAGGACTCGAACATGATGAGAAAACAGATTGCCAATCAACTTTATAAAGTTCTTTTATTATGGTATTTTATCTTTTTAACCCTAGAAATCTTTCTAGGGTTAAAAAGATAAGTGCGTAAAATTTACGCATGCGTTTCCGAAATATAGCTCTCTCTTTCTAAATAGCGCGAATCCATAGCCGTGCGTTTAGGACATCTCATTCGTCGCTGGGAGCTGCCGTGTGGCGTGCGTGTCAACAAGGTGAGTGTCACCGTTTTTGAGATATAACGACCGCGTGAGTCAAAATTACGCATGATTATCTTTTACGTGACTTTTATGATTTTGACTTGTGTGGAAGTTTTATTATTATCTGTCTTATTATGACTGTATATCGTATCCTATATTGTATTATTTGTATTGTTATTGAAACTAATATATATAATAATGGGGAGTAGAAGCTTGGACGAAGACCATATCCTGGCTGCTCTTATGCAGAGCGACGACGAGCTTCCCTGTGAGAATACCGACAGTGAGGTAGCGGATCACGAAAGTGAAGACGACGTACAGAGCGACACAGAAGAAGCTTTTACAGAAGAGGTACAAGAAGACCAGCCGACGCCAAGTGGAAGTGCAATACTAGACGAGCAAGGCAGTACTGAACAACCAGGCTCCACATCGGCCTCTCGTAGGATCGTAACCTTGCGACAGAGGATTATTAGAGGTAGGAATAGACATTGTTGGTCAACATCAAAGTCAACGAGGCGTGGCAGAGTCTCAGCGGGTAACATTGTATATGATCCCGTATTATGCTTCAATATGTTTTTTACTGATGAGATAATTATGGAAATTGTACGATGGACTAACGCCGAGATATCAATGAAAAGACGGGACTATATGACTGGCGCTACATTTCGTGATACAGGTGAGGATGAAATTCGCGCTTAACTTGGTATCCTGGTGATGACCGCTGTAAGAAAAGATAACCATATGTCCACAGACGAGCTATTCGATCGATCCGCTACAATGGTGTACGTCTCTGTGATGAGTCGTGATCGTTTTGATTTTTTTATACGATGACTTAGAATGGATGACAAAACCATACGGCCCACACTTAGGGAAAATGATATTTTTGCTCCTGTTAGAAAAATATGGGATCTTTTTATCCACCAATGCATAAACAATTATACTCCAGGGGCTCATTTGACCATAGACAAACAGTTACTTGGCTTCAGAGGGCGGTGTCCGTTTAGGATGTATATTCCCAACAAGCAGGGCAAGTATGGCATAAAGATACTTATGATGTGTGACAGTGGTACCAAATACATGTTGAATGGTATGCCTTATTTGGGAAGAGGAACCCAGACCAACGGGGTGCCTCTCGGGGAATTCTATGTAAAAGAATTGTCAAAGCCTGTACATGGTAGTTGTCGTAATATAACTTGTGACAATTGGTTTACTTCAATCCCTTTGGCAAAAAGATTACTCCAAGAACCATACAAGTTAACACTGGTGGGAACCGTACGCTCAAATAAACGTGAGATACCGGAAGAACTAAAAAACAGCCGCTCTAGGCCAGTAGGCACATCAATGTTTTGTTTCGACGGACCCCTTACTCTCGTCTCATATAAACCGAAACCGGCAAAAATGGTTTATTTGTTATCATCATGCGATGAGGACGCTACCATCAACGAAGCTACTGGTAAGCCAGAAATGATTATATATTATAACCAAACCAAAGGCGGAGTAGACACACTAGACAAAATGTGTTCTTTGATGTCTTGTAGTAGGAAGACAAATAGGTGGCCTATGGCTTTATTTTATGGAATGATTAACATTGCTTGCATCAACGCATATATAATTTATAGCCACAATGTTAATGGCAAAGGAGAAAAGCCTCTAAGTCGCAAAAACTTTATGAAAAATCTCAGCTTAGGTCTGTCTACTTCGTTTGTGCGTACGCGTTTAGAAGCTCCCACTTTGAAAAGATATTTGCGAGATAATATCTCCAATATGTTGATAGATGAAGAACCTGGTACATCAGAAGAGCAAACCAATGAGCCTGTGGTGCAAAAACGTATTTACTGCGCTTTCTGCCCCTCTAAAAAAAGACGAAAGGCAAATGCGTCTTGCAAAAAATGTAAAAAAATTATATGTCGTGAGCATAATGTTGATATGTGCCAAAGCTGTTTGTAACTGATTTTTATATAACTGTATGTTCCTAGTATATAGTTCAAATATGCTAATTGTTGATTTATGCTAAAAAGACTGATTATTGTAGTAAAAAATAGTTTTTTTATGAAAGAGTAAATGTTAAGAAAATATGTTGATTTATAACAGAAATTTGAAGTTATTGTTTTTTTTTAATGAATAAATGATTATATAGAAATTATCTGTAGCACTAATTATTCCAATATATACGGTAATATATAATATCACATGATTTATATAAATAAACTAATAAGTCTCTAACTAGAACTAATAAAAACACATGCGTAAATTTTACGCATGAGTATCTTTTCCGTACAATACAATAAGATTATCTTTCTAGGGTTAATTAGGTCTTGATGTAGTTAATGGTTTCAGTGTCTTAGAGATTGACAATAGAAAACTAAGCTCTAATGGCGGATGGTATTTGTCAATAACACTAAGGTGACTGTTACTTTTGTTTACTTCCATGCACGATAATGTAGAAAACACTAAATCTAATATGTTACCATTGCTGTTATAAACCTGATTGAATTGAAGAAGATCATTCTGTACCATAAATTCAGATATCAATTGATATGATAAACTGTTGTCATTACACAGGGACAGTAATTCAACTTTATCAGATCTTCTCCATTTACAGCCGATGCCAATAATCAATCAAAACTTTTAGATTGAAGTCAATCCGGATTGTTTTCTACTTTTTGATTGGTCTAATATCTTGTTGCCAATAAATAAAACAGGCGACAGTCGATTGCCTCTGTTGATAGATTGAAAACAATCAGTTCCCTCTTGATAATTTAGTTTGACGCAGAATTCATTGTATATTTATGCACTTTCAGCATTTTGTAAATAAATTATTTGTGAAAAACAAAAATTAACGTTAGAAATTATAATGATTGCAATAAAAACAATTCAATTTGTCCCAATTATATAGATTTTTACAGAATTGTTGTGTTTCTGGCCACTGAAAAATAATATATCCAGTAAACAATGACTAATCACTTGTCATTCTAATAGAAATATTATGAGAACATTGTGGAGAAAATTGCGAAATGTGATTGAACATTTACATAGGTCCGTGGAAAGTGATCACTGCCGCCCATGAACATCCACTACGATTGGATCATGGCTGTGTTGCCGGCCCATCAAATCGGGAGGAGAGCGAGTGGGCCTGCCCATTCATACTGAGTCATGGCTGATAACAGCGTGGCTCTACAACTTCCCATGATCAAAATTGTGAGTAATAAAGAATATTTTATATAAATGTTTTATTCACAAAACACACTGAACAATTAAATAAAAATACAACTATGAAATTAAGAAACATATCATAACAGAAATCATAGTTTTCAAAATAAAATAAAAAGTATCAATTCGTTCAAGATAAAATATACACAACAATACAATATTTTAGTTCTAACTGAAGAAATCGTTAATCAATGTTATGTCATCCTCATTTACATTCGTTTCTACTTTCTAGTTTCATTGCTGTTGGCAAATCCGCTTAAATAATCCGTGGAAATTCTCAGATTGCAATAATGGATTGTTTTGAACAATCCATCCAAACGTCAACACTGTTATTTGTTTATTGGCAAGCCTAAACTGTCATTTTCATACAGAGGACAATCCACAAGCAGGGATTGGCCCTCCCAAAAGTAGATTGATTTTTTAGATGGTTTTTTCTCTACTGAGATTGAATAATGCAAGCTATAGTCAGAAAAAAGATTGAGCTGTCAATGTCAAACAGCAAATTTTTGATTGGGATTGATTGTTGGCATCGGCTGTTAATCCCCGACAAATTAAAATCACCCAACAAGAGAGCCTCTTGATAGTTAATTAGATGGAGGCTAACGTTATCCAAAAACTGTTTAAGATCGCCCATCTTTATAGGTGGAGGTATATAAATTTCACATATGCAAAATTTTAATATAGAATTATTAGCTGCTTTAATTTCTATAGCAACCCAGAGATCTTCCATATCGCTCTCATATTCCTGTACTCGATAGGATTTCAATTTTCTTTTAATAGCTAACATTACACCACCACCAGTCTTTTTTGATTGAGGTCGGTGTATATTACGAGCACGTCTATATACTATATAACAATCATCAATAATCTCTGAGTCACTCACATTATCTTGTAACCATGTTTCAGTTATTAAAAAAACATCATAGTCATTTGCTAACACATTACAATAAAAATTAGAAATCTTAGTATTTAAGTCTCTACAATTTTGGTAATAGCATTTTAAAGATGTGAATTAAAAAAAAAATAAACAATAAAAATCGAACATTAAACATACAACACCACACAAGTATTACAGTTTATGCAAAAAATTCATGTCGCTTATCACAATAGCTGGAGAAGGCTCCGATTTTCTAACAAAAATACGCCCAGCTCTAACCCATACGAACTTGTATCCCTTTTGTTTGGCGATATTCCGAGTTGCCTTATGGAGCTCTTTGTTAAAATGCGATAAATGTTCACTTACATACACATATACAGGGTATATCAAGACCGCGACCGAAAACGAAGCCAGGAGGTAGCATTAGTGATATCAAACACAATGCAAGTAAAAACTTTACAAAAAAAATCGTATTTTTTTTTTTTGTTATTTTTTACATATCGTCGTATTTGAGTGATTAATAAATAGATTTTCTAAAATAATGACGTACATCGCTTAATTTTTAAACACGCAATTGTATTATATCAGCCCATATACGTCCCACTGCAGGGCACGGGCCTACTCTACAATCGAGAGAATCGATTGAGAGTGGTTAGGCCATTTAGTCCACCACGCTGGCCTAGTGCGGGTTGGCAGACTTACATACCGTAGAAATTCTTTAAAATCGCTACAGTATGCAGGTTTCCTCACGATGTTTTCCTTCACCGTTAAAGTGCGTGGTGATTGACTATCAATACACACATAACTCCGAAAAGTCAGAGGTACGTAAGGGTTTTAATTACAATTTTTGCAAAAACTAGGTATATACACCTCAAAAACAATGATTTTTAAAAAATTGTAAAAAAAAATCCGTCCCTTATTTTGCAAATTTTTTTGTTGCTTTGTGTCTGTAGCCGCTAAAACTACCACCTGGCTTCATTTTCGGTCGCGGTCTTGATATACCCTGTATAGGTTTCTTATCACCACCAATACCTAGATGCCCGGTGTGTAATTTGTCTTGGGGGTTGGATTTATTAAATTTTAAAGTAGCTGCTAACAAAGTATCACGAGCTAAAGGCCTCTTTAGTTTAACTATTATCGATCGGGGTCGAGGGTTGTTATTGTTCAATTTTGCGACTCTAGTGCACAGATGTATATCATCTTCTTTAATCGGACAAGAGACAGTTTTGGCTAGTTGCATTACCACACACTTCAGGTTTTCCGCCTTACGTTCGGGAACGCATTGAATCTCTATGTTAGATCCACGGGAATTTTGTTCCATTTGTGCAACACGATGAGTCAAGTCCTTATTTGTAATTTTCAAATCTTCTAATCCTTTCCTTATTGTGTCGCAATAGTCGCTTTTTTTAATTAACTCCGACTTCGCTTCCTCGTATTCATTACTCATGAACTGCATGGCTTCTTTATGAGAATCTAATTCCGCCTTCACGCTTGCCAATTCAGTCCTAATGGCTTGAAACTCCGGGAATATATATTTTTTTAATTATATGTGATAGTTCATCATTGAGAACATTTCGCAATTCGGAACGGATTATATCTCTTAAATCCTTCTTTGTAATAATATGGTCTTCAAGGACCACATCCGAGACGTCTAGCTCCTTGGGCTTGCTTCTGGTTGAGACCCAGGATATTTCATTGGACGAATCTATTTCCATATCAGACACACTTTGGCGAACTGGTGTATTGATTAAATCACCTTTTTTGTTATCTTTGAGGCAATTTGGGCATACCCATTTAGTTTTAGACTGAATTAAGTCGTCATAATAATCTTTGCTTATACGAAGTAATAGATAATGATAGGTGAGACTGCATCTTGAACATTTCAAAGTGTCATTTGATACAACGGAACGATCACACGCGAAGCATGTAAGTTTGTTAATGTTGGTACCCTTTGATTTTTTTTTGTTATCCATGTTAATTAATGCAGCTATTATTCAGCATGTGACGATGCACAGCATCTGTGAGAGTGCGTCTTACTTCCTTTTCCGTTTTTACTCAATACAAGCCTTTTTTGTGTAACTTCCGCTTCGTTTCGACCAATCAGCGTTGAGCAAGTGTCACGTGGTCTCAGGAGATCGCCTGTGGGGGGACCGCACGATATTGGATCATAGCGTCGTTCTTCCTTCGAAGAAGCAACATCAAAAATAAGTTTAAAGCAAATTAATATAAACATGGTAAAAACCATTTTAAATTCGTAAGTGAAAAAGAGTATGGTGTTTCTGGGCGCTCGCTCGCCTAAGTAGGCAGTGTTGTCGGTGGATGACCACGTCTTGTCTTCCGCCGAGGATCGCTCTGACGCTTGAGACCACCATACCACCTTCAATCCTCGCAAGCGCCGATCTTCGCCAGTGAGAAATACAAGTGGTTCGAGCTCTGAATACTCGGAATACCCTCATACTAAGGTGAAATGGAGCTGTCACGGTAAGTCCATTTAAAGCTTTAAAGTGACCAAGGGAACACTCTAACGTGTACTTTGACAATGTAATACGTTTGTTACGTTGACTGCCTCTGTGGCGGAAGTCTCGGTAACGGATCCCGGTTCGGGCAAGGTGATATTGAACTTTTCTATTCATTGTCACCCCGGAGGCAGGTATTTGAGCCTCATATGGCGATGGGCTCGCCCCTTGTCACATCATGGGATGTAGCAAGCGAAGCAAATTTTAGTGAATGTCCTGGTTGCTACCAGGACAACCTCTGCCTACCCCTTCCGGGACATGAGTTTATGCATGTATGTAGGTACGTTTGGAAGTCTTGCAATTATTACACGCAGAGATACAGGTATTTCCTCCCTCACAAGTGCCTGGCGCGTTTTTATTACCGCAAAGGAAGGTCAAATCTAAAAGTTAACCATTATTAGAAGTGCAGTCTCCTTTGCCTTACTTGCACAACGAGTTATTGAGTATTAACTTACAACATATAATTGACTGGGCAGCAGCCCCGGACATGGTTTACTACCTTCCTCTGTATTTAAGTAGATTTCGGAACTAGTTATTGAAACCTACTTACCAATTTCATAATAATAATAAAATGAACTCTAATGCGAGAAAGAATAAAAGTGCATGGAAAACTCGTCAGGAGCGTATCCTGAATGAATTGCCTAATAAGAACTTGCGAGGGTGTCTGCGCAAGATACCTCCAAGTTTTAAATGTTTTTTTTTTTTTATGAGTCTGCTGCAGGCTTATAACATATGATATCGATGGTATTATAAAATGGGTCGTCCTTAGTATACCCAAGACAAGTAGGCACTGAAAACTAATGCTAAACCAGTGACTATACCAAACAATGAACGAATGAGAGAAATCCAATCTATGGAGCCTGTCTGTGAGCGTATCGCAGGCAGTGGCTTTCGCTTTGGGCTTCGAAGGCCCATTACTATTAATTTACGAGAATGCGTCTGCCATTTACCTCCAAGTCTCTGCTGGTCTACCTACCCATCACAGAGGCTGCTTCACTGATTAATTACTAGAGGCCTTCTGCGTGCAACAAAGAATTTTACGGAGGCTGTCTGTGAGCGTATCGCAGGCAGTGGCTTGCGCTTTGGGCTTCGGAGGCCCTTCTCGAATAGTTTACGAGAATGCGTTTGCCATTTACCTCCACGCCTCTGCTGATTTACCCATCACAGAGGTGGCTTCGCCGAATAGAAGCGAAACAATTGGCAACAATGTCGCAACAAACGAAGACACTGCACGGTGTGCTGGAGTTTGAGATTTGAATCTTTATTTACTCAAAATAAATTTTCATTTCACTTTGAGATAAGTACAATAATAACTTAAGCTAACATCAGAACATAAATCAAACTATACATTTAATAATTCTAAAATAATAATATGAAACCGTGTATTGAATACAAAACAACAATAAAGTGGGTAGGAGTAATAAAAAATGTTAAACAAGCAAAACAATGTGCACTATTGTATTGTTTCGATACTTGCTGCCGGTCCGTACACAGGTCCGTATTTAATACTTTAATGACAATACAAAAGATTTTAATTTATTGTTATACATTACAACTCTTTATTGATTTTATTTCTTTTGGTAAATTATTGTACATTTGAGCATAGCGGATACATGTTTTAGCCTAATTAGTTTAGGGTGTTAGAAGACAAATATTAGTTTTCCGGAGAAAAATTATCTGGGACCCAGGATCTTTTGCCAACAATGTTTGGGACAAGAGTGCGGGAAGCTGCAGGTATATTTGTGTACCGTCCTGTATCATTCCATATATGTCCAACAGCATTTGACGGTCCTCCTCTACACACGAGCGTGCGACTTATCAGTTGTGCATGGTAATTGGCTATTACGAATAGTACCCACATGACTACTTAAAGTTAGAGGTGTGCGCTGGGATTGGAGCCAGCGACCAACGTGAGCATGTTGACGGTCGCGTCTGGTCCGTTGCCAACAGGCCGCCACTTGCATTTGGTCTATATTGGATTGATGTATCTAACCGAAATCATTCAAACTAATATACAGGGTATATCAAGACCGCGACCGAAAACGAAGCCAGGTGGTAGTTTTAGCGGCTACAGACACAATGCAACTAAAAATTGTGCAAAATAAGCAACGGATTTTTTTTTACAATTTTTTAAAAATCATTGTTTTTGGGTAGTGTAACGGAGCAGAAATATATCATGTAAGCCAAGCTCGCCAGCCACATCACAACTCTGCCAAGCCTGCCATCTGTGATGCCCAGCCAAGCCAAAGCCGTTACGACAACTCCGTGCCGGAATTGTCAGCCACGCCATCTATGTTAACTGTTCTAAATAATTAGTGACGTCACGTCCGAATGTCAAACGGAGCCTATAAATACTCGGGGCGTTCATTCGAACGCTCTCTTTGGAAAGTGATCTAGTGCTAAGACGAAGCTCTGTCCGATAGTGCTACAACAAGTGAATAAATTGTATTAAATAATTGATACCTTGCCTTTATATTTTCACTCCTGTTTCACTCAGAAGTGGGATATGAAGCGCAATCGCCCTGCATCAAATGGCAATGGAGTTCGTCCGCCTGGTTGGGACGAGGAGGAACAATACAGTACCAGCGAGGATGAAGATTACCCTCCGCCAAAGACAAGTAAGTTACTCAAAAATTTGCTGGAAAAAGAAGTTAATAGGGCGGTATCCCAGCTTAACCATGAAGCATCACCGCTCAGTCATTCGAACCATCGTGCCGCGTCACTCATACCAGATTTTGACCCTGAGGGAGAAGATTGCACGGTATCTGCGTGGTTGAAGAAAATTGACCAATTAGGGGATATACACAACTGGAACGACAAAATAAAGGCCTTTCACTTGCAAGATAAATTTCGTGGCCAAGCACGTAAATGGTATAACCCCTCGACAGAATTTGATGTAGTCGAAGATATTAATAAATTTAAAGTAGTAACGTCAAGCAAAGAGTCCTTACTACCTGGTTCCTCGATTATCAAAGTACAGGTAGTAGGAAATATCGAAGGAATTGTCTGCACAGCGCCACGGCACTACGAATTACAAGGGGTATCTTATTCTATACCTGCAACCTTGCTCCGGGGTGGTGAGGGCTACATAAAGGTTGTCAACACCGGGAGCGAGAAGATTGATTGGGAAGCCGGCAAGACTCTAGTACGTGCTGAAAGCTGTGACGAGCCATCTAGTCCGCCAAGCCAGGTGAGCCAAGCCAAGCCATTAAATCCTAACGTGTCCGATATTTTGTTTAACGAGCCAATTCTTTTAGCCACTGATAACTATTCATTGACGTTGCCCTCCAACTTAAAAAAAAATAAAGTCACTGACCTTTGCATAGGTGGGGTGCCAATATCCGAAATTCACATGGGTAACTTAAATTATAAACATAACTTTTCCGATAACACAAGTGATCTGGGTTGCACAAACTTGTTACATATGAACATAAAACTTACCACGTCACAACCTATATATCGTCAACCTTATAGACTATCGCATTCTGAGCAACATATAGTCAATAGTAAAGTCCGTGAGTTACTAGACGCAGGTATTGTCAAAGAATCTGAGTCGGATTATGCCTCGCCGGTTATATTAGTGAAGAAAAAGAATGGTGACAGTCGATTGTGTGTTGATTATCGCGCTCTCAACAATATAACTGTAAAAGATAGATACCCGTTACCAAATATCGATGACCAAATATCAAAACTGGCCGGTATGAATTATTTCACGAGTCTTGATATGGCCCAAGGTTATCACCAGTTATTAATTGCACCTGAAGACACTCATAAAACCGCTTTTATTACACCTGAAGGTCACTATGAATACTTACCCTTTCCTTTCGGCCTAGCAAATGCACCCTCAGTTTTTATGCGTTTAATAAATAAAATTGTTAACTCAATCCGGTGTTCTCAAAATGACAGTTCACAAAATTAAATTCTTGCATTTTTAGATGATCTATTACTACCCTCAGTTGATTTTAATTCTGAAAAAAAATACGTTAGAATCAGTGTTGAAAAAGTTCCAATCAGAAAACTTAAAATTGAATATGAAAAAGTGTTATTTCCTTCAAAACAAAGTAACTTATTTGGGGCATGACATTTCTCGTGAAGGTGTACAACCTGCTGAACTAAAGTTAATTGCCGTTTCACAATTTCCTACACCTAAGAATATCCATGAAGTGCGTCAGTTTATAGGACTGTGTAGTTATTTTCGTAAGTTTATTTGTAAGTTCGCAGTTATAGCACGTCCCATAACGGAATTAACTAAGAAAAATGTGCCATGGGTATGGAGTGATAAGCAAATAAGTAGTTTTCAAGAATTAAAACGATGTTTGTGTTCGAAACCAGTGTTAGCTTTATATGATCCTACGTTACATACAGAGGTACACTGTGATGCATGCAAAGTAGGGATAGCTGGTATATTGTTACAACAACAATCTGATGGCACTCTTCGTCCTGTTATGTATTTTAGCCGCGTAACATCTAAAGAGGAATCTATGTATCATAGCTATGAACTTGAAACATTAGCAGTCGTTGAATCTTTTCGTAAATATCGTGTATATGTAATTGGCAAACTCGTTAAAGTAGTCACGGACTGTACCGCTGTCCGCGCCACTCTCACGAAACGTGACATAGTCCCGCGAATTGCAAGGTGGTGGTTGTTAATACAGGAGTACGATATTAGTATAGAGTATAGGCCCGGTGAACGTATGAAACACGTCGACGCGTTAAGCAGAAATCCAATTGACTCTGTGAACTTCTGTGCTAGCTAGCAATCAGAGCAGACGTGTGATACTTTACTCCGCAATAAATTAAATTCTTTAAATTACTTACATTGCAAATCGAGTTATAACTAAAGAACATAGAAGCTAAAGTTGATTACAAATTACTCAAACTTTTTTGCGTTTTCAACCAGTGCAAAGTGTGGTTTCGACAGCTGGCAGCGCCCCTCACCCCCTCGGGTAAGAGAGACAATAGACATTTTTTGAACTCTTCACACACAGACAATCCGAAGAGCATAAAAACTGTGCATTGAACCTTATTGCACGTACATAAAACATAAAATAACCAAACATGGCAATGACAATAAGGTCTCCAAAAGGTAGCAGTAGCGGAGACGTGGGGGGATCGCACCCGGACTTGTCTAAACTACGAGAAATAGGTGAAAGATATGTGTGTTTGCGTAAGCGCAAGCAGCCGGTGCCGGACTCAGACTGTGGTTGTAGAACAGAAATATTGGAACTTAAAAATGAACTAAAAGGCATGCTGGAGGATTTTCTTAAATCCCAAACGGAACAGTTTCTTTCTATTCACAACGAAATTAAGGAAATTAGATCTAAAGTAGATAGCATAGAAAGTACTACATCAAATCTCGCTACCGAACAAAGCAAAATTGCAGCTGAATTAATGGATCTCAGAAGTAAGAACTCTATAACTGAAGTCAAACTTTTGAATATGGAGCAATCGATAGAAATGCTGAAACAGCGACCATCCCTTGAAAAGAACACCACATTGCAATCAACTGAGGAACTCATTAAAGAAATAAGAGATCGAACTGATAGAGAACGCAATATAATAATCGTAGGGATTAACGAAATACAATCTGAAAATTATAAGGATAGATATGCACACGATAAAAAAGAAGTAACTGCAATATTGAAACACATAACAGATGATGAAATCAATATAATAAAACTAATTCGTCTAGGAAAGTATAGATCTGGAACCAATCGTTCCATTAAAGTGGTCCTTCAATCCGCTGAAGCTGCCAAACAAATTTTTCGAAATAAGGCAAAAATTGATATTAGTACTTATAAAATCTTTGCTGATCAGACTCCAGCTCAATATACCCATCTCAAGCAACTACGTGAAGAGCTATCAAAAAGAAAGGAAAATGGTGAAACACATCTCTCTATCAAATATATAAATGGTGTTCCTAAAATTATAACATCATCAAAAAACGAATAAAGAAATTTACAAATGCGAGCTACTCCAGTGACATTACCTATCAGGTTTTACACACTTACAACAGCTTAAAAACAGATGAAAAATCTCTCAACATTTTCTATACTAATATAAGAAGCATTGTCAAGTCTGGTAAACTCGATGAACTGCAATGTGTTATTAATTCAATAGGAATTCAAGTACATATAATCATACTGACAGAAACCTGGATTAAAACAGAAGAAGAAGCAAATACTATACGAATTCCGAATTATGATCACCACTTTAATATACGAACAGGTAAAATTGGCGGAGGGGTCTCCATATTTATACATAAAGATATAGACAACAATTTGGAACAGGAAAACTATCATAACGGAATCAACTATTTATGGATCCATATAGAAAAATTTAATGTAGATATAGGGGCAATATATAAGCCTGGAGATTCGAACATGGAAATGTTCTTGGAGGACTTTGAGAAGCAATTGCAAAAAAGAAAACGTGCACTTCTTATTGGAGATTTCAACATAGACTTGTTGGTAAATAATAGAAATGTCAGACGATACACAGAAATAGTAAATGAAAAGGGCTACACAATATTAAACAAATTAGAAGAAGAATACTCAACACGCAGTACAGCTACGACAAAATCTATAATAGATCATGTAATCACCAACCTTAATGATAAAAAATTTCATCTGGCTACAGCAGATTCATCCTTATCTGATCACAATCAAATACTGCTCAGCATTAGAAATTATAAACATAAAACAATTCGGTCATATTACAATGGAATTGATTACCAAAAATTGTTCGATCTTGCAAAGGAAGAACAGCATAATTTCGCCGATGGACTCAGCTATGACGCAATAGCGAGATATATTACAAATATAATGAAACAAAGTACTATAAAAAAATCAAAAGTATTAAACCAACCGCAAAAAGACTGGATAAATAAGAACATCATCGCAAATATCACGCTGAGAAATGAATTATGGAAAAAAATTAAAGAAAATCCCACAGACAAAAAACTGCAAGCTGACTTTAAAAAACAAAGAAATTATACAACACAACTAATTGCTAAATCGAAGAAGGGGTATTATTACGAAGCCTTTTCAAAATGCAAGAAGAATCCAAAGAAAATGTGGCAATTAGTAAATCTTCTATCGACTAACAAAAATGACATTGTGGTGAAACCCCCAATAATAAAGGTGGATAAAACAATGATAAAAGATGGAAATCAAATTTGTCATCACTTCAACGAGTTTTTTGCAACTATTGGTTCGAGCCTTGCCAGCCAGATTCCAAGTAAATACCATAATAGTTCTGTGAACACATGCACTAACCCTAATGCATTTACTTTATCACAATTAAGACCTTGTAATGAAATTGAAATATCAAAAATAATAGATGGTCTTGAGATTGGCTGTAGTTCCGGAATTGATAGTATCAGTACAAAAATAGTCAAATGCATAAAACAATACCTTGTTCCAAAACTAGTTGACTGCATTAATGTTAGTTTGGAAAATGGTAATTTTCCAGATGAATTAAAAATTGCTAAGGTCACGCCAATATTCAAGGGGGGAACCAAGACAGATCCTGGAAATTATCGCCCAATTTCGGTGTTACCGGTCATTTCAAAGATATTTGAGAGAGTCCTGTATCATAGGCTTGACAACTTTTTAACGCAGAATAACTTTCTTTTCGATCGCCAATATGGCTTTAGACCTAAATCTTGCACCCTAAACGCTACAATAGATCTTGTTACCCAAATCAAAGTTAATATAGATGCAAAGAAATTTGGACTCGGAATTTTCATTGATCTAAAAAAGGCATTTGATACAGTAAGCCACCAGATTTTACTTAAAAAGTTGCAAAACATAGGTATCACTAGTAAGGCTTATAAAATATTTAAATCATACTTGACTAATCGTGCCCAAATCGTTAAAATAGGCAAACATGAAAGTTCTCCACAATTTATAAACTGCGGTGTGCCTCAAGGGTCAATCTTGGGTCCATTATTGTTTCTCGTATACGTTAACTGTATAAGCCAACTTTCATTACATGGTCAGATAAGTTTGTATGCCGATGACACCTGTATATTTTATTTTGGACACTCTCTTAACGATATACTTAATTTGGCTCAAGAAGATCTTAACAGATTACATGACTGGTTCCAATATAATCTGCTCACAGTAAACACTCAGAAAACTAGCTATTTAATTTTTAAAGCCAAAAACAAAAAGATACATGATCACGCTCCCTTAACAATTAACCAAATTAAAATAAAAAAATCTACAGAAGAGAAGTATTTAGGCTTAATACTTGACAGCCAGCTAACTTGGAAGGCCCACATAGATAAAATAAGGACTAAACTGTCATCACTGCAAGGCGTTTTACATAGAATAGTTCACTGTATACCTCGTCCGGTTCGTTACAATATTTATTATTCACTGGTTCAACCATATCTTACATATCTAATAGAAGTATGGGGCAGTGCTTCAAAAACATTACTGAAAGAGTTACAAACTAAACAAAATAAATTAGTAAAATTAATTTTTCACTATGACTATTATACTGCAACAGATAAAATTTACTCGGAAACTAAATTAATGTCAATAAATAAATTATACCGATATAGTATATGTATATTAATAAGAAAAATAATGGAAAATAGAACTCATTCGAACATAAAATTTAAAACTAAAAAGGAAGAAGGCTTACGTTTACTTCGCAATGCAAATAATATTTCTCTTCTAACACCCCGCACTAATTATGCTAAAAAATGTATCCGCTACGAGGGTGCTCAAATGTATAATAAATTACCTAAAGAAATAAAATCAATAAATAATTTTAATGTCTTTAAAAACAAATTAAAATCCTTTGTATTGTCATCAAAGTACTGAGTACGGACCTGGCAGCAGGTATCGAACCAATGTCACAGTGATCAGTGTTTAGCTTGTTTAACCATTTTTTATTTCTCCTACCCACTTTATTAATTTGTTTTGTTTTGTATTCAACACACGGTTCATATTATTATATTAGAATTAATATTAGATGTATAGTTTGATATATGTTCTGATGCTAGCTTTAGTTATTATTATTGTACCTACTTATCTCATAAAGTGAAATGAAAATTTCTTTTGAGAAATAAAGTTCTTTAACCACAACATTAACCGCCTCGAAGTATCAGACTGGTTCTATACCATTCAGTATCAAGATGATAAATTAAAAAATATCATTGAACAACTAAAAGGCGGGAAAGCCGGAACTGATATAACAAATAATTATGTGATATTCAACGATAGGTTATGTAGGAAGACGCTTAATGGTAATCGACTCGTAGTCCCCGATGCGGCTAGGTGGAAAATTGTTCAGATGCACCACGATGAAATAGGTCACGTAGGTTTAAAACGTTGTGCAGATCTAATTAAAAGAGATTTTTGGTTTCCTAAGATGTCGCGGTTTATTCGGAAATATGTAACATCCTGTTTGCATTGCGCTTATGGAAAAGGACAGTATGGCAAGAAGGAAGGCAAATTACATCCGATTTCCAAACCGAGTGAACCTTTTAGAATGATCCACGTCGACCACTTAGGACCATTTTGTAAGACGAAAAGAGGGTATGCATATATGATAGTCATAACTGACGCGTTTTCGAAATTTGTAATCGCCGAGCCAACTCGGACGGTCAATTCAGTAGAAACAATAAGAGCGCTCAAAAGAATATTTGCTTTGTTTGGGTATCCGGATAGAGTGGTAACAGATCACGGAAAAGCTTTTACTAGTAGATATTTTAAGAAATTTGTATCAGACAAACAGTTCAAGCATACATTAAATACAATTGCTTGTCCGCGTTCAAATGGACAAGTCGAGCGTACTAACCGTACTATTTTAAATGCTTTACGAGCTAGTGATCCTAGTGACGCAGCCAATAACTGGTGCAACTGTTTGCCTGATGTCATTTGGGGTATTAATAACACTTTTAATGAATCTACTGGGTATAAGCCGTATGATTTAATATTTGCACGCAGTGGTAGGCCTGTTTGTGATGTGGAAATTCCAGATCGCGTTTCTGAATCAACCCAGTCCAAGCGTGATAAAGCTAGTACACGCATTGCAAAGGCCAGTGCCAAGATGAAATATAATTTTGATAAACATCGCAAAAGTAGTTATAACTATAAAAAAGGCGATCTTGTTCTGTGGAGGCAAGCTCCTACCAGTAGCGCCGCAAAAGTTAACACAAAATTAGATGACTTATACTCCGGTCCCTACATTATAACGAACGTTGTTGGCAATGACAGGTACAGGATCAGGAGTATAAAGGGCTTAAGAGGTTACAAAAAATTTACGGGATTAGCATCTGCAGATTCTCTGTGACCATATTATGGTTCAGCTCTTGTAACTGACAGTGCCAGCAGCTCTGATGATCAACTAGAAACCGAAGACCTTATTGACTTACTGGAGAGCTAATGCAAAACTATGTGTTCCCATTGCGGGAGCAATTGTTACAGGATGGCCGACTGTAACGGAGCAGAAATATATCATGTAAGCCAAGCTCGCCAGCCACATCACAACTCTGCCAAGCCTGCCATCTGTGATGCCCAGCCAAGCCAAAGCCGTTACGACAACTCCGTGCCGGAATTGTCAGCCACGCCATCTATGTTAACTGTTCTAAATAATTAGTGACGTCACGTCCGAATGTCAAACGGAGCCTATAAATACTCGGGGCGTTCATTCGAACGCTCTCTTTGGAAAGTGATCTAGTGCTAAGACGAAGCTCTGTCCGATAGTGCTACAACAAGTGAATAAATTGTATTAAATAATTGATACCTTGCCTTTATATTTTCACTCCTGTTTCAGTAGTAAATACCTAGTTATTGCGAAAATAGTAGTTTAAACCCTATCGTACCGTTGCGTCTTAAAAAATAAAAAGGTGTACATCATTATTATAGCAAAACTATGTATTTATCACCCAAATACGACGATAAGTAAAAAAATACCAAAAAAAAGTTGACGATTTTTTTTGCGAAATTTTTCATTGCATTGTGTCAGAAGTCAATAATACTACCACCTGGCTTCGTTTTCGGTCGCGGTCTTGATATACCCTGTATATTATATATGCTTACAATACGTTTTCCAAGTTATATCAAAAGCAAGTAATTGATAAATCAATGCAATTAACAATTCAATATTGCAGTTATTTTTGAGCCTGTTTTATAGGTTTATGTTGAATATTACAAGCTGAAGAATATGTTTATGCATAATATAATTAACACACATTTCAATTTCAGAGATTCATTTTTTCTTTTAAACCTGAATCTTCATCACATAGCGTCGTTACGTGGTCACCAGGAGCTATAAACACCTCTCTCACAGATGCTGTGCATCGTCACATGCTGAATAATGGTACAAGTTTTACATAACAATAAAACTTGTATTATTAAGACAGAGACGATGCACAGCATCCCATTAAGACCTCCTGGTGAGAGACTTCTATGATCCAATATCGTGCGGTCCCCCCACAGGCGATCTCCTGAGACCACGTGACACTTGCTCAACGCTGATTGGTCGAAACGAAGCGGAAGTTACACAAAAAAGGCTTGTATTGAGTAAAAACGGAAAAGGAAGTAAGACGCACTCTCACAGATGCTGTGCATCGTCTATGTCTTAATAATACAAGTTTTATTGTTATGTAAAACTTGTACCATTTAGTTCTTCGGCAAATATAAATTCCAAAATTAATTTTAGAAAATGAAAAATGTATTATTTGATTTTGCCTTAGTGCTCGGTGGATTTGAACCGTCACCCCTTAAAACCTTCGGGCGTGCCGTTTGGAACCGGCAGGCCAAATTGACGGTAAGAATGTTGGCAAAA
The DNA here is from genome assembly GCA_949752805.1 of Deilephila elpenor. Taxonomy (NCBI): domain Eukaryota; kingdom Metazoa; phylum Arthropoda; class Insecta; order Lepidoptera; family Sphingidae; genus Deilephila; species Deilephila elpenor. The sequence goes on from OX457095.1 coordinate 485,308, forward strand.
TAGATGACTTGTATTAACTACGATATATAGTCAGGTACAAAGGTCTTTTGGCGACCTATTTATCGGTTCAATTGCAGGTAGAAGTGTGAACAAATTATTTAATTTTAAGAATTCTGTGTTAATCACAATAAACACAGATAATTAGAAGTCACTATGATGTTATTTTGACAAATAGATGAACTCGCACACTTTAGTTGGTATTTAAACTGACACTGGGTCCACTGCACACTATTATTAAATTATTGTTTTGTTTGTCACACACTGCTTATTTGAACTGGATAACAATGTCACTGACTAATTAAGTATTCCTCACTACGATTTGCAAAGACTTAGTCGCAAAACTGGCTGTTATACATTTTTTAGAATTTATTAACGCAGAGTTGTTGTCGCGGTAATGGTTGCGTTGACAGGACAGCTAGCTAGCTAGCAATCTAGCTGTCTATTCAGTCTACTTACGCCATTCTTGCTACTTACAGCAAATACGTTTTCTTACGTCGATATGTAATATAAACTACCCTTCACAAATTATAAGTCTTACAATTATTTATATTACAGAGAATTATATGTATACAGCGTGATATTGACATCTGTTACTTAATTTTGTCCACATGTTCGTGACCACCCCAGGAAACATTGTACCAAGTTACATCAAAATCCACCTGGTAGTTTTGACAAAAATCACGATTTTGTATTTCGCAATTTTCGATCACTGTACATGCACGAGTAGTTTTGCCGCTCAGCTGACAAAGAACTTTGACCTCGCAAACATAAAACTTGGCGAAATACAGATCACTCAATATGTTCTACACTACAATAATTATTATTAATGTAGTCTAGAACATAATGAATGATCGTTATTTTATAAGTAAGTACTAATGATTAACTGGGGTTTAACAGTTCACCTTTTAGTAAGCATTTAATCAAATACATTCACTAATTACTAGGCACTCTCAAATTCCAATATACACATTAATGATTAACAGGTTTCTTGAATATCGGACAAACATACAAGGCATTTTAATTGCACAATACAAAAACTTTAATTGTAATCATAATCATCGACCAACAAAAAAAACTATTCTTCGGCACGTGACAATCGGTCCAAATAAAAATACGTGAATAAAACTATGCAACAAGAATAAAATTTATTTCAGCTTTATTTTTAAACAATATGCATTCAATTTCAAGTAATGTTTAAATCCAACACGCAATATTTCAATTTAACATTTTCAAAACAATTTTACGTAAACGTATCATAACGCGCCATGTTCCTTCTGTACTTTGCATTTACTATAATCACTTGTTGCCAGATTGTACATCTTTTTATATCATAATATGCTGTCCCTTTTTCGCCCTTGGAGGAAGTATAATTATAAGAAAGTGACAGCATACGAAACATTTTTGAAGTAGTGTTGTGAAATTATCCGAGGACACTTAATCGATATTTTTTATCTCTCATATTATTTAATTTGAGTTGACTGGAAACTTAATATTATGTCAGAAATATCATGGTATTTCGTTTTTATTTCTTACGATGGTTTTAATAATTTGGAACATCTTCAATAATTAAAACCCAACCGGTCATCGAGGGTTTTTAGCATAATGATATGCTGGCGTAGGTGTTGCTAGGAACCCAGCTCGACCACAATATACGCGTTTGTACAGGGCTAGAAGGCCAGAGACACTGATTTACCTTTCTCGGCTTCCCCGGGGTATCGAAAGGGGAGCAAAAAGCTTACCCTCTTAACAAAAAAAAACTTTACAAAGTTATCTGATTACATTTCCTGAAAATGACAATAACTTGACAATATTTAATGTTTCCAAAGTAAACCACTTTAAGAAATCGTAATTTTATACAAAATACACGTATGCATTCGTTGCTGTAGATTGTTTTATTTTATTAATGAACTACTTACGGGTAAAATTGCTTAGAAAAGTAAAGTTGACACATTTGACTAAACTACAAATAATCGATATCGATTTCAAGATATTGTAGTCACGGCTCTTATTTTAAACTACCAATCACATAAAGTATTTTCTACGCCAATCAGAGTATCTCATTTTATATACTATTGTCCAATCCAGTTACGTAATTACTGCATCAACCAATCCATCTAATCAATCCTTAGGGATCTTTAACTTTTTAGCAAATCCTAATGTATGGCGGCGCGGCCGGCGCGGCGGCCCGCTCAGTGTTCAGTTTACTGCGTTCAATTAGTAATGTAAACAAAAACACGCGCGCGCGCAGAAATCGCCATTTTGATAGTATTTTAAATTCTGTTGTTATTTGTATTTTGTGTTCAAGTAAGTGAATAAATGTTTAAGTGATAGAGACACATATTGCAATTAAGTACTTTTTATTAGTTGTTAGTTTAAGTGTTCTTTTTATTATTTAAGTGTTCGTATTAGTGTTTATAAGTACTTTTTAGTTTTTGTAGATGTAAGTTGTTCAGTATTATTGTATTTTCTATTCTTAATACAATGACGAATACTTATAGTACTGTGGAATACACAGATATGGTGTTGTTGTATGGTGAGTGTAATCAAAACGCCGTCATGGCCCTCAGAACATATCGTGAGAGATTTGGTGCATTAAACATAACAATTTGAATAAGTTAATTTTATGTATTTATGTGTTGTGTGATGAATGAATAATGAATACTATGAAAAAATATGTGACATGGGATGATAATTCCCGCGATCGCAGCGCCGCCCGTGCTAGCGGGTCTGGCTGTTTTCATAAACGCGGGAATATTGCGATGTTGCCGCTCCGCTCCGTGCGGACGCTGTATATCAGGTAAGTGTAAATATAGGATGTTTATATTTAATGTCATTATTTTGACTTATAATTTGTTTGAAAAATCAACTTTTTTGTTTTTCCTTCTACGACAATTCCTATGCGTGCAAATAATATCTCTTACTACGCGATGCACATGGTTTAATTTAATGTAGGAGGTGTCAATATCACGCCGTATATTTAATTAATTGTAATCATATTTTGGTGCGGTGACAATATAACAATCACATACCAATACATTAAAATATGAAAAGAAAACATTAAAAAACTAAATCTAAGTACATGATTATACTAAAGCAGCCACAGCATACAATAATTAACTACATACTGTTGGCAATCGTGATATCCGGCGGCTGTCGACTTCGAAAAATAGAAAAAGATGGCGCCACTGCATCGAGCCGGAAGTCAAAAATACAACGGTGACGATTTACGAAAAAGAGGGCGCTACTGTGGCGAGTTAACGAAGTGACCGCGCAGTCGCCCGGGATTCATTACTTTGTCGGACTTCGTACTGTAAACTTACTCCTCATAGTATAGGATCCCTATATACAACGACCTTCACCGAGATGCTTATTTAATGAAACGTATTTTAAATATTATTTAATATGCCAATAAATATATTCCATATGGGTTGCCTAACAAATTTTAGTCCAGAGTATTTTTAATTAATAATTTAAAAAAAAATGTTTTTTAAACATTCCACCCGTTTGATTATTAGATAAATTCGATACCAATCGAAAGTATGAAGCCCATAAAATATGCAAGCGTTAGGTTGCCTATTATTTTCCGGTCACAACTATCGGGTTGCCAGGTGTAAACAGGTAAATCTATACTAGCATTTTGCAACGGTCTGATTATTGAATCAAACTTTAATAAAATGAAAGATTATTTTATTATGAACACGGTGGTATAGGGTTGCCTGCGAAAAATCAGTCCCGAATTCCGGTTGTCGAATTTTAAAAAGTAAAATATCGCTGTGAGTGAATGTGTGCGACTGAGAGGTCCCAAACCAACCATCCCATGCGATAGAAAAGGACACAGCATAGCAGCTGTTTAAAGTCCGCCCATTTAAAGAAAGAGAGTGCGCATGCTATTTGTGCTTGGATAGCGATAGACTCGTATATGCTGTGCATCATTTTGGAGTAGTTTATTATTAATAAAGAGAAATAGCTATTTAATTTTTAATTTTTAATCAATTAATTATTTATGTGTGTATATTTTTTATGTGACACTAAAGTAAATACACATCTTTAGTAAAAAAGAAGGTTATAGTAATATATATATATTACTAATCTGGCCAATTTTATCTTTATTATTAGGAGCCAAAATAAAAAACAACAATTAAAAGAATACTTCTGTATATTGAAAAAAAAAATACAAAATTTTTCAAAATTATTCTGGTTCCGAGTCATCGGACATATAACTGTGATCTCCAACTTCTGAATCTTCTTCGTCATCACTCTTCGTTTCAGTTATTTCGACAATGTCTTCTATCTTTAAAGGTGTATGATCCCGAATGAATCCTACTGGTTTTAAATATTCATCTAAGAACCAACCGCAGTTCTCAGGCTGAAGTTTCACGCATATTGGATCCGTTGCATTAAGCCACGTGGAATTTACGAAAAATGTTCGTAAAATTTTCTGAATTAATGATATCCAGCATGGTGGTATGGAGTAGGAGTCGAAGCCTTTTATTTTTTTTTTAAATTGCTCGCTGTCTTCTTTTGCTTCTTAAATCAACAAATTTACATGGTGAAAAAAAAATACAAATGTTGTTAAAAAATCATTACATTTGACATACAGCTATTATATATATAGATATAAATTTATATTGATGTAAATAAATTATTAGTTGGAAAAAGAACTGACTTTGACCAATGTGATAATATTCAATTAATAGCACATAATTATTATGTTAAACCACAAAAAAAAAAAACATAAATAAATTATAATAATGTTTATTTCATGGTTTTCTTTATTGGATTTTCGATGGGAAGAATAGAAAAATCTTCCTGTCACGAAACCTCAAAATCATTATATCCTGTTTAAAATTAATATGAAAACTACAAGTATATTAAAGGTGCCATTGATAGATAGTTACAAAACTAAACGAAAGTTGTCGTTAGTGTGCAAAATCGTGACTGATATCTCTATCTCAGATATATAATGTACTCTGTGATATACTCCAAAATGATGCACAGCATATACGAGTCTATCGCTATCCTTTTCATTTCCAAGCACAAATAGCATGCGCACTCTCTTTCTTTAAATGGGCGGACTTTAAACAGCTGCTATGCTGTGTCCTTTTCTATCGCATGGGATGGTTGGTTTGGGACCTCTCAGTCGCACACATTCACTCGCAGCGATATTTTACTTTTTAAAATTCGACAACCGGAATTCGGGACTGATTTTTCGCAGGCAACCCTATACCACCGTGTTCATAATAAAATAATCTTTCATTTTATTAAAGTTTGATTCAATAATCAGACCGTTGCAAAATGCTAGTATAGATTTACCTGTTTACACCTGGCAACCCGATAGTTGTGACCGGAAAAGAATAGGCAACCTAACGTTTGCATATTCTATGGGCTTCATACTTTCGATTGGTATCGAATTTATCTAATAATCAAACGGGTGGAATGTTTAAAAAACATTTTTTTTAAATTATTAATTAAAAATACTCTGGACTAAAATTTGTTAGGCAACCCATATGGAATATATTTATTGGCATATTAAATAATATTTAAAATACGTTTCATTAAATAAGCATCTCGGTGAAGGTCGTTGTATATAGGGATCTTAGACCATCACGTAATATTGTCATAGAGTTAAGTTAATAGTGATTTAATAAAGTTTTACTTACTCAGTTATCGCCCGTGTTATAATTTTCTAACATCAGAAGTGGGATCCTGCGCATCATGGGAAGGCGAAGTAAGCAGAAAAGGCGGCAGTCTAGGAAAAGGGCACGCTCTACTTCGAGTTCTAGTACTACGAGCAGTGCCAGGACTCCGTCACCGCCACCATAACAAAGGAAGAGGGTATCACGTAAGGCTGATACCCCAACTGTGAGCTCAAATAACAATTTCACTTTGAATAATATAATTCTCGAATTTGACCCCATTAAAGATGATATAAATGCATGGCTAAGTATTATCCAGTCTTACTCTCAAACGTTTGCATGGTCGGACGAAATGATTCGATATCAAGCTCTAAATAAATTGAAAGGGTCGGCAAAAGTCTGGTATGATTCATTATTACGTACTGAAAATCAATGGCCTTCTTGGCTATGGGGAGATTGGAAAAATAAATTAGCATCAAGCTTTCAAATTCGTCGTAACATGTTCGAATTACTAAAAGAAATAATAGATAAAAAACCATCTGAAAATCAGTCGTTATATGAGTTTTACTTTGACCAGAAATGCAAAATCGATCGCCTCTCATTAGGATTCTCGGAACAAGATATAATTTCTATAATTATTGGGAACCTAGGTGATAGCAGTTTAGGCGCGTCAGTCGAAGCGAGCAATTTTGTCACTTGCGATAGCTTAGCTAGCTTTTTACATGGCCGTATTTATAAATCAAAAGTATTAAAGCAAACCAATATAAATATGCGAGATAATAATATAAATAAACCAACTAGCTTGCCCGTGACACAAACACCCACCCCTTCAACGTCTACACTACCTTCAGCGACGATTTCAAACCAAAATATACCCAGTAAACATGACTCTAGCCAAACACAGTATCGTAAACCCATTAAATGTTATTTGTGTGGTGGTAATCATAAAAGGAATCAATGTGAATCTAATAAATGTGCATATTGTGGCAAACGCGGTCATTTAGAAGCTGTGTGTTATCATAAACAAAACGCATTAAAATCGAAAAAACAAGAAACTAAGGCCGTGTCAATGTCAAACTCACGAAACAAGTTTGTTAAAACTGTGTGCATTAACGACTTCAATTACGAAGCTTTTATTGATACGGGTAGTAGTTGCTCTTTAATATCGGATTCCTTAGTGTACGGGATAGTGTCTAGTAATGTATATAATGTACGGATAGTGTCTAGTAATGTATATTATGTACGAGATAGTGTCTGGTAATGTATATTATGTACGAGATAGTATCTAATAACTTATCGTTGTACAATAAATTTTGATTTTAACATATACGTACGCTTATAATAATGTACATAACAGTATTAATTGTATAATAGTAAATATGTATTTAGAATAGTTAAGAGCCTAATTGTTACGATGGCTCTCCCTACGGTAACGCCGCCCGACAATTAACATACAGCCGCGCTCCTATTGGTTAATAAGTAGGCCCTGTGATTGGCTAGCCAATCAGAGCGCCGCTTACGTTTACCGCAAAATCGTATAAATATGGAGCCGGGTTTTTGGTTCGCCACAGTCGTCGGCGGCCTTTCCTCAAGAAAGCAACGAATAAAGAAATCAGAAAAAATTCAAGAAAAATCTTTTACTTCACCAATCCAGCACCAAATGTGTTCTAACGTACACATTTAATGGTCCTTCGAGCCGGATTTTGTGAAGTATCAAGAAAGAAAAAAATGCCGGTCACACGCTCGGAAGGAAGAGGACGCAAACCTACAGAAGAAACTCCGTCTTCGTCTAAGGGTACTTTGACTACCTCGACGAGCGGAACTACGGCCGAAACGAGTACAGCAACGGGAACCACCGCCACGGGGTCAACAGACAGAACAGCGACAACGACTACCGGGACGGAGGCCTCAACAGAACGCTCATCGTCCGCCGCGCCCTCCGCCAAACAGAAAAAAGGAGCACCTAACGTGTCTACGGACGTCACCAAGAGAATTGTCGACAAACCGACAAGAGAAGAGGCACCAACGTCTGTCATTGACGCCTTCAAAGAAACTTCGACAGTCAAAAGAATGAAAGGCATTTTGGGTCCACCACAAACAGAAGGACCGCCGGACCACCCTGTCTCCGATAATAGGAAACGGGGAGGGGGGTCCACCTACAGCAAGAAAGCATACAAAATAGCAAAGGCGAGAGAAGAACTATTGAGCAAGCAAGTTGAACTCGCAGCAGCACGTCTCGCCTTACTTGAAGCCGAAGATTCCGCAAACGAAGATGACATGAGTTCGGAATCATCAAAAACCGAAGTCAACGAAAGAATTGACAGCTGGTTGGAATCACAAGTACCACGTCCGATACTTGCCATTGCCGACAAACCTCAAGAAGTGCCAAAGCAACCCGAAGTAATAGAAGCTACAACCGAACAAGAAATAGTAAGAAACTACCAAGAACCGAAACAGTCATGTCACCCGCAATCAGTACCGGCGAGAGTCCCGCAAACAGACTTCACAGGACTAGCGACGGCAATCACACTCGCAGTCAAAGCCGCGCAACGTCCGAAGTATACAGAGCTACCAATCTTCAGTGGTTCGCACCAAGAGTGGCTACCGTTTCGAGCAGCATATACAGAAACCGAAGATATGTTTTCCGCAGTCGAAAATACAAACCGTCTTAGAAGAAACCTCAAAGGAAAAGCAAGAGAAGCAGTTGAAGCACTACTCGTGACGAGTGCCCACCCAACGGAAATTCTAAAGACACTGGAATCAAGATTCGGCAGACCGGAATCCATTGCAATCATGGAAATCGAAGCACTCCGGGCGTTACCTCGCCTAGTAGATTCTCCAAGAGATATATGTATTTTCGCCACTAAGATCACCAACATAGTAGCAACATTGAAGACCCTCAGCTGCATCAAATATTTATACAACCCAGAGATATCAAAAACAGTGATGGAAAAATTGCCACCTGCACTGCGATACCGGTACTACGAATTCGCGAACACACAGAACAAGGAAGATCCAGAGCTAATGAAGTTAGAAAAATTTCTGTAGCGTGAAGCTGACTGGTGCGCCCCATATGCGCTACCAGAACAAATAACAATACAGAGCTCAACGTTTGCACAGCGGAAACCTCAGAAGGTGCACAACGTAACAGAAAACACACACACATCGAAGTGTCCCGTTTGTGATCAAATAGGTCACAACACAACAGGTTGTGAAAAATTCAAACAAACAGAAGAAAACGGAAGATGGGACATAGCGAAGTCAAAACGCCTGTGCTTCAGATGTCTACGATACAGAAACAAAACTCATAGTTGCCGAGCAGTACCATGCGGTATCAACGAATGCAAGCATTACCACCACAAAATGCTGCACTACACAAAGAAAGAAAACAAGACAGAAGAACCAACAGAAGCCATTAATTCCGCATGGACAACGAGGAAACAGTCATATCTGAAAATATTGCCAATTCAAGTCAAAGGGCCACGAAGATCAGTGAAGACCTTTGCTCTATTAGACGACGGATCGACTGTCACATTAGTGGACAGAAGCATAGCCGAACGCGTCGGAGCAACAGGACCGGTGGACCCGCTCAAACTTGAAACCATCAACGATATGAAAGCATCAGAAACAACATCGAGAAGGGTCAACATAAAGTTGAGAGGTATCAATGAACACACAGAAAGAATACAAGCACGCACCATAAACAGACTACAAGTAACGCCGCAACGAGTCACAGAGAAAACAATAGAAGGGTGCAGACACCTAGAAGATATCCGCAAGTTCCTCACCTATGCAGAAGCAGAACCTCGGGTGCTGATTGGTCAAGACAATTGGCATCTATTATTAGCAACAGAAACAAGAAGAGGCAGCAAAAACCAACCAGTGGCATCTCTCACGCCACTAGGTTGGGTATTACACGGGAACCGCACAAGAACTATAGGCAACGATGTGGATTTCGTGTCACATCTCACAGATGACAACAAGGACGACCTGGAAAACCTTGTACAACAGTACTTCGAGATGGACGCACTTTGCATCAACCCTAAGAGGCCTAAATCCGATCCAGAAGAACAAGCCCTGCGCATCCTAGAAAAAGTGACGAGGAGGACAGAAACAGGAAGGTACGAAACAGGACTTCTATGGCGCAAAGAAGACGTCACATTCCCAGACAATTACGAAAGCTCACTAAGACGCCTCTTGGGAATAGAAAAGAAAATTGACCGCGATCCCAAGCTGAAACAGAAATATACAGAACACATGGAAGCACTCATCACGAAGGGATATGCTGAAATAGCTCCAAATACGAAAACCCAGGGCAAGACCTGGTACCTACCGCACTTTGCAGTGGTCAATCCAATGAAGCCGGAAAAATTGAGGATTGTACACGACGCTGCAGCCAAGACAAAAGGAGTAGCCCTCAACGACATGTTACTTAAAGGACCCGACCTGCTACAGTCACTGCCGGGGGTCATCATGCGTTTCCGCCAACACGCCGTGGCGGTCACAGCCGACATAAAAGAAATGTTTATGCAAGTGACACTACGACCAGAAGATAGAGACGCCTTACGGTATTTGTGGCGCGGCAATCGTCGAGACGATCAACCTCCGGAAGAGTACAGAATGACATCCTTGATCTTCGGCGCGTCAAGTTCACCAACGACAGCAATTTATACAAGGTTATTTTTAGTATACTACAAAGCCGAAAGTAGTTTGTTGAGAATCAGTAACACAATCCATTGCACAAAATGTTAACATACGTTATATTTTATCCCAAAAACATATTAAAATTCCGTCAAGCTGGTTACCTTGTTGATTAATAAAAATCCAGCGCGTGTCGGTCGTTCACCTATTAAAGTACTTACACAGCCGGCCGATGCCAAATGCAAGGACACCATTCCTCCCCCATGCCCCGCACACTACGGCGCGGCGGTGCGTGCGGTGCGTTTGATCTAATAATATTAGTGACCCCGGAAGTCTCGGCGCGTACGCATCTTTCGTGATTTTGCTTAGACTACTCCGCGCACGTACCGATTTCGCGATGGCTTTTCGTTACACTTTACAGCAATGTTAAGTATGACATGGTATACAGATATGGTGCGTAGTCTCGCGATTTGTGGTGATGTGTCTGCGGCAGTGAGATATTATAAACCCGCAAAGTGAAAATGAACCAAAAAAAAAATTAAAAGTTTTAATACAATAAAACAGAACACTTTTGTGCTATCAAAATTAGACCGCAATATGCGTAAGGGGGCTCGGTTATGTATTAGGGAAAGGGGTGGACATTTTGAACAATTACTTAGGTATGTTTAGTTGTTATTGTAATAACAATGAAGTGGTAAATATTAAGCCGAGTTTCGATTTGTTCTTAACACACACATTCCTCGCAAAGCATTATCTTTGGTGGAAACGCAGACGTGTTGTTAAAATGTTGTTTATAAACGAAACAGTGTAAATAGTACCAGTGTAGTGCGTGTGCGTGTGTTGGTGCGAAACCCACGGCGCGGCGCATCGCGGCGCGGCAGATGCGCGGCGCGCGCTTGTTCCCATGCATTATTCAAGAAATTAGATAATTATCGTAACCTGTCACGGCGTGAGTTTTAATTATTATTATTATTATTCTATTTTATTTGATCTTTTATACCAAAATCTAATTTGGGTGTTTCGGCTCTATGGTATACAAAAACTAACGTTGTATAAAGGACTTGAACGCGAAGCAGTACGAAGATATTCATCCAAAAGCTGCAGCAGCAATAATCAAGAAACATTATGTAGACGACTATATAGACAGCTTCAAAACCCTCGATGACGCTAAAGAAATAACAAAGGGCGTACGAGAAATACACCGAGCGGCTCACTTCGAACTGAAACAGTGGAAATCAAACTCACAAGCATTACTGGAGGAGCTTGGTGAAGATAGTGCTACAAACAATATAGAACTCTACAGGTCAGAAGAAAAAACCGAACGAGTACTCGGTATACTGTGGAACATTAAAACAGACGAATTCACATTTAAATTAAACATGACTCACATTCCAAAGAATATAACAGAAGGGAAAACACCCACCAAACGAGAAGCTCTTCGTATCGTCATGTCATTTTTTGACCCACTCGGATTCGCCTCACCAGTGACGATAATGGCAAAACAACTTCTGCAAGAAGTGTGGCGCAGAGGAACAGCATGGGACGACCGGATAGAGGAAGATCTTTCGGAACAATGGATGAACTGGATAACTCACCTGAAAAATCTGGACACCATCACGCTACCAAGGTGTTACTTGAACTACAGTGACGCACCCTCGTTGGAATTACACGTCTTCACCGACGCAAGCGAGTCCGCCTATTCTACAGTACTTTTTTGGAGAACAACTACTCCAAACGGCGAAGTGAATCTCTCTCACATCATGGGAAAGGCGAAAGTAGCACCACTGAAGCTCACATCCATCCCGAGGCTAGAACTATAAGCCGCGGTCATGGGAGCACGACTCGCGGAAACTGTGATACAAGAACATGAAAGAAAACTAGATCGTAAGGTATTCTGGACAGACAGCAAGACAGTGCTCACCTGGATACGCACAGGGTCCAGGTCATACAAGCCCTATGTAGCACACCGATTGGCAGCCATAGAAGAATGTTCAAAAGTTAACGAATGGCGCTGGGTCCCGACCAAACTTAACGTGGCTGACGACGCTACACGAGACGTTCCTGCAACATTCGGAAAAGAACACAGATGGTACAAAGGACCTGAGTTCCTCTATGATGCGGATGAATTCTGGCCGACCGAATCAGTAACCATCTCAGAACCCTCTGGAGAAGAAAAAGTATTCTATACAGCAAATACCAACAAACCGAAGCTCTCAGAAGCACTACCTGAGGTATCGCGGTTCTCCAACTGGGAGCGCCTTAGATACGCAACAGCAAGAGTATTACACTTCATCCAGATATGCAAGATGGAAAAGCAGAGCGTCAACTATAAGAGGTCAAAGAGAAATAAGGAAAATGATCCAGCTTGGAGCAAACGAAAAAAGCCGTTGTTAAGCTTACCACAAGGAACAAAGAAGAAGCTGACCCAGGATAACAGGAAATACATACCCGTCTCAGCCGAAATTCTCCAATTGGCGGAAAAACTCCTGATGCGTAACGTTCAAGAACAATCCTTCGCTGAGGACATAGAAAACTTAAATAATGGGAAGCAGGTAGAACGAGGGAGTCGCATACAACACCTAAGTGTCGAATATATAAACGATACACTTAGACTCAGAAGCCGTATTCAAGCAACAGAAAACATAGAAGAACAAATGAAGAATCCCATGGTCTTAGACGGTGATCATCCGACGGTCAAGCTGTGGATAGAAGCAATGCATCGCAAACTACATCACTCCGGAGTAGAAGCCACTGTAAATGAGTGTAGACAACAATATTGGATCATACGTTTACGACCGGTGTGTCGTACGATCGTGAAGAAATGTCTGTTCTGCAGAATGAGAACTCAAGCTCCCCCACAACCAAGAACTGGAGATTTGCCGGCGAGTCGTTTGGCTCACCACAAGCGACCATTCACATATACAGGCATAGATTATTTCGGCCCGCTCACCGTCACCGTCGGTCGGACTCAACAGAAGAGATACGTGGCCCTGTTTACGTGCTTAACAGTTCGGGCCATACACTTAGAGTTAGCTGGATCACTCAGCACGGACTCCGCAATAATGGCACTAAGAAGAATGATAGCACGACGTGGCTGCCCCACCGAGATTTGGTCGGACAACGGCACTAATTTAAAAGGCGCCGATAAGGAACTTAGAAGAGCCATCGACGTGGCGACAGCTGAAGAAGCCGCTAAAAAGACCATCTCCTGGCGCTACATTCCACCAGGAGCACCCTTTATGGGTGGAGCTTGGGAACGAATGGTTCGCTCTGTAAAAACAGCACTGGCAGCAACGCTACATGAGCGACACCCAACAGAAGAAGTCTTATCCACACTACTTGCCGAGGTGGAACATACGATTAACAGTCGACCACTGACACACGTCTCAGTCGACACCGAAGATCCGGAAGCCCTGACACCCAACCATTTCCTTTTGGGGGGACCAGGGTTAGTACCACAGCCAGGGTCGTTTAAGGAATCCGACTCTATCAGATCCAGTTGGCGAGCTGCACAACGCCTAGCGGACGTATTTTGGTCGCGCTGGGTCAGAGAGTACCTACCAGAGCTGCAACACCGGCGGGAGCCGCACGGAAGAGGAACACCCATAAAAACCGGCGACCTTGTGCAAATCGTCGACTCGAACTTACCAAGAAACGTGTGGATCCGAGGACGAGTCATCGCTACCTATCCTGGTCCAGACAACGTCGTACGGACAGTAGACATCCGCACAAAAGGAGGAGTATTACGGCGGCCAGTGAAGAAACTCGTGGTGTTACCAATAGCGACGATCGACACACCCGCACCAAAACTTGATGCGACGCAGTCGCACGGCGGGAGTGATGTACGGGTTAGTGTCTAGTAATGTATATAATGTACGGATAGTGTCTAGTAATGTATATTATGTACGAGATAGTGTCTGGTAATGTATATTATGTACGAGATAGTATCTAATAACTTATCGTTGTACAATAAATTTTGATTTTAACATATCCTCCTGAGACCTCCGGTATCACCTATGATACCTTGACAAATTATTTTTTTTAGCGACATCTATCGTTAATTACTCGAATTATTTCATATCGTAGGGAAGATTATGAGTGCGTTCATTGATTGATTGCACAAGGATGTCAATGCGATGTCACTGGATTTATGTGTGGTCAGTTAATTACGTCACTTTTTGTTTTTTTGAAACATGGCGAATCCACGAGCAGGTAATTAACATTTTTAATTAGCTTTCTTTTAGTTTTATGGTTCTATTTTATTGAAAACAGTGTTAACTTTGTTATTTAATTAGAAAAAGCTTAATAAAATGTTTATAATTTTAATATTTTTGGGATTTTTTACCAATATCATAGGTGATACCTTCGGCACTCATTGCTTAAAATTCGATAATATTTTCAGATTTACGAGATTATCAAATTGAGGATTATCTGATGAATTTTGATATATCTGAAAATGAAGATGACTATGAAGACTATTTTGAAGACTTGGAAATGGAACCTCGTGCCTCACGATTGGAATTACCTCGTGATTCTGATGAAGACCAGTGGAATAATTCTGATGATGAGCCTTTGACATCAGTCGCTCGTTCCGTGAGACGCTTGTCAACAAATCGGCTTTTGAGGTGGGATCATTCAGAACATTTTGATAACTCTGTTGCTGTAGAGGGACTTTCGGAAGATCCTCCATTGGAAAATTTCTCCGAGCCACGTGATCCCCAAGAATATTTCCATAAATACATCAACTCAAGTTTATTTGACACAATGTCTGATTGCACCAATATTTCCAGTGTCATCCGAAGCGGAAATTCGTTGAATAGTACAGCATTAGAGCTGAAAATATTTTTTGGTTGTTCTATGGCAATGAGTGTCCTGTGTCTACCTCGATTCAGAATGTTCTGGGCTGCAGAAACTCGAGTTAATTTAATTGCTTGCAACATGACTCGGGACAGATATTTCAAATTGAGGTCGAATATAAAACTTGTTAAAGATCACCTTATTTCTGATGCTGAGAAAGAAATTGATAGATTTTGGAAGATCCGGCCTATTGTATCTGGGATAGAAAAAGGTTGTAGAAGTAACGTAAGAGAGAAGTGTGTAGCAATCGATGAACAAATGATGCCTTTTACTGGCAAATGCAAATTGAAACAAGTTGTAAAAGGAAAACCAAATCCTGAAGGTATTAAAATTTTCATAATGTCTAATCCAAATGGTCTTCCCCTGGACCTGTACATGTATCAAGGAAAAGGTACATCCATCGAATCCGCTATGTACCCCACACCCGAGAAGCTCGATTTAGGAGGACGAGTAGTACTGAAACTGGTGGACACTCTTCCAGAAAAAACATCTATCTACTGTGATAGATATTTCACGTCTTTGGTACTTTTGGAAACGTTAGCAGCTAGAAATTTGCATGGAACAGGAACTTTAATGAAAAACCGTGTTCCAGAATATCAGCGTCCTAACCAAAAGAAGAAGCCAAAGAGCCTGCTCAAAAGCGACAGAGCATTACAAACAAGTGGACGCGGTAGTTATGACTGTGTTGTACGCCAAGACAAACAAATTGCTGTTATCAAGTGGTTGGATAGTAAACCGATTCACTTGGCTTCAACAGAAGTTGCCGTCCAGCCCTTGGGTACATGCCGGCGGTGGTCCAAAAAAGATCAGCGATATTTAGATGTTCCACAACCAGTAGCTGTAAAAAAATACAATGCTAACATGGGAGGAATCGATTTATTGGATAGAGTTATCGGCAAGTACCCCATGCGTGGAAGAACTGGAAAGTGGACAGTACGAGCCATCTTCCACTTCTTTGATTTTGCTGCAGCTGCAGCTTGGATTGAATACAGGCAAGATGCAATGAGATGCAGATTACACCGAAATAAAATTATGCAATACCTAGAATTTAAAATGGAATTAGCTAAATATTTGATTTATGATAACAAACTTCCAGTTGACTTGCAATACGTAAGCCCCAGTATTGAGCGGTATACTCGAAACAGCCCTCGACAAAGCCCACGACCTGTTGTGATTGAAGCACAAGATATTCAGCCTGCAACTTCATCTCAACGAAAACACAGATTCGTGGCACCTATTCCTCATGTGGCGAAAAGATTAAAAGAAGCTCAACATCTGCCGATATGTATAAAAACAGATCAAAAAAGCCGTTCCAAATGTAGGCTTCGCGGTTGTCATAACCTCACATTCATAAAATGTATAGAGTGTAATATTTTTTGTGTTTAAATGTAAACAGAAACTGTTTTTACGAGTTTCACACCAATAAAAATTGAATACAATTTTGTAATTTTTTATATTATTAAGACCCAAAGTATCACCTGTGATACCCTCCATTTAAGGCTTCTGGTGGGGGTGAATTTTTTTTTTCTACTTTTGCTGGTTTAATTACTAACATTTATCTCCGAAAAATCAAAAATTAATTGATTTGGACAAAATTTGGTACCCTGGGTCTCAGGAGGATATACGTACGCTTATAATAATGTACATAACAGTATTAATTATATAATAGTAAATATGTATTTAGAATAGTTAAGAGCCTAATTGTTACGATGGCTCTCCCTACGGTAACGCCGCCCGACAGTTAACATACAGCCGCGCTCCTATTGGTTAATAAGTAGTCCCTGTGATTGGCTAGCCAATCAGAGCGCCGCTTACGTTTACCGCAAAATCGTATAAATATGGAGCCGGGTTTTTGGTTCGGCACAGTCGTCGGCGGCCTTACCTCAAGAAAGCAACGAATAAAGAAATCAGAAAAAACTCAAGAAAAATCTTTTACTTCACCAATCCAGCACCAAATGTGTTCTAACGTACACACTTAGCAAAAACAAAATCTTTTCAGTACATAAAATTACCCTCCCCCGTTCATTTGCAAGGATTTTCAAAACAGAATGTAAAATCAGTTTGTCACAAGGTAACTGTTAATTTAAAAATCGATTCTGTTTCTTTGGAAAATGTGGACCTTTGTATTATTGATGATTTAGTGGATTGTGAGATTCTCATAGGAAGGAATGTGACCGAACGGCCTGACCTAATGTACTCGCGTATAGGGAATGTTCTTAAATTTGATTATGCAAAAACATTTACTGAATTTTGTAACTTTTTAACCGACCTTGAAGTCGATTGCAATAATTATCAAAATGAGTTAATGAGTCTTCTCCATAAATATAGTGATTGCATTGCAACGAACGTAAAAGAGTTAGGCAGAGTTCGTGACCATGAAATGGTAATTAATTTGACTACTTCTCAACCGATTCAATGCAGACCCTATAGAGCCTCACATTCGGATAGGAAAGTCATACGCGAAATGGTAAGTGAGCTGCTAGAGAATAATATCATAAGAGAAAGCCATTCTCCGTATGCTAGTCCTGCGTTGCTTGTCAGCAAAAGAAATGGTGAGAAAAGGCTCTGCATTGATTATCGGCAGCTAAATAAAATTACTGTTAAGGATAAGTACCTGATGCCACGCATCGAGGATTTGGTTGATAGGTTGCAGGACTGTAAATATTTTACTTGCTTGGATTTAAAAAGTGGCTACTACCAAATTATGATGAGCGAAAAAGAACAATCTATCGAAAAAACTGCGTTTATTACTGAGGACGGGCATTATGAGTTTTTGAGGCTTCCGTTTGGTTTGGCAAATGCACCATCCTGTTTTCAACAAATGATGAATAAGGTTTTGGGCAATTTAAGATTCGAGAACGTTATTTTGTATTTGGATGACGTTTATTTAGTTACAAAAACGGTCGAAGAGAATATAAAATTATTAGAAAAGGTATTGCAAATTTTCAAAAACAACGGGTTAACACTTAATATAAAGAAATGCCATTTTTTCAAAACAGAAATAGAGTTTTTGGGATATAAAATAAAACAGGATTGTATTATGCCAAACGAAACCAAATTAGACGCTGTGACAAATTTTCCAACTCCTAAGACAGTGCACCAACTCCGCCAATTTCTAGGCTTGACCAGTTATTTTAGAAAATTTATTAAAAATTGCGCCATGATTTCTGCGCCTTTGACAAAATTATTAAAAAAAGACACTGAATGGGTTTGGGGCACTGCCGAAAAACAAGCTTTCCAATCACTAAAAGGCAAGTTGACTTCGGATAGTGTTTTGTCAATTTTTGATCCGAGCAAGGAAAATATTTTATATACGGATGCCAGTAGGGATGGTATTGCCGGAATACTTGTGCAAGTAACAGACGAAGGAGAGAAACCTGTGCATTATTATAGCAGGCAGACAACAGAAGACGAAAAAAGTATCATTCTTTTGAACTAGAATTATTGGCCATTGTCTGTTCCCTGCAAAAGTTTAGGCTATACCTGTTAGGATCACCTTTCAAAATAATTACTGACTGTAATGCAGTTCGGTACGCGTTGACAAAAAAGGAGATTATTCCCCGGGTATGCACGCACGGTGCACGGTGGGTATTATCTACTCAAAAATTCTCATATGATATTGTTCATCGCGAAGGGTCTCGAATGCAGCACGTGGACGCGCTAAGCAGAAACCCCGTGCCATCCGGAGAAAAATCCGAAAGCGAGATCATATTGTCAATAACTGAAGCAGACTGGTTGCTAACGGTTCAACTACACGACTCTAAAATACAACAAATTAAATCTATTTTAGAATCAGGAGATATTGATAATAACAAAGATATTTTTGACAAGTATGAGCTGCTAGGTAGTAAAATTTATAGAAGGACATCACGTGGTCGACGTTGGGTGGTCCCAAAAAAATTTATTTGGCAAGTTATAAGATATAACCACGACGACTTAGGTCATTTTTCAGTAGATAAAACCATTGAACGAATAGGTCATCAGTATTGGTTTCCTAAAATGCGTCACGTTATAAAAAAGTACATAAAGAACTGCCTTAACTGCATCTATTATAAGAACAAAAGCGGTCCTAAAGAAGGTGAGCTGTACCCTTTGCCAAAGTATGCACAACCATTCCATACACTTCATCTTGATCATTTAGGCCCTTTTATTGAAACTAAAGACAAAAATAAATATTTGTTGGTAACTGTAGATGCCTTTACAAAATTTGTGTTTGTCTCTGCTGTACGAACAACTAAAAGTTCTTGCATTATAAAACAATTAGAAAATATTGCAAAAATATTCGGAAACCCTAAAAGGCTTATCACAGACGCAGGAACTGGGTTTACCTCCGATCATCTCCGATTGATCTCCTGGCAACACTGGCCACGGGATACAACTGCTCCGTGTATTTTAACTGTTTTAATTAATTATAAGTGCAGTAAGATAACAATAATTAGTGAAACGTAAACCTTATAGTATAACGTGACTCCACAAGTGTTATCTCAAAGGGATTTTTCGTGAAAAGTACAAATAAATCCAAATGTGGGACTGTGCTTACCAACACCCAACTGACTGTGAAACAAGTTTTAAACTCTAACTGATCAGACATTAGTACAAAAGTAGTAATACAAACTAAGTGATAGTGAAATTGTGAACATTAACCATGACAATTAGTGATAAAACTGTGATAAACAAATTACCGACGGTTGACACAAATCTGCAAATTTTTAAACACTGACCTTTGTACTCTAACTGACTGCCATTTAAAAGATACGACATTGCTACGACAAAAGATCAACTATTTCGTCAACTTTTTACTAGGCGTCCGTGGCCTAATCAATAACACTGCACATTCGAGGGCCTTACATTTGGCGGAGTTCGAGACCCAGCAAAAAAAGGACTTTTTTTTCTGTTTGTGCTAAAAGATTATTAAGTAAATATTAAATTATCGCATACTGAGTATAATTCACTTGTGGTCTTTAAAAATGAATTTCTTTGAGAATATCACCCCACGCAGAACAAAAAAACATTCATTGACAGACAGTAATGATTCTCCAAATTCGACACTAGATGGCACCTCCAGTAGTCTACCGAACTTATCTGATGACGACAACAATGAAACACGCGATATAAAGCAACAAATTGAAAAATTGCAAATAGAGTTAGGAGCAGCTCACGAAGAAATAAACAATTTATCGCTAGAAAACGCAGATCTTAAGAAAACAATTAAAGACGTCACCAATAAGTATGACATGGTTATTAAAGCAACCAAAAAACTTACAACCGAAATAAATACACCTAAAAAAATACACCCAAAAAAAATTTTTCAAACCAAAGAATTGCGTGACTCGCTAACGGCAATGCGAAACAAACAATCGTTAACTAAAACACAAACAAACGATTCGTTGGAAAAAAAGAATTCAGTGCAACTTACTGAAGCAAAACTTCAAACATCGCAGAGCTATAAAGACTAAAAATATTAATATAACAAATAACCAAAAGCAGAAGCTTTGTATCATAAGCAATAATAAACGCAATAACATTTCGAAGATTGCCGAAAAGACCTTTTCAAACTACCAAACCTGCCACTACTTGACATCAGACTGCGGTATACGACAACTTATGAAAGACGTTGACTTGAAATTAAAACATTACACAAAGAATGACTACTGTTTAATATTTATCGGCGAGGAAGACTTCAGACAAACAGAAAATTATTGTGATCTGACAATTATTATCCGTGAAACCCTATCAAGAATACAGAACACAAATATAATAATCTGCGTTCCTACTTATAAGTATGGATATAATATGGTATACAACTGTAGGGTGGAGACGTTCAATAACTTGTTGTATTTGGATAATTGCACTCATCAATATGCTACAGTATTTGATTCTAACTTAAACCTAACATGCGACTACAAAACATTCTTTAAGAGCCACGGCGCTCTTAGCAACCACGGCATGAAAAATATTTTTAGAAACTTAAGCCTAAGCATAAATAAAAATAATTGTAATGAAACTAATACATTTATAAATAATAATAGTAGCATAAATCAACATGAAATTGAATCCACATGTAAATCTCACTTAGACACAAATAACTTGCTTTTTCTCGAACAAGTATCTTAGTATACTTCACCAAAATATAGTTGGATTAATTAATAAATCTGATGCTCTTGCGGTATGTTTAGAAGAGTTAAACGACAAAGAAATAAATGTTGATATTCTGTGCATTACTGAGCATTTCATAAGGGAAGGCTTTGAAAATCAAATACAAGTGCCAAATTATTCATTAGCTGCAAGTTATAGTAGGAAAGACAAAAAAAGAGGCGGAGCATGTATTCTTATAAAAAAAGGACACCTATGGAAAGAAATTACACATATTGCGAAAATGTCTAAGTCTGGTGTTATTGAATGCTGTGCGGTTGAACTTACTCAATATAAAATAATTATAGCCTGTATATATAGAGTACCTAATATCAATAATATGAATGATTGCCTAAATACACTTGAATATCTCCTACGAGAAATATTTAAAGCAAAATGTAAAAAGGTTGTAGTAGCTGGAGATTTTAATATTGATATGCTCAAATCCAATAACAAATCAAATGCATTAGAATGCCTATTTTTAAATTTCAACATGAAACTAGCATTTAAACAACCCACTAGACTGGCCAGTATGACATGCATTGACAACTTTGCGCATAATTTTGGTAAAAACTGTAGGACGGAAGTCTTTGAGTTTGCTCTGTCAGACCATACAGCACAACTATTGCAATGTCCAGCACAAAACTTGTGTCCTATCAATTACTGGTATATAACTAGGCGCGATTATATTTATTTTTATTTTATTTTATTTTATTTTATTAAACACAAAACAGGTTACAATCATGTAAGCTTCATACGAAATATAATACATATTATTGGACAATAATTATAACCCAAAACATGTGTTCCAAAAAGTAATTAACAAGTAAAGCTACACACTACAGAGTTAAATAAGGTAATAGATAGAGTAGCAATTAACGTTAACTAAACAATATCATTATGTGCGGTTTATGGGATGTGAATCTTTGAGGATATAGTGAATTTGTCGTTTGTAAGAGTTGATATTATTATTAAATAAGTCGACATTAGGATATTCTTTGCTGACTTCGTTATATTGTCTACACATATGTGGGCTACTTATATTAACGCCCATACATACATACACACACACACACACACACACACACACACGCACGCACATTACACATAGTCACACACTCGCAAACTCACATACTTAATTATCACACAATCATAACATATATTAATTTATATTTATTCACACGTCATTCCGATTAAATAAAATAAATGACGGATGAGCGCACGAGTTGTGTAATGGAGCTGGGGATCGTAAACCGGTCCGCGCCGCTTGAAGACAAAAGGTGACGTAGTAGTAGCGGGCGGCGCGGCTACGGACCCCCCTTACCTGCGCCTGCGCATGTTCAACGCGCCGGAGCGCTTGGCTCGCAAGTTAGTTCCGACCGGACGACCGTACCGCGCGCTAATGACGTATATGTACATTTGTCTTGAGCCTACCCCGCGATATTGTATGCGTGTACCTAGTGCTTTGCTTGTGGACTATTTACTGTACGTTTTTCTGCTTTCCGCTTGTGCCTTAAACTGACTGTCTTGTGCTGTGCTTTCCATAAACTGTAGTTATTCTTGGACTTTACTTCTCTTCTTTTCTACTCGTGGTGTATGCTTCCTTCTGTGTTTTAATTCTTCCTTCTGTGTTCTAGTATATATTAATGACTATTCTACTGTGCTAACTGTAAACTGTATTTAGTGCAATAAACTTATTATAGTTAGGTGTGTGTTTTGTTGCGCTTGCGTATATTACCTGCCTACGCCTACCACTCATCCACCACCTAACCATAACTGGTGACCCCCAAGAACACCAAAAGCACCATGAGTGACACAAGCAGTGACTCGGCAAAAACGGTCGGTTCGAGAAAAGAGGAACACGTCACGCGCCGTGCAAAACCAGTGCGCGTGTCCACGGAACGATCCGTCATGACGTCACACGGTAACCGGCTCAGAAATTTGAAGGTGCCGCAATTTTCTCAAGATGACCCAGAGTTGTGGTTTGCTCTATTGGAAGCCCAGTTTGACACCTTGGATATCACGGACGACTCTGTCAAATTCACCCAGGTGATTAGTAACTTGGACGTCCACCATGCCAGGTCAGTCAAGGATGTTATACTGAACCCACCTGTTAAGCATCGCTACGCTAAAATCAAGGCAGAAGTGATAAAGAGGTTTGCTGATTCCCATGCTTTACGCATTAAGAAACTCCTCACGCATGAACAGCTTGGAGACCCTCACTATTTCTCCGGCACCTCCAAGATTTGGCCGGACCAGCTACTCCGGAGGATTTTGTTAAATCTATATGGATGGAGAGATTGCCTTCTGGTGTTCAGGCATTATTAGCATCCCAATCCACACAATCCTTGGATCAACTCGCGGACCTGGCTGATCGAATCCAAGAGCTCACTCAACCGTGTGGACCTGTGGTAGCCGCAGCGTCATCCTCATCATCGCCAGCTCTTCCACCTCCTAGCAACGAGATTGCCGAGATCAAGGAGATGATAGGAAGGCTCGCCAGAAAGTTGGATGACCACACCCGCAGTTCGCACTGCAGCTCATCAAGACGATCCAGATTAAATCAACGATCCTCCTCACCTTCACAAAACCGCAGAGACAGATCTCAATCGAGCTATCGGCGGTACCCCATCTGTTGGTACCATTCTCGATTCGGAGCCGATGCCAGGAGATGCATTAAGCCCTGCGATTACAGCAAGTCGGGAAACGCGTCGGGCACTCGCTAATGGCGACGGACGACTGCCCGGTCACCCCAGGTCGCCTATTCGTGACAGACCGCAACTCCAACATCCAGTTTTTGGTGGACACCGGCAGTGATGTCTGTGTCTTCCCCAGGACTGCGATTCGTGATCGCCGTGAGAAGTCGGACTACCAGCTGTGCGCCGCAAACGGGACTGTAATTGACACCTTCGGTTACATAGACTTAAAATTAGACTTTGGTTTAAGACGGGCGTTCCAATGGAGACTTGTGGTGGCAAATGTCACTAAGGCGATTATCGGCGTTGATTTTTTAACTTTTTTCAATCTGTCGGTTGATTGCAAAAATAAACGCCTCATTGACATGACCACCTCATTGTCGGCACAAGTTTCCATTGCTACACACAACATCAGCTCAATTAAGGTGGCAAGTGGCGATACAAGGTACCATCGTATCTTAGAGATGTACCCCGAAATAACACGTCCTTCAGGTACACACCCAACACCGAGACACAATATAGTACACCACATTAGGACAACACATGGTCCCCCTGTGTCCTGTACACCCCGTAGGTTGGCTCCAGATAAGCTGAAAATAGCCAAACAGGAGTTTCAGCTTATGCTGAACAATGGAATAGCACGTCCTTCAGCAAGTGCCTGGGCTTCACCCCTGCTCCTCGTGCCGAAAAAAGATAATGGCTGGAGACCTTGTGGCGATTATCGGATGTTGAATGCTCGCACCATCCCTGATCGCTACCCCATCCGGCACATCCAAGATTTTTCACACGCTATTGCAGGGTGTAAATTTTTCAGCACGGTGGATTTAGAGAAGGCGTACCACCAGATACCAGTTCACGAGGAGGACATAGGTAAGACTGCCATTACAACCCCGTTTGGTCTGTATGAGTTCCCCTATATGACCTTCGGTCTGAGGAACGCAGGCCAAACGTTCCAAAGGTTCGTAGATGAACTCACGCGAGGCCTAGACTTTTGCTTCGCCTATCTTGACGATTTTCTTGTGTTCTCCCAAACAGCAGACGAGCACGAAAAGCACCTTCGACAACTCTTCACGCGTATGAAGGAATACGGAGTGCTGGTGAACACATCGAAATGCGTCTTCGGTGCCAGCGAGGTAAGCTTCCTTGGCTATAGCATTTCCGAAACAGGAACCAAGCCACTTGAGTCCAAGGTGGATGCTATTAAGGATTTTTCCATGCCAAAAACCATTAGGCAGCTTAGACGGTTCCTTGGCATGGTGAACTTTTACCGGCGATTTATCCCCCATGCCGCCAGGATTCAAGCACCACTTAATGCTTTGCTCGCGGGTTCTGTTAAGCCCTCCCATCCCGTTGAGCTCTCGGGCGAAACCCTCGCGGCATTCCAACAATGCAAGCAAAGTCTGGCAAATGCTGCACTGCTTGCCCATCCGGATTGCAGAGCCCAGCTAGCCCTAGTGACAGACGCTTCAGATACTGCAATGGGCGCAGTTCTGCAGCAGCTTAAAAATGGTCACTGGGAACCTTTGGCCTTTTTCTCGAGAAATTTAAGTCCATCTCAGAGAAAATATTCCGCCTATGACCGCGAGCTCCTGGCAATATACGAAGGCATTAAACACTTTCGTTTTATGCTGGAGGCCCGCCACTTCGTCGTATTTACCGACCACAAACCTCTCTGTTCCGCATTCCGGGATGGGAGAACCACTTGTTCGCCTCGCCAATATCGACATTTGGATTTTATCTCCCAATTTACCACCGACATACGTCACATCGTAGGCAAGGAGAACATAGTGGCAGACACCCTATCTCGTGTGGAGGAGATACGAGCTCCAATTAATTTGGATCAACTTGCAGCGTCGCAATCTGCAGACCTAGAACTACAGCAACTTCTTGCTGGTGATACCTCGATGCGTCTGGAGAGGCTGAAAGTTCCAAACAGCGAAGCAGAACTTTATTGTGACGTTAGCACCACCTCACCCAGGCCATTCGTGACGAAAGCTTTGCGGAAGCAGGTGTTTGACAGCCTGCACAGCCTTAGCCATCCAGGTGCCAATGCTTCAGCCAAGATGGTCGCTGAACGTTTTGTCTGGCCTGGCGTGCGAAAGGACTGCCGACAATGGGTGCGAACTTGCCTTGCATGTCAACGTGCTAAAGTGCATCGGCACGTTTCATCCCCTTTAGGAACGTTCGACTTACCCCGGGCTAGATTCGCGTTCATCCATGTGGACATAATAGGCCCTCTGCCTGTATCCCAAGGCTATAGGTATTGCCTTACCATAGTGGACCGCTTTACACGCTGGCCCGAGGTTACGCCGATGATGGACATGTCCGCAGAAACCGTTGGTAAGGCTCTGATATGGTGGATATCCAGGTTTGGATGTCCAACCGATGTCGTTACTGACCGCGGTCGTCAATTCGAATCCACCCTCTTCCAATTTCTCGGAAGAGCGGTAGGATTCAAACATCGACGTACTACTGCATACCATCCTGCATGTAACGGACTCGTCGAGCGCTTCCATCGCCAGCTTAAGGCGGCCATTATGTGCCACGCCGACCCGAACTGGGTGGATACGCTACCACTGGTCTTGCTTGGGGTGAGGAGTTCGTTCCGAGAGGACCTCAAAGCCTTATCGGCTGAATTAGTTTATGGCGAGCCATTGCGCTTGCCGGGAGATTTTCTTCACATCTCCCCTATTAATTCACCCGACATTTGTGATTTTACCAGCCGATTGCGTCGTATTACGGCAAAATTGCAGCCCACTCCTGCCTCACGTCATAGCAAGGACAAAATCTTTGTATTCAAAGATTTGTCCACGGCTACACACGTATTTTTGAGGGATGACTCCGTTCGAGCCTCTTTACAACCTCCCTATTCTGGGCCTTATGAAGTGGTCGAAAGAGGAGACAAGGTCTTTAAAATATTGGTGAGAGGAAAGACCATCACCGTTTCTATAGACCGCATCAAGCCAGCCTATATACTCGCTGAACAATCCAACTCTCACGAATTCCTCCTAAACCCTGTTCCCCCTTCCATCACCACGCCTCCTTCCACGTCAGGTGGTTCTGGGGACAATGTCAAAAAAACCCGTTCGGGCCGAGTAGTCCACTTCCCGGATTACTATCGACCGTAGTAACGGTCTAGGGGGGGAGTGATGTGGGCTACTTATATTAACGCCCATACATACATACACACACACACACACACACACACACACACACACACACACGCACGCACATTACACATAGTCACACACTCGCAAACTCATATACTTAATTATCACACAATCATAACATATATTAATTTATATTTATTCACACGTCATTCCGATTAAATAAAATAAATGACGGATGAGCGCACGAGTTGTGTAATGGAGCTGGGGATCGTAAACCGGTCCGCGCCGCTTGAAGACAAAAGGTGACGTAGTAGTAGCGGGCGGCGCGGCTACGGACCCCCCTTACCTGCGCCTGCGCATGTTCAACGCGCCGGAGCGCTTGGCTCGCAAGTTAGTTCCGACCGGACGACCGTACCGCGCGCTGATGACGTATATGTACATTTGTCTTGAGCCTACCCCGCGATATTGTATGCGTGTACCTAGTGCTTTGCTTGTGGACTATTTACTGTACGTTTTTCTGCTTTCCGCTTGTGCCTTAAACTGACTGTCTTGTGCTTTGCTTTCCATAAACTGTAGTTATTCTTGGACTTTATTTCTCTTCTTTTCTACTCGTGGTGTATGCTTCCTTCTGTGTTGTAATTCTTCCTTCTGTGTTCTAGTATATATTAATGACTATTCTACTGTGCTAACTGTAAACTGTATTTAGTGCAATAAACTTTACTATAGTTAGGTGTGTGTTTTGTTGCGCTTGCGTATATTACCTGCCTACGCCTACCACTCATCCACCACCTAACCATACATACGTATTATGGGATTATAATAAGAAGTATTATTGCGATATACTCTAAGGGAGAAAGTATTGTGCTTGCGACATCTTAGATTAATGTTAATGTTTAAATTAGATAATAAACAAGAAGAATCAATCCTAGAATGCATTATTTTAAAGAGATAAACGAAATAGCTTTTTTTTCGTCTCGATTCCAATGATAACATATTGAAATAATTTAATCTATCTTCGTAGGACTTTAATTTACGGTGAAGGTTTAGGCGGAAGCACAACATTTTCAAACAGTTGCGCTGTACACGCTCTACCCGATCAATATGTAATTGATAAAAAGGCGACCAAATCACAGCGCCGTACTCTAATATGGTCCTAACTAAGGCCTCGAAAAGGTAAATAAGACTGCGGGGATTTTTAAAGGGTTTAGTTACTCGAGCTATAAAACCAAGAATTTTAGAACCCCTACCAACAATATAGTCATAATGGTCTCGAAATGATAGGGTGTCGTCAAATAAAATGCCAAGGTCTTTTGCGACAGTTCTGCGTTCTAGACTGTGATCTTGTATTTTGTAATCAAAAGTTACCTTGTTTATTTTGCGAGTGAATGATATACAAAAGCATTTTTTGACATTCAGGAACATACGGTTTGCCGAACACCACTGAAAAATAAGGTCAAGGTCACGTTGCAAAGTAATAGCATCACGGATGCTGGATATACCATTAAATACTTTTAGGTCGTCCGCATACAGCAAGCAAGGGCAACGTAAGCGTGCAACGAGGTCGTTAATGAAGATGATAAAAAATAAGGGACCTAAGTGAGACCCTTGTGGTACTCCGGACGTGATGATTACAGGAGATGATAATGCCCCTGTCACCTCTTTCTTTATGGGGTTCCAAATAAAACTATTAGAATTTCAAGACAGGTATACAAAATATATTATTGAGTTACATTCAATAAATCTAGGGTGGGTACAAACATTCACGGACCGAACGTATACAAGTCTGTCCAACCAAAACCACTGTCCTGTAGAATCGGAGCGCCGAGGGAGGGTAGGCGCAGCACGGTGTAGCTCCAAGCCGGAGGGATCGACGGCGATAAATGCACTCTCCACTCGATGCAGCAGGGCCGGTTATTTCGTGTGAGCGATGTTGACGTCCCACGAACGTCAACAATCGTTTAACTGAACCGCTGAGGTGAACCCTAGAATATTGTTAAAAAAACATTTTAAAACTATCCCGATTCCCACAGCAAATTGGTGACGAGTTCCCAAGGTCGTGATTGATTGCTATCTCCGTGTACCACGGTACAGATGGTAGTGATGGGCATAGAACAGTGATCAATGATGAGGCAGTCAAATGGTACTAAAACTAATACATGATATTCGGTAAAACACATACGTTGGAAGTATGTCTGTATTACCTATGTTTATCAAACAATTGAAAATAATTGTAGCAAGCAAGAACACACTACCAAAATAATAAGCAGAAGCGTAAGCGTAACTATAACTAGCAATACAATATGTTTAGGCTTAAATAAGTTCAACGTCCAGCCACAGGTCCAGCCATGACGTTGCATAATTAGATCAGCCGATTTATACATTTTCAATAACGCTAAAGACTTACAAATCTACAATAGCTAAATTTATATTATTTGCAACACTCACCCAATTCGGGGTAATCACAATCACGGCACTAACTTCAGCAGCAATTTTTAGAAATAAAATTATTCAATTCAAAAGACGTAATCCAATATAATTTACTTCAAAGCAGTGTGCTTAGTGCGAGTTTCTTAAAAACGATCGAGTGACTCAACCATCGCGTTAAACGAGCAAACGTCCGTCACGTCGTATTGCGAGCAAGTGCGAGTGCGAGTTTCAAACATGGCCATCGACTCGAATGGCGTTTAATCACCGTGAGCAGCGTTCATTTTTTTGCTTATATTGGCAGCACTGGGTTCCTATGTTATAAACCGACAAAATCTAATACGTATTTTGTTTGGCTATCTTATTGGTGTTGCTGATGTACTCTCAAAACGGTCGGATTACGCGTCGCGTCGCTTATCAAAATCATAACAATAACAATCTCTAGCAGCCGGTGTGTCAGGAAACCGAATATTATATTTGTTATTAATATTTTTGTGTGTCAGCGCTTTGGTTAACTCAAATGAATAATTTAAATGTGTTTCTTACACAAAAAATAATAGTTCTCTCTTAGACAGACGATATCTCTTCCTAAATTTTGAGTTTGTGACATCATTTAACGGGTTATTAGTTATGCGGGATCTTGCAAGATACGTGTACATTTATAAAGTTACGTCTTTTTCCCAGAAGGGGTAGGCAGAAGAAGACAACTTAGATAAGCCTTGTGTGTTCCGTCCCATGATGTGAGCCTATCGTCTTATCGGGAACATCGGGCTGATAATGAATAGAAAAATCTAAAATTACTTTGCCCGATCCGGGATTCAAACCCGAGACCTCGGCTTTACAATCATACCGTAGTACAACTGTACCACCGGGACAGACATAAACACAAAACTTCTTATAAAATACTACTTGTGGCGACCCTCCACATGCACTCGCTCGGAGGCGAAGTAAATAACGGTTCACCAGCTGACCGCCGGCCGGAGCTCAGGTAGTCGTGACGTCACCGGGCCCGCGCCGGCGCAGCCATTCGTCGCATCGCATGTCAGTCGGCTTCTGCTCGATGCGCGCTTCACACCGTACCTATCTCTTTCGCTTTGCCTTACGTACCGTGCGCCTTTGCAAATTATTTCGATTTGCTATTTATTTATAAGACTGTCGCTTTCCTCTCCTTCTTAGTATTTAGTGGACTGATTTAGTGTGTAGTGAAAGACTTGTTTAGTATTAGTGTAGTGTATAAGACCTTAGCCCTAGTGACTTTGTACTTTTCATTTGTGTGGATTTTGTGTGTACATTAAAATCTGTGTACGCATTGTGTGGAGCATTTTATTTCCGCCGCTTCCTGCATAGGCTCTGCTTACCGCACTCGTCACACGTCGACGCGCAGCCGTGTCGATTACAGGCTACCCGCGTATCCGATTTCTCGGAGATACGCTCACCTACACGCATCATCTACACCCTCATCTACATCTCCACAACTTAACAAACCACTCTCACTCCAAAATCCTTTGTGAATGACTTTACCATCGCGAGAGTGAGTAATCTAACCGTTCGAACGGTCAAACGTGTAAAATTTGCAACTCGCACTCGCAAAATGACCGTTTTAGCGCGTTAACTCGCTCGCTCCGCGAATCATTCGGTCCTCGCAAACGACAACGTAACATAAACAAATCTCGCACTCGCAAATTATGATTCAGAATATTGACACTAGATGGCGCTGACAAAATGCCATACAAATCGAAGTTAACGCTAACGCGATCGAGTCGGTGTAAAAACTCGCACTACGGCCACAGGTAGGTATTATCGTTTAAGACGGTTCGACGGTGAATGAGTATCGAATGCCCCGCTCGCTAGTGCGTTCGGTCACCAAGCCGAGACGTGATTGCTAAACATATATTGAGGCCTGGCTTCGCTTCCTAATTATAATATTTTATTTGTTTTTTATTTTTTTATTTTTATTTTATTTTTATTTTATTTGTCTTAGAACGATATAATCCGTATTAAGCCGTTACATACCCCCCTTTTTAGGTTAGGATTTTTCACAGAAAAATCCGCTTAAAACATTAAAACTAATATAACTTAAAGTCTTTAATATGCCATGTTTCTAAATTATTACCAGAGCTAAAATCTTCAAGTTCATATACAAGTCTCGACTTCTTTTTAATGATGCGACACTTAATAAATTTAGGTGCAAGTTTTTTTGAGAACGTATTTTCCTTGTCGCTTTGATAATAGGTTCGTTTCCATACGATATCTCCAACATTAAGGTCTATGTTCTTACGACGAAGATTGTAATTACCACAGTTTCTGGAATGTGCTTTAATAAGTGACGCTTGTACTTTATCGAAAATCTTCCGTAAAATGCCCAAATTTTCTGCGTATGCATCACGAGGCGCAAAAATTATGTGGTCTTCGGCGTCTGCGTCTATATAATGGGAACCACAACTAACCAATTCACGGCCAAATACTAAAAACGATGGCGTGTAGCTAGTGACTTCGTTAACCGCACTATTTAACGCAAATTGAATTTTAGGAATATAGGTATCCCATGATCTATGATCGTTTTCTATGAAAGTAGATACAGCTGTGATTATTGTTTTATTATAGCGTTCTACCGTGTTAACTTGAGGTGTGTAAAGGGGAGTGTAATAGACATTAGGAATTTGGTAAGTGTTAAATAAATTTTTAATGGTATTACTAATGAATTGTCTACCATTGTCCATGAATATTGTACTAGGTATTCCATGAACGAGAAAAATATTTTCTTCTAAGATCTTAGAAATTATATCAGCGGTTGCCCGACGAATAGGAAATAGCAGGCAATACTTGGAGAAACAACACGTAGCAACTAATAAAAAGGTATTCTGTTTCCTAGATACGGGTAAAGGACCGACCAAATCCACGCTTAGCATTTGGAAGGGTCGACTGCAGTCCTTCGGTCTGCCCATTGTACCAAGGGTTGTGTGGTTAGGGTATTTATAAGAGAGGCAAGTATCACAACTTAATACAAAGTTTGAAACATCTTGATGCATACCAGGCCAAAAATACCTCAATGATAACCTTTTGTATGTTTTAAATATGCCAAGGTGCCCGGATGTGGGTTCACAGTGGTTTTTCGAAATAATCATCTGACGATTTTCGAACGGTATTACCTCTTTCCATTCAAATTCTCTTATTAGTGGATTAATTGTTTTCATAAATCGGTAAAGCTTCCCATTTTCCACACGATAATTTAAAAATGATGATGCAGAGTTCATACACCCATTGAAGGTTTTTAAATACCAGGAATCGTTAGTTGTAGGAGCAATTTGCGTCAGTGTATCTGCCGTTTCGCCAATAGCACTTACTGGTACTGAGCGAGAAAGACTATCGGGAACTACATTATCAACGCCTTTACGGTGTTTAATATCAAAATTGAAAGCTGATAATCTAACACTCCAACGCGCTAGTCTGCCTGTAGGATTGTTTAAATTTAAAAACCATTTAAGTGAGGAATGATCAGTATATACTATGAACGTAAGTCCGTTTTCCAAATAGCAACGCCAATGTTCAATTGCAGAAAGCACAGCCAAGGCTTCTCTCTCAGTAGCACTATAATTACGTTCTTGTTTAGTCAAGGATTTGCTCATATACGCAATCACATTTTCAACACCGTCATGATTTTGTGTGAGTACTGCACCTATTCCATAGTCACTAGCATCAGTTTGAACTTCGAACGGCTTAGAGTAATCAGGACAAGCTAGAATTGGGGCGGTAGCCAAATGAGACTTAAGCTTTACAAAAGCAATATCAGCTTCTTGGGACCAAACAAAAGGTGGAGCGTTCTTGCCCTGTGAGGTTAATCGATTTAGAGGTGCGGCTAAGTTACTAAAATTTGGAATAAACCTACGGTACCACGAGGCTGTGCCTAAGAAACGGCGCACTTCCTTACGGTTAGAAGGAGTTGGGTAATTTGTTATGGCTTCAACTTTTTCTGGATCAGCGTGAAGACCATTAGAATCTACAATATACCCCAGGTATTTCAACTTATTTCTAAAAAAAAGACTTTTCTGTAAGTTTATTGTTAGGTTGGCCATTTTAAGTTTCTCTAAAACACGCGATAACAGGACTATATGTTCCTCAAAACTTTCAGATACAATTATGACGTCATCAACGTATGCAAATACTTTATGCTCAAATTCGGGACCGTAAAATAAAACGTCAACTAGTCTTTGTTGTGTTGCCGGAGCGTTAGTCAGGCCGAACGGCATACATTTAAATTGAAATGTACCGCGGGACGGAATGTAGAAAGCAGTTTTATGTCTATCCTCTTCTCGGATTAGTATTTGCCAAAAGCTTTTTGATAAATCGATGCTGCTAAGATATTTAGCATCACGCAAGTTGTCTAGTATCTCGGTAATATAAGGTAGACTATAAGCATCTTTTTTTGTAACCGCATTGAGCTTCCTGCTATCCAGACAAAAACGGAGTTCTCCGTTCTTTTTTGGTGTAAGGATGACAGGGGAAGACCATGGACTCTCACAAGGTTCTACGACATCGTCCTTTAACATTTCATCTAGCTGTTTAACAAGTACACGTTGTTTTTCAGGAGACATCCGATAATAGCGTTGTCGGATAGGCTCAGCGTTACCAGTGTCAATAGTGTGTGTTATTTGTGATGTGCGACCTAGCCCCCGCTCCTCATACGAAATCTTATGAAATTCTGAAATTAAATCATCAGCCTTACGCTTTTGATCATCATTTAAATACTCATAAGAACATACAGAAGGACCTACTGGATTGGTTATGAAGTTGGACTCTGAATCTTTGCAAAAGGTAATAGCATTGAGATGTTTAGGAAAAAGTCCGAAGGTACGCCAAAAATCCATGCCAAGTATTAAGTTATTTCTTATTTCCGGTACAATATACGAATCGATGTAATGTAATTTATTTTGGAATTTTATAGGAAGTTGCATTTGGCCAATCGAGTTTAGTTTTCCTCCACCGGCAGCAACAAATTGGACGGGGGTGGTATCCCGCAAAATCAACCCCATGTCTAACAGCTTTCTATGAGATTCGTTCCCTAAAATAGTTACACAAGACCCTGTATCCAATAATCCAATAATTGGTTCACCCGCTATAAAAACAGTGACATACGGCCGAGTTCTGTCATTACTTATATTATTATTTCTTTTATCGATTGAAGCGACAGAGTTGAATGTAGAATAATTATTAATAAATTTTAACCACTCCCTCCAATCTTTAGCTTGGTCGCTCCAATCGAGTTTATTTAGTTTTTTGGCGTTTCAGTTTTGTGTGATGGATTACAATCCGGGCATTCTGGATAACGCACGTCCTTTTTACCGCATTTAAAACAAATAGGAAACCGTGTTTCACTACAATTTCTAAGTGAATGACTGCTAGATCTACATCTTGGACAAAACACTGGCCGAGAAGTTTCAGCAGACACAGCCGTTAAACCCAAATTGCGATATTGATAGGAATTATTATATCGGTGGTTGGAATTTTCCTTATATTTACTGGGAGTTGCAGGTGTATTATAAGAATTAGCGTAGTTGTGCCTCCCATCATATTGTTTACTATAATTATTGTATTTATTTTGTTGACCACTTTTACAATTAGGATCAGCTTGAATATGTTTATATGCGAATTCGGGGGCGAGAGTATTACTATTTATTTTAGGTGGCTCGTGAAAATTTAAATATCTAGATTTTACTATTTCATAGTTACGGCAAACGGTTTTAAGCTCATCCACGGATGTAATACAGGGAGAAGTAGCTAATGTATTAGCATAGCATGGACGAACATTGTGTATAAGTATTTCCAGCTTTTCTTCCTCAGATAGAGGTTTGCTCAAACGTGAAAACATGCCGTACATTATTGACAAATAGATTGTAATATTTTCCTGGTCACCTTGAGTACGTGATCGTATCTCAGCGGCCAGTTTATAATCATAATCACTGCTACTAAAATCTTCTATAAGCAATAAACGTAGGTCATTCCAAGTACTAATTTTATCTTTGTTGTAACGGTACCAATGTAATGCGTCATCAACAAAGATTTCGTAAGCCAATGAAAGCACCTTATCAAATGAAATACCTCTAGATTGTACAAATTCTTCAATTTTTTGAATAAAAGAATGAACACAGGATTTTCCAGAATATTTTAACTTGCTTATCTCGGCATATAGGTTACGTTCACATGTAAGCGATAAATTAGATGCATCTGGCAGATGTTCAGCGGCAAGAGATGCATGCTTACATTGCGAAGTAGCTGGTCTTAGCAATGACAGCTCTTTAAGTTGAGAACTTAAGCTAGACGAACAGGCCTTATGGATATCGTGGACCTCCGTTACGTTTTGGACTCTATTTAAACGGTGATAAATATGGTGCAATAAAGTTTCTGTTCTATTAAATAAACTCTGGTCGAATTGACTTTTAAGAATAGTCAAGTTATTTTGTGCTTTACGTAGAGATTCTTTTATGTGTTTCAAATCATCACTAGGCGCTAAATGTGACTCCATAATATCTTCGGGTGGTAGAATTTGACTTAATTTAACAATTTGTTTCCTTAATGCCAGCACTGAGTCGCCCGAGCCGCCTCGTAGTTCTACTTCGTATTCTAATTCCGCCTTTTGTAAGGACAGGTATTTTATAGGGTACGCCATAATTAATAGAATTGCGTTTTGGGTGTGTCTTGCAATTTTATCTAAGTGCTAATGTAACTTAATTTTTCTAGATACCGTGCCAATCTGTGATGATACCTACTGATAATACTAAGACGGTTTATAGGCGTTCAATTATATTAACGACATAGGAAGTACAGTAGAAAGAACTGTGAACAATCAGACGAGCGAGCACCTTCTATAATAAGGTATTACTTTGTATGATCACATAAAGGCATTACAACTACAAAATCAAACTTAAACTATATGGTTATAGCCAACACCAATGAACCTATTAAATGCGACTTATAAAACAGTTCGGTCATGAATGTATCCTGTTGTTGGGCGCCAATGTCACCTCTTTCTTTATGGGGTTCCAAATAAAACTATTAGAATTTCAAGACAGGTATACAAAATATATTATTGAGTTACATTCAATAAATCTAGGGTGGGTACAAACATTCACGGACCGAACGTATACAAGTCTGTCCAACCAAAACCACTGTCCTGTAGAATCGGAGCGCCGAGGGAGGGTAGGCGCAGCACGGTGTAGCTCCAAGCCGGAGGGATCGACGGCGATGAATGCACTCTCCACTCGATGCAGCAGGGCCGGTTATTTCGTGTGAGCGATGTTGACGTCCCACGAACGTCAACAATCGTTTAACTGAACCGCTGAGGTGAACCCTAGAATATTGTTAAAAAAACATTTTAAAACTATCCCGATTCCCACAGCAAATTGGTGACGAGTTCCCAAGGTCGTGATTGATTGCTATCTCCGTGTACCACGGTACAGATGGTAGTGATGGGCATAGAACAGTGATCAATGATGAGGCAGTCAAATGGTACTAAAACTAATACATGATATTCGGTAAAACACATACGTTGGAAGTATGTCTGTATTACCTATGTTTATCAAACAATTGAAAATAATTGTAGCAAGCAAGAACACACTACCAAAATAATAAGCAGAAGCGTAAGCGTAACTATAACTAGCAATACAATATGTTTAGGCTTAAATAAGTTCAACGTCCAGCCACAGGTCCAGCCATGACGTTGCATAATTAGATCAGCCGATTTATACATTTTCAATAACGCTAAAGACTTACAAATCTACAATAGCTAAATTTATATTATTTGCAACACTCACCCAATTCGGGGTAATCACAATCACGGCACTAACTTCAGCAGCAATTTTTAGAAATAAAATTATTCAATTCAAAAGACGTAATCCAATATAATTTACTTCAAAGCAGGTAGGTATTATCGTTTAAGACGGTTCGACGGTGAATGAGTATCGAATGCCCCGCTCGCTAGTGCGTTCGGTCACCAAGCCGAGACGTGATTGCTAAACATATATTGAGGCCTGGCTTCGCTTCCTAATTATAATATTTTTATTTGTTTTTTATTTTTTTATTTTTATTTTATTTTTATTTTATTTGTCTTAGAAGGATATAATCCGTATTAAGCCGTTACACCCCCTTCAGTGAAACTAGTTGACTTCTCATGTTGAGATATGATCGAATCCACCGCAATAGAGAACCATGAATACCAAATTCCTCCAATTTAAGGCAGAGAATATAATGATTCACTTTATCGAAAGCCTTGGAGAAATCTGTATAAACTGAGTCTACTTGAATATTTCTTGCAAAGGCATTACATAGGTAATTTTTATATTCTAATAGATTGCTAATAGTGGATCTATCCTTAACAAAACCATGCTGATTAGGGGATAGTTGTGGCTTTACATGATAGTATATGGCATCGTAAATAACGGATTCGAATAACTTAGCGAAACACGAGAGAATGCTTATGGGCCTATAATTTTCACAAAAAGACGCATTGCCACTTTTAAGAATTGGCACCACATGTGCTTTCTTCCAGTAAGAAGGAAAAACCCCGAGTCGCAAAGACTGATTAAAAATGATATTTAATGGATTAGTAAGTTCATCGGCACACTGTTTAACAAAAAACGAGGGTAAACCATCGGGCCCGGGCCCTTTAGACGAGTCGAGTTTTTTTTATTTTTTGCAGTATTATTTGAGGAGTAACCGTGATGGTGTGCAGTGCGCTGTTATTATATTGATTGTTATTGCAAATAGGAAGAGGATCATAAATGGTGTTGCGATCGCTTTCAAATACTGAACTAAAATAACTCGAAAAAAGCTCACAAATTCCTACATGGTCTGATGCGTTAAGTGCACCATATTTCATATTTAAAGGAACATTATTATTTAAAGATTTTTTATTATTAATATAACTCCAAAAACATTTAATATTAGAGGACAGGGATTTTTCAACGACAGATAAATAAAGGCTATAACATTGACTTATTAATTTCATACTGCGGGTGCGTAAGAATGCAAATGTATCATAATCACGGGGATTTTTATATTTTTTGTACATTTTGTGGTATTTAAGTTTCTCTGCTATACATCGTTTTAGTGCTGGAGTGTACCAGATAGGAGAACCATCTGAGCCATGGGTTGTCATACAGGTATTGTTACTAATTAATTTGTTAAGATGGTTATACAAAGCAGAAACGTTAACATCAATGTCAGAGGAAGAAAGCAATCGGGACCAGTCGGTCTGACGTAATTCTTCATTTATCTTAAGATAGTTGCATTTATAAAAATTAGGTCGCTTACACCATTTGGGTACATAATTTTTCAACTGTTTAGCAAATGTTATGGTAAAGCTTAAAGCCGGGTGATGGTTGTCTAAACGACTAATAGGGGAAACTTCGTGGACATCAATGCCGTCAAGTGTGGAGAATACTAAATCAAGACACCGGTTGTTGATGTTGGGTATGGTATTGAACTGATATAAATTACATAAATTGGAAAAATCTAGTAGTAGATTAGACTTCGGGTCGCTAGCTGAGGAAGGTATTGCGTGAGAAGAATGTAAAGCCTTCTTCCATGTAATATCTGGGGTGTTAAAATCACCAACAAATAAAAATTGGCTGTGAGAATCAGAGTTTAATATTATATTCTGACAGTTTGTGTAAAAGTCGTCCAGATTTTGACGCGGTAAGTCAGGGGGTAGGTAGCAAAGGCAAAAATTAATGGTCATATCATTATCTGAATCGGGCATGATCCTTATCCATATATCCTCAAGACCACTTTCCCAAGAAACCTGGCGAACCACATTAAAACATTTTTTTATTGCGAGAACTACGCCTCCACCTTCATTTTTACTTATACAAGTTGTATATCGGTCCCTTCTAAACACATTAAATCTTGCGTCAAAAATTTCATCGTTATACACACTTTCATTAAAATTGGTTTCCGTAAGACATATGATATCATAGTTACTATTTAAAATATTAAGGTACACATCATGAGTTTTAGATCTTATTCTGTTTACATTTTGGTAATAAATATCCATAAGGACGCTAATAGCAAATGGGGAATATATTAATCACTAAAATAATATTATTAATATCAGAAACGAGAAAAAAGAAAAATTGATAATGCTTAGGGCAAGATCTTATTTAGTGTCTCAATATTTTTTACAAAAATTGCGTTGGCATTATCGTCCCTACGTATATACACCCGTCCGTACCTAACCCACACATATTTAAAGTTACATGATTTAGCAGTCATGCGTGCATTGGCGAATAACATCTTGGTCTCAGGAGACAAATGTTCCACCACAAATATTCTCTTCACGTCACCAGGTATACCCAAGTGATGAGAGTTCAACGGGTCATTTGGATTCTTCTTATTAAAGCGATGAGCAGCCGATAATATCATGTCCCTCTGACGGGGAGATGAGAGTGTGACAACAATATTCCGTGGCCGATTGGAGGATGGATCCATTTTGGCGATTCTTCGACATGAACGCAAGGAGTTCTCATCAATTTTGACATCAAGCAACTCGGTGAGCTTTTTGAAGCAGGCAACGACGTCTTCATTGCGATTTTCGGGAACAGCTTGAATTTCAATGTTGTGGCTTCGTGCCATTTTATCAATGGCCAAGACGCGAGAATCCAGCTTCCGTACTGTCTCTTTCAGACACTGGTTCTCATTTTCAAGCTTGTTGATAATAGAAGCTTGGTCATCTATTTTAGATTTAAGACAAGCTTGGTCGGCTTTTATCACGGCTTGTTCATTGCGTATGAAAGTTGTCGAGCTCTTAAAATCGGTTCTGAGCTGATCCACTGCGTTAGCTATTTCATGTTTCACCATTGCTTTCAGATCGTCTTGTATCATGTTACGGAAACTCGTCATCAAACCATTCAGAGACTCTTTTAACTTGATATCCATCAGTTGTCCAATTTTCTCAACCGTAATATGCTCAGACGACGACATCAATTTGGGCCCTTTACCACTAGAAATACTCGTGTCGGAATTATCAAGGGACATGTTGATTGACTCATCGGCTTCCGGCACCACATACTGGCGGACTGGTGTATTGCAATTAGATTTATGGCGCCTCGTAATATTGGTACAGGCAGGACATACCCATGAAGCAAGGTATTCATCACTCAGTGCAGAAAATTGATCACATTTAATGTTCAGGCACTTGTAATGGTAATCGTGTTGACACAACCTGCAGTGTAAGAAGCTGTTGGGTTGTAGTGAAGTATTGCACGCATTACAGTTCATATTTACAATCCAACAATAGCGAAATATTTTAATTTCGCATCAAAAAACGCATCAAAGCTTCAAGTTGTCCTCTGAGAGACAGAGTGTGGCCAATCTATATGTGTGACTTCTCTGCGTTACTTAGTCAATGGCGCACGGGGCGGTTGTGGATCGTGAAGTGGAGCGCACGCGATTATAGCACTTTTGGCTAAGAACTCACGACGCGGTTTCCAGCCGCGCCCGCCGCGGTGGAAGAACAGCGGTTTTATTTCAAAACTCACGAGACCGCAGTTCCGTGCGATTATGTAGCCGCCGCGGTTGCGATTATCGCCCGCAAACTTGGCGGGCGTTTCCCGCAAGAGGCGCGGTTGCAGGACGGGCGGTTATTTACGATCAGATTGTTTAGTTGAGTTCCAGACCGCCATGGACACCATGGCCATGGCCCCTCCTCGACCACCGCAGTCGCCCGCTAACAAAACGCAGAGCGCGCGGGCGCAACCCGCCGCGACTTCGGCTGACCGCGGCCCGCGCGATTCTACTCGTTGCCCGCCGGTGCAACGGGAGCCGCAAACAACCGCGCACGGTGCGGGCAGAAAACGCTTCGTGAAATGTGCTTTTATTGTTTAACTTATATCTGCATTCTACAGAAGCTGCGGGCTCGCAACCGCGGCGGGCGCGGGTCAAAACCGCTTCGTGAGTTCGTAGCCTTAGCGTTGAACGAAACCGTGACAGTCGCTCGGCTATGCGCGTTGATTGTTGATATTGGTTAATCACTGAATACCTTCCAACTAAACACAAATTGTTTCTTGAACACAAGTTTTTGTTTGTTAATTTGTTTATAGGTATGTATTTAGATCTTCAATTTATCACAAAACACTGTCTTTCTTATTTGGAACTTAAGTTCAACACTTGTTTTATACTAACTTGCGAAAAACTATTATTAACATAGATTACAGATCAGGGCTGATACATATAGGTGTTAACTTTACATAGGTCAAAGACTAAGTGACAAACAAAATATAGCTAAATTTATAAAATAAAAGTGCGTGGTGGCCTGTTGGTAACGGACCAGACGCGGCTGCCTACATGTTCACGGTGGTCGCGGGTTCAAATCCCAGGGCACACCTCTGACTTTTCGGAGTTATGAGTGTATTGATAGTCAATCACCACGCACTTTAACGGTGAAGGAAAACATCGTGAGGAAACCTGCATACCGTAGCGATTTAAAAAAAAAATTCTACGGTATGTAAGTCCGCCAACCCGCACTAGGCCAGCGTGGTGGATTATATGGCCTAACCACTCTCAATCAATTCTTTCGATTGTAGAGTAGGCCCGTGCCCTGCAGTGGGACGTATATGGGCTGATATAGATAGATAGATAGATGAAAAATTTATCAATTGCTGAAATTTATGATACAGCTGATCCCAATACTGCATACAATTATTTTGCTGACATTTTTGGACTTTTTTATAGGTTATGTTTCCCTGCTACCAGAATAAAGAAATATTTAATTTCAAAACCGAAATGGGTATCTAAGGGTATTAAATTATGTAGTAAAAAGAAGAGAATTCTATTATGGCAATCAAGAATTAAACCTAATCTGTCCAATAAAATAAATTTTGCCAAGTACTCTAAACGATATAAAAGAATTATAAATATGACCAAGAAAATTCAAAATATAAATATAATAAAGCAGTCCAAAAATAAATCAAAGGCCATTTGGCAAATCATAAATCAAGCAAAAATGAATATTCCTAAACAGCAAATTAATAAAATCATGATAGGTAACCTTTCTATCACAAATCCAGTTGATATCGCCAATGCTTTTAATAATTACTTTGTAGATAAAATCCAGCCGAATGTTAACCTCCACAGTGTGATTAAAAAAATAAATAACTCGAAACTTAACTCCATGTTTATGGCGCCTTGTACGCCACATGTTATACACAAAATAATCATGACATTAAAAAATACTAACAGTGTGGGATATGATGGGATCTCAACAAGGATTGTGAAAGCATCGGCTAATGTTATATGCGGCCATACAAGTCATTTGATAAACCTCAGTATTTGTGCAGGTGTATATCCTGACGCATTAAAAATATCTATAATAAAACCGCTATTCAAAAAAGAAAACAGAGAACTGCTAGAATATTATAGACCAATTTCACTCATTCCAGTGATATCAAAAGTGTTTGAAAAATACACATACAAAGAATTATATAATTATATTGAATGTAATAATATACTGTGTGACGAACAGAAGGGATTTAGACAATTTAGAACAATAAATATGGCAATATATGATTTCATACACAATATTCTAATTAACATGG
Source organism: Deilephila elpenor (assembly GCA_949752805.1). NCBI lineage: Eukaryota > Metazoa > Arthropoda > Insecta > Lepidoptera > Sphingidae > Deilephila > Deilephila elpenor. The sequence goes on from OX457095.1 coordinate 528,390, forward strand.
ACAAAAGAACACCTGTTTGCGCTATCTTTTGCGATATGACTCAGGCCTTTGATTATTTCCACTATGACACTCTCTTAAACAAATTAGAAGCATACGGTGTTAGGGGTAATGTCTATAGTCTCATTAAATCATATTTAAATAACAGAACTCAAATAACCGAAATTAATAGAATTAATATTAAGACAAAAACCGAGCAAATATTTCGATCAGTGGAACGTAAAGTTCTGTATGGCGTACCACAGGGAAGCGTTCTGGGACCACTTTTGTTTATATTATACATCAATGACATACCTAAATGTATTAATTACCCTATGACACTTTTTGCTGAGGATAGCACTTTGACAATACCTTGTAAACATATTGACATATATAGAAATGAAATAAATAACTCATTGACATCTGTGATAAATTGGTTGGTCAGTTATAACTTAAAAATTAATCTTAGTAAAACAAAAATAGTACATTTCAGTCAACGAATTGCCGACAATAATAATTTAAATATTTGTTATGATAATAACACTATTGAGGCGGTAAATAGTACAAAATTTTTAGGAGTAGAAATTGACAAAAAACTGTGCTGGAAACAACATATAGAAAATCTCTGCAAAAAAATAAGTAAATCTGCGTATGCATTGTATATAATGTCATCAACCGTCAATACAGATGCAATTCTCACTGCGTATTATGGGCTAGTCGAATCCCATTTACGATACGGCGTTATATTTTGGGGTAACTCAACCGACAAAGACATTATTTTTAAAGCCCAAAAGCAATGCATTCGATATATGTTTCGTCTAAAAGTAAATGATAGCTGTAAGTCTTTCTTCAAACAATTTAAGATATTAACATTGCCGTGTATTTACATATTGGAAATGGCGGTATTTGTGAAATCCAATCCGAGTCGTTTCAAACGTCTGGCCGATACTGTCACCCGGAACAGACGCGACAATAACAGACTCCGCTTACATACTGCTAAAACAGCGTTAATGAGCAACAGTGTCTATTGCATGGCACCCATCATTTATAATAAATTACCAAAAGAATTAAAAGAGTTGGACATATCAATATTTAAAAAGAAGTTGAAAAGCATTTTAGTTGATAAGGTGTATTATAATATATCAGAATTTTTAATGGAATATAAATGACATTTCGGTACTCTAATGAATTGACATTAACATGAACTTGACTTAACACTAGAAGCGCGGATGTCCCAAATTTGACCCATTTCAATGTTCTTCCTGCTCTAGTTATTATTTTATTATGCGTATAATCGTATTTTTTTATGACTTTTAATAAAATATGATGATTATTATTTATACGAGATTTCAACCATGAAAATGCAATATTCACTTTTTTAAATCAAAATTTACCTCTAAGCGCGGTTGGGTCAATTTTGACCCAGTCATGGATTTTAGTGTTTAAGTTTATATTTCTTCTGAGTTAATCAAAATATCGTTGATTGGTCGATGTAGGTATCAACGCGCGATATAAAACATTAGCGGATAAGGGGATGTGATAACTTTTTCACGTCTCTGTCCCTTGTCGACACTCTAAAATCAAACGCACCAAGTATTGTTGGAACAATAAATAAATCTCGTCGGGAAATACCTACTTGCGTCAAACAAGCAAAAGAAGAGCTGTACAGTAGAGTGGTACTGAAAAAAGTTGATATCACTTTGACAGTAAATCAAGGAAAGCACAAAACAACGTTCTTCTCCTGAGCACTATGCACCCAGATATTCAAATAGAAACTGGTACAAAAAAGAAGTCGGATGTAGTAGCATTTTACAATAGTTCAAAGTATAGGGTAGACGTTGTAGATCAAATGGCTCGCAAATACTCTGTCAAAGCCCCATCTAGGGGTTGGCCAGTTCACACTTTTTATAATTTGCTACACTTAGCAGAAATAAATTCGTGGATATTATATCGTGCCCTAAATGGTAATAACATTAGCAGAAGACAGTTTATCTTACAGTTAGGAGAAAAACTAACGGAGCCATATGCAAATAGCAGGAAAACGTCTAATACTCGTATAAATATACCAAACGAAATACCTAGACAAACGAACTCGTTGTCAGGTAAAGTCTTCTTATGTCGGTAACAAATCCTGTGTCATGTGTGTAATGTGAAGCTTGTAAAAAAACGGTTTGCAAGAAGTGCACATCGAAAGAGTTTTCCATTTGCTCATTATGCGATTCCAAAGAGTAATATTGCATTGTCTTTTATATAATTTTATTTAATTTCAACTTTTCGTAACGCCTGAATAACTTAGAAAAGGCACAATAGCTTTTTTATTGTGTCTGGTTATCCGCCCGTTTCGACTTTAATTATTCGTGATTGCGATTTCTATTTAAAGCCAAAGTACACCAAAAATATGTGTAATGTGTAATAAAAACATTCTAACTTAATTAATAGTTTTCTTTCCTTACATATCTTCACATTACTCAAAATAAAATAAAATGGCCAAAATTGACCCATCCGCGCTTCTAGGGGTGTCAGGATGTTCCGCGCTTCTAGTGTTAATAAGATTATTTTTAATTTTTAATGATGACAAGACTATGTACCTACTTACTACTTTATTTTTTGTATTTTTGTATAATTGTTCCATTGAAATTTAATAAATTCTAGTGTTAATAATAATAATTAAATAAATTGTAATGCATGTACATAATAATGCAATTTTGCACACCATCTTTTGGTTAAATATGGCTGTACTGTATTTCCTTTTTGTATATTCATCTGTATTATTACCCATATTTGCAAAATAAATATATCTTTATCTTTATCTTATCAGTTTATTCGTTATTGCAAAGACAAAAACGTTCGCTTGCATACTGTGGCCACGGGTATGCCTCGCTCCAATGGTCAAGTCGAGCGTTTCAATAAGACAATTTTAGAATCCTTAAAAGCTATTGGGGCTAACACAACTGAAGACGGCTGGGATCAGTATATAAAGGTGTTACAGCAAGGTTTAAATAGTACAATTCATAAAACTACAAAAGCCGTCCCTAGTGAGGTATTTTTTGGATACCGATTACGCACAGACAGTGATAGTTTAGCTCCTCAACTTGATGATGAGAACATTTTCGATGTGACTAGCTTGCGAGAGAAAGTAGACGCTAACTTAAAAGCCAATGCCAAGATACAGAAAGAAAGATTTGATAGGGGTCGAATAAATGCACGTACTTATGCCGAGGGAGACTTGGTACTTATCAAAATTCAAAGTCAGAGCAATGATGGTAAAAGTCGCAAACTGTTACCGGTCTTCAAAGGTCCATTCAAAGTCAAAAAACTCATGGGAAATGACAGATATGAGGTAACGGACCTTAAAGGCAGTGAAAGATCCTTTAAAAAGTATACTGGCGTGATAGCGGCTGAGAATATGAAGCTGTGGATAAAAATAGATAACTGGAATGATTCTGAATAATTACGTGATTATATGTATAAAATAGATATGCGTGTTGGCAAGGTAATATACTATTTTTCTATCTTACCTAATTAATAATTTATTAAAATAGTACAAATAAATAAAACAAATTGTGCATCATAAATCATTTATTTACATCATTTAAATATAATTATGTGTACAAGTAAAATATATCATCAGGCATAATAATTAAGTTTATTAAAGTAATATTAAAAAAAAAAAAATGTATACGTAAGGTTTGCGAGTCAAGATAAAATGCTTTAACTTATATTTATGTCACACATTAAGAATTGTTGTAAATATATTGGAAGTTACATACATAGGCACAATTTTGAGTGAACTTGGTACGTTCAAGTGTGGTATATATCCCTTTGAGTGCACGTGACTCTATTGTGCAGGGTGGAAGACTAACTTGGTCTCTTAAGTGCGGCAGAGTCCCTTTAAGTGCAAGTAGTTTTCTAACACATAAACGAATGTGGAAACAATTATTTATGTGTGATATTAGCAACAATATGACCGCATTATCTTACCCCTTTATTAAGTGTCGCAGTCTAATATATACTTTTTTTTTTTTTTTTTTTTAATTTATTTATTAAGTATGACAAAGTTTTACATGTAAATTTCCATAGCCCCACAAAACTGCTTGCGCAGTTTGTCTGTGGGAACCTCAACAGTCTCTAGCTTACTAAAATCTATTGCAATACATTAGTTTCATAGCCGGTTTTATGTTTCATACGACATCAAACAAGTATTTTTTCAGTAATTTTACAAACTTAGTATATTTTTGTTCATTTCTAATATCTACAAGTAAGCTGTTAAAAAGGTATGGAACACGTTTCTCCAAGGTTCTATCTCCATAGTAATTATTAACTCTCGGTACATCGAATTTACCAGTACTTATCGAACGTGTGCCATATCTATGCTTGACTAGGTTTTTATGTTGTTGACTGCTATGATTGTTTTTGAGCACTAAGTATTTATGTTTGGTGCTGATAGGGAGAATTTTAGTTATTTTAAATAATTTTGTGTAGTCACGATTGCAGCTATTTATTGTCTTATTATTAACTAATAATTTTAAGAATCTAATTTGTAGTGTTTCTAGTTTTTCAATGTACGTTTTGAATGTCAAACCATAGCAGTCAAGCGCATAACTTAAAATAGAATCTACTAAAGACACATACAAACATTTTAGTGTAGTAAGAGGAACTTTAAATCTTAAGTGATAAAATTTTCCTAATAATATTCTAAGTTTATTACATAAATAGTCTATATGATACGACCAAGAAAAATTCTCGTCAACTTTCAATCCTAGATAGGTTACAACTTTAGCTCTTTCGATTGGTTTACAAGCACAATTTGAGAAATTAATATGGATACAATTAAAAGTAAGAGTGACAATCAGAGGAACTACATCTGGTGGTCGCAAATATGGCGAGTGGATTAACATATAATTAGTTTTATCTGCATTTAAGATAATACCATTGTCATGAGACCATTTAACTACAGCATCTATGTCAAATTGGACCAGCCGGTAAGTTTCCTCAAGGTCAGTTCCTGCACGGAGCGCGCATAGGTCGTCAGCAAACATATACGCTGAGCAATGACGCAGTACCCTGCACAGGCTGTTAGCGTGCATCAAGTAGCATACAGGTCCGCAGCACGAGCCCTGCGGTACGCCGCACCTCACGTCCCTCTGATCACTAAACGACTCGCCCACTTTTACCCGAAAAGACCGCGCAGTAAGATAATCACGGAACCAATGGTTCAATGGTCCTTCCACTCCGCACTCTTTCATTGCATTTAACAGAGTGTCCGTGTCCAATGTATCAAATGCCTTTTTAAAATCGAAAAATACAGCTAAAACAAACTTCTTTTCGCTTAAATACTTATTAATGTCATCAGTAAATTTGGTCAAAAGAGTATTAGAACTTTTGCCTTTCTGAAATCCATGTTGGCACTCGTTCAAAATTTTATTTTTCTGCAAATAAGTTCCTAATTGATTGACTACACATTTTTCTATAACTTTATCTACGCTCGATAATATGGCGATTGGTCTGTAGTTAGTCACCTTTTTACAATCACCTTTTTTGTGAATTGGGCGTATTATTGTTTCCTTTAATTTACTCGGGAATGAAGAATAGCAAATACTTAAGTTAATTAGGTTACGAATTACTGGACTTATTTTATCTACCGTAAATTTAAGATCGGACATACGTATGAGATCACTACCCGGTGATTTGTTGGAATTCATACTCATAATAACTCGCTGTACGTCTCTACATTTCACCGGTTGCCATCTCATACATACCGGCGAGTCTTTAACATAAGTTGCCCTATCTATCCATCTTTCATCGCATACATGTTTAATATTATTTATCTCTTCCAAAAAACTGTTAGCAAAATTATTACAAATATCAACTTCTTTGCTTTGTGAATCCATATTATTTAAAATTAAATTATCTAAAGATTGTTTATTTTTCCCCAACATTGAATTTATTTTATCCCATATCTTTCTTATATTATGGTTACAATCTATAATACTCTGTTTGTCGTATTGACTTTTGCTATTAGATATTGCTTTATGACATTTATTCCTATATCTTGTATAATCCAAACGCTTAATCATGTTTTTAGGATCATTACTCCATATAGCAAAAAGTCTATCTCTTTCCATTAACATTCTCTTGTGATTGTTTGTGACCCAACTGTTTTTATTTCTTTTGCTCTTACATTTTTCGTTAGATATAGTAATATTTTCATAACAACATTCGTAAATATCCATAAATATTTTTCTAGACTCTGTATACAATTTACTTATGTTTCAGCATTTAATCTAGACTCGGGAGGCGCCTGGGACAGGCACCGCGCAGAATGGCCGTGTTGGCAATCGTGATATCCGGCGGCTGTCGACTTCGAAAAATAGAAAAAGATGGCGCCACTGCATCGAGCCGGAAGTCAAAAATACAACGGTGACGATTTACGAAAAAGAGGGCGCTACTGTGGCGAGTTAACGAAGTGACCGCGCAGTCGCCCGGGATTCATTACTTTGTCGGACTTCGTACTGTAAACTTACTCCTCACGTAATATTGTCATAGAGTTAAGTTAATAGTGATTTAATAAAGTTTTACTTACTCAGTTATCGCCCGTGTTATAATTTTCTAACAATACATACACATTTACCCATTTAATTTTGTGCCCATAAAAAAATAATTAATTAGCAAAGTAAAAGTAAAAGTTAAAAAATGCAGCGCATAAAAACAATAGAAAAAAAACAATAACAACTTGAAAACCGTCATGGGCACTATATATAAATTAATCATGAATACAAGACTATAATAATTTACGAAAGCTATATAAAGTATTTGCATTAATATCTATAACATGACTAAGGCTGTTTAAGAGCTTGCAAAGTCTCGGCACCGGAGAGTTACAACCGAGTACGGTTCTACGCAAAGGAGGTGACAATGGAGTTATAGGATACCTAGGTATCCTAGCAGGGATTCTGAGGTTGAATTTGCATAGCAGTAAGGCACAGTCAGTAAAAGTGCGTGGTGGCCTGTTGGTAACGGACCAGACGCGGCTGCCTACATGTTCACGGTGCTCGCGGGTTCAAATCCCAGGGCACACCTCTGACTTTTCGGAGTTATGTGTGTATTGATAGTCAATCAACACGCACTTTAACGGTGAAGGAAAACATCGTGAGAAAACCTGCATACCGTAGCGATTTTAAAGAATTTCTACGGTATGTAAGTCCGCCAACCCGCACTTGGCCAGCGTGGTGGACTATATGGCCTACCACTCTCAATCGATTCTCTCGATTGTAGAGTAGGCCCGTGCCCTGCAGTGGGACGTATATGGGTTGATATAGAGGCACAGTCAATTTTATTTTGAAATAGTTTGAAAAGAAATAACAAATCCAATATATCTCTACGGCTTTTTAATGATGTCATTTTGAAATAAAGCAATCTATTGGAATACGAAAACCATCTATCGCCTCTACCAATACTTCTAGCAAGATGCCAGAGGAATCTTTTTTGCACTCGCTCTAATCTCAAACTATGTGTAGCAAAATGCGGACGCCAAACTGTGGAAAAATATTCAAGAATACTCCTAACAAGACTATTATATAAAAGTTTTTTTGTAGATGTACACTTAATTTTTTTTACATTTCTTAATACAAAACCAAGCATCTTAGAAGATTTTTTAATTATATAATCTAAGTGAGGAACAAAAGTAAATTTTCTGTCAAAAATAACACCTAAGACCTTTACGACTTCTAGACCCTGAAGAGTAACATCTTTTATATTATAATAATGGGTGATTATGTTATTTTTCTGCGAAAATACCACATAATGACATTTTTTTATATTATAAAACATGTTGTTGTCCTCACACCACTGTACCAGTCTATCCAAATCTTGTTGGAGTAACATAGAATCATCTTGGGATTCAATAGTTCGGCAAAATTTTAAGTCATCGGCATACATAAAAACGGAGGAAAATTTAAAACAATTGGTAATATAATTTATGAAAACATTGAACAAGATTGGACCTAGGTGAGAGCCTTGAGGTACGCCAGACGTAACATTACAGAAACATGACTGGAAACCATTAATAACGATATAAAAAATTCGCTTATCTAAGTATGATTTCAACCAGCTAAGTAATGAGCCGGTGAACCCATAAGCGGAAAGTTTAGTTACGAGGATATCATGAGGCACAGAATCAAATGCTTTACTGAAATCGGTATACAAGACATCAGTCTGTTTATTTTTATCAATAGAGTCAATTAGGGTCTCAGTGAAAGTGATCAAGTTGGTTTACGTAGATCTGCTGCTTACGAAACCACGCTGAAATGGAGTCATATATAGTTTCATATGATTCTGAATTAAAGGGCAGATAGTAATTTCAAAGACTTTGGCAAAAGTTGATAAAATTGTGATAGGGCGATAATTATTCACATGGGATTTATCTTCCGATTTGTGTATCGGAATCACTTTAGCCATTTTCCATTCTCTTGGAAACCTTCCCAATGACAAAGATCTATTAAATATCAAAGTAAGTTGCAAAGACAACACGGAACTACATGATACAATAAATACTGGGGGTATATTGTCTGGCCTCGCACCCTTACGACGGTCTAACGCCTTCAATGCGTTTAGCACAGTTTGTTCTTTAATAACTGGAGTATTAAATGCCTGACTGTACGTGTTTATATGCATCAAAGTGCGCAGGTGATTATCACTGATAGTACAAGGGCTAGTAGCGCTGTAAACCTTGGAGAAATTTATGGCGAACATATTGCATATGGCAGCACCGTCAGTAACAGTTGACGCACCATCGGTCATTTGACTGGGGTATGACCCTCTATTTCCACGTTTATTGTTAACGAAGGTCCAGAAAGATTTGGGATTTTTTATAATACCCTGCTCTACAGGGTATATCAAGACCGCGACCGAAAACGAAGCCAGGAGGTAGTATTAGTGATATCAAACACAATGCAAGTAAAAATTTTACGTCAGTTTTTTTTGTTATTTTTTACATATCGTCGTATTTGAGTGATTAAACATAGTTTTTCTAAAATAATGACGTACATCGCTTAATTTTTAAACACGCAATGGTACGTAAGGGTTTAAATTACTATTTTTGCAAAAACTAGGAATTTACCCCTCAAAAACGATGATTTTTAAAAAATTGTAAAAAATAATCCGTCGCTTATTTTGCAAAATTTTTAGTTGCATTGTGTCTGTAGCCGCTAAAACTATCACCTGGCTTCGTTTTCGGTCGCGGTCTTGATATACCCTGTATATTAGTAATATAGTTTTTATTATCATCGGCGGATAATAGCCTACAACGCTTACCGAGTCTTTTTAAGACAAGTTCATCCATGGGATTTTTATACAATTTGTATTTCCGTTTGTTGACTGCCTCGGTGGCGTAGTTGTATTACGGTACGGTTACAAAGCTGAGGTCTCGGGTTCGAGTCCCGGGTCGGGCAAAGTGATATTGGATTTTTCTATTCATTATCAGCCCGGAGTCAGGAATTTGTGCCCGATATGGCGATAGGCTCGCCCCCTATCACATCATGGGACGGAACATACAAGGCGAAATGTGGGTGTCCTGGTGGCGCCTCTGCCTACCCCTTTGGGGATAAAGGCGTGAGTTTATGTATGTATGTTGTATTTCCGTCTCAAATTATCTCTTTCCTTTAAAGTTCGAATTAAGCTATGCGTGAACCATACTGGAAAACGTTTGTTTTTCCGTTTCGGCATGTAAGGAATTAGTTGTCGTATACATTCACGCAACTTCACATAAAAAATATCTACCATTTCATCTACATCATGAATACTTTCAAACAGCTCTAACCAGTCAATGTTATGCAAATACTCAATAACTGACTCATAATCTGCTTTATAATAATTATATTTAGGACAATTCTAACAATACGGAATACATAAATTGTAATTTCTAACGGTGGATGATACTTATCAATTAAACTAAGACTATTACAAGGTTCGGTAACATCACACGGTGTGTCAGTTAACACCAGATCGAGTATACGATCAGCGGAATTGAGAACATTATTTACTTGCGACAAATTATGTAGATGTATAAAGTCCGTCAGTAGTGAACCCATGCCCGGGACGCTATAATAACTGTTCTTATCCTTCACTAAATCCCAATCTATACAACTTAAGTTAAAATCCCCAATTATACATGTGCTAAGATTAGTCTCGCAACTAATCGTACACTTACTGATGAAATGTTCAAGATGAGTTTTATGAACTGGAGGGGGCAAATATACAGCATAAAAAGCAATTTTTTTGATGGAGCTACGCGAGGGAATCCGAATAGTAACCCACAAATCCTCACAAAGACTTTCCCAGGAGGTCATACGTTGTGAATTTATATCGTTATTGACAGCAATCAAGACACCCCCGCCGTCCTTGTTGCCATGAAAACCAGTGCATTCTCGATCTCTGCGATAAACCGTGTATCTATTGTCGAATAATTCATTGGAGAATATATTACCATTGAGCCAAGTTTCCACCAAAATTATAACATCATAGTCATTGGAACAAATTTGCGCATAGATTGCATGTGTCTTAGTACGCAAGCCACGGACGTTTTGATATTATATTTTCAAGGTATTGAATTTGAAATAAAAATGGACATTATAAAAATCAAAATATAAATACTAATTCAGAATAATTTTGTTTATCTAATTTTAGATTAATTTATCCAAAGAGGTCTTGTCTTTTATAATAACATATTCTGAACGATCGCTCTTGCGCACAAAGACACGGCCATTTCTAATCCAAACATACTTATAATTAAGTTCTTTTCCTTTGAGCCTTGCCGCAGCGTGAAGGTCCTTGTTGGAGGGAGACAAATGTTCAGCGACGTATATTGGAGTGTTTTGCCCTGGTATACCAAGAGCAGAGCTGTGAAGCCTATTTCGTGGGTTTGCTTTATTGTTTTTTATAACGCGAGCCAAGATGTCGTCCCGAATTCTCTGAGAAGCTAACTCCACTACGATAGAGCGAGGTCTGCTATTGTGCTTGCGCAGTTTTGCAACACGAGAAACATTCAGAATGCTGACACTGTCCAGGTTATAATTACCTGATTTTCCAAGCTTCAAAACCATATCTACTAAATCTTCCTGTCTACGTTCCGGCACAGATTGAATTTCGATATTCTTTGAACGAGCATGCTGTTCCATTTTATCAATTCTTTTATTTAAATTTATTACAATGTCTTTTAAAACTTTTCTTTCCAATTCCAATTTGTTTATCGATTCTTTGATAATTTTATACTCCTTAATAACATTCTCAAATTCGGCGCTCATATGCTCCATAGAATGAACCAACTCAGCCATTTCCTCTTGAATAGGTTTAAGCTTGGAAATTAAGGCTTCGTTCAGATTGGAAAGCAGTTTTTGAAATTGTTCCTGTATTACCTGCGTGACTATATTAGTGATATCCCCACGAGTAACAAGGCCCTCAGAAGCAGGTTCAGACGACGAAGTAGCAGCTGGTCGTTTGCCACTTCTCATTGTTACGTTTCTAACTGGTGTGCCATCATCCCTGCCACCTCTTGGTAAGGATCCGAGGCATGAGGGGCACTTCCATACGCCCTGCATCAACTCCTTATCCTCCTGAAGTCCCAAACAGGCATAATGGTGTGCCTTTTTGCAGATTGTACATTTCACTTTGCTTTCATCATCCTTTCCGTTCCCACAGCAACCCAATATGAGTTTAGCTGTTGCCATCCTAGGTAGTAGCTTCACTCCTGCGTAATTATAATAGCACTACAAAGTCTTAGAGCGCCTGCCCCAAACGGCGTAGCAAGGACGACAAAATGTGTTAAGCCAAAAAATTTAAAACTCGAAGTGGGTAATCCCAAGTTTACCGCTAATCAGCACGCCGAACGACCAAGAGCAGAGGCGAGAAAACTATTTAATAGGTCAGTTTAGTCAAAACTGAGCACAACGACTTGACGATAACACAAACACGATGCACGATATTATTCTCACTTTCACAACACTTTGCTATTTTTCCTAGTGTAACAAACAATCGTAAAACTATTAGAAGGCTGGTAGTGCATCGTCCATTGCGGAGCATTGCGCTTGACCTTTTTGAACGTGACCTAAAACTGATTCCGTGGGACACGTTACGCAACATGGGAGACGTAAACACTATGCTTTCTATATTCAATGCTAATATAATTGGACTATTTGATGCTCATGCCCCAATTAGGCGTAATTCCTTTAAAAATTTGCCCACCCCTTGGATTACCCCGAATATTAAATTAATGTGTAGTCTACGTAATGCAGCCAGGGCTAAATATTTACGTACTAAAAAGCAGGGTCACAAAGATTATTATCTTCAATTAAAAGCTTTAGTCATAAAATCATTACGACATGAGCAGGAGGCATATTTTAATAAACACATTAATGAGAATACACACAGTTCTAAGGTATTATGGAAAAATTTAAAATCACGTGTTTACCCTTCAGAAAATTTAAATGTTCTTCCAGACCATCTTTGTGACCCGGAAAATATAAATAGGGCATTCTTAGACATTCCTGGGAACCAGGAGGTGGCCATATCTAAATTAACTTTTTTCGAATATCACAGGCACGGTCCGTCAACTTTTTGCTTGAAAGAAGTTGACGAGACAACTGTATTAACTGCTTTAAAAAGGATTAAGACTAATGCTCAGGGTATTGATGGTATCACGAAAGATATGATCCGAATGACGCTTCCTGAAACTCTGACAGTTATAACATCCATTGTGAATACCTCAATCAGAACGTGCACATTTCCTGATCTGTGGCGTTGTGCAATTGTTAAGCCTATACCTAAAAACAACAATCCCCAGAGTTTCAAGGAATTGCGCCCTATAAGTGTCCTGCCATGTCTTTCTAAGGTACTGGAGCGTGTGGTATACTCACAAATCACAGAGTATCTTGATAACTACAATATTCTTCCTGATTTTCAATCAGGATTCAGGAAGGGTCGCGGTACTTCTAGCGCTCTTTCAGATGTGGTGGGTAATATCTTGGAGGCACGGGATCGAGGTGAAGGAACTATTCTGACTCTACTTGACTTCTCGCGAGCCTTTGATGCGATCAATATCCATTTGCTCTTATCCAAATTGCGATACTATGGTTTCGAAATAGACACCGTAAGATGGTTTCATAGTTATCTCACCAATCGTTCGCAGTATGTGGAGATACAAAAAGAGGATGGATCTTCTTTATTTTCCACTCCCAGACCAGTGACTCGAGGTGTTCCCCAGGGATCTATTCTTGGCCCTCTGTTATATATTATCTATAGCGCGGATATTGCACGCTCTCTTAAGGAATGTAGATACCACATGTACGCGGATGATATTCAGCTGTATCTATCGTTTAAGTATGATGAACTAGCATCAGCCGTCAATAAAATTAACAACGACCTAGCTGGGGTAGTGTCATGGTCCAACTCCAACACACTTGTACTGAACCCCGCAAAGTCTAACTTTATAGTTTTGGGAAGCAGTACACAAATCAAACTCATATTGTCGGCTGCGCCACGGATACACATCATGGGAGAAAATATTAATAGGGTTGAAACAGCGCGCAACTTAGGACTGATAATGGACCCAGAACTTCACTTTGAGCCACATATAAACGAAGTTATTAAAAACTGTTTTTATAGACTAAAAGTACTGTACCGGTTTCGGCATTATCTTAATATAAAATCGAGGAAGTTACTTGTGGATAGTCTTATTTTATCAAGATTAAATTATTGTGACACTGTGTATGGCCCTTGTTTACTTTCTCGAACAGTGCGTTTAATTCAACGCGTGCAGAACGCCTGTGCCCGGTTCTGTTTCAATATTCCCAGTCGCAACCATGTCACGCCATTTTTAAATGACGCTAATATCCTTAAAATGGCAGCCCGTAGGGAACTACACTTGGCTACCCTGTTGTTTGGCGTCATAAAAGAAAAAAAACCGAAATACTTGTATGACAAGCTGATGTGGAGACAGGACAACTTCAAATATGCGTCCCGTTCGGCAACAAATCCACTTGCGATTCCTCAACATCGGACCTCTGCTTTCAGAGGTTCATTTAAATACGCTGCCACTCGTTGTTGGAACAATATTCCTCCACCATGTCGAGCTAAAAATAACAAATATACATTCAAAAATAATCTAAAGAAGTATTTATTATCTAAACAAAAGCAATAATGTTAAATGTTTAGCGAGTTTAGTAGCCTGTACTTACCACATGGTGTTTGTTAGTTTGAACTCCATGAAATACCGTGTTTTGTCTTTTCTTAAGTTCATGGACGGAAATTGTAATTTGTTTCAAAGTGCGCGTTTGCGAAAATTGTGTTGTTTTGATGCCACTCGTGTAACAAGATGAATAGCTTAATTACCTATATTACTTTTAAATTAGTCTTAAGATGCGCGTTGGCTATCGTACGCGTGGCTCATAATGACGGTTATGAATGTTTATGGGGTGATCGTTGCAACAATCTACCCACTCAAATAGTTTATATTTTTCTTATTACTAACTACGGTTGCTGATGGCTGATTGTTGTATTTGTATTATTTTATTTTGTATGCATTGTCTTTTTTATAGAAATAGTTATTATTTGTTTGTGCTCCAATTTGTTTTTGTACCGACTGGACGTCTGTGTGTCACTTGAGCTTCTCTTTGAAAACCAGCGCTGCGGTATTATTCAGGTGATATCGCAGCATACAAGCTGAAAGAGTGGCTCATTGTTGGCACAATATTTTAGGCAAAAAAAGTGTTAACTCGTAGTTTAGTCTATCTTTATTGTGCCAATAATAAAAACTATTATTATTATTATTATTATAAAACCAGCGCCACCTTTATTACTCAAGAACTAAAGTTTGAGTGTCGTTAAGAGATGGCACCACGATCGAATTAGATCGCGCTATAATTTTATGCACACGCATAGTATATAAGGACACCGAGATCACATCTTCATGAGTTGAGAGAAAGAGAGAGGGGAACGGTCCACAGTACGGACCCGCCTAAGGACAAGTACTACTACACAGTGTCGCGTGTGCTTTCCACCTGGAGACGCTCGCTTGACTTTGTTGCATTGTCGCGCTTCCGGACAGCTTCCACTGTGTGGGACTGCCTCGGGACACTACATCGAACCCGTGTAGATTTTTGATAAATATAATTATTGTGAAACCTATAGTGTATCAAGTTGTGTGTGAGTAATAAACTGTTTTTTTACTTGACTTGGTGTTTCAACGTCTACGCCTTGTGACAACCCCAACCACATCCCCGCCACAAACTGGCGATCAACGTGGGCGAATTCGAAGATACCCGTTACAAACTGGCGACCAACGCGGGCGACTCGCAGACACCAGGGATTTACGTCACAAGATCGGGACGAGTATCATCAGCAAGTACAAGACGAGCACCAAACATGGCATTGACGGCGGAGCAATTCCAGAAACTGTTAGACCATAACACCCGTCAACAACAGTCTCTCATTGATGCTTTAACTTGCAACAAAAGTGGGACGATGACGAGATGCAACAGTTTTTTCAACGGCGAAAAGGAGATAGAAAAAGTTGAATCGTTTTTGTCATCTCTGCGCCTGTTCAAAAGTTTGGAAGGAATATCGGACAACGATTTCATCCAGGGTCTACCATTGGTGTTGCACAACGATGCTGCAATTTGGTGGCAGGGAGTAAAACACGAGATTTCTAGTGTAGAAAACTTTGAATCGCGCCTGAGAGACAAGTTTACACCACTAAAATTACCTCATCTTGTTTACCAGGAACTAACAAGTATCAAGCAAGGTTCCTCTGAAAGCACTGAAGACTTCGTAACCCGGAAGAGGATGTTGTTTTCTTTGCTCCCCGAACCTAAGCATCCGGAAACGCAGCAACTAGACATGATATACCATTTGCTGCGCTTAGACATCAGGGATAAGGCGCCACGCACATCATTCAACACATACAATCAGTTATTGGAATCGGCAAAGGGCATTGAGAACATCCTTAACGAAAAAAAGTCACGTAACAGCGCGGAAACTGTGCCACGGGTTACTAAAGTGAGATGTTCTTTCTGCAAGAATCCCGGCCATACAGCTGAAGAGTGCCGTAAGAAGAAGACAGCCAACATTCACAGGCAGAGCCTTAATTCAGCGGTCAGGCAAGCTCATCCACAGGCAGCAACAACATCACAGCCAAAATTTTCGTGCTATGGCTGTGGCGCTCCAAACGTTGTTCGCACAAACTGCCCCACATGTGCTCGAAAATCTACATCCACCGTGAAAAACGAAGAAGTTGGATTTTGTTCACTGGGTATTCGAGTAGAGACCAGACCACGGCCTGTCATACCGGCTACAATTGGAGGCATTAAAGGTTATCCATACATAGACACCTGCGCTAAAACAAACATCGCTTCATATACTCTGTACTGTCGATTGCGTGAGTTAGGGTATACTTTCAATAAACAGCAAGTGGACCTCACTTTGGCGGATGGCGTTACGAAAAAGCATACCGTTCTGACAGTTAGAGCAGATGTGGAAGTATATGGACGAGTGTTTCCCACATCTTTCATCGTACTACCAGAGTCCCGAAGAAACAAAACATTACTTGGTATCGGATTTCTTACCAGAGCAATGATGGTACTCAACTTACCCCAATTCACATGGCATTTTGTGGACAACCCAAATGATACATATGAGTTGTTCACAGAAGACTTTGT
The DNA here is from genome assembly GCA_949752805.1 of Deilephila elpenor. NCBI lineage: Eukaryota > Metazoa > Arthropoda > Insecta > Lepidoptera > Sphingidae > Deilephila > Deilephila elpenor. Next base: position 545,072 of record OX457095.1, read on the forward strand.
TAAGTTTGAGGAGAACACGACACAGCCAAGCGTCCAACAACTAGGCCTAACGCCAAACACTGCTTATGCTCCTGGCCAAACAACGCTAACGAACATTGAATCCGAACCAGACAGTGTATCAATTCCCGATACGATGTCAGACGCAAGCCTTCCTAACCAGAATGCCACAATAAAAAGAGAGTACCAGCTGAAACCCATAGCTCTCGAGAGTCCTAAGCGAAGTAGGACACTATTCGATGGGTATTCACCTAGGTTTAATTACATGTACCGCGATGCACAATTGAACATTCAAAGACAAGAAGTAAATTTGTCACCTCGATCGATGGCTCTATTTCCCGAGACAACGGATGTTAGGATTGATACAATCGACATTGTATTACCCGCAAATAATGAATTAAGCATTGAGCAGCAAAACCAGTTAAAAGGTCTTCTCACCAACTTCGAGGATGTGTTTATATCCAAGAAGGAACCAGCAAGACACGTACAGCATGCTATTAATACAGGGGACCACGGACCAATATCAGTTCCACCATACAGATTATCTCCGCTGCGTCGGGAGACTCTACGCAAAGAACTTGACAAGATGCTGCAAGACGGAATTATTGAACCGCGGATTACGCCGTGGGCAGCACCGGTAGTTCTGGTTCCGAAGAAGAATGGAGATGTACGAGTTTGCGTCGATTATCGGCGCCTTAACTCCATAACAGTACCTGATTCGTACCCAATGCCAAGAATTGATGACTTACTACATGAAGCTAAGCCGACATCCTTCATGTCTAGTCTTGATCTCAAGGCAGGATATTGGCAGATTGAAATCAGCCCACAAGACGTAAACAAAACAGGTTTCATTACCCCATTCGGGATTTACGTTTTCAAACGCATGCCTTTCGGATTGCGGAATGCACCCGCCACATTTCAAAGAGTAATTGACAGATTTCGAGTAACTTTGACTGATGTCAAAATGCTCGCATATTTGGATGATCTCATTCTATTCTCCAGTTCATTCAGCTCACACCTCACCGATTTGTCGAAGGTTTTTACCAAAATGCGCGAATTTAACCTGACTGTCAATTTGGGCAAGTGTAAATTCTGTTGCTCTTCAATTAAATATTTGGGTCACCTTATCACGCCTCTTGGACTCAAAGTGGATCCCGAGAAAACAGCAACAGTAGCAAATCTTGCAACACCCAGCAATTTACAGCACTTAGTATCCTTCCTGCAAACTTGCTCATGGTATCGCAGATTCATTAGTAACTTTTCAACTATCGCACAACCATTAACCAAGTTGACCAAGAAAGGCGCGAAATGGACTTGGACACCAGCACAACAAGAAGCTTATGATGAGCTAAAACTTCGTCTCACTACGGCTCCCGTACTAAAACAAGCCGATGAAACAAAACCCTTCATCATTAAAACAGATGCAAGCGGTTATGCCTTAGGGGCGGTTTTGGTCCAGGGGGAGGGTGAAGAGGAGCATCCGGTCGAATATGCAAGTCGTCTATTGACCGCAACGGAGAGAAATTACTCTACCACAGAACGCGAAGCACTTGCAGTTGTTTGGGCGGTAGCGAAGTTCAGAAGCTATATAGAGGGAGTACCAGTTACACTAGTGACTGACCATCAAGCTCTGAAGTGGCTTATGTCTTTGAAATCGCCTACCGGAAAATTAGCCAGATGGGCTTTACAACTGCAACCATACAATATCACTATAGAGTACAAACCCGGTCGTACTAACGTCATTGCAGACACCCTGTCGCGACCTCCATGCACTGAAGAAAACAGAGCAAATTGTGGCTCTTGCGCCATCACCATGGACATGCCAGTACGTAGTCAAAGTGACATACGTGAAGAGCAATTAAAGGATCCTGTTATAGCTCGAATTATTGAAGATTTTGAGAAGAATACCGTCGAGAATGTTACTTACTGGAGTAACAAAGGTTACTTCATGAACGACGGCATGCTTTACCGTTTAGCACCAGATTCTGAAGCCGATGATGCACAACTAGTTGCACCCGAGCATGAATGGGCAAATATACTTGCCGCGTATCACGACGATCCGATGGCTGGACATTATGGTGCAGAAAAGACGCACGCACGCATTTCAAAGAGATACTTCTGGAGAGGTATGCGCAAGTACATCGAATCATACGTGCAGAATTGCATTCCCTGTCAGCGCTATAAGCCTTCTAACCGGAAACCAGCGGGCTTACTGCAAACAACTGCCCTAAATAAGAGATTTGAGGCTATATCATTGGACCTATTCGGTCCCTTACCTGTCTCTCCAGATAACAAAAATTGGATCTTGATAGTACAGGATAACGCCACACGCTGGGTCGAATTATTCTCCCTACAGAGTGCAACAGCGGAAGCATGTGCCGAAACCTTACTCAATGAGGTCATTCTGAAATATGGGCTACCACGACGATTGACAAGCGATAATGGGGCCCAGTTCATTAGTGCAGTTATGCAAAAGTTATGTTTTTGTCTAGGAATCAAGCATACGCTAACACCCATATATCATCCGGAAGCAAATCCTGTGGAACGACGCAACCGAGATTTGAAAACACAACTTGGAATCTTGGTTGAGGGAAACCATGGCAATTGGTCAGATAAACTTCCAAGCATTCGCTTTGCAATGAATACGGCTGTCTGCTCTTCAACAGGACACTCCCCCGCTTACCTAACCTTTGGGAGAGAGTTAAGGACAACAGATGATATCCAGCATGATTTTCGTCAGATAGTCGATTCTGAGAACTTCGTAGCTGAAATTACACCAAAGCTCAAAAGCATGGCTAATACTATGCAACATGTTAAAGAAGTTCAGGAGATGAAAGAAGAAGCTCGAAAGGAGTATATAGATAAACAGAGGAGGGAAAGTCCACATTATACAACTGGTGATCTAGTTCTAGCGAACGTGCACCCCATAAGCAGAGCAGCTAAGGGTTATAGTTCCAAGCTCGCCCCCAAACGGGATGGACCATACATGATAGTAGCTCAGAATGGGCCTGCATCCTACAAGCTTGCGAACATTGGAGATCCTGATACGATTATAGGCACTTATCACACCTCAGCTTTGAGGCCTTATACAAGAGCTGAGAAAGAACTACCAGTTCCGATCCAACCCTTACGCAAAAGAGGACGCCCACGCAAGGCTAAATAGGAAGACCGATTTTATTCAGTTTCCTCGTCGGGACGCCTTTAGAAACTGAGGGGGAGACTGTAACAAACAATCGTAAAACCAGCGCCACCTTTATTACTCAAGAACTAAAGTTTGAGTGTCGTTAAGAGATGGCACCACGATCGAATTAGATCGCGCTATAATTTTATGCACACGCATAGTATATAAGGACACCGAGATCACATCTTCATGAGTTGAGAGAAAGAGAGAGGGGAACGGTCCACAGTACGGACCCGCCTAAGGACAAGTACTACTACACAGTGTCGCGTGTGCTTTCCACCTGGAGACGCTCGCTTGACTTTGTTGCATTGTCGCGCTTCCGGACAGCTTCCACTGTGTGGGACTGCCTCGGGACACTACATCGAACCCGTGTAGATTTTTGATAAATATAATTATTGTGAAACCTATAGTGTATCAAGTTGTGTGTGAGTAATAAACTGTTTTTTTACTTGACTTGGTGTTTCAACGTCTACGCCTTGTGACAACCCCAACCACATCCCCGCCACAAACTGGCGATCAACGTGGGCGAATTCGAAGATACCCGTTACACTAGTAAATTATGTATGGAGCAATTTACAATGCGTATGTAAAAAATGCAAGCCATTTAACGTAAATTTAACCTTAAATCATTCTCAGTTTAAGGTACAATTTTGCGTGGTTTGTTTCATACTATACAATGCGTAACGGGCGGCGCGGCGGCGGTGGGCGGCGGCCCACGGGCCGCGCTAGTGTTATTGAATAAGCCGAACACTTTTACAGGAATTCGCCAGAGGTCGCAGCGCGTCGCAATGTAAAAAGGGCTTACTGTGCCGCTTCCTAGTAATATTTACGTATCTGGCCGACATATGTCGTTAAAAGTAAAAAATAATAATTGAGTTTTGATATTAAATATGACGGCGCCACCGTGTTTTGAGAGTGTAAAAGAAACCTCAAAAGTGATATTAGCACTGGACGGTAACATTTAGAATAGTGCGGTTTTGACGTTTCTTCACTCTGACGCAACTTCAGGCTCTTTTGTACGCAGAGTAAAACGGACCATAATCCTTTTGCATCTCGCGTAAAGCAAGACGTGCCTGGTGGAGCGTCGTTACTTGATTATTATATTGAAAGTGCTGATTATAGTTTTGCTAATATTTTGTTAAAACAATTATTCCTTCAAATACGTGGTTTTAATTCTCCTCGCCCGCCTACCCACGATCGCTCGGCAGCCACAAATGGATGCAGGAAACAATGATAATGGCCATGTGCCGTTAAATACATAAGTTTGAATAATTTGCTTGTTTATAGTGTAATGATAAATTACAAAAGGGAAGCCGGTAGGAATTGACTTGTATAGAGCCTTCGCCACTACAATATATACAAAGTGTTTGCAAAGATAATATTGGAACGACTTACTAAAGAACTAGATAGAAATCAACCCAAGGAACAAGCAGAATTTCGCTCTAATTTCTCAACCATTGACCACATACACGTGGTCAAACAAATAATTCAAAAATGCAAGAAATATGACCAGCTGTATTATACAGATTGTACAAGAGAATGGCGCACTAGCTAAGTTGGGTGCAAGGGCCTAATATTAATATGATAATAAAAGAATAATATTTAGAAAATACTTATCCGTTTTGGAATTATGATCGTTTAAATTTTTAAGTATTATCATCACATTTTCGCAAAAAAATAATTGAAATGGGTAAAGAACAAGATTTTAACTTAGACGTATTTTTTCGTTTCGTCGTTAATTAAATGGTTAACGAAATATACCACGAAAACATTTTTTTTCAGCAACCACAATTTCATAGACTTCGCCTTAACATATTTTACAAATAGGCCAGGTTATTAACTCTCAGCTGTATACTTTATCCTTCTCTAATTTTACAAAAATGTATTTTTTGTTTCATTTCAAAGAAATAAAACAGTTAAACAGGGACGTACTTAGATTTATAGCGTCAACCAATTCACAACATAATAACTAGGTAGGTATAGTTGCATCGTGCATGGATCGAGTGTTTTGTGATTAGTCATTATTTTCCTTAAGGTGTCACAAATCTAAACTCTAAGATACCAATACATCACGCTGGTCCTCGGTTAAACCATGTTGTACCATGCAAATTTATTAATTACAAACGTTTTAGTAATACATAACATTTAAATTATCTAAGTAATTAATATCCATTAAAATTTCGTTTTACGCAATTACACTGATAAATAAAAAATAAGATATTAACCCTTTACCGCATGGATTTTTTAAATCACTCGAAAAAAATATATATAATTTATTTGCAAAAATAAGACCCGGAAAAAATGATAAAAATATATTTCAACTATGTAGGGAAAAAATATTTAATAAAAACTATTTGTTCCAGATTTGGGACAATATGCATTAACGCTTTTATTTTTGTTAGTTCCAAATTCGGTACATTATGCAGTAGTGTTTTAGGACAATAAAAAAAAATTAGCTTAATTATGAATGAAGCAAGTATTATCGTTTGAAGCAATTGCGGTCCTTGTTCAAGCACAAATAGACTTTGCACTTTGTGCACATCACTTGTGATTTTTGTCCACATTCTTCCATTTTGCATCTTTGGCGATCTTGTTTCCACTCAGGCCAATGATTCATGCCATCTTCAGCTATTTCAAGTGGAGGCAGCTCTAACCGCCGTCGTCTTTTATTTTTTATAATAGTATCTTGACTTAATGGGCGTCCTCTTTTGCGTGTAGTAGGTGTAAACACTTTGACATCTTGGTGCATTAGTACATCTGCTAACATTAATTTAAAATCAAGTAAAGGTAGATAAATACCTTTCTCTTTCATGCGTCGTCTCCATAATATCCAACTGTTAACACAAACAAGATCAATAAAATGAAAGAATAACCCGTGGTACCATTTCTTGCTTCGTATCTTTATCCTGTAAAATCCTAGCATCGAATCTATAGCAGATCCACACCGCCCATATATTTTTTATAAATCATAACTGATTTTGGGCAAGGAACATCAATTTTAGCCTTCTTTTTTCTATCAAAACGTTTTACCATCCCCATAGGTTCTTTGCCCACAGACGAAGAACATAAGCTGACTACCTTATTATCAATCCAAGAACTAACTGATAACTTAACATCGTCAATAATCGTAGATTTTTCTACGCAGTAGCCACGTTCTTCTTTTAGCAGAGCTTTTTTTTGCAAATTAAGATCTCGTGCCCTATTCAGTTGGATAGTCCCTAAAGGTAGAAAACCTTTTTGATGTAAGTTGGACATTAGTGGCAAACTTGTGTACCAATTATCCACGAAAATTTTGTAGTTCAAGTTATTTGGAACTGTCTGTAATAATCTGTGAACAATATTGCCAGGGACCCCTAAATCAGGGCAATTTTCAGGTGGGCCAGAATGTTTGCCTCCAAAGACTTCAAAATCATAACTGAACCCACTGCTTCCACTCAACACATATTTTAAATAGCCCTATTTATGTGGTTTCTTGCCGTTATATTGCCGTATACCTGAAGAACGAGCTTTAGTGGGAATCATCTGCTCGTCAATTGCTAAAAAATCTTCTTTTGGCACTTTCAACAATCTTTCACGTAATATGTTTAGGAAAGGCCGTATTTTTTTAAGCTTATCAAAATTTGGGTCATCGGGCTTCAATTCTTTTTTTTTTATCATAAAAATGCAAGAACCTTTTGATTTCTTCAAATCTATTGCACGTCATTACAGAAGCTACCTTTTCAATATAAGTACCATCCTTCCAGTAATGACGTGTGCTTGCCAGGTGAACTACCGACATATAAATCAATATGCCAATAAATTTACGAATGTCTTCATCTGTTACTTCGTTAAAACCTTCCGGTGAAATTTGAGAGGAATATAGGTTGCTTTCCTTTTCCATCAAATTAATTGCTGATGAAGGGAAGAGATATTTGAAAAAATTCATTGGTGTTTCTAGCTGCAATATTTCGTCTGGAAGATCTTCACATCCTAAAAAAGCAATTTGCGACTCATCGTATTCTATGCCTTCATTTGACCACAATAACTTATCTTTTTTGCTTTTTTTCGACATTTTTGATGAAGAAGGCTGATCTTCCTCTACCATTTCATATTCTTGTTCATCATTAGTTGACGTAGTATCATCACTGCAGTCCTCGTCGCTTTCTGGGATATACACTCTTTCTAATGGTGTTGGGACTCCATATTCATCATCATCTGATATATTTTCGTCGTCACTGCTATCTGGAATGATGTTTAAATGTCGAGCCCGAGTAACCATATTATCTGTAATAAAATATTTAGCTACACTGCATGCAGTTCCTAATATGACCAGAAACCATATATCACCAAGCTGCATGAAGTTCCATATTTGGAAAGTAATTAAGTACCTGAAGTTTCAAATTCGGAACACCACTTTAATTGACGATAGTAAGATGATGCTTATGTCAATACTTACCGGGTTATGCCATAAAAACGCTGAGGATCCCTTTTTCCCAATATTAATTACAACTATCTCACAACAACTCGTGAAAACACCAAGAAAAACTTTTTTGACTAACTGCAAATTGAAACTCAGTCAAAATGGCCCTGGTGACTGTTTTACCAACCAGTTGCTGCCATTATGCAGTCCTATACTAGCGACATCTCTATGTTATTTTGTGACACACACTGCAAACAAGGTTTTTAGTGCAAAACTTTTGGCAACGATGGCGTAACTAGTTTTCTAAAGCGAATTATTGTGAGTGTTCCAAATTCGTCACAGTATGCGGTAAAAGGTTAAAATGATTGCAGAATTCGGCCCATTTCTTAAAGGAAGCCGAAGGTCACTGTGTACTCGTCGGAACTAGCGCGGCTCGATTATTCTTCTTTTGAGCTCGCCGCTTCCGAGTGTGAGTGACACTAATACCATTGGCGGTGTTTTGTGTGCATTAAAGGATGACCGCCACGGTAGGGTGTGTTCACACTTCACACTTAGTACAACTTTATTTGGTTAGGTACTTGGATAATTAGAGTTACGTAAAACGGAAGATCATAATGGATTGATAAAATGATCGTTACTCTCCCCAAAGATATTAATCTTATTTAAATGTGTTAAAATAGTTACATAACTTGATCCATTCAGTTACAAGACTGCCTTTGCTTATGATTTAATTAATATTAATAATGATGTTGCTTTAAAGTGATAAAAATGTACTAAAATCTCATACTACAATTAAAAAAATCATTGTAGCCGAATAAATGGTGTTTACTTAAGAAATAGCATATTATGATATTAAATTAGTGATTACAGTAAAAACGTGTGTCAATTTTGGAAAAAAAATATATTACGAACTGAAATAGGAGTAAAGCTGTCTAATGTGAACAAGCCCTTATCTTTCGTTTTTCGAAGAAAATATTTATCTTTTATTAGTTGTGTACGGTGCGATGCACCGCAAAATTTTGTTTATGCTTACGCATTGGTTCCGTGACGCGGCCGGGCAAGTCAGTACCCCTAGCCGGAACATTTTGCAGTATCGTAATAGAATAGTAATAGTAAAATGTGACAGCGGGAAACGTTTACGATACTATAGTATAGTTAGCGAGTAGTTTAACGATAGTTTTACTTTAGAAATGTATGAAAAGTGGCAGCAGGAATAATTTTTGACGTATAGTATCGCCAATTACTATAGTTTTGCTGTCGAAAAATACGAGAACTTTCTCACCGAGATTTTGTCAGTGAGAAAGCTATCGTGAATGTAGTTTTGCGATTTTATTTGAAATAAGGCAAAATGTGTTAATTACGATTATACTCAGTACCCTCGACGTCTTATTGTTATTTTGTTTATTTATCTACTCCGTGTTTCACTAAAAATAGGCAATTCAATATGGAGTTACAATTGTGTTGTTTCAAATATTTTTGTTACTAACAGCGGCATTATCAAAAGAAGGTTACTTCCTATCCTAAGGACTTTCGGAATCGGAGCAATGAACTTGGGAAAAAGTATGAGGATATAAGAAGACTAGACTTAGTGTAGTTTTAAAATGAATACCTAACTGAAACTGTAACATTAATAAATAAAACAATCATATTATTTTATTTATTTATTTATTTATTTTATTCTTTTTGTACACTAAATAAATCTTAATAACTAAACGAATATTTAATATTAAAGTACAAATGGCGGTCGTATCGCTCGAGGCAATCTCTTACCGACTACCATGGGATGGACATAAGAGAAGGAAAAACATAGGGCAGTCATAAGTGTACTTTTACAATAAAGCTTGAATGATAAAAATAGGACAAAAAATGAAAATATTTTAGCTTGATAGATAAAATGTATACAAATATTATAATATAAGAGTATATAAACACGTAAAATAAGAACATATATTAAATAAAACCATATACATGGATATAATTAAAAAAAATACACATACAGATAGACAAATACGTACATTTATATACACACACATGTGCACATTGCACACATTTATTTAAATGCATAATCAATCAATGCACTAGTGTGGTTGATAAAGAGACAAGTAGTGTTCTTTGACCATACTTTTAAACGACAACAGTGTTCGTGCCCGTCTCACTGCATCAGGGAGAGTATTCCATAATCGGACCGCTTGGACTGCGAAAGATTTGTCCAAAAAGTCGTAGAGTGCACGGGCATTTTTAACTTCAGGTTCTCCGACGATCTCAAGGATCTCGAATGCGAGTCATGAAGAAATATAAAACGATCTTTAAGATAAGAAGGAGTGAGAGGATTAAACAAGATGTTGTAAAGAAGAAAAAGAATATGAGTATTCCGACGAAGTCGTATGGGTAACCACTTGAGCTTTACACGAAACTCGGAAACATGGTCATATTTGCGAAGACCAAATATGAACCGAATGCAAAAATTTTGGAGACGCTCAAGTTTATTAAGTTGGTCCTCGGTGAGATCGATATAGCTGACATCGGCATAATCAAGGATGGGGAGAAGAAGTGTTTGAGCAAGTGAAATCTTCGTGGTAACGGGTAGGAAATTGTGTAAACGTCGCAGGGACCGCGCTGAAGCAAACAACTTTCTACTTACTTCACGAAGCTGCGGGCCCCAGGAGAGAGATTTGTCCAAATACAAACCTAAGGTTTTAACAGTATCACTGTATGGGATTGGGATACCATCGCAGTAGATAGAGGAAATCTGATCCCAATCTAATTTTGTAATCATCCTGGGGCTACCGATAACAATGACCTGTGTTTTGGAAGGATTAACCTTCAACCCATTAGCATTGCTCCAGTCACAGATACTTTGGACGTCTTCATTAATTGCTGCTATTGCATCTTCTATCTTGTCCAGGCGTGCCCGTGTGTAGACTTGGAGATCATCTGCATAAAGGTGGTAGGAGGAGCGAAGATTATTAGTTATGGAGTTAATAAAAACAGCGAAGAGTAATGGAGATAACACGCCGCCATGAGGGACGCCAGCATTTACAGGGCACCAGGAGGAAAAACTTTCCTCAACACAGATGAGTTGCCGACGTCCGTACAGGTAACTTCGAAACCAGTCAACTGCCATTGGAGATACGTTAAGAGAACTCAGAACGCTAAGTAATACATCAAAATCAACGGTGTTGAAGGCATTGCTGAAGTCCAGCAACGCTAGAACTGTCAGCTTACCCTCATCCATAGCTGATCTAATGCCATCCGTAATATGAATCAGAGTAGTGGTTGTACTATGTCCAGGACGAAATCCTGATTGGAGTGGATTTAGGATCTTATTTTTGGAGAGGAAATCATTCAATTGGCGATGGATCAGGCGTTCAAGGACTTTGGACAGAAATGGAAGAATGGAAATGGGACGGAATTCAGAGAGTACAGATGCATTCGGTTTTTTCGGTATGGGAATAATGTGGGCTTCTTTCCAAGCACTAGGATAGATCCCAGAGGAGATGGAATGGTTTAGGATATGGGAAATAATGGGAAGGATTTCGTCTAGGATAGGCAGGATCATGTTACGGCTGACATTGTCACTTCCCATTGCGTTTGATGAAATAAGCGAGATGGTTCTCCTGACGTCACAAATAGAAAATTGTTTGAAAACGAAAGCAGAGCACACGGGAGTCTTAAGGGTAGAGAGATGCTTTATAGTGTTATCTTTGATCGTCCTGGAGAAATTGGACGGAGAGGAAAAGTGATGGTTCAAGGAGTTTAAATCTATAGATTTAGGAATAGGGTCTTGTTGAGGTTTACCCACTCCCAAAGTCTTAAGAAATTTCCAGACTTTAGCTGGATCTCCGTTTTCGACAGAGTTGTGGATATGACGGCGTTGAGCAATCCTACACACTTTAGTACAGTGATTCCGGATGGCTACATATTTTAGCCAGTTCGATTCATTAGGGCGCCGATTATACCTAGATTTTGCGGACGCCTTTTTAGTGAGCAGCTCTTTAATTTCGTCTGTGAGCCAAGGCGTCGGAAGGTGTTTGACTTTAATAGCTCTAACCGGTGCATGCTTATCATAGAGGGAGGTTAATTGGCAGTTTAAAAAATCCACCTTAACATCAATGCTAAAATATTATGCACTTTTGTTTTATGTTTTGTGTACCTACTTATTTATTTTATGCAACAGGCTCATTTCAATGTGTAGTCAATATGGTCAAGTTCTTAGCTACTTCTTCATATAATATTATTGAAATGATATATGTGAAGAAAGTTACCAAGGCTCATAACAGGCAAAAATGTAGCGAATACTTTCATTAAGTTTCCACCTTAAAGGTATAAAGGCATTATATTAAACAAACATCTGTGTCTATATCTATTACCTATTATTTATAAGTTTAATTCTTTACATTTACAATGTGTTACTTAGGATCATACTCAGTGTCCTCAACATCTTATATTTTGATCTTATTGTTATTTTGTATAATTATCTACTCCGTGAAATGAAATGAAATGAAATTCATTTATTGGTCACGTAGGCAATTAAATAGCTCTTATGACAAGTCAATACACATAGTACTTATTTTCTATTTACAAGATATTCGTTGTAATACTTTCGTGTTTCACTAAAAATAGGCAATTCAATATGGAGTTACAATTGTGTTATTTCAAATATTTATAATTCTTACTAATAGGGGCATTACCAAAAGAAGGTTAATTCCTATCCTAAGGTCTTCTCGGAATTGGAGCAACAAACTTAGGAACAAGTATGACGATATAAGAAGACTAGACTTAGTGAAGTTTTAAAAATGAATACCTAACTAACCTTTTATAAATAAAACAATCATATTATGCACTATTGTTGTATGTTTTGTGTACTTACTTATTTATTTAATGCACAGGCTCATTTCAATGTATAGTCGATGTGGGCAAGTTCTCAGCTAGTTGTTCATATTATGTGATCAAAATGATATATGTGAAGAAAGTTACCTAGGCTTTTTACGAGCAAAAATGTAGCGAATACATTCATAAAGTTTCCACCTTAAAGGTATAAAGGGATCATATTAAACAAATGTCCGTGTCTATATCTATTACTTATTTATGAGTTTATTTCTTTACATTCGTTGACGAGTGGCATCCGTATAAATTTGTTTGTTGTTGTTGTTATGTCAATTGTCAAACAAAAAATGGCTACGTTCGGAAATATAAATGCTTAATTGCTTGAAATGATTTTTTAAAATTTACATCAATTTTTATTAATACTTTTTTTGCGTCATAATTCATTTTCATAACCTTTAACATGTCTTTAAGGCATGCTATAGGCTTTTTATTATTTTATGATAATAATATATTTTTTTACAAACACGGTGAATGATAATTCCGCACGAATCATTAAATAATATTCATTCATTGCCATAGGTTATCTGTGAGTATCGTATCGTATTAATCAAGAGTTTACGAGAGTATGGTTAAACGGTTCATGCTGCCGCCAAATATAGTTATCGAGTAGTAATAGTAAAGTAATGATTGTTACTATACTATTACTATACGATACTTCAAAATGTTCCGGCTAGGGGTACAGTCGATATCATTACCGCGACTCATCAACACATATACCATAAGTTCGGACAATAAACCGTCGGTATAACAAAATCTTTCGTTGTCAATAACTTGGTGTAGCACCTTAACCCTACATCAATTTGGTCCTTCGAGCCACTGAAGGCGGGACGTATTTCGGGAGTGTTTCAGGAATTCGGTGACACGTGCAGTCGTCACGCCACGTAAGTGACCAGCGCCTTTGGTGAGTCATTTTCATCTGATTTTTAACCATGTCAACTACGATGGAACATCTGCTTGCCACCCAGAGCCAACTCATGAACGCTATGGAGTCCCTTTTGAAAAACTTCAAAAAGGACGGCGCCGATCGGAAAACCTCGACCTATATCAAAAAAAGGCTGAGCTCGTTAGAATCTTATTGGCAGGAGTTTCAAAGTAATCACATAAAACTGTGCGATTTCGAAGACAAATCACACGAATACTTTGTCAGCAATTTGTATCAAAATACATCAGAATTTTATATTGACACGAGAGCATATATACAAAATTATTTACCCTCTGACACAAAAACGGAGGAAAAACACTTTTTACGCCCCACCACGGGGTCCTTAGAGCAGGTTATACCTCGAGCCGGGACATCAAGCAATAGGCCATTAACGCCGTGTTCCGAATCTGAGGTGCCACGCAGTGCAGTTGAGCAGAAAACGAGTAGCAAACTCTATGAGATGCTCCGAAAACAGAAGAGTAATTTCAAAGCGTTTTCACGGACAATCAGCAATATAAATCTTGAAAATATTTCCGACAAATGGGAATTCGAGGACGTATTGAGGACCGTGCAAAATCGTTGGCAAATTATTGACACCTTACATTGGGATATTAATAGCGAGCTTTGCGAAGACAATATTGAGTACGAGCAAGCATTTACTCAATATGAACAGCAGTTTCATGACGTAAAAAGGCGAATTATCAAAAAGATGTCATCCCAAAACTTCAGGGAAAGATCAACACCTCAAACAGATATACCAACGTTCACTGGAAACTATCAACAGTGGGTGTCATTCAAGGATCTTAACGTTGAAGCAATACACAACAACCGATCCCTATCAAATGCGCAAAAATTGCAGTTTCTCAAGGGAAAACTTCGAGGCGAAGCAGAAAGATTGGTACAACATTTACCAATCAGCTCAGAAAATTATGACGTTTGCTGGGAGATTTTAAACATAAGATACAACAACAAAAAATTAATCTTCAACACCCACGTCAATATTCTTATGAGTTTGCCAGCCATTCAAATACAATCGGCTGCAGCGATCAAGAAAATATTTGATACCACAAACGAATGCCTCAATGCAATAAAGGCGCTTGGTGTCGACGTCACTACCTGGGATCCGCTTATAGTATTTATAATAGCTACCAAACTTGATGCGGACTCCCACATCGATTACATCGATCTTTAAAGAGCCCACGAGAATTGCCAAATCTCGAAGATCTTTTGGTATTCCTGGAAAATAAATTTACTGCATTGGAAACATCTCGTCGTAAGCCAGAATACGCAAAACCTCAACAACAGCAAGACTCAATAAAGGAGAATAAGAAAACACATTATTTCAAATCATTCACGAGTCAAAAAATTAGCCCAAGTCAAAGACCTCATAATAAATAAATAAATAAATAAAAATAAAAAGCCTTTTTATTTCTTACTTTTACATTACATTATCTTAAAATAACGGGTTAGTCTATACAATTCTTAAATCTATTTAATCTATTGTTAGTGTTTTAATTTTATATCAATTATGTAAGAACCCCAGAATGGGTAAAGGCCTCCTCCAAAGATGCCCATTTGTCTCTATCCTGTGCTATTTGAGTCCAGTTTGGACCGGCTAGTTTTATGATTTCGTCTTCCCAGCGTGTTAGAGGTCTCCCTCTATTCCTTTTGTCTTGTGGGCCTTTCCACGTCGTCACTATTTTTGTCCAGCGCTTATCTGACAGTCTAGCGACATGGCCAGCCCATTTCCATTTCAGTTTTTGTGCATAGTTCAAGACATTGGTTGCTTTCGTGATCGCTCTTATTTTGGAATGGCGTATTTTATCGGATCGCTTTATTTTTAGCATGCTTCGCTCTATTCCTCGTTGAC
The DNA here is from genome assembly GCA_949752805.1 of Deilephila elpenor. NCBI lineage: Eukaryota > Metazoa > Arthropoda > Insecta > Lepidoptera > Sphingidae > Deilephila > Deilephila elpenor. Next base: position 560,328 of record OX457095.1, read on the forward strand.
AAGTATTTATCTTATGAATTGCTTTGCTCGTAAATTTCCATGTCTGGCATGCGTATGTTAAACTTGGTAGGAGACATGAATTCATGACTTTTGTTTTCACATATATTGGTAAATCACCTTTGAAAATTTCCTTCATATTTATTTATTTATTTATTTATTTAAAAACTTATTGTACACCAGTGAACAAAAAAAAAAGAATTTAACAAAAATGAACAAAAAGTAAAAAAGTATACAATGGCGGCCTTATCGCTCCAGGCGATCTCTTCCAGGCAACCTACCATAGGATGGATAAGACAGAACGACAAATTGGGGGAATCATGAGGTGTACGAGAAAAAAAAAAGTAATAAATAAAATTCAGGAAAAAATAATTCTATTCTACTAAAAAAAAATATATATATATATATATATAAATTTAACAAGAATAACACAATACATATATTTGCATATATAAATACATATAATAAACCCTATATAATATTATATGCATCAACACATTACATCAAAGCAAGAAAATATAATAAAAAGAATACACTACGCTATGTCTTCAGGTATGTAAGGAGAAATAATGCTCCTTTAGCAATCTTTTAAATATAGGCAGGGACTTTGCCCGCCGCACTGAGACAGGTAATGCATTCCAAAGTCTAGCAGCTTGAGTGGTGAAAGATTTATCAAAGAAAGCAGTGGAATGCGCTGGAATTTGCAGTGTTAAGTTCTCTGATGACCTCAGGGACCTTGAATGTGTATTATGAAGAAATAGAAATCGGTTTTTGAGGTACGAAGGAGAGAGAGGATTAAAAAGTATAGAGTAAAGAAGGGAAAGAATATGTGTATTCATATTCATACTCCAGTATTTATTCCATGTTTGTTGTACTCTTCTTTCTATTTCCAGTTCATTATTTTTTCTGTTAAAGCTTATAATTTTTCCGAGATAGACGTATTTTTCTGTGTATTCTAGTGGATTACCATCAACTGTTATTGGTATCTTCCAGCTATTTGTCATGGTCATAGTCTTCGTCAAATTTATTTCCAGTCCAACCTTGTTACTCGCTTGGTGTAATGATTCAGTCATAATTTGTAACTGTGAGCTCGTCTCTGCTAGCAGTACTAGGTCGTCCGCGAATCTTAGATGATTTAAGAAAGTGCCTTTTATGTAAAGGCCTATTTCGCTCCAGTCTAGTTGGCTAAATATATTCTCGAGGATGGCAATAAATATTTTTGGCGATATTGGATCGCCCTGTCTCACTCCTCTTTGTATAGGGAAGCTGTCGCCGAGAGATTCTAATTTTATTTTGCCTGTGTTGTTTTTGTAGATACTTTTGATGACATCTATATAGACTTTGTTTACTCCTTGCTTTCTTAGGCTCTCCCATATACTATTATGTGACACCGTATCAAAAGCTTTTCGGTAATCAATAAAAGCGAGATATAGGGGTCTCTGTTGTTCTTGGTATTTTTCAATAATTAATTCAAGAGTGTGGATATGGTCGATGGTTGAGAAACCTTTTCTGAAACCGGCTTGCTCTACTGGTTGTTTTTCTTCCAATGTCATACTAATCCTTGTATTTAAAATAGCAGAGAAGAGTTTATAAAGGCTTGGTAACAGGCTTATTGGTCTATAGTTGTTAACATCTCTTGGGTCTCCTTTTTTGTAGATCAATATAATATTGGATTCAGACCATTCTAAAGGGGTTATAGAGTTTTGTAATATCATATTGAATAGAGTAGCTAGCGGAGTAGCTAAAATGGTGCTTCCTATTTTCAATGCTTCATTTGTTATATAATCCGATCCTGGGCTTTTTTCTAGTTTTAGTTTGTTTATTTCTGTCATGATTTCATCTTCATTTATTGGAATGAAACATTTTTGTGTGTCAGTTCTTGTGTTAATAGTAATTGATTTACTTTGAGTCTTGTTACTGTATAATTTTTTATAGAATTCGGTTGCCGTTTTAATAATATCAGTACGTTTGTTTAGGTCTTTATCCAGCTTTCTCAAGCCTTCTATCCAGCCTTTATTTGTTTTTAGTTCCTTGTAGGCTTTTTTTGCACTTCCAGTATTATGTAAATGTTTCTCTATGATATCTTTTCTGTATTTTGTGTAGTCTCTTCTTATATATTTATTAACCAGCTTGTACAGTGCAGAGAGTTCGTTTTTCATAGACCGCGATTTGTTATTAGTTTTTTGCAATTCTTTTCTTCTGTGTAGGAGCTTTACTGTATTCTCTGATAATATTTTATGACGCTTTTGTTCTTTTTTCTTAGCTCTGCTTTCTCTTAAGCTTTGAGTTATGGCATTTTTTATCTTTTCGTAATAGGACTGAATCGAAGTGTTGCTTTCAGTGTCATGTTGGCCATATATGCACGAATTTAAGGCTTCCTTAAAATACATTATTTCGTCTTTATTGACGAGTTGTCTTGTTTGTTTATCTGTGAATTTGGATCTACTTATTTTTAGGTTGGAAAGTTTTACTTTTGCCCTGATTGCTTTGTGGTCTGATGGGTAGTTTAGGTTTATCGTTCCAATATTTTGAAATATTTTTGGCTGATTTGACAATATGTAATCAATCTCATTTTTATGAAGTCCGTTAGGAGAACACCAAGTCCATCTTCGGTTAGTCCTTTTTTTGAAACATGAGTTTATGACCGTTAGTTTATGTTCAAAAGCGAAGTCTACTAATCTCTGTCCTCTTTTGTTTCGTTCTCCAAAACCATATTGTTTAATAATCAGGTTTTCATTTTCTTTAGGAATTCCAATTTTCGCATTAAAGTCACCCATCAGAATAATGGATTTATGGGTTTTTTCCATTGCTTTATTAATTGTGCTGTAAAATGTTTCTATGTCCTCTTCACTTGATACTTCTGTGGGTGCATACACTTGTATAATGGATAGTTTGTAACCATGAATATTCATATTTAATAGAGCAACGCGTTCTGTTATGCCATTAAAACTCTCTACACTACTTTTTAGAGATTTGTTTATTATAAAGCCTACTCCATATTTGCCTGGTGTACTTCCTATGTAGCAGAGTATAAAGTTTTTGTATTCTTCTATTTTGTTGCCTAGTCGTCTCATTTCCGAGATTCCTATGATATCGTAGTTAATTTCCTGTAATGACTCTTCTAGTTCTAATAGGCGTTCATGTGTTGATAAAGTTCTGACATTATAGGTTAAAATTTGCAATTGGTATGTTTCTGTTTTTTCTTTTCTTATTGATAGTATAGTATTCTTTGGAGGGTTTTGGTCGGTTTCTTCCACGGTGACCAGTCGGCTTGGAAGATGAGTTATTTTTTTCGTTTTACATTGTTTTTTTATGAGATCATTGTGGGAGGAGGGGCATAATTGCTACGCGTTCGGGTCTTTTCCTTCTTGATTTTTATTGTTACTCTCAGTACATTTTTTATTAACTAAAAAATTAAGCATGCCTGGTTTAATTACTCCTTCTGAGACGCTGTTGGATCTTTTGGCTTGTGGGTTGGATGTTTGTATTTTATTCTTTTTATTAGCATGTGTATTTATGTTTTCTTTTGGTAATACAACATTTTCTGGTGATACAGGTAGTTTTCTTTTTGTATTGTTTTTAGATATTATTAGCTTATCATATTTGATCACAGCTGTGTTTCCCTTTTCTCTCTCCAGCTTCAGCTGTTCCTGTGATTCCTTCCTTTTTTCAAGTACATATTTTGGGTAGTCTTCTTTTAAATAGTATTGAGTATCTTTTAATTTTACCTGCTGTTTGAAAATTTTGATTTTTAAGCCCAGAGTAGAAAAAGTTACTACTATAGGTCGTGGTCTTTCTCCTTTTTTTCCGACTCTTTTAACTTCTTGTATATTATTATAATTTACTTTTATAAGCAGATATTGTTCCATCCATTGTATAATATTATTCTCTAAATTTTCATATGATACCTCGGTTTCTTCTATGCCGAAAAAGACTATGTTTCTATTTCTTGCTTGTTTTTCCAAAAAGTAGATTCTCTTTTCCTGATTTTCGACTAGCTCTGAGTTTTTCATGCTTTTCTTCCCAGATCCAAAGTTTTTCGTCGAGTAATTTGTTGAAATTTTGAGTTACTTAAAGACCTCATAATATAAACAAAAATAACTCTAAGTATGCGGTTTGTAATGAGGACAAAGATCACGGCATTTTTAATTGCTCATCATTTTTAGCTATGCAACCAAACGCAAGATATGATGTTATTAAAAGGTTGTTGCTATGCACAAATTGCCTTCATTTTCATAGCAACAAAAGATGCACATCCAACAAAAAATGCCGTAAGTGCGAAGGAGACCACAATACCTTGCTCCATGATGCAGACATGTGGGCTACTTCGAAACAGGATATCAGTAGCTCAAGTCAAGGTCCTTTAAAAAGCCATGTCCTGCAGGAAGAAACAGGAGAAATCCTTTTAGCTACAGCTTTAATAAACGTAAGAAGTGCCGATGGAACTCACCAGCTCTTAAGAGCGTTAGTTGATCAAGGATCTCAAACTTCCCTGATCACAGAGCAGGCCGCGGACTTGTTAGGCTTAAAGCGTAAGGGATACGTAGCAGTTTTCGTCTGCATGGCGACAAAGGCCGTACACCTCGAACTTGTGTCCGATTTAACTTCGTCATCATTTTTAGCGGCGTTACGTAGACTTTGTGCACGAAGAGGTACGCCCGGACATATATACAGCGTCAATGGCACAAATTTTGTCGGAGCAAATACAATCTTAAATGCAGAACATAAAAGATTATTGTCAACATTTTCCGATGCGTTCATGACAGAAGTCAGCCAAATGAAAATTCATTGGCACTTCAACGCTCCATCTTGGCCCAGTGCAGGCGGACTATGGGAAGCTGCGGTCAAAATTCTGAAATACCACCTACGCAGAGTAGTAGAGTAACGTTTGAAGAATTCTCAACAGTACTGTCGCAATTGGAAGCGTGTTTGAATTCTCGACCTCTCTGCGCAATTAGTGAAGATTCAAACGACATAAATTTTTTGACACCTGCACATTTCTTAGCCTCTGGGCCGGTACTCACTATTTACGAGACAGAAAAGGATGAAAGGACCCGCTGGTACTTAACTCAGAAGATATATAGGGATACATGGAAAAGGTGGTACCAGGAATACCTCACGCAACTTACAACCAGAAGTAAATGGAGAAATGCGCAGCCTAGTATCTGTTTAAACGATATTGTCATCATACACGAAGACAATCTACCACCAGGCAAATGGGCTCTTGGTCGGGTCATCGAACTTCACCCGGGAAAGGACGGATACGTCCGAGTCGTCAGCATTAAGACGAAGAGTGGAGTTCTCAAACGGCCAATAGTCAAATTGTCTATACTACCGGTGAACGATAAAGATCAGCAATCTCTTCAACAAAAACAAGCCGAAATGTCCAAGCTTCGTCCAACTGAATCAAACCTGAAACTAAAATCTAATAAAAAGAGCGTAACTCGTCAGTCATTTTCAACATTGATGATGTTAAATGTAACACAAGCAGCCCACAGAACATATGACATAACAAAACTTCAAAATAACAACAGTATTTACTTTGAAGAGTTTTTCAACATGCGAATCATTCAAGACAAATGGAACCTCGTAGTTTTTTATGACTTGGCACCTTATTGGAAAGGTAACAAATTATTAAATACATACAAAAAATACCTAGAAGGTTTATGTTTCAAGCTTATCCAGAAATCTCACTGTGACACGATAACACTTCAGTTGCGTCACAGTTTCTCGGAACTTGAATACTACGACAGTTTACTACAGAGTCAAGGTTTCGATGGGGTACGACCGCGCAAACGACGTGGTCTAATAAACGGCGTCGGATACATTGCAAATAGTATTTTTGGAGTTTTAGACGAACGTTTCGCCGCGCAATACGAACAAGATATAAACAAAATAAGAATTAATGAACAGCATTTAGTCACTCTCTGGAAAAATCACACATCAATCATTGAATCAGAAAATAATTTATTACGAAGAATAGAGCACACAATGGAATCTCAGTACACGACCTTTAAAGAACATTTGCGTACATTGGAAAGCGCCACAAACACTCTCGGTGAAGAGGTAAGACAATTAGAAGTGTTAAATGAATTCATGGCCATAAGTATGATTGCAAATAACGTCCTCAATCATTTAAAAAACATTCAAGATACACTGCTGGATACGCTTACTAACTTGCGACAGTTCAATATGCATCTGATAACCCCAGATCAATTACGCAAGGAACTCAGTATCATCTCCAGTCAGCTACCTACAGACGCCGCCCTGCCTATCGAGAATATTCAAACTGACCTATCAAAATTATATAAAATCCTGAAAGTCAAAGCTCGCATGATGCAACGCTACTTTATTTTTGAAATACCCATTCCATTGGTGAATAGAGATAGTTTTGATTTATACAAAACATATCCGGTGCCTCAGCAAAAGGGAAGTACAAGCGTAACGATTACACCGATTTCAAATTATCTTGCATTTAACATACCTAAGGATACTTATTTAACTATTTCGGACATCGAACTTCAGAAGTGCGAGGAGCTCTATAAAACTACAAAATTATGCGAACTACAAAACCTATTTATCACCGAAAATCAGATAATAACTTTCTTTCTCCTATTTATATATCCATCCCATGGTTGCCTGTAAGAAATTACCTAGTGTGATAAGGCCGCCACTTGTACTATTATTTGTATTGTATAAGTTTACATTTGTATATGTCCATTTAGTGCAAAAAAGTATTAAATAATAATAATAATAATATTTTTTGTGTCACAAATGAACAGAGTGGTAATTGTATAACAATAATTGGCACGTGCCGAGACACGTGGACTGAACTTATAAATGTAAATAAATTTATGCTCTCGTGTTGCGACAATTGCTACCTGAGATTCATATGTAGCGATCGAGTTACAACAGAACAATTAACAGGTGTCAACATTATTGCACTTGGGAACGACTGTGTAATTAAAGGTGACTCATTCATGATTACATCACAAAGGCAACACAGAAATCAACTGAACATAACACCTGACATAGTAACAGCTGACATTGCACCCGTCAATAAGATAGTAAATCTAACGATTCCTATAATTTCCTCAAATGAAACATATAATTTCAATGAATCTTTCAAAGATATCGAACGGCAAGTTTTACAAGTCAAATCGGCTGCGGATGATTTAGAGTTAAAGGGAGCAATGACAACACATGATGTGCATCATGATGTGTAGCAGCTGTAGTCTTGTCTTGCGCTGCATACATCTTTTGGGTTGTACGACGCACCATCCCTCAACTACGACTCAGCATGAACAGCAATAGGGAGGATACATCAACCACAAGTGTGCCGCCAGGGCTTACGTTGGCGCACCGCAACAACCAGATCGAGATGACTCGATTGCCAGTCCCTCGAGTCTCTATGGGGGAAACCACGATGGCTGCTGATGCGCTTCCCATGGAAGCGCGACCAAGTGTTAGTGTTTGTGATCAGTGCAGTGTGAGTGTCAGTGAACAGTGTAACGCAGAAAACAACGTTAACGATAAATATTCTATTAGTGAATCAAATCGTGTGTCAAAGTGCACATCTCCTGTTTTTAAAAAACTAACCTTTGAGTGTTAATTATTACCTTTAATTTTAATATCGGTTGTATGTTTTGTGACGTTGTAGAATGTCACCCGGAATAGTTTAGGTCTATGGCTCAATAATCATATTGTCTATGCCAATCAACGCCTCCATTGCGCTGATTGGTCGATTCAATTCTGACAGCTAAAACGTGCGAACTGTCATCGCACGCATAAATACGCGTGTAACCTCTCTCGCGTCCTCTTTCTAAAAATAAACTGCGTGCTACCACGCGTGTTGTGTACCCGCTGGGGTGAGTGTTAAAAGTGCTAACCTGCTAACCGCTTAACCGCTTGCTTCGCAGCTTATTCTGTCCGCCGGCTTGTGAACTACCACGAGTCGCTGGCACGGAATGTAAGCGTAGTTTGCATTCCGATTTCTTGGACGCTGATTCCAGGTTCACTTCTTCACTTCAACTTTCTGCTATCTACTCTCTTCCTGCTTACGGCACGGAGCGTGCCGTGCTTGGCTTCTGCTACGCACCGCTTCCTGCCCGTGCTGCGACCGCAACTGCACCGAGCCGCTGACCTGCTCACCACTACCGGCCACGTGGCAGCCAACTTTGCCGGCGAGCTGTCGTCGGAAACCGCCACGTGCAGAAGACCGGGATCAGTGTCCACAGAAGGCCAGTGACTCTTGTTGCATAACACCAGCAACAGTACCGAGTGTAAGACGGTGATGCGAATTATTAAAGCCTGAACCACGTAATTACCCTGAGTGTCTTATTTCTACCTACTCCTATCTGCGGGCGGTCCCTAAACCCGCCGCAGTGGCGCCCAATCATTCTAATACGTGGGTTTTCGCATCACCAATTATACTCGGTACTCCACACACAGTCCGGTTGCGCAGTCTACAGCTGGGCAATCGAGCGGTTAAAAGGTTACAAATAGGGTAGTAATTTTTTTTCTTTTAAGTGAAGTGTAACGTTTGACCTTTATAGTAATTTTAAAGTAATTTGTTTGCAATTTTTTTTCCTGCTTTAACTTCTATTCGCTAAACATTTATATACTTTTTTTTCCTTAAACTTAAATTCACTAACTTTCGTAATGGGCACTCACCCTATTAAATATTTCTTACTAAACAAAAGTGAACTGAGTTACGAAGTGTTAATTCGCGGCGAGGGCCCGACTAACACAGTTCTACAACTGCGTAAGCAGATACACAATCTGTCTGTGTTGTATCCATCAGAGGACATAGACGAGTCAGGATTAGCATTTGACGTCGATTTCAATTCACTTAATGATTCTTTTAATGACCTACAATCCAAAATTTCAAACCTAGAATGTTCATACGATTCTAACATGTTTAAACGCACATCCAATCTGGAAAATCACATTTTTCACAGAGCACGTAGATTGAAACCATTGACATCTGCCGATAAAAAGTTATTGCATACATTTAACACTAATTATGAACTAATTGTCAATAAGCTAAAAAAACTTCACTCTAGTGAACAGACTATATTTAATGTACCCACATCGGTTGATAAAACAGATGTTACAACGTATTTATGCGAGCGTCCTCGAATGTCCGATTTTAAACTATTAAAATACGACGGTTCTACTTGTGTTCGAATATTTTTCATCATCATATCATTTGATGTTTTTTAGTAAAAGTAATTTGTGTATGTATATCTTTGTTTAGTATTTTGTGTATAAGTATACATGTATAATAAATGTATGTTTGTTCAATGTTAAGTATTTTTGTCTCTTTATATATTTTTTGAGTTGGTGTAAGGAAATCGTAATTGAACAAAATTTTTACTAGTTTATTTTGAGCTATTTGCAAAATCTTTAAATTTGTTTTGGCTGCAGTACCCCATAATTCTATTAGGTAGTCAATTTGTGATTTCACTAGAGAGTTATATATAATATAGCGTACCTTGCGTGGAAGGCAACGCACGGTGCTTCGTAATAATCCGGTAAGAGAAGTTAATTTAGATTTTATATTTTTAATATGTGGACCCCAATTTAATTGACTATCTATGATTAATCCAAGGTATTTTTCATGGTCTATTTTGCTAACTGGTTGGTTGTTGATCGTTAGAGGTACAATATTTTTAATTTTTTTATTCTTCGCGGCGAAAATTACATATTTAGTTTTAGCTATGTTGATAGTCAATAAATTGCACTGATACCAGACGTTCAACAGGTCAATATCATGTTGTGCGTCAACAATAACGGAGTCGAGAGAGTTACCAAAGTAAAAAAGGCAAGTATCATCCGCATACAAAGAAATGTCTCCTTTTAAACCTATATCCCTGATATTGTTTATATAAATGAGAAATAGAAGGGGTCCTAATAAAATAATTGGACCTCGCATTGAAAATCAGCGCTGCGGCACAGCATAGGCTGTACTAAAGCATTTAGCTGAATGCGGGATCCATTGTTGGCGCAGTAATAATTTTTAAGTGCTGGTATTTTATTATTGTTTTTTTTTTTTTCACCTAATGCTTTTTTAATTTTATTTTCTGTATAATACTTAATGCTTATTTTTTGTATGTTTTTTATTACTGTCCAACAATAAATTATTTCTTTCTTTCTTTCTTTCTTTCTTTCTTTCTTTCTAATATTGAGCCTTGTGGTACTCCACATGTAATTTCTTGCGATGTACTTTGATATGTATTAATTTTAACTACTTGGTAACGGTTTGTGAGATAAGATTGAAATATATTAAGTGCCGTTCTGTTAATCCCTATATCTTTAAGTTTTTTTAATAACAGTTTATGACTGACAGTATCGAATGCCTTTTTCAAGTCAATAAATACTCCGAGTGCTATTTGTTTTTTATCTATGCTAAGCTTAATTTTGGTAACTAGATCGATTGTTGCCGAAAGTGTATTTGATTTTTGTCTAAACCCATACTGTTTTTCGTACAACATTTTTTTTGACAGTAAATATGATTCAAGGCGCGTGTAAAGTACTCTTTCAAATATTTTAGATAGCACTGGTAGAACCGAGATCGGACGATAATTATTTGGATCAGTTTTGCTTCCAGCTTTATGTATTGGGGAGACTTTTGCAATTTTTAGGGTATCTGGAAAGTATCCCTGTTCTAAGCATTTGTTTATGCATCTAGTTAGATCGGTTGTGATAAGTTGTTTTAAAGATTTAATACATTTTGAGCTTATTCCGTCCAGTCCAGAACTTGAATTTGATTTAAGGTTGTTTATAATTTTTAATATTTCGTCAGTGGTTATTGGAGATAAACGAGTGAGTGTGGTGGTGCCAACATATGTGGAGCGTGCTACAGTAGTATACACTATATTATTATGATTTTTTTTTGGAATATTATTTGCTAAAGTTGATCCAATAGTGGCAAAGAAATTATTAAAGCATTCACAGATTTCTCTTTGATCGGTAATAGTTCCAATTGATGTATGAAGTTTGTTTATACTAGTTGCTTCTTTTACATTATTATAGCATAGGTTATTAATAAGGCTCCACATTTTTGCCGGGTTTTATTCACATTCACGGAATGCTTTGCAGTAATATTTACTTTTCTTGTTTTGTATGAATTGTGTTACTTGGTTCCTTTTTTGTTTGAACAGTTCTTCTTTTTCTTTATTATGAGGGTCGTTCCTATAATCTTTCCATAACATATTTCTGATATTTATTTCGTCTATAATTGATTTTTCAATCCAGTCCTGCTTAGGGGGGTTAATAATTTTATATTTTGTAATTTTACTCTTATTCATACTAGCCAATATATTCTTTTCTACATACTCCGAATCCGAATTTTCGTTAGTTTTCATAATTGCCACCATATTTTTATACAATTTATCGTAATTGAAGGCTTCGTATTGGACTCTTTTGAGGGGTTTTGTTTGGTATTTTTTTAGTTCCAAGTAGATTTGTTTGTGGTCTGACATTGGTCACTCGATAAGTGCTAAGTGAAAGTTGTCTTTAAAAAGGTTCGAACATACATGATTTTTTTTTTTTTTTAATTTTTATTCTTTACTGCACACACAAAAAAAAAAACAAAAGGCATACAATGTTTTACAGATATAAATCAAGAGTACAGTTGGCGGTCTTATCGCCCTAGGCGATTTCTTACAGACAACCTTTGGATGGATATAAGAAAAGGATAAGAATAGAGGGCAGTATAGAATTTAAAAAAAACAAAAAAAAAACAAGCTCTTATAAGGGAATAGATAAACAAATTATTTATAATCAATATATACACAATATATGATACATAATTCAATAATACACTTAATATACATACATATATAAATATTTCTATAAATAAACATACATATAAATATACATGCTAAATATAAATTACTTATTGAGACGAAAGGAGGACATAAAAACTTCTTAATGCAGCTGCTTATAGAGAAAGGTAATAGTCTTTAACCATTTTTTTGAAAGATGTCAGTGTTTGAGCTTGTCTTATGACAACTGGTAGCGCATTCCACAGTCGAACGGCTTGGACTGTATACGACTTATCCATAAAAGTCGTGGCATGCACAGGCATTTTCAGTTTCAGATTCTCCGACGACCTCAAGGACCTTGAATGAGACTCATGGAGAAATAGAAAACGCTCTTTAAGATAAGATGGAGTGAGAGGATTGAACAAGATATTGTAAAGAAGATTAAGATTATGAGCATTCCGACGAAGTCGTATGGGTAACCACTTGAGCTTAGCACGAAACTCAGAGACATGATCATATTTGCGCAGACCAAATATAAATCTAATACAGAAATTTTGAAGACGCTCAAGTTTATTAAGTTGGTCCTCGGTGAGATCAAGATAGCTGACGTCGGCATAATCAAGGATGGGGAGTAGGAGAGTTTGTGCAAGGGAAATTTTCGTGGCAATGGGGAGAAAACTGTGTAACCTCCACAAAGACCTAGCTGAGGCAAAGACCTTACGGCTAACTTCCTGGAGCTGAGGACCCCAGGTGAAACACTTGTCCATATATAAGCCAAGATTTTTTACTGTATCACTGTATGGAACAGTGATACCATCACAGGAAACAGATGGAAGTTGATCCTGATCAAGTTTCGATATCATCCTGGGGCTGCCGACAACAATGACTTGAGTCTTAGATGGATTGACCTTCAGTCCATAATCTTTACTCCATGAACATATATGTTGGATGTCAGAATTAATAGCTCCAATCGCATCAGTCATCTTGTCCAAGGATGCCCGAGTATAAATTTGCAGATCGTCAGCGTAAAGGTGGTAGGAGGAGCGAAGATTATTGGTAATAGAATTAATAAAGACAGCGAAGAGCAAAGGAGATAAAACGCCGCCCTGAGGTACACCAGCAGATACTGAGCACCAAGAGGAAAAGCATTCCTCAAAGCAGATGCGTTGCTGGCGACCATACAGGTAACTACGAAACCAATCAACTGCTGTTGGAGATATGTTAAGAGAACGCATTATGCCAAGTAAGACATCAAAATCGACGGTGTTGAAGGCATTACTGAAGTCCAGCAATGCTAAGATAGTCAGCTTGCCTTCCTCCATGCCCGACCGAATGCCATCCGCAACATGAGTTAGAGTGGTAACCGTGCTATGCCCAGGACGAAACCCCGATTGGAGAGGATTAAGGAGATTGTGTTTCGAGAGGAATTCATTCAGCTGGATATGGATTAGACGTTCAAGGACTTTGGATAGAAAGGGAAGAATGGATATAGGGCGGAAATCTGTGAGATTTGATGCATTGGATTTCTTAGGAGTTGGGATAATATGTGCTTTCTTCCAAGCAGCAGGAAAGATGCCGGAGGAAATAGAATCATTAAGGATATGGGAGATAATAGGAAGGATTTCGTCTAGGATAGGGAGAATCATATTGCGGCTGACACAGTCGCTTCCCGTCGTATTGGATGAAATGAGCATAATGGTCTTCCTAACATCACAAGCAGCAAATTGTTTAATGACGAAAGCAGAACATTCAGGAGTATTGAGGGTCGAAAGGAACTTAATAGTGTTATCTTTCATCGCCTTATCAAAGAAAGGCGATGTACAAAAATGATTGTTTAAGGAATTTAAGTTAATAGACTTACAAAAGGACTCTTGTCGAGACTTCCCCACTCCCAGTGTTTTCAGAAATTTCCAAACCGTAGCTGGATCTCCATTTTCAACAGAGTTGTGAATATGTCGGCGTTGAGCATTCCTACACACCTTACTGCAATGATTTCGGATCGAGACATACTTCTGCCAATTCAACTCATTAGGTTTACGGTTGTACCGGGACTTAGCCAACGCTTTTTTAGAAAGCAGTTCTTTGATGTCAGGTGTTAGCCAAGGAGCCGGTAGGTGTTTGAGTTTTACAGGCCGGATTGGTGCATGCTTGTTATATAGGTCAATAATTTTACCGTTAAAAATGTCAACTTTGTCATCGACATTGCTAGCAAGAAGAAGTGAACTCCAGTCAATGTTGCCGGCATCTTTGCGAAGATCAACAATATTCATACCCCGAAAATTTCTTTGCAGGAGGATTTTGGGTAGGGCTTTAGGAGGACGGAAACGATAAGACAGGAATAGCAGGTCATGGGAAGAGAAAGCATCAGCAGGATATTGTCCATGCTTAGACACACGGTTTAAGGAGGAAACAAAGATAAGGTCTAGGAGAGAAGGGGAACAGTTAGGAGCGTGGTGGGTCGCTGAGAGTGGTAGAATGGAAAGATTACAGGATTTAATAGTATTAATAAGGGAACTTGAACGACGGTCATTTTTAAGGAGACAGGTATTAAAATCACCCATGATTATGGTTTGACTGTACATAGGAACAAGATTTTCAAGGATAATTTCAATAGAAGAGAAGAAGTTAATGTGAAGCGAGGGACAATAATATACACCGAGTAGAACTTTTTTTAGGGAGAATTCCACCTCCAGAAAAAGATGCTCACCAGCATCAGATGGTGGGGGTTGCGGAGATACGCTAACTATCTTATAACGGAATTGAGTTCGTAAATAAATAGCAACTCCGCCTCCACCACGCGATGTACGATCGTTTCTGATGAGGTGGAACCCCGGAAGTGAGTAAGCGGAAGAGGAGAGGCATGGTTTCAACCAAGATTCAGACACTAAGATAGCATGGATATGATTACAGTCAAAACTAGCCAGCATATCTGGGAAATGAGCCGGAATACTCTGGGCATTGAGATGTACTACATTAAAGTTCCTGGGGACATCGGAGAACTGAGACGTAAGATTATCAGCAAGTGATGGAACACTGACGAAACTATCATCACTGCACACTGAGTAGTACTCACTGTCACTACTATCAAATTGCAAAGACATCTCATTAAGTAACTAAAAAAAATATAATAATAATATGTATAAGTAAAATCCTAAACTAAAAATAAAGTTATAGCTGTAATATATTAAATTTGAAAAGTTGTAAAAGTAAAATCTGACGAAATGACACAAAATATATTAACAATAAAACAATACAAATCATCCATCTGCCGGTTGTGTTAACAAAAACTGTCTTATTAAGATGTAAGTAAACATGAATATTAAATAAATATAACTAAAAGCAAGTAAAAGATACAAAATAATCTAAAAGAGAGAAAAAAAAAATACATAAAAACAGAGTTAAAGTTAAAAAGTTTAAATAAGACAAATATATCAATATTAAAAACACTGCCAGTCCAGTCAACTAAGTACAAAGTTACCCCAAGTGAATGAGACAAAATGACTAACTATAATGAGGAATAACTAAACGCTGTCAAGAAGTGACATATGTCAGATTAGGTTAGTGACCAAAGTTATTACAATCATCAACAAACCACAACAAACATAATAATGTTAAATAATTATGAGGGTGACTTTAACATGGTTTTTAGTATAAACAGTAACATGAAACATCACAAACAAAAAGTTCTAACTAAAACGACGTGTTACCTGGACTAGTCAAGCGATAAGGAAACAATATGAAAGACACACTTCACTTCTTTGCAGCAACAGCCCGTCGAGTTTTGGGCACTACTATGGCTTTTTTCGCTGGGCTCGGCTTTGCAGGGGTGTCCACAGCAATCTGGCCAAGCAGAGTGAGCGACACCACTCGATGCCGGACGCCCGAACTGATGACGAAGACATTACCATCCCGGGTCCACGAATTAGCCACACCGAATTTCTCTCGCGCCGCTATAAATATGTCGTGCCTGGACTTAGTGGGGAACTCGGAGAGGGTAATACCAGAGCCCTTCAACTTCGTCTTGCCAAACCAAAGCTTGTCTCGCATTGCTGCATCCCGTAGTTTGACAAGCATGGGTCGAGGCTTTTTAGAGGATGATGGTCGGCCCATTCTGTGGCTTCGTTGTATGTCGCCAATAGAAAACTCGGTTACACCCAAGCGTTGCCTCACAACATCCACCACAATCTGTGAGGTATCTTCATTTGCCGCTTCAGCAACTCCGTGAAACAGTATGATTTTTCGGCGCCTCTGCATTTCCATTGTATCCACGGTATATGTTAAAGTTTCTACTTGCTGCTGGATGAGACTGAGAGCCTGAGTGATGAAAGCTCGAAAGGTAGTGAACTCAGCAGCCAAATCTGTAGAGCTTGTTGGAGATGCATTCCCAGAAGATTTATTGAGGTCTGATTCAAAGGCTGCCATCCTTTGGTGGAATTCAGTCTTCAATTCTTCGATGGATGCTTTAAGTCCTGACTCCATAGTGTAGTGGTGCAGCGAAGAAGCAAACAAGTGTTGTGATGCGAACAGGTGAAGTGGTGTGACAGAAGAAGGAAAAAGATTTTAAAATCAATAAAAATTGCAGAGCAAATATTTTTCCACTGGCCTATACAACTACCCACACGGAAAAAAAAAAAAAAAAAAAAAAAAAGATCTATGATAGTTTTCGTTTTATTTGTCTCTCGAGTGCAAAATTGTATATCTGTTTTATTAAGTATTGTTAAGTCATTTTCTTCTAGAGTTTCTTTATATTTTAATACTACTTGATCTGTATTTAATAGATTAATATTACAATCGCCAAAAACTAATATCCTCTTCTTATTGTTTAGCTGCATTGGATAAATGTCAAGAAATTGTTTAATATTTGTATATTCTGGTTTTATATATATAGCCCCTATATTGAAAGCGTAGTTTTCTAGGTGGATCCAGACGTAGTGGTTATCATTGTGGTGCTTTTCTTCGATTAGCGTATGTTTTAAACTGTTGTATGCAAAAATTGAAACTCCACCGCCTCTTACATTAGGTCTGAAGTTATAATAATGTGTATAACCTGGAATCTGGAATTGTTTAGCTTCGTCATCTGATTTTAACCATGTCTCGGTTAAAACGATTAAGTGCAGCAGTTTACAAAAAGACTGTATGATGCATTTCAATTCATCGAATTTCCCTGGCTTTACAATACTTCGCACGTTGGCATACAAACATCTCAGTGAGCTTTTGCTAGTACTAATTTTAGAGTGATTTTCAACAATTTGATAGGTAATATTTGTTGCAGGAACATCTTTAGTGGTTGTGCTTGTTAATTGGAGTTTTTTGGTGCAGCTTCAGTTATTTTAGGTATGCCTTTGACATATTTTATAACGAGGTTATTTTCTCCTTTGTTTTTTCGTTTTTCATATTCTTTTTTCACATTCTCTAAGTAGGCTCTTTGTTGAGGTATCTGATCTGAGTATATTTTTATTGTTTTATCCTGTAGGTTATTTTTTTGACGTAGTATGGATTTAGCTAAATCTGTTGATTGGAAGCACACTTTAAGTGGGCGTGATTTATTTGGAATATACTTTCCGAGACGAAGCAAGCTCTGAGGTTCAGGGCAAAGTGGATTAATCAGAGCAACTACTTTGTTTACTTCTTTTTTGTCTAACTCCTTCCTTTCGTCTCGGTTATTAGCTTTTGGTTCAGGTACTCCGATTATGATGATATTCTTGCTTCTTATGTTACGCTCATTTATTTCTACCAACAATTTTTCCTGAACTTCATCTTTCAGACACTGAGATGAAGCTGAGGGAGTTGATTTTATGGTATTGATATCTGCCTCTAGCGCTTCAATTTTTTTATCTGTTGCAAATATATTCTCAAATAAGTTGCTAACGTCATTCTTAATTTTGTTTTGTTCCGTAGCAAAACTTTCTGATGTCGTTTTAATATCGTTGATTGATTTGTTTCTTTATAGTGGTAACATCTGCTGATATTTTTGCAATAAATTCATTTTGGTTTGTAGTTATTGCCATCATTTCAGTCATTTGTTTTCTCAATTCACCCAGTTCGGTTTTCACGTCATCATCCAAGTGTTTTCGCTTATTGCGGAGCGAAACATGTCCACTCGTATCGGATTGTATGCAGCAAGACAAGTTTGGCTGTGATCCACTAAGTTTATTAGCGATGCCGCTTCCAGTTGATGAGCGAAGTATGCTCATGTTGATCTATGTTTTTTTTTCTTTTTTTTAAACTGGCACGGCATAGTGACTGCATTGCACCTGATGGTAAGTGCTAATGCCGTCCAGATAGAGTATCGAATGGTATCAAACGGTAGTCTCATACCATTCGATACAATCATGCCGGCCCGCTGAGATGCCTCTTCACGCTACGGCGGAAGGACCCAGGATTATAGGAAGGAGGGAACACGTGCGATGGCAAACCGTTCCACAGCTTGACTGAAACAGTAACAGTAACAGTAACAGTACGGCAGAAAAAAGAATTAGAGAACCTTTTGGTTCGCGCCGAAATGGATTGAACAGTCAAGCTATGGCTCCGCAAACCAGCACGCGTGGTTCTGTTAAGGAAAGGAGAGGAGGGGATTAAATTGAACAATTCCTCAGAGCATTCGCCATGATACAGACGGTAGAACACGCTTAGAGAGGCGACATCCCTCCGTAACTGTAGCGACTCTAAGTTGCCCGTAATGTCTGCATCATTCACAATGCGGATGGCCCGCCGCTGCAACCCATCCAAGGCATCGAGTAAGTACTGGGCGGATCCATCCCAGAGGTGCGAACAGTATTCCATACCCGGCCGAACCTGCGCTTTATACAAGCGGTAGAGTTGACCGGGCGCGAAAAACCGTCGCACCTTGTTCAGGATCCCAACCCTGCGGGAAATGGCAGATATTACGCCCTCGATGTGATTCCTTGGATTAAGATCACAACGGATATCCACACCAAGGATACTCAGGTCATTCCGCATTGAGAGGGGAATACCCTGAAGAATGGGGAGGGGAGAGAACGGGGATTTTTTGCACGTGAACGCACACACCTGGGTTTTCCTGGCATTGAACTCAACCATATTCCTGGAGCCCAATGTAGAAATGAGGTCCAGGGACCGATTGAGCTCAATGACAAGATCCTCGCGCCCACTCACAGTGTCGACCCGGCAACCTGGGGACCCATGGCAGTATCGCCCATGAACCGTGCTGTCATCTGCATAGCAATTAATGTTGCCAAGTGACAACATATCATTGATATGCAGAATAAACAGGGTGGGCGACAGCACCGAGCCCTGCGGAACTCCGGCATTTACCGACATGAGCGCCGAAGCGTGTCCGTCAACGACAACACGCATTCTACGCCCATGCAGAAAGCCAGAAATCCACGAACACAAGTTGCCGGGCAGACCGTATGCCGGAAGCTTGGATAGGAGACCACGGTGCCAGACCCTATCAAACGCCTTGGCTATGTCGAGGCTCACAGCAAGAGCCTCGCCACGCCGGTCAATCGCCTCACCCCAGCGATGCAGGACAAACGCCAGAAGATCACCCGTTGATCGGTTGTGACGGAATCCGTACTGTCTGTCACTGATCAACGAGTGATCCTCCAGGTAGCGGACCAATTGAGCGTTTATGATCCGCTCCATGACCTTACACATCACTGAGGTGATAGCGATAGGGCGATAATTGGTAGGGTCTGACCGATCACCCTTTTTGGGGATCGGTTGCACATTGGCCTCCCTCCAAGATTCCGGCACAACACCTGTGCGGTAGGACACTCGGTAGAGGCGTGTCAGTGCAGGAGACAACTCCGCTGCGCAACTCCTTAAAACCACCGCCGGTATTCCATCCGGACCACTGGCTTTCCGCACATCGAGAGACCGTAGCTCACGCCGCACGTCGCACTGCCTGATGAGAATATCCGCCATTGAGGATCCGCAATCAGGCAGCACCGGCGGGGGCCGGGAACCACAGTCCTCGAGGCGGGAATTAGCCGCAGAGATTTGCCAGTTGCCAGTAAGGCGGCTTTCTCTTGCGGCTTGTGGGCCAGCGAACCTTCCGGGTACCTCAGCGGTGGCAGTGCTGGACGGCAGAAGTTAGACTGGACGGCCCTGGCCAAACTCCAATAAGCACGACTGCTAGTTGGGTGATTGGCCAACGCACGCCCAATCCTGCAAACGCGCTGGGCATCCGCTCTAACGTAGGCCTTCATGCAGGCCTTGGCGGCTCGATTATAGGCTTCCTTGAGGGAACTGATATTAGGATCCTTGTTAGCGCGACCCCTGATCCAAGCGCGATACGCCGCCTGTTTGACACCGACAGCATCGGCGCATGCCCGATTGAACCAGGAGCGTCCACGGCCCTTACTGGCGATCTCAGAGGAAGGAATATAATATTCCATTCCTAGTCTGATTTCGTCAGCAATAGCGTTGGCACTCGCAGAAGGATCTTTTCCCTCAAAGCAGCGCTGCCGCCAAGGGATAGATGCGAAATATTCCCGCATACCATCCCAATCCGCCGACGAGTAATGCCAGACCCTTCGCTTAACCTGCACGGGACGTGGAGGAGAAGCGAACGGTACCGACGACCGAACCAGGCAGTGATCGGAAGTGCCCAGAGGAGCACTAACGGTCACACTATACCCGGCCGGGTGACTCGCCAGCAGAAGGTCCAGCAGAGAAGGCGCATGACTCGCCACATCCGGGATCCTGGTGGGCTGGTTCACCAGTTGTGACAAGTCATGTGTCAGAGCGAATGCATGGGCAGCTCTGCCAGCATGATCGGTCTTGGAGGAGCCCAACCACAACTCATGATGTGCATTAAAATCCCCCAAGACCACCATTTCCGCTGACGGGAACTGCACCTGCGCGTCATCTGCCGCCTGGCTAAGGTACCTGAACAGCCGAGTCGTCTCATCGTCCCCGTTGTGTGACCTGTAGAGGCACACGTAGATGCGGCTCAGAGAACCAAGATCCACGTGCACCCACAGTGCGGAGAAGGAGGGGTCCTCCATGCAGCGCAGACGGCGACAGCAGACGTCCGACCGAACATACAAGCATACCCCGGCTTTTGGCTTGAAGTTTCCTTCAAGTGAATAACCGGGGTACATCAGGTAAGAATTGTCGGCCGGACAACGAATCTGCGTCTCCGTCAAGAAGAGCAAAGCAGGCCGGGCCGTCTCAAGGTGGTGGTGGACGGCATTAATGTTTGTATCGAGTCCGCGGATGTTGGCGAACTCCATAGTGAACGCGGTGGTGGGGTTATACACCGCTGAAGGACCTGCTTTCTTTGTTGTGTTTCTTTAGACTCTTCTGTGACGTATGACGTATGACCGGTGCCGGAGCGAGATAAAAATGTTTTACTCTCTCTTTCCACCAATGATGCAGCGGTAAACACAGTGTTCGCACATTCAAATATGTCACGTATTTTATACAGCGTATGGATAAAATTAAATTGTGTACTAGATTTTAATAAAACAAATTGCGACACGTCTACTTCGTACTATTGCCCACGGCACACTGATGTTGTGATATTACTTCTAAAAGTGTAAATTTTGATAAGGAAGGTTGGGAACAATGGCTTTCCACTATTAAAATCTTTTTTTTCTACATATAACATCAAATCAATCTGGGAATGTAAACCGGAGAATGATTCTCGTCCTTATGTTAACGTAAATATCGGTGAAATTTCTTTTTGTGCTTTGTTGGATTCTGGTTCTTCAGTGACTATACTAGGGAACGATTCACATAAACTATTATTGTCAGCTGGTTTTAACCCTTAGTTACTCGCACGAAGAAAATCACACAACTGCTCGCATGGGGTCATCAGTGACCCCAACTTTCTATGATGATTTCTAATGTTATTATGTAGGAAAGAAATAATAAAATAACGTATTGTTAAAATACAGTATTTATTCAGAAATTTTAAGTTTTAACTGATGTACACATTTAAACGAACTCGTCCAAAATCGCAAAATAAGATTCTTCTGAAAAAAAGACCAACAAATAGGCATTTTGAGTTGAACAGTAGTTATGTATTAGTTCTTATAACTAATCAGCATCTTCGTGATCATAGTTCTGTTAATGAACCTTAAAATGGTTATAGCATATGAATTTACTACATTTCATGCATTTGTTTGGTACTCTTTGGTCATCATGTCATCATCATAATGACCATGACGACCATGATGACCATGACGTTCGCAGTCAATGATTTCAACCTCATTATTCTTTGAATCCCAGCCTCTAACAAACTGCACTTCCTAAGACACCTCATCCAGCCAACGTAAATATTTTTTTCTTTTCTATCCATAGCCCAAATGTACAACAGTAAAAATATGAAAATAATAAAAAAACATGTATTTGTGCAGTACATAATACATTTTATATGAAAAAAGTCATTAAAATATTATTGTAGTAAACGTAATACACTTAACATATAAAATACAATAAGAAAACTCATTACATATCATAAATACATAAACTTGCGTCGCACAAAAAAAGTAACGTAATTACTCGCATGGGGTCACGCACCAAGACTGCAGCGACGCACTTTTGACCCTTGACGTCCTGTTTTACACTAAAATGACAAATTTGGTGCGAATACGGAAGCTACTGTTAGTATGAGCGCGTTGCGGCCGAGCTAAGATAGAATTTATGGCACGCAAAGATACGTTGACCCCATGCGAGTAATTAAGGGTTAAGTTGTGTACAGATCTTAATGATACATATTTTGTTGCCGCTGGTGGCCAACGGTTAAACCCTATAGGATATATGAATATCCCTATAAGTTTTGAGAATCATTTTCATATTCTTAAAGCCTACGTGATACCTACAGTGTCATCTTATTTAATTTTAGGTATTGATTTTTGGTCTAGATTTGAGATTTGTCCCAAGTATTTAAAATCAATAACTATGGGTAATTCTAGTACTAGTAGTGTTTCTATTTTAAATTATATCAAAAGTAAATTATTTTCTTATGACGATTTGACTAAATCGCAGCGTCTAAACGCTGATAATACTATTGACCTATTTCGTTCTATTTCTATGGAAACTCGAGGCCTAGGCAGAACACATCTCATCACTCATCGCATTGATACTGGCAACTCACAGCCAATGCGACAACGCTATTATAGACTTTCTCCCGAAAAACAACGCGTGTTATGTAACGAGCTAGATGAAATGTTAGCACTCGGTGTTGTGGAACCCTGTGAAAGTCCTTGGTGTTCACCTGTCTTGTTAACTCCTAAAAAGGATGGAACATTGAGATTTTGTTTGGACAGCCGTAAACTCAATTCAGTTACTAAAAAAGATGCTTATAAATTACCGTATATGTCAGAAATTTTAGATAATTTAAGTAACGCTTGTTATTTAAGTTCTATAGATCTTTCGAAAGCCTTTTGGCAAATACCTATTGAAGAGTGTGATCGTGATAAAACAGCATTCTATATTCCATCACGTGGTTCGTTCAGGTTTGTCACTACTCCGTTTGGTCTTACCAACGCACCTGCAACGCAGCAAAGGCTGGTTGATATTTTATTCTATGGTCCTGAATTTGAAAATTGCGTTTTTGTTTTCTTAGACGATATCATTGTTGTATCTCCTAATTTTGATCATCATATGGCTATGCTTTTACGTGTCTATAATAAATTAAAATATGCTAATTTGACTATTAAGTATTCTAAATCACAATTTTTTCGTACTGAACTAAAATATTTAGGTTATGTTGTTAACTCGAATGGTCTGCAAGTTGATCCTGGAAAAGTCGATGCCATTCTTAATTTCCCTACTCCGACCAACCCTATGCGGCGGGTTTAGGGACCGCCCGCAGATAGGAGTAGGTAGAAAATAAGAACTCAGGGTGATTACGTGGTACAGGCTTTAATATTTCGCATCACCGTCTTACACTCGTTACTGTTGCTGGTGTTATGCAACAAGAGTCACTGGCCTTCTGTGGACACCGATCCGGGTCTTCTGCACGTGGCGGTTTCCGACGACAGCTCGCCGGCAAGGTTGGCTGCCACGTGGCCGGTAGTGGTGCGCAGGTCAGCGGCTCGGCGCAGGTGCGGTCGCAGCACGGGCAGGAAGCGGTGCGGAGTGAAGCCTGAGCACGGCACGCTCCGTGCCGTAAGCAGGAAGAGAGAAGATAGAAGCAGATGGACCCCAGCGGGTACACCAACATGCGTGGTAGCACGCAGTTTATTTTTAGAAAGAGGACGCGAGAGAGGTTACACGCGTATTTATGCGTGCGATGACAGTTCGCACGTTTTAGCTGTCAGAATTGAATCGACCAATCAGCGCAATGGAGGCGTTGATTGGCATAGACAATATGATTATTGAGCCATAGACCTAAACTAATCCGGGTGACATTCTACAACGTCACACCTAAGGAGGTCAAACGTTTTCTAGGCACTGCATCTTGGTATCGTAGATTTGTTCCTAACTTTAGTTCAATAGCTGGTCCCCTCAATAAACTTACTTCTACAAGTAAGAAGGCTAAACCCTTCATTTGGTCTCCAGAGGCGCAGGACTCTTTCAATAAACTAAAGGATTGTCTAGTGCAAGCTCCCATTTTGTCGTGTCCTATTATGACATGCCCTTCGAAGTTCACACAGATGCTAGCGACTATGGTGTCGGTGCTTTACTGACTCAAACTATTGACTTGACGGCGTAGAACATCCCATTGCCTATATGAGTAAATCATTGTCCCCACAGGAGCGTAACTACAGTATTACTGAACGCGAAGCTTTAGCAGTCTTAGTTGCTTTAGAACATTGGCGATGTTATCTAGAGAGTGGTAAAAAATTTACTGTCTACACAGACCACTCAGCTCTTAAATGGTTTCTAAACCTGAATAACCCTACAGGTCGGCTCGCTCGCTGGGGTGTCCGACTCTCTGCATTTTCCTTCGACATTAAACATCGTAAGGGTGCAGATAATGTTATTCCTGATGCATTGTCTCGTTCTTGTCCTAAGCATATTAGTACTATTGATACTTCCATGAATGTTACGAAAACAGCTGATGAATGGTACCTAAACATCTTTCACGGTTGTCAAAATTCACCAACTTCATTCCCTAACTATTTAATTAAAAATAATCGTCTTTTTCGTTTTATGAAATCTAAATGTGTACTCAATACTGAATTTGAGTGGAAGGAAGTTGTCCCTCAGGAACTTCGGTCCCCTATTATTTTTGAAAACCATAGTAACCCTTTAGCTGGACATTTTGGCATTTTCAAAACTTACAGAAGGCTGGCACAAAAATACTACTGGCCAGGAATGCATGCTAGTGTTGTAGAATTTGTTTCTTCTTGTGATGTCTGTATTTCACATAAACATCAAAACCACACCACTTTGGGTGAAATGGGCAGACCTAAGTCGTGTTCCCGACCATTTAATAATAATAATAATAATAATTTATTGTTACCATTTTTTTACACAGCTTACATCAATTACACAGCACAGCAGACAGCACGGGTGATGCCTTATATACCGGCCGAGCCAATATTTCTCGGGAAAACGTCTTTGAGTGCCGAAACAAACTTGTGTCTGAAGTCGAGTCCTTACTATCCAGAGTCTCGTATTGGGGCCGACACAACCTGGTTGAATTTAACGCCTCAAAAACACAAGTTTGCGCGTTTACCGCAACAAAAATCGCCTTTCGTCGTATCACCTCAGTTTCAAGACACTCCTCTAAATGCCACAGCCAGTATCGGAATTCTTGGTGTCGAGATATCGAGTGACGTTCAGTTCCGTGGTCACCTTGAAAGTAAGGCCAAATTGGCCTCAAAGAAGCTTGGTGTGCTCAACAGATCGAGGCGATATTTCACGTCGGGTCAACGTATGCAACTTTATAAGGCGCAAGTCCGGCCCCACGTGGAATACTGCTCCCATCTTTGGGCAGGGGCACCCCAGTACCAGCTTCTTTCTTTCGACCGCATTCAACGTCGGGCTGCTCGAATCATTGACGATCAGGTTCTCTCCGACCGGCTTGATCCTTTGGCTTTGCGTAGAGATGTAGCTTCGCTCTGCATTCTCTATCGCATTTACCACGGGGAGTGTTCTCATGAATTGTTCGGACTTATCCCTGCTGCTGAGTTCCGCCACCGTACAACACGACAAACCTCCAAATACCACCCACATCACCTTGGAGGTTGGAAATCTACTACAGTACGTTTTTCCCGGCACTTTCTCCCACGTACTACAAATCTGTGGAACCAGTTGCCAGCGGCATCATTCCCGGACAGATACGACCTGGCGACCTTCAAAAAACGAGCGGATTCCCACCTCAAAGGCCGGCAACGCATCTCAATGCCCTATGGTGTTGCAGATGTCCATGGGCAGCGGTGTTCACTTACCATCAGGTGAACCGCATGCTCGTTTGCCCCCTATAATATATAAAAAAAAAAAAAAAACACAATTATTGTACTTAGAATGTAATATTTTACGCGTAATGCGATCTATTTGCTGCTGCAGTAGTAATACATAGTTCCCACACTAAGCTGAGCTTGTATCGTGGGTAACCACTGTAGATACACCCGGGCTTTGAAATATGCGACTAAAATATTTTTATTAACAATAAAGACTTAAAAGTAGTAAGAATAACAATAGTGAGTATGTGTGTGTGTGCGTGCGTGTGTGTGTGTGTGTGTGTGTGTGTGTGTGTGTGTGTGTGTGTGTGTGTGTGTGTGTGCGTGCGTGCGTGCGTGCGTGCGTGCGTGCGTGCGTGCGTGCGTGCGTACGTGCGTGCGTGCGTGCGTGCGTGCGTGCGTGCGTGCGTGCGTGCGTGCGTGCGGGCGTGCGGGCGTGCGTTACAATGTTAATAGAATCCTCTTATAACGTTTTCGATATCAGGATATTTTAGATTGGCCAGCCAATTTTCTACTTTGGATTTAACTTCCTTATCAGTAATTTTGAAGATTGAGCACTCCTTGTTTACTCTGTTATATAGTCGATGATGAAGATAAAGAGTAAATCTTTTAGCGAAAGTTGTGCTAACTCTTGGAGTGGGGAGACAAATTAATCTTTTTTGAGGAAATCCTGCACTGGTTCGTAATGTTTTTGTAGTTCGATGAACCCGGAGTATGACACGGAGGATGAAAAGCCCGCGTACGCTAAGTAGGTTTGAGTCGGAATAGACCTTTGCAGTCGGGTATCTGATTGGTTTTCTTAAGATTATTTTAATAATCGCCCTTTGTGATCTTTCCAAAGGTAGCATGTTTGTGACCCCGGACCCTCCCCAAATAGAGATGCAGTATGACAATACCGATTGGCAGATTGCAATGTAGATTTCTCTCAGTAAGTGAAGGTCTGCCACTGAGCGCAGGTTCTTGAAGACGTATATAAGTTTGCGGGTGCGCTTTGCTGCCACAATAAGGTGCTCCTTGAACGAGAATTTTTCATCTAGTACTACTCCGAGGTATTTGATGGCTGTTGTTCTGTTTATGTTTAAGCAACGACAATGATTTGTGTTTTTGCACACGTGTGTTTTTATGTCTAATGTTTGCTGAGGTGCTGATTTAGCTGTTTTGTGAAAGCAAACAAAATTTGTTTTGCAGTATTGAGGGTTAGTAAGTTCTCCCGTAACCAATTGACTATTTTTGCAATGCCTGTTTCTGTATTGAATCGCGCTTGCTCCCATGTGCGACCGTGGAAGATAATTGCTGTATCGTCAGCATAACAGAATATTTTTGCGTTAATTAAGTCTATCGAAGCTAGGTCGTTGATGTACAAGAGGAACAAGGTTGGACCCAGTATGCTTCCTTGTGGGACTCCAAAGTTTACGGTTCCTAGACTACTTAGGTGACTATCTACTTTGACTCGTTAGGTGCGGCCACTTAGATAACTCTTGAACCAATCTAATGTTTGTCCACGGAATCCTGATAGTTCGAGTTTCCGCAACAAGATCGGGATAGACACAGTGTCAAATGCTTTGGCAAGGTCGAGGAATACGCCTATGCATTTGTCGCTTTTGTCAAGATGAAAAACTATTTAATTTGTTAAATCTGACACGGCGTCCTCAGTGGATTTGCCTTGTCTAAAACCAAATTGTGAGTTAGATATTAAATCGTTTGTGTCTATAAAATGTATAATTCTTTTGTGTACGATTTTTTCTAGTATTTTTGAGAACGAACCAAGAAGTGAGATAGGTCGATAGTTGCAGGGGTCTGATTTATTGCCGGCTTTGTGTATGGGAGTTACGATAGCTGTCTTCCAGATATCGGGGAAGGTGCCTTTGCTAATGCTAAGGTTGCATATGTGTGTTAAAGGAGGGACAATATGTGGTCTTATAATTTTGAGAAGTCGATTTGTTATTCCGTCTGCACCAGGGGCGCTATCTGACTTTAGTGTTAGTATGAGAGCTTCTATTTCTACTTCGTCTGTGGGATTGACGAACAGTGAATGTAGCGGAGAGTTCAGTATTCTGACTTTGTTTGCGAGGGATTCCTGAGTTTCATTTATATCAGAGAGGATACGTTCGGCAAGATTCAGCCCAATTTTTGTAAAATAGTCATTACAGTAACTAAGGGAATCGCAGATGTTATTTTTTGTCCTAGTCAAGTCGAGACTTACTTTCTTCGGTTGGTTGGTGTGCGAGATTTGCCTTATACCGTGCCACAGCTTTTTCAAATTTCCTTTACTCTTGTGAAGCTCTTCGGTGTCGTGTTGTTGTTTTAATTTCCGTAGAAGGTTATTGTAAAAATTCCTATACCGAGTGTATATTTTCAAAATAGTTACGTCTGTTGGGTTACTTCTCACTTTTGAGTGCAGATGGTCTCTATATTTTGAGCATCTTATTAGGCCGGGAGTCATCCACGGCTTCATACCGAATTTAACACGCTTGGAAATTGTGTTGCTACGTAAGATGTGTGTTAAGGTACTTGAAAAAACTTGTGTGGCATGATTTACGTCTTCTGTACCCAGAACATCACTCCAATCGATAGATTTTGTTTCGTCTACTATGCCTTCATAATTAAGTTTTTTAATATATCGGTTTCCTTTATTGAGCTGATTATTAATTTTTGTTTTGATGCCTGCGATTACGATATCGTGGTCGGTAATATCGAATTTACAAATTACCGAAACTACAGGAAATTTGGAGGTTACGTTTATGTGGTCCAGGCACGAGTCATTTCGTGTAGGTTTTGTAATAGATGCCATCAAGTTTAGTTCTGCTAGAAGGCGTAAATAAGACTCGCTTATATCAGATGGATCGTCTGGGCAAATGTTTATGTTGATATCACCCGTAACGATAATACACTGGGTGTGTTTAATGTTATTAACAGTAGACTCCAGTGAAGATAGAAATGGACAGAGATCTTTAAAAGAAGGAGATCGATAAATCGCTAGTATACTAACGTTTTTGTTTAAGTAAATACGGAGGCAGTTAGCTTCTTGAAACTGTGGTTCGGTGACTTCTGGTTCCCAAATGAGTTTAACATAGACTACAGCTCCTCCTGATTTATTTATACACTTATTGGTACGATATGAGGCGTAACCACCAATTAGAGGAATAACGGAGTGTTCATGAATCCAACATTCTGTCAGTACGATGACATCGATTTCTACTTTAATTCTAGCCAAGGTGAATAGGAATCTATCAAAATTGTGTTGTATGCTCCTGATATTTAAGTGAAGTACTTTGATGTTATTATTCTCAGTAATGACTGTGTGACACAATTCTGGAAAATCGACAATGTGGCAGTTTATTTCGTTTTCATCAAGTTCTCGTAAAATCATATTATTAGCCATGGTTAATGTATTGTTTCCGTTGTGTAAAAGAGACTAAGTTCCTGTTTGTTTTGTGCCGTATTATTACTGGTGTTAATGTGTCAGTCACGTGACTTTTGGTAGAATATGTAAAAAGGAGCATTTTTGAATTCCTGTTTGTGTGTGTTTTGGTGTGAGTTTTGGGATGTGTTTTTGTGTATTTTTGTGTATATGTGTGTGAGTATTTAAAAAGGATTAGAATAATTTTAAAATTATAATAAGTAGTAACAATAGACTTTGGTAATATCTTGTAAAATAATTTGAAGATAAAATAATAAATGAGAAATAGGTAATGAGGTTGGTACCGTGTTAAATTATTGTTGTGTGTGGTCCAAGGGTTCATGCTGAGTAAGTACTTTCTTGAGGTCTTCCAAAGATCCAATGATAATAGGCTTCGAGGCATTGCCTTTACCTTCTTGTTTTTTGATGTAAATGATGCCACCTTTTGTCCAGCAGAATTTGTAATCCAGTTCTTTGCATTTTTCTCTGGAAGCCCGAAATAACTGTCTGTTTTCATATGTCAGTCGTTCATTGAAATATATTTTTCTTAATGCGCCTTTAATATCGATGTCTTCAGTAGAAAGTCTCCTCGCTTTTGTGGCTTTGTAGAAGTCGTTCCTAAGTTTCAGTTTCGCAAACCTCACGACCAGCGCGCGTGGTAGATCATCTGATTTTTTGAAATCTCTATTACGTGGGCCGACACGGTGTACAAAATCGATGTCCGAGTCGGACAGCTTTATTCCAACTTTAGCCGCTATTAAGTGAATGCTGTGCATCGTATTTTCATTTTCTGTTTCGGGTACGCCTGCTATTTCTATTTCGTTTTTCAGAAGAAATTGGGCTTGATTATTCAATTTTTCTTGCAAGGAAGCTATGGTTAAGTTAAGTTCTGGTATCTGTGAAATTTTTTCTTCGGCTGCCTTTAGCCGACTTTCGTACATCATCATTTTTGTATTTAATCCATCCAGTCTTTCTTCACAGCGAGCAAGAGCAGAAAAGGCTTTTTGAAAGTCGGACTTGATGGAATACATGTCTTCTTTTAGGAGTTTTATATGAGAGTCCATTTCTTCCACAGACTCTGAGGAAGTAGGAGATAAATCCTGTGAAGTTGATGGGGGCGAGTCCTCATAATGGTTGGTCGTTTGAGGCTTTCTGGTGGTTATAAAGGAAGATCGAGCTGGAGTTGCAGAGTTGTCGCCGCCTTTTTTCATGCTATTTTTACAATCCGGACAAATCCATGTTGCTTTAAAGTCAGATGTAGTGTTTGTCAGGTTTACGCACTGATAATGAAATAATTTGGTGCATGGTTTTAAAGAGCACAATATGTATTTATTATCAATTATTCCTTCAGTGCAGCCCGCACAGATATCGTTAACTGGACACATTTTGGTATTTTTCTTCATGACAGTACGAACCTTTACCAAATGAATTTGTAATAATGTGTGTAATAAATCGGCGATCGCTGTTGCTAAGCGGCCGATGCGATGCACAGCGCGAGTGTTGCTAAGCGGTAGCCCGATTGCGCTATGACTCACTGCAGTGGTCGGAGCGCGAGTTGTCGTAGGTCAGGTACAAAAAAATTTGCAAATTTGGTGATATTTTTGTGTAACACTGTTTGGGTTCACTTAAACTTCACAACACTGTTCTATTTTACTTTTTTTAATGATATACGAATATGTAAAACACAAAACTCTGAAATTTTACTATTGTTTTGGAATTTTAATCGCGGAGCGTTTTAAAACAGGTAATTTCAAATGCTAAGTATTGATATTGTTGGACCTCTCCCTTGTACTAGAAAGCAAAATTGTTATATTTTTGTAGTTACTTGTTGTTTTTCTAAATATTGCTTACTTTTTCCATTAAAACGCGCTACCGCGGAAATTATAACTAAAATTCTAGAAGAAAATGTTTTCCTTGTTCATGGCATTCCATCAACCATTCTTATGGATAATGGACGTCAATTTATTAGCTCAACTTTAAAGAATATGTTAGAAAAGTATAAAATTCCAAAAATTCATTTTACTCCTAAATATACTCCTCATGTAAATACTGTCGAACGCTACAACAAGACTATCATGACAGCTATTTCTACATTTATTGAAAATGATCAACGCGTATGGGATCTCTTGATTCCCAAAATACAGTTTGCAATTAACAACTCTGTTAATGAGGTGACTGGCTACACTCCCTCATTTTTAGTATATGGTCGTGAATTAGTTACTTGTGGCTCACACTATGTAGACACTAATGTGGATCAGGTTATTATTTTTATACCTCGAGAACATTATGCTGAAAACTTAGGCATACTATCTAATATTTTTAACAAAGTACAGTCGTTACTTCTGCAGGCACATCAGAGGAATAGTGCTAACTATAACCTAAGGAAGTAACCTGCGGAATTTAATGTTGGCGATGTAGTTTGGAGAAAAACTTTTTATCAAAGCGACAAAGATAAACATTTCAATAGAAAACTTACTCCCAAGTTTATAAAGTGTAAAATTATATCTAAAAAATCACCTTTGGTATATGATTTGGAAGATATGAACGGTAATCCACTAGGTACAGTCACCAACAAAAGTAGCTGAACACATTTAAAACGCCAAAAGTCATACACACATTAAGCAACAGAAGTCGGTGACGAGTGGCGGCCACAAAATTTCATGAACACCTTAAAGGTTATTAAAGTTGATGAACAGCAAAAGCAACAAAAGTTATTGAACAGCAAAAGCAACAAAAGTTGATGAACAGCAAAAGCAACAAAAGTTAATGAACAGCAAAAGCAACAAAATTGCTGAACACTTATAAAAAGTAAGATTGCCGTAGATGTGTTCACCTACTTTTGTCGCGTTGTTATGTATTTATTTTTAAATTTTATTTCACATTTTCTTTTTTGGTTTTTCTCTGCACTGACATATTGTTTTCTATTTTGAGAAATTATTATGTTTGCAGAGTTTGTCGTGTTCGTCTGTTATTGGCAAGTGTACTTTCATTGAACAATAAATTGTTAAACATCTAATAATACGCACCTAATGTTATTGATATCGTGCTGTTGGTGTTCCAAATATAGTAAATACATGAAATATAACACATAAATATTTATTTGGGGTCTTGTTCCGTGTATAATAAATAATAATGTATAACAATATTGGCAAAAAATTGTGTATGTATAAGTGTTATTTCAATTTTGTTTGTACCGACTTCGTGTGTACGGTTTGGGTACTAATTTAAAAAAGTAAATTTATAAATATTTTTTTAATTGACCTACTTCATCCCACTAATGGGCGAAGATCTCCCCCCTGTTCCTCCACAATTCCCATTCTAACGAGATTTCGGGCCACATGGGCTCGAAAGCATCCAGGTCGTCTCGCCAGCGTTTTTAGGTCTACCGCGGCGTTGTCGACCATCAGGTATCCATTGGGTAACGATATTTGCCCAACGCTCTGGATGCATTCGAGTCACATGGCCTGCCTAGTTCTATTTAAGGAGTGCTGTTTTGCTTCCCACGTCTGCCACGCCGGTTTTTAAGCGAATTTCGCTGTTTCGCACTCTGTCAGTCCGCCTTATTCACAGGATGCTGCGCTCCATAGCTCTCTGACAAACCTTGAGCTGGGACTTTTGTGATTCGGTCAAAGACCAAGTCCGAGCTCCGTAGGGTAGAATAGGCAAGTTATAAATGTCGATGAGTCTCCTTTTTAAGGATATTGGAAGGTTCCAGTAGCTCTTCTAGGCATTTTCCATCCGGCGATGAATTTCTAGATCTTGCCGGTCTTGGAAGGAAACTAACTGGCCCAGATAGATGTACTCATCGATATAGTGTGTCCTCTCCATCCACTTGGATGTGGACTTTTGTTTTGTTTGTCATGACTTTAGTCTTTGACCGATTCCTCATTAGACCCACCCCGAGGCTTGCCATATTTAACGTTTCAAGCATGCATTGGAGGTCTTGCCCGATGATGCAAATAGTATATCATCGGTATCAATAGTACAGTCACCAACAAAAGTAGCTGAACACATTTAAAACGCCAAAAGTCATACACACATTAAGCAACAGAAGTCGGTGACGAGTGTCGGCCACAAAATTTCATGAACACCTTAAAGGTTATAAAAGTTGATGAACAGCAAAAGCAACAAAAGTTATTGAACAGCAAAAGCAACAAAAGTTGATGAACAGCAAAAGCAACAAAAGTTGATGAACAGCAAAAGCAACAAAATTGCTGAACACTTATAAAAAGTAAGATTGCCGACACATACTTTTGTCGCGTTGTTATGTATTTGTTTTTAAATTTTATTTCACATTTTCTTTTTTGGTTTTTCTCTGCACTGACATATTGTATTCTATTTTGATAAATTATTATGTTTGCAGAGTTTGTCGTGTTCGTCTGTTATTGGCAAGTGTACTTTTATTGAACAATAAATTGTTAAACATCTAATAATACGCACCTAATGTTATTGATATCGTGCTATTGGTGTTCCAAATATAGTAAATATATGAAATAAAACACATAAATATCTATTTGGGGTCTTGTTCCGTGTATAATAAATAATAATGTATAACAATATTGGAAAAAAATTGTGTATGTATAAGTGTTATTTCAATTTTGTTTGTACCGACTTCGTGTGTACGGTTTGGGTACTAATTTAAAAAAGTAAATTTATAAATATTTTTTTAATTGACCTACTTCATCCCACTAATGGGCGAAGATCTCCCCCCTGTTCCTCCACAATTCCCATTCTAACGAGATTTCGGGCCACATGGGCTCGAAAGCATCCAGGTCGTCTCGCCAGCGTTTTTAGGTCTACCGCGGCGTTGTCGACCATCAGGTATCCATTGGGTAACGATATTTGCCCAACGCTCTGGATGCATTCGAGTCACATGGCCTGCCTAGTTCTATTTAAGGAGTGCTGTTTTGCTTCCCACGTCTGCCACGCCGGTTTTTAAGCGAATTTCGCTGTTTCGCAGTCTGTCAGTTCGCCTTATTCCCAGGATGCTGCGCTCCATAGCTCTCTGACAAACCTTGAGCTGGGACTTTTGTGATTCGGTCAAAGACCAAGTCCGAGCTCCGTAGGGTAGAATAGGCAAGTTATAAATGTCGATGAGTTTCCTTTTTAAGGATATTGGAAGGTTCCAGTAGCTCTCTAGGCATTTTCCATCCGGCGATGAATTTCTAGATCTTGCCGGCCTTGGAAGGAAACTAACTGGCCCAGATAGATGTACTCATCGACATAGTGTGTCCTCTCCATCCACTTGGATGTGGACTTTTGTTTTATTTGTCATGACTTTAGTCTTTGACCGATTCATCATTAGACCCACCCCGAGGCTTGCCATATTTAACGTTTCAAGCATGCATTGGAGGTCTTGCGCCAATGATGCAAATAGTATATCATCGGTATCAATAGTACATAGTGTCATCGGCGAAGCGCAAATTGGTAAGTTTCTTACTGCCGATATCGATACCCTTACTCCTCTTTGTATATGGTATGATGGACCAGTACGTTTAAGTTTAATGGTGGCTGTGCTGTGATCATAAATATGCTGGAGTAAATCTATGTAGATTTTATTTATTCCCTGTCTACGTAGTGCTTGCAATATGGCTGAGTGATATACGCTGTCGAAGGCCTTTGTATAGTCTACAAAGGCAAGGTATAATAGTTTTTCATATTCCAGGTGTTTTTTCTATAATTTGATTCAAAGTGTGAAGGTGGTCCGCGGTGGAAAAGTTTGGGCGAAATTCGGCTTGTTTTGGGGGTTGGAGTAAATCAAGTGTGTTCTCTATTCGATTCTGTATTGTTTTTATGAACGCTTTATACAAGTGTGATGTTAGGCTTATGGGTCTGTAATTAGCGATATCAGCTTGTCTCCCTTTTTATCCAAAAGAATGATGTTGGACTGGCACATTTCATGGAAGTTTCCCAGTTGCAAGGATAGATCTGCTATGTAAGGAAGCAGCGTAGGTGATCCGATTCGAAAAGCCTCAGTTGTCATGCCATCTTCTCCAGGACTCCTATTGAATTTCATACTGCGGAGAGCTTTATAAGCCTCGGAGCCAGTTATGTAGGGAATAGTATCCGGATTCGGGCTGGAATAATCTGATTGAAGTTCTTTGGTAGCGTCAGAATAAAGTTTTTGGTAAAATTTCGTGCATATTTCAATAAGCTTAGTGCGGTTACTATGTTTAATTCCTTCTTCATCTTTTAACTACATATTTATCCAACACCTTCCTGTAGATACCCTAAGCGGTGTATGTTTCTTTAAGGCCATTTCTATTAGATAACAATTATGATTGCATAAATCATCCCTTATGCTACGTTTAACTTGTTTATTGATTTCGCGATATTCAACGGTATTTATTTTTGTACCTATTCTTTTCTGTAAAAAATGAACTGTTTTGGGTTTTAATTTAAGTTTATTGATTTTTTTATCTTTTATCTTCTTGTTAGTTTTAAGTATTCCGTACATACTATATTTCCATATTGTTTCTCAACGGTATGGGAAACTTCCTTTTCTAGATGAGAAAAATAGTTAAAGAGTTCAATGTTCAATATTAATCTGCGTTATCAAGAAGATAAATTTTGGATAGATTTTTCATCGGTTATTTAGATTTAATGGAGAACACATTACTTCCTACGGTCAGAATGCATATGTCGGAGCCGATACACTTCGTCCACAACAACAGCCCCGTGCATAAAGCTAGAAGATGTCAAACATGGTTCTGCAATAATGAAAATGCGATTATTGGGATACCGTTCCCACCGAAGAGTCCAGACTTGAATCCCATAGAAAATCTAATAATCTAAGGATATAGTGAGTCTCTCTGTGGAGCAAATAATAGAAATGTCATGTATAGAGTCAGAGCAGTTTATAGTTGTAAGTGTATACAGACCGCCTGCCTCATTGTATGATAATTTTGAATTAATACTTGAAGATGCATTGAGGAAACTAAATAAAACAAATAAAAGATTATTGGTGTGTGGCGATTTTAACGTTAATATGTTAGAAACGTCTGCTATGACTGGAAGGTTAAAAAATCTCTTTTTGTCATTTGATTTAGTCCATCTATTCTTGGAGCCAACTAGGATAACCAACACTAGTGCTACTTGTATAGATAATGTATTCACTGATATTATGCCAATTAATAAATCTATTATTACGAAGTTAGATTCTGACCATTGTGGACAACTAGTCACATTTATAGGTGAATTCCAGCAAACATATATTAAAAAACTTAACATTGTTCCGGTAACAAAGACCCGGTTAGAGAAACTAAGAAACAAATTATTGGACAAATTCAATATACTTGTACAGGGTAACGACCCTAATATTCTTTATAATTCTGTATTTAACAAATTTTGTAAGGAATTTAATTCAATCTTCACATCCAGGTCGGTTTCCACAGCCAAAAAAACTTGCTTCAACAATTGGGCCACTGTTGGTATCCACAGAAGTAGGGAGAAATTATATAATCTTTATTCTGAAAGGACTTATAATCATAGTGAGGAATTTAAAAATTATGTCAAAAAATATTCCAAGCTATTCAAACAAGTTTGTTTTAAAGCTAAATCACTATATTTGAAGAATAAAATTAAAAACTCCAAAAATAAAATTAAAATGACATGGAGTGTAATTAATAAGGAAACTGGGAGAGCTAAACCTCGTAACACCGAGTTTAGCTTAAATATTAATAATATTATTATTAACTCTGATATAGATGTAGCTAGAGCTTTTGAAAATTTCTTCACAGATATACCAGTTTCCATAACGAAAAACTTAAATTCATCCCCTTACATATCTGATAAGTTACTGCAGGAAAGTGTGCCTGGATGTGGGGATTCATTTGCATTTCAATTCGTTGACAGTATGGACATTATAAAAACGTTTAAATTAATAAACATTAAAAATACATGTGATCTCTGGGGAATCTCTACAAAAATACTCAAATCTGTAATACCTGTATTAGCACCCCAGCTAGCTATAGTTTTCAACACTTGTATTAATAGTGGCATATTTCCTGATAAAATGAAACTCAGCAAGATCATACCACTTTTTAAATCTGGTAGTACAGATGACCCCTCAAATTTTAGACCTATTTCAGTACTGCCTTCATTAAGTAAAATTTTTGAAAAATTGATGCTATTACAATTACAAAGATATTTTAAAACGAATAATATACTTCATGGTAAACAATTTGGTTTCACTCGGGGTCGCTCCACTACTGATGCTGGTGTGGAGCTTATAAATAACATTTTTGATGCTTGGGAGAATTCTCAGGATGCTTTAGGTGTATTCTGTGATCTATCCAAGGCATTTGATTGTGTTCACCATGATATTCTTATCAGGAAATTGAGCCACTATGGAATTAATGGTCCTGCTCTTGAATTATGTAAATCATATTTAAGTAATAGGGTTCAGAGCGTTGATGTCAACGGAAAAAGATCTCCTGGATCTGTTGTTACTATGGGAGTTCCGCAGGGCTCGATTCTTGGACCCTTTCTATTTTTGATTTATATTAACGATTTACCTTATTTTATAAGGGACAAATGTGAGGTAGTGTTGTTTGCTGATGATACTTCATTAATATTTAAAGTAAAACGACATCAACCATTCCTTGACGATGTAAACCACACTCTCTCAAATATAGTCCATTGGTTTGGTGTGAACAATTTATTATTAAATAGTCAGAAAACGAAATGTATACGGTTCGTGACACCTAATGTAAAGAAAGTTAATGCCAACATCTTGATGAATGGGGATGTGTTGAGCCTTGTGGAGACTACCAAATTCTTGGGAATTACATTGGATCCTAAACTTCAATGGGGTCCCCACATAACTGCCTTAGCAAAAAAGCTGAGTGCTGCTGTTTATGCGGTGGGCAAGATTCGCCAATTGACTGACATTGATACGGCTCGATTGGTCTATTTTGCTTACTTTCATAGCCTTATGAGTTATGGAATTTTGCTGTGGGGTGGTGCTGCTGACATTAATGCAATCTTTGTTCTCCAAAAGCGAGCCATAAGATCTATTTATTCACTAAGCTCCAAACAATCTCTGAGGGAAAAATTCAAAGAAATAAACATAATGACAGTAGCATCTGAATTCATATTTACTAATCTTATGTATGTCCATAAAAATATAGAGAAATTTAAAAAGTTAAGCGATGTTCATGACAAAAATACTAGAAATAGAAATAATCTAGTCAGTCATAAGACCAGGCTCCACAAAATCAGCAAATCTTTTAAGGGTTACTGTATACACTTCTATAATAAAGTTCCCACTCACATAAAAGCCTTAAGTATAAACAAATTTAAATCCACTGTTAAGCGACAGTTGTGTAATAAAGCTTACTATAAAATTTCAGAATACCTATAGGATAATAAGGCTTGGGAACATAACATAATATAAGTCACCCAACCGGATGTGCATTGTTTAGTATAGATGTAATAATTCGTTCATTTGATTTCATCGTAGTTGTAAGCAATTTGAGTAAGTCATGCTCGCTAAAACGTCTGTGCTTGCGGCGGCGTCGTGTGCCGGGTCGGTCACTTCCCTGTAAAATGGTTGAGGAGGCCGATGGCTGGCACATGCGTCATATTCGTGAACGAGTGCTGCTTGTGTGGACTGGTCTGCTCGATTTGCTTATAATGATAACTTTTAATCACTTTAAAACTTTTATTTCTATTCATTGCTTTGGTGAAACAGTGTACTGATTCCGCGTTCTGGGCGACTTTACTTACCTAACTCAACCGTACAAAATCACTTGACCAATTACCCTATTCATCATTACTATTCTAAATTATCTATGAACTGCTCTGAATTTAACGCTGCAACCTCTGTATAAATACTGTATTGTAAACTTGTTTTAAAAGAGCAACGCTAGAGTTTCTTGCCCGTTCTTCTCTGGCGAAAACAGCCTTGTGAACCGGGTGGTAGTGGAAAAAAGTGACTGAATCTAAATAATGTATGACATTTCATGGGTTCAATAAATATTTTCATTTTCATTTTTCATTTAAGCCTGAGAGCCCGACACGCCACGCACAAAGGAAGGCATTATAAGGCACGTGGAACGTATGCGGGATCCCTTCAGAGGAGGTGATGTATGTGCAAATATGGCAAATTCTATGCAAAGCCGACTACAGGCCGTCATCGAAGCAAATGGAGGCCACACAAGAATTTAAAATTATAATATTTTCACAATATTCATTTATATTGTTGAATTTTATTTTATTTCATAAATTTTATTTTTATATTTATAAATTTACTTTTTTAAATTATAACCCAAGCCGTACACATGAAGTCGGTACAAACAAAATTGAAATAACACTAAATACATACACAATTTTTTGCCAATATTGTTATACATTATTATTTATTATACACGGAACAACACCCCAAATAAATATTTATGTATTTTATTTCATGTATTTACTATATTTGGAACACCAACAGCACGATATCAATAACATTAGGTGCGTATTATTAGATGTTTAACAATTTATTGTTCAATAAAAGTACACTTGCCAATAACAGACGAACACGACAAACTCTGCAAACATAATAATTTCTCAAAATAGAATACAATATGTCAGTGCAGAGAAAAACCAAAAAAGAAAATGTGAAATAAAATTTAAAAATAAATACATAACAACGCGACAAAAGTAGGTGAACACATCTACGGCAATCTTACTTTTTATAAGTGTTCAGCAATTTTGTTACTTTTGCTGTTCATCAACTTTTGTTGCTTTTGCTGTTCATCAACTTTTGTTGCTTTTGCTGTTCAATAACTTTTGTTGCTTTTGCTGTTCATCAACTTTTATAACCTTTAAGGTGTTCATGAAATTTTGTGGCCGCCACTCGTCACCGACTTCTGTTGCTTAATGTGTGTATGACTTTTGGCGTTTTAAATGTGTTCAGCTACTTTTGTTGGTGACTGTACATAGTGTCATCGGCGAAGCGCAAGTTGGTAAGTTTCTTACTGCCGATATCGATACCCTTACTCCTCTTTGTATATGGTATGATGGACCAGTACGTTTAAGTTTAATGGTGGCTGTGCTGTGATCATAAATATGCTGCAGTAAATCTATGTAGATTTTATTTATTCCCTGTCTATGTAGTGCTTGGAATATGGCTGAGTGATATACGCTGTCGAAGGCCTTTGTATAGTCTACAAAGGCAAGGTATAATAGTTTTTTATATTCCAGGTTTTTTTTCTATAATTTGATTCAAAGTGTGAAGGTGGTCCGCGGTGGAAAAGTTTGGGCGAAAACCGGCTTGTTCTGGGGGTTGGAGTAAATCAAGTGTGTTCTCTATTCGATTCTGTATTGTTTTTATGAACGCTTTATACAAGTGTGATGTTAGGCTTATGGGTCTGTAATTAGCGATATCAGCTTGTCTCCCTTTTTATCCAAAAGAATGATGTTGGACTGGCACATTTCATGGAAGTTTACCAGTTGCAAGGATAGATTTGCTATGTAAGGAAGCAGCGTAGGTGATCCGATTCGAAAAGCCTCAGTTGTCATGCCATCTTCTCCAGGACTCCTATTGAATTTCCGCAGTAGCGGAGAGCTTTATAAGTCTCGCAGCCAGTTATGTAGGGAATAGTATCCGGATTCGGGCTGGAATAATCTGATTGAACTTCTTTGGTAGCGTCAGAATAAAGTTTTTGGTAAAATTTCGTGCATATTTCAATAAGCTTAGTGCGGTTACTATGTTTAATTCCTTCTTCATCTTTTAACTACATATTTATCCAACACCTTCCTGTAGATACCCTAAGCGGTGTATGTTTCTTTAAGGCCATTTCTATTAGATAACAATTATGCTTGCATAAATCATCCCATAAGCTACGTTTAACTTGTTTGTTGATTTCGCAATATTCAACGGTATTTATTTTTGTATCTAATCTTTTCTGTAAAAACTGAACTGTTTTGGGTTTTAATTTAAGTTTATTGATTTTTTTTATCTTTTATCTTCTTGTTAGTTTTAAGTATTCCGTACATACTATATTTCCATATTGTTTCTCAACGGTATCGGAAACTTCTTTTTCTAGATGAGAAAAATAGTTAATGAGTTCAATGTTGTATTTATCTGCGTTATCAAGAAGATAAATTTTGGATAGATTTTTCATCGGTTATTTAGATTTATTAGAGAACACATTACTTCCTACGGTCAGAATGCATATGTCGGAGCCGATACACTTTGTCCACAACAACAGCCCCGTGCATAAAGCTAGAAGATGTCAAACATGGTTCTGCAATAATGGAAATGCGATTATTGGGATACCGTTCCCACCGAAGAGTCCAGACTTGAATCCCATAGAAAATCTATGGGGTCTCATTGTCTAAGCCTGAGAACCCGACACGCCACGCACAAAGGAAGGCATTATAAGGCACGTGGAACGTATGCGGGATCCCTTCAGAGGAGGTGATGTATGTGCAAATATGGCAAATTCTATGCAAAGCCGACTACAGGCCGTCATCGAAGCAAATGGAGGCCACACAAGAATTTAAAAATTTTAATATTTTCACAATATTTATTTATATTGTTGAATTTTATTTTATTTAATAAATTTTATTTTTATATTTATAAATTTACTTTTTTCAATTATTACCCAAGCCGTACACACGAAGTCGGTACAAACAAAATTGAAATAACACTTATACTGTATACACAATTTTTTGCCAATATTGTTATGGAACAAGACCTGAACAAGACCAGACCACGGAACAAGACCCCAAATAAATATTTATGTATTTTATTTCATGTATTTACTATATTTGGAACACCAACAGCACGATATCAATAACATTAGGTGCGTATTATTAGATGTTTAACAATTTATTGTTCAATAAAAGTACACTTGCCAATAACAGACGAACACGACAAACTCTGCAAACATAATAATTTCTCAAAATAGAATACAATATGTCAGTGCAGAGAAAAAGAAAAAAAGAAACTGTGAAATCACATTTAAAAATAAATACATAACAACGCGACAAAAGTAGGTGAACACATCTACGGCAATCTTACTTTTTATAAGTGTTCAGCAATTTTGTTGCTTTTGCTGTTCATCAACTTTTGTTGCTTTTGCTGTTCATCAACTTTTGTTGCTTTTGCTGTTCAATAACTTTTGTTGCTTTTGCTGTTCATCAACTTTTATAACCTTTAAGGTGTTCATGAAATTTTGTGGCCGACACTCGTCACCGACTTCTGTTGCTTAATGTGTGTATGACTTTTGGCGTTTTAAATGTGTTCAGCTACTTTTGTTGGTGACTGTACCTGGCACATCAAAGATTTAAAACTTACTAACTACAAATATTAAAATCTATTAACACATTTAACATTTTATATATTTTAACTACATGACATTAACAGCGACACTAAACATTTCCTGCCATTTACTAACATCTCCTATTTTACCATTACTCTTCTTGTTGTTTTAGAGAGTCCTTTAGTATTGCAAAGTGTTCTCTGTTCTATAGGGTCTTGGTCATAATATATTTTGATGCTAGACATTTTGTAAGAAAGATGCATGTAAGAAGATAGAATGAAAGTGAATATAACAAGAATGCTAAGTAGGCAGACGGATTTTACTTATATTTAGTTATAAGTAAAATCCTGGTCTTTTCGGCGGGGTACTGTGACGTTGTAGAATGTCACCCGGAATAGTTTAGGTCTATGGCTCAATAATCATATTGTCTATGCCAATCAACGCCTCCATTGCGCTGATTGGTCGATTCAATTCTGACAGCTAAAACGTGCGAACTGTCATCGCACGCATAAATACGCGTGTAACCTCTCTCGCGTCCTCTTTCTAAAAATAAACTGCGTGCTACCACGCGTGTTGTGTACCCGCTGAAGTGAGTGTTAAAAGTGCTAACCTGCTAACCGCTTAACCGCTTGCTTCGCAGCTTATTCTGTCCGCCGGCTTGTGAACTACCACGAGTCGCTGGCACGGAATGTAAGCGTAGTTTGCATTCCGATTTCTTGGACGCTGATTCCAGGTTCACTTCTTCACTTCAACTTTCTGCTATCTACTCTCTTCCTGCTTACGGCACGGAGCGTGCCGTGCTTGGTTTCTGCTCCGCATCGCTTCCTGCCCGTGCTGCGACCGCAACTGCACCGAGCCGCTGACCTGCTCACCACTACCGGCCACGTGGCAGCCAACTTTGCCGGCGAGCTGTCGTCGGAAACCGCCACGTGCAGAAGACCCGGATCAGTGTCCACAGAAGGCCAGTGACTCTTGTTGCATAACACCAGCAACAGTACCGAGTGTAAGACGGTGATGCGAATTATTAAAGCCTGAACCACGTAATTACCCTGAGTGTCTTATTTCTACCTACTCCTATCTGCGGGCGGTCCCTAAACCCGCCGCAGTTTGTATTTGTAACTAACGACAATATTGTTCTATCACCTTGTAGCGACTCCATTAGCTAACACAATCACACATCTCATCCTCGGGCCGGAACATGTACGGTGCGATGCACCGCACAATTTTGTTTATGCTTACGCATTGGTTCCGTGACGCGGCCGGGCAAGTCAGTCGATATCATTACCGCGACTCATCAACACATATACCATAAGTTCGGACAATAAACCGTCGGTATAACAAAATCTTTCGTTGTCAATAACTTGGTGTAGCACCTTAACCCTACAAGTTGAATTCGGACTACGTTCGGGTGTATATGTATTTGTCGTGTATTATTAACTCTTTTTCAGTTACTTTGATTGAATTTTATCAATTTTTGACGTACGTACGGAATATCCCATGGTATTTATTGTGAAGTGTTAGTTTAATATCTAAGTGTATTTCGGGCATTGCAATGATGATGGATTCGTGGTTAAAACGGTAGAATACTTTAGTGAGTTGTGCAAAATTACACGAAGTTGAATCAAACACGTTGCGTCGGA
This sequence comes from Deilephila elpenor, assembly GCA_949752805.1. Taxonomy (NCBI): domain Eukaryota; kingdom Metazoa; phylum Arthropoda; class Insecta; order Lepidoptera; family Sphingidae; genus Deilephila; species Deilephila elpenor. Next base: position 604,743 of record OX457095.1, read on the forward strand.
AGACCGAGCGACGGCTCTATGTAGACATAGTACATTTTACGTGTCTAACGAAGTGAATTATAAACGTAAAAGTGTTGTATTTTAGCAAATTGTGGCAGTGCTCTCGTGCAGGATTTTGGGAGGTCCAGCACTTACCTTCTTACCTAAGGTACCTATTTACGGCTTAAATTATAGGGTTAGTTATTATTTATTTTATGATCATTAACGGCACTTAAGCAGTACACTTAAATTATTGTAGGTCTTCTGCCCATGTTCTCTAGATACCATATTCTACGGTTCGTTCAATGCTAAATTCTTATTGCCTAACTATGTACACTAAGTGGCGTGACAATCATGTAGTTTTAATCACCCATTATGGAGAAGTATTACTATTTATCTGTTGCGGAGCGACCCGTTCAGTTGTAAGGTTCAATCACTTTGGCGTAATATGTTAAGGGGAAACACGTGTGATGGTAATTCTTGATTTCTCGGCATCTTTGTTATTATCAGAGACCGCTACGAAAATGCATCATAATCTAGACGTAATCACGATTTACTAAAATGTATATTAGCAGGTGCGCCATTCTCTTGTACACCCTGTATATCATTTGTCGACTATAATAAAGCGTTCAATTCCCTTAAACATAGCTACATATGGCAGTCATTGAGGGATCAGGGAGTAGATAAGAAATACTGCAGAATTATTCGACAAATTAAAAAAAATAGTACAGCACAAATACAACTAGAAAGCATAGGAGATGAATTCAAAATTGAAAAAGGCGTAAGGCAAGGGCACCCCCCTTCACCAAAAGTATTCAACGCCGTACAAGAAAATATTTTTAGGCAACTTAACTGGGATGAGTTTGGAATTAACATCAATGGGGAATACTTGCACCACCTTAGATTTGCAGACGATCTAATTCTGTTTGCGAAAGACCCAACTACATTAAGAACTATGCTCCAACAATTATCATCTGAAAGTAAGAACGCAGGACTGTCAATGAATATGAGCAAAACAAAGTTGATGACAAACAAAGTCAAAATCAAAATAGAAGTGGAACAAGAAAAGATCGAGTATGTAGACGAATACATATATCTGGGACAGGTCATATCGGTAAAAGATCAATCCAATAAAGAAATAGATAGAAGAATAGGTAACAGTTGGCAAAGATACTGGTCTCTCAAAGATATCATGAAAAATAAGGAAATACCAGTTTATGAGAAAAGAAAAATATACAACTCTTGCATTCTTCCATGTCTCACATATGGTTGGTAGACCTGGCCATACACAAAACAAATCGAACAAAAACTAAAAGTATGTCAAAGAGGCATGGAGAGAAGCATGTTACAACTAAAATTAAAAGATAAATGGAGAGCTACAAAAATCAGAAATATAACCAAGATAGAAGACGTAGGAATAAAAACAAGATCACTCAAATGGAAATGGACGGGATATATGTAGAGAACTAAAGTAGAAAATTGGATTAAAAAAGTGACAGAATGGTATCCCAGAAATGGAAAGAGAGGTAGAGGCAGACCAATAAAAAGATGGGAAGACGACCTACCAAAAGGCTGGGGAAGAATAGCACAGGACCGAAACAAGTGGAGGGCATTAGAGGAGGCCTATGTCAAAAGACAACCTCACCTGGATGCTGATAGGCAAACCGCGGAAGAATTATTAACCTCTATGTTATGTTTATTTATAAGAGTATTTTTTTTTATTTTTTAAATATTTGTTCAAAAGTTTTAAATATTGTAGTAGCATCCAAGAACTAGTATTAAGATTTACATAAATAAGTATTGTTAACAGGTTTCAGGCAAATATAGGCTATTTTTATTTTATTTATTTTAATTAAAGTCATCTAAAACGTAGCATGTTTTATTAAAATATCTGTGAATGGTAAGTGAAGCACTGCATTTCTGCCTACAAGGAGCGCACGCCCCTGCCTGGACACCATTAAAAAGTATACAAAACACTTCACTTCTTCACTGATGCAGCTCTTCGGGTTTTCGGCACGGCTATTTTCGTTACTGGAACGGGCCTTTCACTATCAGCAGAAATCTTGTGAAGATGACACAGTGACAAAACTTTATGTCGGATCCCAGCATTCAAGACAAACACGCTGCCTTCTCTGGTCCAGCACTTGGTCACTCCGAACCTCTCACGGGCGGCCATGAAAACATCGTGACATTGACTTTATATTGGGCCGATACAGTATACAAAACAGTTTATAGAACCTGCAAATTTATAATGCTTAAAAAAATGATTATTGAGCTATGGAACGCGACAGGGGAAACGATAAAAATGACAGACATTTGTTTATTTTTTGTTGATCGCTGTGCGCTTGGACTTCGCAATCTTGGATCGAGTTCCAGTTTTAGCATTATCAACACTGCCGATGTGACTCAGGTCGTGAAGAAATGAAATTCGATTCCGCATGCCATCTGCGTCAATTACATATACGTTGCCTTCCTGAGTCCAGCACCTCGCAATGCCGAACTTCTCCCGGGCAGCCATAAACAAGTCGTGACGCGCTTTGGTCAAGAATTTCGACATGGTGATTCCGGAACCCTTGGCAATATCCTGGAGCTTGAAGATAATGGGACGAGGTTTTTCAGCCTCGGCGGCGCGTCCCATTCTATGACACCCTTTTAATGCTATGCGGCGAGAAGTTTTTTACTTTAAAGTGCTCATTGACGACGTTAGCTACTACGAGTGCAGTATCCTCCTTGCTCACCTCAAGTAATCAATTAAACGAAATATTAATAAAATACGAAGGTATAAATCCAGCCGATAGACCATCAATCCCCAAGCTAAAAAAGGTAAATAAAGCTACATATAATACCATACATAAAATAAACGCGATAATTGAAAAAATGCTAAGTGATAATAAAAATACGGTACCTACATTAGAGCATATTCTAGATATTATATATTCCGCAGCTTCCACTATTAGTAATACTATAAATAATAAGCCAGATGAGAATAAAAATAAAAATAATAAAACAATATCTAATGATGACAATATAAATAATAATATAAGAATAAATAATCGGAAAGCCCCATGGGAAAGACGTTTGGAATACCAAATACTGTTGCTAAGAAAGGAAGTAAGTCAGTTAACACAGTATTTGCTAGGTAACCTATCCGCAAGAAAACAAAAAAAAAACTAAACCCTGATGGTAAAAATAGTGATCTAATTAGAGAAGAACTTGATAAAAAGAAGCAACTACTACAAGCAAAAGCAAAAAGATTGAACCGGTATAAAAAATCGAATCAGAGAAAAATCGACAATAAAAAATTCAATAACAATGAGAAATTATTCAATTTAATTATTTATTATTATTATTAATTAGTGCGTGGTGGCCTGTTGGTAACGGACCAGACGCGGCCGCCTACATGTTCACGGTGGTCGCGGGTTCAAATCTCAGGGCACACCTCTGACTTTTCGGAGTTATGTGTGTATTGATAGTCAATCACCACGCACTTTAACGGTGAAGGAAAACATCGTGAGGAAACCTGCATACCGTAGCGATTTTAAAAGAATTTCTACGGTATGTAAGTCCGCCAACCCGCACTAGGCCAGCGTGGTGGACTATATGGCCTAACCACTCTCAATCGATTCTCTCGATTGTAGAGTAGGCCCGTGCCCTGCAGTGGGACGTATATGGGCTGATATAGATAGATATAGATAGATAGAGAAATTATTCTACCGATCACTAAATAACGAAGAAATAGAAATTGCAGAACCGCCTCAAATGGAAGACTTAGAAAATTTCTGGGAAAATATTTGGTCAAATCCAGTAGATCATAAACCTGATGCAAATTGGATAGAAGAAGAATGCAAACGAGTAGAAAATGTAGTACCCATTACAGAAAGTGAAATAACAATGGAAGACCTAAAGGAGGCTCTAAATAAAGCACACAATTGGAAAACGGCAGGACCAGATAGAATCCAAAATTTTTGGTTAAAAAAGTTGACATCTACTCATAAACACTTAATAGTTATATTCAATAAATTTCTACGTGAACCAAATATCTTACCAGAAACATTCACACATGGCATAACATACTTAAAACCGAAAGATAAAGACACAACTAACCCAGCCAAATATAGACCGATAACCTGTTTACCAACATCGTATAAAATCCTAACATCTATAATAAGTAGTAAAATATATAATCACATTAAAGATAGTGGGATAATGGCCGACGAACAGAAATTCCCACATACACACACAATGCAGACGAAAGCACAGAAATCTACATTATGCTTATATAGATTACCAGAAGGCCTACGACAGCATACCTCATTCATGGCTCCTTCATATACTAGAAATATATAAAATTGATAATAGAATAACCTCTTTCCTTAAACATGTAATACAAAACTGGTCCACAACACTAAATATTAATACAAAAACAGATCGCCTCAAATCCCAGAAGATACCAATCACACGAGGAATTTTCCAGGGTGACTCATTAAGTCCACTTTGGTTTTGCCTAGCACTTAACCCCTTGTCACACTACCTTAACACCAGCCAGTATGGTTACAAGATAGATAACACGAACAAAATTACACACCTACTATACATGGATGACATTAAATTATTTGTAGCGACTAGACAGGAACTTAACCACCTACTCCAAATTACAGAAACATTTAGCACAGACATAAAAATGACATTTGGTCTGGATAAATGTAAAATAAATAGTATCAAAAAAGGAAAACCTCACATACAAGAACCATACAATCTTAATTACCAACACGATATTATCCATAGCCTAGACACTAACGAATCATACAAGTATCTGGGATTCCATCAAGCATACGAATTAGATCACTCCAAAATTAAATTAAATCTTAAAAATAAATATAAAAGTAGGATAACCGCCATATTAAAAACCCATTTATCCGCAAGAAATAAAATTAAAGCAGTAAATACTTATGCAGTTCCAGTTCTAACATATTCATTCGGAATTATTAAATGGTCAGATACCGATTTAGACGCCCTTAATACCCTCACAAGAACAACATTTAATAAATTTAATTCACACCATATACATGCAGCAGTTGAACGTTTTACTTTAAAGAGACAGGATGGAGGTAGGGGCATAGTAGACATAAAAAAATTGCATTATAGACAAGTAAAAAGTCTACGTACTTATTTCCTAACCAGAAGAAGAGATAGCCCAATACACGAATCTGTCTGTAATATAGCAATCTCAATAGCACCGCTTTACCTTAATGATCTCGATTTCATCCCGGAAACCAAAATTGTAAAAGATGAAACTAAAATAGATAACTGGAACTCAAAGTCTTTACACGGAAAATACCCCAATCAGTTGAAACAGAGCCACGTGGATGCGGAGGCGACAAATATGTGGTTAAAGAAAGGAAATATTTTCTCAGAGACAGAAGGATTTATGGTAGCCATACAAGATAGGATCATTAAAACTAGAAACTACGAAAAATATATAATTAAAAATCCACAAGTCACAATTGATAGCTGCAGATTGTGTAACAGATTACCTGAAACTATAGACCATATAACGGGAGGGTGCGCGCTACTGACTACCAAACAATATACCGACCGACACAACAATGTTGCAAAACAAATACATGCATTACTAGCTAAAAAATACAACTTAATAAAAAACCCTGAACCTTATTATAAATATAAGCCAAAAAACGTTTTAGAAAACCATCTAGTTAAATTATATTGGGATAGAGAAATAATCACAGATAGAACAACTAATAATAATAGACCGGACATAACATTACTAACTAAAGACGATAAAACCACATATTTGATAGATATCTCCGTCCCTAATACCGATAACTTACGACAAAAACATACAGAAAAAATCCAAAAATATCTTCCATTAGCCGAAGAAATACAGTAAATGTGGCACCAAAACCGATTCAGAATAATTCCGATCATCATATCCTCGATAGGTGTTGTACCTAAATCTCTTTATAATAGTCTAGCCGAACTGGGTCTCCACAAATTTAGTTATATACCTCTCCAAAAATCCATCACCCTAGATACCTGTGCCATAGTACGACGATTCTTAAATAACACAATGAGTTTTAGCCAACCGCAGTCTCAAACGCAATCCACACGACAGTAGTTTAAATTGTGAAGTAGGTTCCTTGGCAGTATGCTCGTTCCTACAACACAATAAAATACCAGGTAAAACCTAAGATCACCAAGTGATAAAGAAACAAATAATAATAATAATAAAAGTAACTATAGTACCAATAGTTTTATCAACAACCGCTGTCATTCCCATACAGCTCCATAATTCTTTATTGACTCTTAATTTACCGAAGTTTACGTATCTTGCCCTTCAAAAAGCCGTGATTACTTAATACCTGCCGCATAGTTAGAAAATTTCTACAGACAGACCAGGAAACCCTCCCAACCCCAATGTAGGTGCAGACTTGACTTAGGTCCGTCTGCACTTAACTAACCGGCTCCCCAGCCGAGATTAAAATAGTATAAAGAATAATAATAATAATAACTTTTTATTGAAACACCATACAGTAATAAAATGAAATTACTTAAATAGCCATAAAAATTAAAGTGCTCAAAATCGGCGGTCTTATCGCTAAAAGCGATCTCTTCCAGACAACCGTGCAAGAAGAGGAGACAAGCATTTTAAATGGACGGTGCTTTTATGAAATTATAAGATAAAGTAATATAAATACAATACATACTCGGGAATATACAATGCATTAAGAACATACACAAAATTTTTCGGGTAGGTGTCAAAGACAGAAGACGTGTGTGTGACCGTTGCGAATTATTTTTTTATATATAAATTACATAAATAGTTCCTAAAGCAAAGTTTGCGCGTGGAATTAGTTGCTACAATTCGTTCGTACCTGTATATGTAAGGCAATACCTCACGGACACCACCTGCCAGCACTACACTTGCACAGGCACTTTGAAGAAAACTTCGTGTGTTACTATGGCACAGCTCACGGAAATACAAAACACACAGAGACAACTGGAAGACACTTTCTCCAAGAGGATGGCGGAACTGGAAGAGCAGCTGCAATCGGGAGGTACAGCTAAAGACACCGTTGCGCGGGTAGCCGAGGAATTCAGGACCTTCCGGGAGATCGTCTTCAACATGTTCCGACTTCTACGACAGCAAATCCAGGAGTGTGCCCGTACGATTGACGTGATTGAGACTCGACACCGGCAAAAGTCCCTTCTATTCCTAGGAGTTTCTGAAGTTGAGAAGGAAGATTGCACTACCACTATCCTTGGCATTGCCAATAAAACGATGGCACTTAATGACATCTCTCCGGCAGCAATAAGTGTATGCCATCGAATCGGGACACCCAATAAGGATCGTCCTCGGCCAGTTCTTATAAAGTTCTCAACAAGCAGTCACAAGTCCGCAGTCTGGAGGGCCAAGTCGAAACTAAAAGGTTCGCCAATTTCAGTGAAGGAATTCCTCACAAAGTCGCGGCAACTAGTCTTCGGTAAGGCAAGACAACATTTTGGGATGCGATCGTGTTGGTCTCAAGACGGCGTAATAATCGTCAAAACCCCTGACGGTGTTCGTCATAAGATCTCAACAATTGACGAACTTCATACGCTGACGGCTAAATTTCCTATGTCTTCTGACAATTCTTCAGCAGCAAGTAGAAGTGGAGCACAAAATACGGGAACGTCCAAATCACGACGGAATTAATGTAACATTACACAAATTTATTCATAACTGCGGCACTTGTACAATTCATCACAATGTAAGGTGTCTTCTTTGCGTAAGTAATTGTTTATATACTTTTTTTTTTCTCTTACCCACATATTTCTTTGTTATTTTTTTTTTGTTTTGTTCTATAGTAAATTGACAGTGACACCTTACGTTGCGTTCGGAATTGCTCTATTTTGTAATGAATTTTCTGTTTAGTTGTTTTTTTGTTTTTTTTTTTCGTTTGTATTGTTTATATATTTTGTTTTTCTTTCTTTGTTATTTTGGTATTGACTGTTTGTTTTTCTGTATTTTTTTTTTTTTACGTTGTATATTTTGTGCTTGTGTCTGCTGGCGGGTGGTGCAGAGATAAGTGTTGCACCAATTCGTAATAGGTTTTTTTTTTGTTTTAGGATATAATTTTATTATTTTACTTATATTATAACATTATTTAAATTTATGATATTTGACGATGATATTTATTTTTCTGCCAACGATTCTGACTCAGTATCGAATGATGATAGTTTCTGCTCTGCAACTGATGGGCTCAGCAGCTTGATCCGGCAAACTTTTGATGTCCAAACTTCTCATCATCTGAACGTTTGCCATATCAATGCTCAGAGCCTGCCCAGTAATTACAGTGACTTTTTGGATACCTTCGCTGACGCAAATATTCATGCTGTCCTGATTTCTGAGACTTGGCTCAAACCTCACCTCCCTTCGACGTCTTATCCCCTTGCCGGCTTTCATCTTATTCGTAACGACCGCCTTAACAAAAGAGGAGGGGGCGTTGCTATTTACTTACGTAGTAACTTTCACTATAAACTTATAACCTCTTCTAATCCCGCCGACTCTGCTTCGGCAGAATATCTTTTTCTTGAGGTTTGTGTCAAGGGAGCCATAGCCATACTTGGCGTCGTCTATTGCCCCCCTTCTGTTGATTACTTCTCCAGTATCGAATCGGTTCTGGAAACCTTGGGGTCAAAATATGCACATCATATCATCATGGGAGATTTCAACACCAATCTCCTTGCCTACCAGTCCACTCGTGCTCAAAAACTCCTTGACATCATACAGTCTGCCAGTCTGAATGTGTTGCCTCTGAAAGCTACTCATCACAACATACAAGGTGATGACACATGGTTAGATCTTATCCTTACTTCCAACATTTCCTTTGTCTCCTCTCATGGCCAGTATCCTGCTCCTGGTTTCTCCCGCCACGACCTTATCTTTCTATCATACATCCTGAAACCTCCCAAATCCCCTCCTACCGTCTTACAGATGCGTTGTTTTGGGCGCATGAACGTCGACAAGCTTATTACGGACGCTTCTATGATTGAATGGGGCAAACTAATGGCAGCTACTACGATTGACCAAAAAGTTGACATTTTCAACTCCACTGTCATTGGATTGTACGACATCCATGCTCCAGTTAAAAGGACAAAACTGAAGCGTCCTCCCATTCCGTGGATGACGACAAATGTTCGGAGGGCGATGAGACGTCGGGATCGGGCATTCCAGAAGTTTAAACACAATCGCTCTGAGGATAACTGGGCTCGTTATAAGGTTGCAAGGAATCGGTGTAATCAGGTGATACGAAATAACAAACGCCGATATATTTTTGATAATATTTCCTCTTCCTCGCCCGCTAACATCTGGAAGTTTCTAAAGACTTTGGGTATTCGCAAGCAAAAATGTCTAGATTGTCAGTGGACCATCGACCCGGATGATGTTAATCGTCATTTTTCGAAAAGTATTCCGTTGGATCACCGAGTCACATCTGGAACTCTGAACTATCTAGCTGATCTTCCCCGTCCTAACATTGATTCCTTTCACTTTTCTCCAGTTGCAGCCGATGAGATTAAAAAGTCCATCCTTAGTATCAAGTCTCATGCGGTCGGTTGTGACCAAATAAGTCGTCGTATGATAATTCCAATCCTAGATTATCTTCTCCCTGCCATAATTCATATAATTAATTTCTCTTTCACCACCAGTGTCTTTCCATCTTTGTGGCGAAAAGCTCATGTTATCCCACTCCCCAAAATCATGCGAGTGTATTTGTGTGTGTATCTTTGTGGCGAAAAGCTCATGTTATCCCACTCCCCAAAATATATGCGAGTGTATTTGTGTGTGTGTGTGTGTGTGTGTGTGTGTGTTTGTGTGTGTGTGTGTGCGTGCGTGCGTGCGTGCGTGCGTGCGTGCGTGCGTGCGTGCGTGCGTGCGTGCGTGCGTGCGTGCGTGCGTGCGTGCGTGCGTGCGTGCGTGCGTGCGTGCGTGCGTGTGTGTGTGCGTGTGTGTCTTTTTCGTAAAGGTCTGTTGTTGGGTGTCGATATGGTAATCGAAGAATCACTTTCAATAATGCTCTTTGTGCTCGTTCTATTTCAATTATAAATAAATAAATACACCCAACAGTCACATACATAGTCCTGACCCCACACTAAGATCGAGTCTTGTGTCGTGGGTATCAGAAGCTACGAGAGACTTTTCGGTCTCACAAACACCCAGACCCGAAACAAATACCTGTGGATCACACAAATATTTGTTTCGGTGCGGGGATCGAACCCGCGGCCTCTCGTTTCACAGGCGGCGTCAAACCAACTGCGCCACGGAGGCTGAAAATTACATATGATTTTGCCGCTCCTCCCCAAGAGCATATGAAGTAGGTTATTAGACAATGACAAAGGGCGTTATATATTTGTATTAGTAGAGGTTGGTCTATAATTTATCTTAATGCCGGTGCCGCTTCAAGATTTGGGCAATTACATATTTTATTATCATCTACTTTAATATTACAGGGGTATGAGTGAATTCTGATCTTAAAACTTTGTGGAGGTTTGGTGGCTATAGTTTTATAGAAACAGACATATTTCATCTTTGAAGTATTAAGGGTTAGCAAGCTATTTTCAAGCCATCTAGTAATTGATGAAAGTCCTTTTTCGGCTAGTTTAATTACCGACTCCCAACTAGAGCTGTGAAAAATTATAACGGTATCATCTGCATACATAAGCAAGTCGGCATTGTTAATGTTTACTTTACATAGTTCGTTAATATAGATTAGAAATAGGATTGGACCAAGGATACTTCCTTGAGGAACTCCATACGTACAAGTAGCAGGATCACTAGTTACTTTGTCAATGCGTACTTTTTGTGTTCTGTGTGTCAGATAGTCACTAAACCATGAGTGCGGAATCCCTCTAACGCCGATGTTGTTAAGTCGAGTAAGGAGCACTGGTATAGAAACAGTGTCGAACGCTTTTTGCAAGTCCAAGAATACACCTATACATTTTTCTGATTTTTCCAGATAGCTTAGTGATTTTAGAGGTCAGCAGTAAAACGGCATCGTCTGTAGATTTATACTTCCTGAATCCAGACTGGTTTTCATGCAATAGTTTGTTACTCTCTAAGTAATGTATTAGTCGTTTGCAAACAATTTTTTCCAAAATTTTTGTTAAAGTTGATAAAAGAGAAATAGGACGATAATTATTTGGAGACGAAAGAGACCCTGACTTATGAATAGGGATAACTATTGCTTATTTTAAAATGTTAGGAAATGTACCTGTTTGCATACTAAGGTTACATAAATAAGCGATAGGATGGCAAAGGCATGGACTATATTTTTTAAAGAAAGTGATGTTAAGATTATCCCATCCTGGGGCGCTTTGAGATTTAAGAGTTTGGATGACGACTCTGATTTCTTCACTATCAGTCGGATACAGTGACATTGAGGATAGAGGACCATCTTTAGCTGAGTTTTTGGCCAAATCCAAATCAGATTTATTAAGTTTGGTAAGTGTAGAATTTGCTAAAACACTTCCAACGTTTGTAAAAAAATTATTGACTTTATTTAAAGAGGTTTTAGGTGTATCATGAATATTTAAAAGTACAGTGGATTGGGGGCGTTGCGGATCGAGATTACCTATTTCTTTTATCAATTTCCAAGTCTCTCTGACATTTCCTTTTTTATTTGTAAATTCCTTTTGATAATATTGCCGTTTCAATGTTTTGGTTAAACTGTTGCAGATGTTTCTATATATTTTATACTTAGCATTTAATTCAGTGTCGTTTGGTAACTTTTTTGCCCGTTTATGTAGTAGGTCTCTTTTTCTAAGGGATCTAAACACACCCTGGGATATCCAAGGTTTAAGTGGATTAAATCTCTTAGTTACTTTAATAGATGTTTTATTAGTATTTAATATGTTTTGTAAATCGTTGACAAAGAGTTCCGTGGCACAATGGATATTTGTGATTTGATATATTGGGGACCAATCTTTCGCCATAATATCTCTAAGTATTTTATTATGATCGTAATGTATTTTTTCACGGATAGTCCCTTGATTATGTGTTAATTTAGATTTTTCTATATACAGCAAGACAGGACAGTGGTCAGTAAATTCTCCGCCTCCCGCGCAAAGCCGCCGTGACACTCACGGTGACGCCGGAGGCGTTGAAGCGGGGAGTTAACTACGCGCAAGTCCTGCGTGAGGTCCAGAGCAAAGTGGACCTAGCCAGCCTTGGCATCACGGGCTGAGGCCGAGGCGAGTGGCCACGGGGGCGTACCTCTTCGAGGTGCCTGGGCCGGAATCCGAGGCGAAGGCCGACTCCCTCGTATCGAAAATAAGGGAGTCTCTGCGTGGGTCGGAGGACGATGTACGCGTCACCCGGCCCGTAAAGACTGCGGAGCTGCGCGTCTCGGGGTTGGACGCCTCAGCCACCTCCGAGGCTGTCGCAGCGGCCATCGCTCGTCTCGGCGAGTGCCCCCTTGACGATGTCAAGGTCGGGGAGGTCCGCGTCGAGCGTTCGGGCCTGGGTGGGGCGTGGCTCCGCTGCCCAGCCAAGGCAGCGGAGAAAGCCGTGAAGGCAGGGCGTGTCCTGGTGGGATGGGTGGCGGCGGGAGTTAGGCTCCTCGAGCCAAGACCGTTGCGCTGCTTCCGCTGCCTACACAAAGGGCACGTCCGGATGCAGTGCGCGGCTGATTGTGATCGCAGCGGGCTCTGTTACCGCTGCGGTCAACCGGACCACAAAGCCCGAGAGTGCTCCGCGGATCCGCACTGCACGATCTGTGCAGCTGCGGGAAAACCCGCGGACCACCGGGTGGGCGGCAAGGCCTGCGCTGCCTCCTCGGTCCCGCACCGTTCTCAACGTGGTGTGGGAGCCGAGGTTGCGACGCGGCCGCAACCGTCCCGCTCTGAGGCGATGGAGATTGCCCATAATTAGATGGAACTTAATTTCCTCCAGGCGAACATCGACCACTGCGTCGGAGCGCAGCAGTTGCTTGTTCAATCCCTGGCGCAGTGGTCGATTCACGTGGCTGTGGTCGCCGAGCCATACTCTGTCCCTGCCCGCGACGACTGGGCAGGGGACCTTGATGGCTCGGTGGCCGTCATCACACAGGGCGCCGCCGGCTCTCCGCCCTTCGAAAAAGTAGCGAAGGGTGCGGGATGCGTGGCGGTCCTGGTGGGAGGGGTGTGGGTAGTGGGAGTCTATTTCTCTCCCAACAGGTCCCAGGCGGAATTCGAGAGCTTTCTAGCGCGCCTGGGGGCCCTGGTGCAGCTTGACAGCCAGCCTCACCCCGCGCTTGTAGCCGGCGACTTCAACGCCAAATCCTTGGCTTGGGGTTCGTCGGTGACCGATGCGCGAGGCGAGGCCCTGGAGGAATGGGCGATCTCCATCAGGTTGGTCGTCCTGAATCGGGGGTCGGAGAACACGTGCGTGCGGCACAACGGCGGTTCGGTGGTGGACGTGACGTTCGCCACCCCGGCCCTTGCCCGCCGTGTTCGGGACTGGAGGGTTTTGGTCGAGGAAGAGACGCTGTCCGATCATCTCTACATTCGGTACAGCGTCTCGGCCTCCCAGGTCTCCACCCATCAGTCCGGTGGTGGTCCGACTGCCCGATTCATGGGCGGCCGACGTTGGGCCGCGAAGCGCTTTGATGTGGAGGCCGCAAAGGAAGCCGCTATTATTCAGGCGTGGCTCCCCGTACCGGACGGGCCGGTGCGGGTCGAGCAAGAGGCGGAATGGTTCGGGGTGGCGATGTCGCGCGTCTGCGACGCGGCCATGCCCCGGGTCACCCGCCTCCCAGCGAAGCGCCAGGTGTACTGGTGGTCGGCCGAGCTCACAGAGCTGCGCGCGGCTTGCATGGTCGCGCGCCGCCGACTCGCCAGGCACCGTCGTCGTCGGACCTGTGGACCCGATGACGACGAACGGGAGCGGCTTCTTCTAGGCCTCCACAGAGAGGCGAAGAGAGCGCTGCGGGTGGCCATCGCGCAAGCGAAGGCCGCGGCGAACGTGGAGTTCCGGAGGTCTCTTGACAGAGATCCATGGGGGCGTCCGTACCGTGCGGCGTTGAGGAAACTCCGCCCATGGGCGCCCCCTCTGACGCAGAGTCTCCGGACCGACCTGGTCGAAGACGTCGTCGCGGCCTTGTTTCCGGCCACCGAGGAGTTCACTCCTCCACCGATGGCGCCACGTCCACCGGCGTCATCGTCGTTGGTTTCGGTAAGGGATATCCCGGAGGTTTCGCCGCAAAAGCTAGAGGCGGCAGTGCTTCGGCTGCGGAGCAAGAACTCGGCCCCGGGGCTCGACGGGGTGCCCGGTCGTGTCTGGGTGCTGGCCGTCGAGTCGCTGGGTACGAGGCTCCGCGGCCTTTTCTCCGCGTGCCTTGAGCAGGGCATCTTCCCGTCACTGTGGAAGACGGGCAAGCTTGTCCTGCTCCGCAAGGAGGGGCGACCCGCGGATTCGCCGTCGGCCTACCGGCCGATCGTGTTGCTCGACGAGGCGTGCAAGCTCTTCGAGCGCATAGTCCACGCGCGCCTCGTCGAGCATTTGGAGAGTACGGGCCCGGATTTGGCAGACTGCCAGTTCGGGTTCCGGCGGGGCCGGTCGACGGTCCACGCGATTCTGCGGGTGAAGGCACAAGCGGAGCGTGCGGTGTCCCGGGGTAGAGTCGTGGTGGCGGTGTCTCTCGACATCGCCAACGCGTTTAACACCATGCCCTGGGCCTGCATCGAAGAAGCACTGCGGTACCACGAGGTTCCGCCCTACCTTCGGCGTCTGGTGCACTCGTACCTGTCTGATAGGTACGTGGTGTATCCGGGCGCCGACGAGTGGCACCGCAGGGAAGTGACGTGCGGTGTTCCACAGGGCTCGGTTCTTGGGCCGCTCCTGTGGAACATCGGCTACGACTGGGTGCTACGTGGTACCAACCTTCGGGGCGTCGCTGTCGTCTGCTACGCGGACGACACACTGGTGACAGCGACGGCCAGGACATTCCAGAGGTCCGCCCTGCTCGCCTCGTTCGGTACTGGACTGGTGGTGGGCAGGATTCGGCGACTGGGCCTCACGGTGGCCCTCAACAAGACCGAGGCCGTGTGTTTCCACGGTCCTCGGTGTGGGCCACCGCCAGGGGCCTACATCACGGTGGAAAGCGTGCGGATTCCCGTCGGCTCGAGGATGAAGTACCTCGGTCTCGTCCTCGACAGTCGATGGGATTTCCGTGCGCATTTTCAGGAGTTGTCGCCGAAGCTGGTGAGGGCGGCGGGCGCACTGGGGCGCCTGTTGCCCAACACTGATGGTCCTGGCATCCCTTGCCGAAACCTTTATGCTGGAGTCGTGCGGTCCATGGCCCTCTACGGGTGTCCCGTTTGGGCCGAGTCCCTGGGCGATCGTTGCGTCCGCCTGCTGCATCGTCCGCAGCGCATGGTGGCGCAGCGAATAATCAGGGGCTACCGCACGGTCTCGCACGAGGCGGCCTGAGTATTGGCGGGAACTCTGCCCTGGGTGCTGGACGCGAGGACCCTCTCGTCGGCTTTCTTCCGGCGAGAGGAGGCGTCTGGGCGTGGGCAGAGGTTGGTCCCCCGTAAGGTCGAGGCCATGATGGCCTCCCTCCGCAGGACCGCCGTGGAGGAGTGGCGTTCGAGGCTGGAGAACCCTAGTGCTGGTACGAGGACCGTCGCGGCAGTGCGACCTGTCCTCGAGCAGTGGCTGGACAGGCGCCACGGTGCGCCGACATACCGGCTGACGCAGGTGCTCACCGGGCACGGCTGCTTCGGTGCGTACCTGTGTCGCATAGCCGGAGCCGAGGAGTCCGCCGTGTGCCACCATTGTGGCAACTGCCGTGAGGACACGGCCCAGCACACGCTGGAAGAGTGCCCAGCCTGGGACGCGGAGCGCAGCGCTCTCGTCGCGGTCGTGGGAAGCGACCTTTCGCTGCCGGCAGTGGTCGCCGCCATGGTCGGCAGCCGGAGTTCGTGGCGAGCCATGCTCTCCTTCTGCGAACGTGTCATGTCGCAGAAGGAGAGCGCCGAGCGGGATCGGGAGCAGACCGATCCCGCTCGTCGCCACAGGAGACGTAGGAGGCGCCGGGACGCCAACTAACCCGGCGCCGCAGAGGCCACGCGGGGCTGCCGTCCCTACCTTGGCGGCCCCCGAGACGTGACGCAACACGCGTCTGTTGCCGCGTCGCTAAGCGGCGGTGCACAAAGAGGCGGTCCTGGCGCGTCTGTTAAACGGTATCCCGGGGCCGTCTCTCAAGTGCACCGATGGTGGCCGACGCGGGGTTTTTAGTCGGTATTTCGGCGCGTAGGTTTATGGTAGGGACCCGACCCAGCGGCCGCCCGTCCACATCCACGGGCGGCACAACATCTCGCTGGGCTCGGAAGGCGCCGGTGAGTCCGACACACCCTCGCCCTTTCGGGGGTGGGATGGTCCGTAAAGGGATTTTCCCCGCGAGAAAAAAAAAAAAAAAAAAAAGTGGTCAGTAAATTCATTAAAAACAATAGTTTTTATAGACTCGTAGCCTTTGACCATGAAGTGATCTAAGCAAGTGCCTTTCCTAGTAGGCAAAAATACACATTGTCTTAAACCATATTAAGCTAGAATATTAAGATACTCTGCCGAAAAGCCCGATTGATTGGTTGGCATGATGTGAATATTTAGATCACCTGTTAAAATTATATTACTAGTTTTAGTTTGTTTTAATATATTATGGACAGACTCAATATACCTGCAGGGGTTACGGGTCGCTGGTGGTCTATATGTGCATATAACAGTTAGTTTTGCATTGATATCGAGAACTAAAAAATTGCCGTCCTCATACAGGGGCTCCGTAGCACTCGATGAAATATTATTTTTCACGTAGGCAATCACTCCATCATTTTGATTAATAATGCGACAGGTTCTATATGAGGTGTATCCGTGTAAAAACGGAGGTATACTGACTTCATCCAACCAGCATTCTGTAAGAACTATAATGTCAACACTAATATTAAGTTGTGTAATAAATATCAAAAAGCTATCAAAATTGCAATTAACGCTTCTTATGTTTATAGTGAGAATGGAGAGATTGTGCCTTTGGTTTAGGCTATAGTTAAGGACCTTCGAACAAAGATTAGGGTTGGATAATTTGACGCATGTAATATCAGACGAATTGTCTAGATCATTGACGATTTCTTTATTATTGGGATTGAAAGTCGCCATTGTGGTGGAAATTACAGTATATAATTAAATTCATAGGACTGGGTATAATAATATAGTAGTGGTTAGTTGTAGAATTTATATTAGTTAAATGGACAAATGCGGTATTTTTATGTATAGTAATGATTTGTGTGTTAAGTTGTGTGTAAATGTATGTTAAGTAGGTAAAATGTTTAAGATGTATGTAAGTGTAAGGTTGTATGTAAAATAATAAATTAAGAAATGATAAATGTAATAACATTGGAATGCCATGCTTAAACTTAAATATTTTGCAAAAAGTAAAAACAATAATAAAAATAAAAACAAAAATAACACAATCTAGTCAGTCTTTGGGATTCAAATCATTGAGATCCGATTCTGTCTCAATTCTTTTATGAGGTGATCCATCATTTTTGCGAAGGAAAACTTTGCCATTAGATGTCCAACAATATTTAAAATTATGCTGTGATGCAAATTCACGAGCAAGAAAAAAGAGTCTTTTCAATCTAGGAGTGAGATTATCAGAAACAAAAACTGGAACAATTGGTCCCTGAATGTTCAGGTGTTCTGTGTTAAGTTTATTGTTGTTGTTATCCTTGTTGAATTTTTTGATCGATAAGAGTACATTTTCCTTGATTGGGACTGTTGCAAATTCGACAATGATTGGTTTAGTCGTCGTCTTGGCTTTGATTCTAAAAACATCCCTTATGTCGCGAGATTTTATTGGCATATTTGTAACTTTGTAAATTTGTAAATTTAATGACACAGTCAACTAGAGCTTGTTTGTTTTCAGAAATCATGTGTGGTATGTTCCTTAGTTCTAAACTAGTCGTACGTCCCTGTCTTTCCAGCTGTTCAATTTTATCCTCGAGGTTCTTAATATGCTTTCTATCTTCAGCTCTATATTGATCAAATTGGCAAAGCTTTTCCAATATTTCATCGTATTTTGTTGAAAAAAAGTCCATCGTTTCCCTTAGTTTGGTGTTTTGCTCCTTAATATCTTCCGTTGCACTTTTTAGTTCCCTGAAAATTTGCATAATTTCGCACTTAAAGTTGTCATCGCTTTGATTTAGTTTTCTAGTACGTTGCGTAACATACGATTGAGATGATTCTTCCTCAGAGGATGTACTGTTTCGGTCTTGTGTTGCAGAAGTACGCAAAGCTCCTCTAATTGTCGATTTAGATGGTGGAGTGTTTTTTGTTGGAGTCCTCTTAAGCGGCATCTTGTCTCAAGACGTGGGTATTAAGTAAACAGAAAGTGAACAGAGGACTGATGTAACTTAAATTTTATCTACTCGTTCGTTGTTGTCCTTTTCTAGGAAGGCCTGTTATCTGTTCCAAGATTTTGTTGTCATCCATAAGAGTTTTAATCAGTTTAAGTAACCCAAATAATTGCGATGATATACCAGGATATCATATGTATTAGGCGGTTGTTCGGTTAGTGGAGGGAGAGCTCAGCTTAACTTGGTGGCAATCGATAAGTTCAAAGAAAACAGCTTTACGTCCAGTATATCTTGACCCTTCGTTCAAGATGACAGGTAATTGGTGCGATGGGATTTACTTTTAATAGTTCTTTCTCACTTACTTGATATTTGATTGGTTGATTAGTGGCGGTGCGTAGTGGAGGTACTGCAAATAGTTGACAAAGACGGACAATGCGTTGACAGCGATTGTGTTAGTTCTTCGATTTTATGCACTCCTAGTATTTATTCACCGTTGTTTTTTAAAAATATTATAAAAATTTTAACGGAGTAAAGTGACAAACACGTCTGAACAGCTCAGAGATCCGAAGGGAAGGGGTTACGATATACACGATGCTGAACACGCACACCAACATCTTGAAAAGAGCATGAAGTTAGTGAAATGTTTCTTCATACCTGATAATGACATTATCAATATGAAACATATTATACCAGATAACATTCGGGCTGTCCCTGAAACCATGAAGTTACATCAGGTGATGTCAGGAGGGCAAAATAAAATCTTTTACAGACAACTAAGTTGCTTTTGCAGTGACAGACGTGGTTTGTGTAACTGCTATTCACCTAAAATACATATTGAAATAAAACTATTTTATACGGATTTTATCGCGATTTGGTTTAATTTTTACATTTTTTAACTTCCCGACGTTTCGATTACTTTACAGCTTTCATGGTCACGGGGCAGACTGAGGTATTAGTCATCCGCTCAGTGACTGTTACAATTAAACTACCCTTAATTTATATTTATTAAATTAAAAAAGTTAATTTAAAAAGTTAGCTAGTTTTTGCGATCCGATCTACGCAGAAGGAGCTCACTGTGTCTTGAGGTCTGGCAGCTGGTCTTTTGGGTTCCGATTTAATTAAATGTAGAATTGGATCCCATGTTGGTGCAAGCTTCAAGCCATCTTCTCTATTGAAATTTGGATGTTTTTTAATTTCAATAGCCTCGCGAAACATCCTGGGCAGGAAACGGTGTTCTTTGGCGAGGATTTGGGGCTGGTCAAAGCGAAGGTAATGCTTGGAGCCTTCCTCTATGTGTTCAGCAACTGCAGACTTCGTTGAGCGTCGGTGTTTGACGTCAGCTATGTGTTCTTTTACGCGGGTCCCTATGCTTCGTTTGGTTTGGCCGATGTAAGAGAGGCCACAGTCGCAATCTATTTTATATACTCCCGGTTCTTGTAAAGGTATATGACACTTGACAGGTGGTAAGAATTGACTAATCTTCTTAGGCGGCTTGTAGTATGTTTTAATAGAAGCACGCTTCAGGATGTAGCCAATCTTGTCCGTGACTCCTTTTATGTATGGCAATATAACCGGGACCCGTTCAACTGTGGCTGGTTTCACTCGGTTTCTGTGACGGCGGCGTGGAATTTGGAGCTTGTTGTCTCGCAGTACTTGCTTGACGTGTTGCAGCTCAGTTGCCAGGTGTTTCTCGTCACAGATTCCTTGTGCTCTCTGAAACAAAGATTTACCCACGGTAGCTAACTGTTTTGGATGGTGGTGAGAATCACCGTTCAGATATTTATCTGTATGGGCCTTTTTCCTATACACAGTATGACCTAAGGACTGATCAGGATTACGGATTACTAAAACATCTAAGAAAGCAAGAGATTTGTTTTGTTCCAACTCCATAGTAAATTGAATTTTATTGTTAATGGAGTTGAGGTGATTTAAAAATGCAGTTACTTGGTCAGTTGGTAAAATTGTGAAAGTATCATCTACATACCGCTTGTAAAATCTTGGCGAGACCGGGGCTGTACTAAGGGCTGTCTCCTCAAAGTCCTCCATGAAAATATCGGCGACTACTGGAGATACAGGTGAGCCCATAGCGACACCATCCATTTGTACATAGTATTGATTGTTCCACAACATGTAGCCAGATGTGAGGCAATGTTTGAGTAATTCTGCATATTCTAGTGGCATGTCATTCTCTGTTAACTTCTTAGTGACAATTTTGATGCAGTCTTGTACTGGTAAGCTTGTAAAAAGTGACTGGACATCAAAACTAACCATTGTTTCATTGTCAGCTAATTGTAGGTGTTTAATATCACTGACAAATTGGTATGAATCCTTCACAGATGCTCTAGTGTTTCCTCTCAGTGGTGAAAGCACTTGTGCTACGTGCTGAGCCAATCTGTAGGTTGGTGTGTCGATCTGGCTCACAATGGGACGTAGTGGAGCATTTTCCTTGTGTATTTTTGGTAATCCATACAATTTAGGAGGTTTTGCACACGATGGGATGAGTGACTTAGCGTTCAGATCTAACTTCTCGGAGTACTTGATTATTAAAGAGCTAGTGGCCTTTAAAATCCTGGTGGTCGGGTCTGATTTGACCATTTTGTATGTAGTGTCATCCGATAAGAGTTGTTCGATTTTGTTGTTGTAATCTGAAGTGTCCATCACTACTGTCGCATTCCCTTTATCTGCACGGAGAACAGTTAAATCCTTCATAGATCGCAGGTTCTTTAAAGCGATAAATAGATGTTTTGGAAGATTTGGTTTCGGCACTTTGTTTCGTCGTAATAAAGATGATATATCTTGACGTATCGCCTCCGAATCTTCCTTTTTCAAATTGTTAATGAAGAGACTGTTCTCAACGTTACAAATAATATCTTCATACGGTATCCTACGTGGAGTTACGGCAAAATTTAGACCTCTTGACAAAACCTGAACTGTGTTTTCATCCAATGTATGTTTTGACAGATTAATGACCGCGCGTTGTTTGTCTGCGCCGGAGTGCGTGTTATCTGTGTTAGGGTGCGTTCCGTGCCTGCACTCGGAGTTGTTAGAATTTTTGACATTTGATTTTGATGAAAGTTTATCATATTTATTTATGTGTTTATTTTTGCATTCGTTATATTTAGATGTTTCTCTTTTATTTAATGTGTCCATGCAATTTTTAAAATCAAATGATGTTAATACTGTCTTTAACTCATTGGATGATTTTTCGATACAATTATTTAAGTAATGTAGGTCAGATCGTGTTTCATGTATGGTAGTTAAAAAATGTAAAAATTAAACCAAATCGCGATAAAATCCGTATAAAATAGTTTTATTTCAATGTGTAACATTCGCGTAAATCTAAGAAACCATTATAAAATACATATTTTACTTCAACAGGATTCATTAATTTCAGAAGTTCTCGAAGATATCCTCTCTTGTCATACACCTAACTTTCAAACACATGATCCAAATCTATATACTGAAACAGATGAAAAACTTATGGTAGCCGAAATGTCTCCTGTTCTGGATAGTTTAGCCCAAGACGAAAATCTGGTTCAAAGTGATAATGCTACTATGAGTCTAGTAGTTAGTGAAACCGAAATAAATAATTGCCTTGAACCCATTGAAATTGAGAAATATCCGCAAATAAGTGAAATTAATTCAATTGATCCCAGTATTTTGATTGATCTTACAAATGTCATTGATATAGAAGCTTTCGATTTATCTACTTTTACACCAAAACAAGATATTTCATATTGTAATCTTGAGTATAAAATTGAGGAACCTAGTACTTCTATGGGCATTAAACAGAATCTAAATTTGACGACTTTATTTTCGAGAAAACGAGCAAGGAGACCACCACGACAAGAGACACCAGTAAAGAGTGAAGGATATGGAGCCTGTAGAAACATGTCTAAATCTAAATCACTAAAAACTATAGTTTCAAGGTACTTTTTATGTTATTTGTGTAAAAGTCGTAAATTTATTGTACCCAATGATATGACTCGTTGTGTTGCATGGAAAAACTGGGTGTGCAGCTTGTGTTGTGGCCATCCTCCAAAAATTGACTATATTTGCGACATATGTAACGGATCTGAATAAAATTGTAATTGTTGAGACGTGTGTGTGTGGCGAATGCACACTATTATGTGCTTGCTTTTTTATATTATTTTTCACTTGTTAATTAAGTTTTAACATTATCAGTGTGATTGTGATTGAATAGCTGAAGTATATCCTACTACAACTATTCTAAAAAAATGTTATTAAGTGATACTTGCTATCTACAATAAGTACACATTAAGTGATATTATTTTTGCTAATAAAAACTATATAGAGTTCCTATGATTAATAATTAATCCAAAGTAATTGTGATATATGTACATATCTAGCTCTATACTTAGGCTCCTGTAGGCATGTGTCATGCGATCATCGCAGTCTCGCTGCCGCAATCAAGGCGTCCCACCAGTATGTCGCATGCGTCTCATAAAAAAAATACATTTAATGTACACGGATATTTTTTTAAGCTGACCTGATGCGACGTCAGAAAGTATAAAAAATATCCGTAGTACATTTCCTATGAAAACCAATACCTACACCGGTGTGAAGTCATGCGATGCGGTGCGACAATCGCATAACATCTGTCTGCAAGAGCCTTTAATAACTAACGGAAGTTTGTATTCGTAATTTTAATTATGTGATCTCAAATAGATATTTTCATACTTTTAATACGATATATGTCAATTGGGTATTTGACTCATTTTTTTTTATTAAATTCGTAAAAAAGTATCCATATCCGAAATCTAACAAACAAAGAATTTTGTAAATCCATTCAGAATTTAAAAAGTTAGAAACGTTTTTAATCTTGTAGTGGGGGTAAAAGGAAAGGGATGCAAAACAAAATTAGTGACGTCACTATTCTTAATATGCATTATAGTGTGCGGGCGCGAAAGAGACAGTAAGATGTCCCCACTACTTCCCCACTCTTTCATTTAAAATACTAATATTTGCCTCATGTTACGAGCTACTTTATCACTGTTTTCACAAAAATGTTTTGTTTTGATGGCACTTGTGTTTGTCTGCAAAATAATACAAAATTTCGATGATAGTCAAATACCCAATTCCTTGTGATTGTGTTTGACGAGAGCAGTAGGTATAGTGTAGACACTGCTTAAATTATTCTTGTTCGTCACATAATTTTGTAATAGTCACTGTCCCATGTTTTGGATGGTACAAAAATGTTTTTAACATAAATATAAAATTATTTATAGTATTTACTTTATTATTAATAGTATTTAGTTGTTGCCAAAAAGTCCTCCTTTTGTTTGATTTTAGAATTTGTAACCTATTATATTTGTAATTACACATATTCAGGTGTTGAGTGTCCGAGAAGTGACGAACATGAAACTATTTAGCTGATTATTTATTAATGCGATAGAAAAATTATACTTTTTTGTCATTTTTGGAAAGATTTTGATTTTAAGCATTATGCCAGTTTAAGTTTTTTTTTTTTTTTTTTTAATTTATTAAGGGCAAAAAACAGGTATACAATGAAAATAAAATAACTTATTCTAACTTAAAACTATTACTAATTATATACCCAACAACATCACCCACAAAATAACTATAGATAGTAAATACTACATACACTTAGCTACATAATTAATAATAAAGGAAAATGAATATGTTCTATTACCTATTACAATACTAATATTATTGTATATTTAAGTCGGATAGTGCATCATAAATTTGTGTTTTAAATCTCCTTTGAGACAAATGGAAAATATCAATGTCAGTGAAAAAATCGTTATGCAATTTCATTATACGTCGTAAAGGCGCTCGCACACCAGCCGTAGTGCGACAATGTTTAGGAAGAAAAGGACATTGAGTATAGGCGTCGCGTATGCGCTGCGAGCGGCTAGGTATGCGCAAGTATATCTGATTAACGAGTGGGTTACAATCATAATAACTATGACATATATTATAAAGCATAGTTTGATCCAAGAGTAGTCTTCTTGCCCTAAGTGTTACAAGTGAATATTTGTTTAACAATACATTATATGAACATTTCGAGTGAAAACATTTAAAATGTAGGGTTCGAAGGAATTTACGTTGTACCCTTTCAATAACATCTGTGTACTTCGCAAAATGTGGGTTCCATATTACTGAACCATATTCTAATTGGCATCTTAGTAACGACTTATAAAGTAAAATATAAGACAAGGATTTCTTAAACGGAGAACAGGTTCTCATAATGAAGCCGTACAATTGATAACATTTGTTCGTAATATAATTAATATGAGCATCAAAGTGCAACTTTGAATCTATATAAATACCCAGATCTCTTATGAGGGTCACTTTTTCTAATTCATAGTTCAAAAAATTATATTTAAAGTTAAGAACGTTGAATTTCTTGGTGATAGTAATGGCTTTGCATTTAGGCAGGCTAAGCTGAAGCTTATTAATTAAACAATACGAGTAAAGACGATTAAGGTCGTCTTGTAGCTTTATACAATCATGCACATTGTCAATTTGCCTGTAAATCTTAAGGTCGTCTGCGTATAAGAGAAAATATGAGTTCCTAAAACAATCTTTAATATCATTTATATATAAGACAAACAATAAAGGACCTAGTATGGAGCCCTGAGGCACACCAGAAGTAACTTTTACTAAATTGGAACTAAAACCATTAACTACTACCTTTTGTGTTCTGGCAGTAATATATGAAGAGAACCAACGCAGAAGGTTCCCACGAATACCATTGAAAGCTATTTTCCTGAGTAGCATGGCGTGATCCACCTTGTCAAAAGCCTTGCAGAAATCAGTGTACACAGCATCCACTTGCGCGCGATTATCAATACTTTCAAATAGATAATTTGTATATACTAGAAGATTAGTGACAGTGGATCGACCTTTTACAAATCCATGTTGTTGTGGGATTATCACAGGATGTAAACTAGGATAAATAAAATTGTGAACTAATCTCTCCAGGACCTTTGACAAGGTAGATAGTATGGAGATGGGACGATAGTTACTGACATCACTGTTACATCCGCTTTTATAAACTGGAATAATATTGGCCGTTTTCCACATAGAAGGAACTGTACCTTCACTTACGCTAAGGTTATATAATAAACAAACAGGTAAGCTAATGGATTCAGCAGTATGTTTAAGAAAGTAAGGTGGGATTATATCCGGTCCTGGACCCTTAGTAACGTCTAATGTTTTCAATACATTGCTGACCGTCTCTCTAGAAAAATGATAGCTGGAAAGATTTATATTAATGTTCGAAGAAGATGGTAATGTATCAGTATGGCCAGCGATGGCGCTACTACTTTCAAAAACAGAGGCAAAAAAGGTAGAAAATATCTCACATATGCTATCAGGATTACTAGCCGTTATATTACCATATGACATTGTACAAGGGATACCTGATTTAACCTTACGGTTCTTATAATATGACCAAAAAACTTTAATATTTTTTTTTAAACTAGATTCAATTGTATTTATATAATTATTAAAACATTCAGTACACAGAGCCTTAAATCTACTTCTATAAATTGAGAAAGTTTCATAGTCAGAAATATTATTATATTTCTTCCACCGTATCCATGCTTTATTTTTGTTTTTGAATAGTTGTAGTTGATTTTGTTTCAATACTTCTTTGTTTTATTTCTCATTGATTATCTTTTGTGACGTACAGGAATGTTATACACCATGTGCTGACAGAAAAACTTGTATAATTTTAGTATTTATAGGATTATTTTACATTTAAACACATATTTAGGTAGTTAATAATACATTCTCAAATACCTAAGTTAACATTAATATTATTATGCAATACCCAAATTATATTTCCCGATCGTCACAGGGTCATTTTTTCTGAAAAACACCCTTATATATTAAGATCAATACAAGTTTAACTTACTGCTTTCTTCAGGAACAATTACTAAAGTCCTGTGATGGAAGATTGTTGGATAAGCATCATTGCACAAGCGAGATCTCAGGCGTGTTTGCGTAAAAAACCTTTTCTCAAAATCTTTTTCACACACAAACTGCTTGCGAAGTTCCGGAGTTCTCAACTGACGCAATTTATCTGAATTAATACAATCTAAACACTTCTCGCACATAATTTCACTCTTGGGAAATCTATGAAAATTAACGTCCTTTCGTTTACTAGCACAGTTGTCAACACAGCAATAATTCATCATGCTGTAAGATGCTATTGCAAGTTTTAAAATTGGGAGGATAAGTTGCGGAAATAAATCAACGCTGGACTTCACTCGACCAACTCTAAAACGCGCGCTAGTACAATTTCAGAAATTAAGAGGATATATTACGGAAATAAATCAACGCAAAACTTCACTCAACCAACTTTGAAACTGTAATGGCGGTTAAACTTTAAACTGTTTACAAATATGACATCCCAAGCACCCATAGACATTTAAAATTATAATTTTATAATTATTCCATACATATACCGTTATTAAAAAAATCTCTATGGCATAGTGTAATCTATTGAGCATTTACGAAGACAGTTAAAATGAAACGTTTAATGGTAACCGTTTAGAGAGGCTGTTCAAAAAATAAAAATTAAAAACAATATTTTTTTCACACTTGGCCGTAAACGACGAGGGTAAGATTTAAATAGCATAACCAAATAAAAGTAAAGTTTTTTTAAAACATATTTCATTCGTGTAATGGTATTCGTGAAAGTTGGGCCCAAAACCGGGGTTCTTTGCTAAAAATGAGCTCCTTCCTTTAGTTTGCCATATGTCATTAGTTCCCAGGATTTGATCCTTAATAGCAACATTATAAAATGATGCAATAATACAGCATGTGTTATTTTTTTCAAAATCATCAGGTTCGATTCCTCGCTAGAAATATTGATTTATCAAAAATCTAAGTATGCAGTTTTAGTTTTCATCAAAATCGGGCTCGTGGCTCCTTTTAGTATTTTTCGCTATTCCTCATAGTTTCGGATTAGGCCATTCACGCCCACTTGAAAAGCTCACCCTGTATAATATACAAGGTTATTTTTAGTATACTACAAAGCCGAAAGTAGTTTGTTGAGAATCAGTAACACAATCCATTGCACTAAATTTTAACATACGTTATATTTTATCCCATAAACTTATTAAAATTCCGTCAAGCTGGTTACCGTGTTGATTAATAAAAATCCAGCGCGTGTCGGTCGTTCAACTATGCCTATTAAAGTACTTACTACTTACACAGCCGGCCGATGCAAAATGCAAGGCCAAGGACACCATTCCTCCCCACTCTCGCTCGCTTCCTACGTCGGCGCGTGCGGTGCGTTTGATCTAATAATTAGTAACCCCGGAAGTATCGGCACGTACGCATCTTTCGTGATTTTACATAGACTACTCCGCGCACGTGCCGATTTCGCGATAGCTTTTCGTTACAGCAATGTTGAGTATACAGAGATGGTGCGTTGTCTCGCGATTTATGGTGTTAATGTGTCTGCGGCAGTGAGATATTATGAAGCCACAAAGTGAAAATGAACTAAAAAACAAAATTGGAACTGCTTTTAATACAATAAAACAGAACACTTATGTGGTATCAAAATTAGACCGCAATATGCGTAAGCGGGCTCGGCTGTGTATTAGGGAAAGGGGTGAACATTTTGAACAATTACTTAGGTATGTTTAGTTGTTATTGTAATAGCAGTGAAGTGGTAAATATTAAGCTGAGTTTCGATTTGTTCTTAACACACACATCCCCTGCAAAGCATCATCTTTGGTGGAAACGCAGCCGTGTTGTTAAAATGTTGTTTATAAACGAAACAGTGTAAATAGTACCAATGTTGTGCTTATTGGCGCGAAACCAACGGCGCGGCGCGTCGCGGCGCGGCAGTGCGCATGCGCAGCGCGCGCTTGTTCCCATGCATTATTCAAGAAATGAGATAGTTATCGTAACCTGTCACGGCGTGAGTTTTCATTATTATTGTTATTTTTCTATTTTATCTGATCTTTTATACCAAAATCTAATTTGGGTGTTTCGGCTTTATGGTATACAAAAAATAACGTTGTATCTTTCTATCACCAATGAAAAAATAGGGACTTTCTGCACATACTAATCTATTTTTTGCGCTGTTAAAAAACTCAGAACCCATATCTGACACTAAACTTCGGACATGGAAACCAAATGAAAAAAGTTTTGAGATAAGTTTGTCAATCCAATTTGTTACGCTTGGATAATAATTGTTACATTGAGCTAATAACGCAAAACTTACTGGCTGCTTATAATTTTCAAATAATTTTAAGCGCTTATAATTTTCAAATTGTTACTTTACGGTATTTTTGAACGTAAAAGTTTGTTTTTTCGAGGAGTGGCGCTTGAAAGGTGTAATGGAGTTTGTATTTGAGCGTTTCTTTGATAATCATGATTGCATTGTACACTTACATCGGCTGTTTCAAGAATTGTTTGAGTTTCCGTATTTGAAAAAATATTTGTTAATGGTAATAGTAGCTGCGGAGTTGAGTTTTTTTTAACAGCTTTCGTCTTGAATTTGTTAAAATGGAGTTGGGGCTGAAATGAGCTTCACATACACGAGCACGATGGCCATATGAATCTATTAAATCTTCTCTATTTATCAATTTCAACCACTCAGTTCGCCTGAAACAAAATATAACTTTATCTTGAAACTAGCTTCTGCCGGCAATTTTGCCCGCGTGGTTATGGGTAGCTTACATTGCGGTAAAAAAAATTATAGTATACTATAAGAGATGACCATCATACCCACATACTGCGGAGTTATTTTAAAACTCTAATATCTCCTAAGGTATTAATTGAAATCAAACTATGTAGAGGCAAACATTGTTAAAAATTATATATTTGTCATACATAACATGTTCATTTGGATAAGGAATACCATGTTTACAGCATTATATATGTTTATTCTGTAGCAGTTCAAACTGTTTAGTGAATTAGTATTATTACTTAGATCCTGTACTATCGGGTGGCATCTTCAGACAGACTTCGTAGTGAAACCTGGCTGAAGAATACCCCTCGAAACCGAAAAGAAAAGAATTTCAATTCAGTTTTCCCAAGATCCTGGCAGTCTCGTCTCGGCATTCAAACGAGGTAGTTGCGTAACGTTTTTAATTTCTAGTATTTAATTATTCTTATATTATGCGGGCCGGCCAGAGGCGAGTACCGTTAGGTTCTTACCTGCGGTCGCCTACTATGAATGATAGTGTAATTTATCGAGATGTAATAAACAAAGATTGTTTAAATAGCAAGTCTTATTCCTTATCCGACTTGGATGATGTAAATAGATTTTCAAGGTGCGAACAACAGCAGGATGAGGAAATGGAGACCGATGAAACTGACAAGGGAGAACGAAAATCAAAAAAGAGGGAAAGAGAAGAAGATGAATCGGATGAGTGGACTGTAGTAGTTCAGAGAAAAAAGAAGAAACATAAATTAGAAAGAAAACAAGTCAGTAATGAAGTGTATATATCGTCGAATGAAAAGATGCCAAAACAATTCGCGCTAGCTAAAATATTAAAAAACCAAGGCATCACGGATATTGAAAAAGTTAAATATATAAATCCCTTTAAGATTCGAGTGGATACGGCTAATGCTGAAAGTGTGGAAAAAATAGAAGGGTGTCAAGAATTTGTAAACAGAGGTTGGCGTACACAGCGGGCTATGGAGGTCAGTTTATGTTATGGGGTCATTAAAGATATTGACGTAGAAGTAAAAGAAGAGGAGATTTTGACAAGTATTACATGTCCAGATCCAGGTAAATTGTTGTCAGTGAGCCGACTCATGCGCCGGAATCCGAATAGTGAGGGTTGGATAGCTAGTGCGTCGATCCGACTGTGCTTTGCAGGTTCGTTTCGCCCACCTTTTATTTCTGTGGATGGGTTAAGGATCAGAGTGGACCCCTATATATTCCCTGTGTCTCAGTGCTCACGCTGCTGGAAGTTTGGACATGTGTCGAAAAGATGTCCCTCAGCGAAAAAGATATGCCCTAAATGTAGTCAGGACCACCCTAATTGCGACTCCACCAGTTTTGAGTGTGTGAATTGCGGCGGACATCATATGGCTTTACTTCGGTCTTGCCCAGTATATCGCAAGGAGAGAAGATTGAGGGAACTTATGGCGGAGTACAACTGCACTTATCGACGGGCCCTTACGATGTATTTCCCTAATAGGGAATATTTATTTATTTTATTTTATTTTATTTTATGTCGTGACATGGAAGACTTACAGCTATATATACTTAAAATAAACTCTAGAATAAAAGACTGATAGCCAATAACAAGACTTCACTTATAGTAGTATTTTAGCAGGAGTTGAGCAAACAAGTACTGTAGCTAATAAGACACACAATAATTATGATTAAATTATTAAAAGGAATAGAAAAAAAAAAACTTAAAGATAGAGAAAGAAAAAAAAAATAGCAAAACAATTCACTCACAATACATTCTGCTTAAAGAAGTTAAGGCTTAAGCACCTTCTTGCCGAGGACACACTCGTTGTGAATGGATCCAGATTATATTGCTTACATATATTATTGAAGCTTGCACCTGCGCGCACAATATAACTGTTTTGTCTATAATTTGATGACGCTTTGGGTAAGCGCAAAGGTGGTGTGAAAAGAATTGATTTACATGGGACATTAAAATAAAGTTTGGCTAATAGTTCCGGGCAGTCAATTTCATGATTGAGAATTTTTAAAATAAAGATATAGTCAGCCATCTGACGTCGAATTGAAAGCGGTAACAGATGATATTTACGACAGAGTTGAATGTAATTATCAGATTGATATGGTATTTTTTGATGGAAACAGAGGTACTTAATGAAACGTTTCTGAATATTTTCAATACGATCAATGTATATGCGATAGCATGGATTCCAAATTTGCGATACGTATTCCAAGTGGCTTCGTACAAACATACAATACAAAATTTTAAGGGTTTTGGCTTCGGTAAAACATTTAGAAATCCGCATTATAAACCCCAACGCTCTAGATGCCTTTTTAACGATAGCGTCAATGTGAACATCAAAAAGCAACTTAAAGTCGTGATGTACGCCTAAGTCGCGCATCGTACTGCACCTAGGTAATAGTTGGCCTCCCAGATTATAAGCAGTGGTTAACGCAGTCCGTTTTCTAGTGTATGTGATAACGAAACGCTTAGAGACATTGAGGTCTAATTTATTTGTAAGGCGGTAAGCTTCAAGCCGCGATAAATCGGCCTGGAGTGCCAACATATCATCGGGCGAAGATATTGTGGTAAATATTTTCATGTCATCAGCAAAACAAAGTAGTTTAGATGATTCAAGGCACAGGGAGATGTCATTTACATATATAATAAACAGCAATGGACCGAGTAGGGACCCTTGCGGTACACCACTAGGGACATGAACCCAGCTGGACATATAGTTGTTCAGAACAACAGCTTGTGTTCTGTTCTCGATATAAGATGAGAACCACCTGAGAAGGTCTCCATGTATACCAATGTGTCTTAGTTTGTCCAGAAGAATTTTGTGATCGATTCGGTCGAACGCCTTACTATAGTCAGTGTAAATGACATCAACCTGCTGACCATTGTCCAAAGCAGCTGAGATAAAATCATTAAATAAAATTAGATTAGTGGTTGTAGACCGACCTTTCAAGAAGCCATGTTGAAATGAACTAAATGATCTAGCTAGAGTAGAATACAGCTGGTTATGTATTATCCTTTCGAATACTTTGGCTATTATGCATAATTTTGATATCGGCCTGTAATTTGTGATCAATGTTTTTGGCCCCTTTTTGTGGACGGGTGTAACAAATGCAGACTTCCAAACCTTAGGAACTATGCCTAGAGACAAGGATTTCGCAAACAGGATAGAAATAGGTATAGAGATAGATGATGCGCATGGCACAAGTAATCTGGCTGATATGTTGTCCGGACCCGCGGCTTTAGAGATATCAAGCTTAAGAAGATGATTTGTAACATCATTTATTTTAATTTCAACATAGCAGATATCCACCGCAGAGTAAGATGGCAAAATTACAGAAGGTGAAGCGGAAGTCGAGGTACAGTTACTAAAAGCAGTGGGCTCAAGAAAGGTCGAACTAAAGAATGAGCAAAAAGCCTCACAGATAGTTTCACCGGAATGAAGCTGATCATTGTTATAATCAAGCGTACGAGGAATAGCATTACAATTATAGCGGCTCTTGACAAAGGTCCAAAAATGTTTAGGATTATCTTTGATTGAATTTTCGGTTTGGCAGACGTAATTCTTATAGCATTCAGCATCCATATACTTTACTCTATCACGGAGAAGTTTGTAAGTAAACTCGTCAGATTTATTACCGTATTTCTTGAATTTCTTATAATATTTAAACTTTTGTCTAATTGTTTTGATGAGAGGAGCATTATACCATATTGGATATGACCTCTTTCTAATGTGTTTTTGGGGTATAAATCTGTTTTGTAGATCAATAATAGTTTTATTAAAAAAGTCAACCGAGGCGTCTATGGACCGAACCGAAAATTCATATTCCCAGTCAACCGCCAAGATTTCGTCATTTAATGACTGGAAATCACCTTTTTGATAAATGTAACGAATCCTCGGTGCAATATCCAAGGCTGGTATAACAAAGAAGTCAAATTTGATAACAAGTGCCGGATGAAAGGCATCAATCGGAACTAAAGCTTCAGTACACTCCGATACAGTAATAACAAAATTAGAAAGCGCCAAATCGAGAATTCTGCCGAAACTGTTGGTTACACCGTTATACTGTCCTAAACCTAACACACATAACTCATCTGTGAGCAAGTTTTTTTTTTTTTTTTTTTTTTTTTTCTCGCGGGGAAAATCCCTTTACGGACCATCCCACCCCCGCAGGGGCGAGGGTGTGTCGGACTCACCGGCGCCTTCCGAGCCCAGCGAAGATGTTGTGCCGCCCGTGGATGTGGACGGGCGGCCGCTGGGTCGGGTCCCTACCGTTAATCTACGCGCCGAAATACCGACTAAAAACCCCGCGTCGGCCATCATCGGTGCACTTCAGAGACGGCCCCGGGATACCGTTGATACAGAGCGCGCCGGGACCGCCTCTGTGCACTGCCGCTGAAGCGACGCGACATGAGACGCGTGTTGCGTCACGTCTCGGGGGCCGCCAAGGTAGGGACGGCGGCCCCGCGTGGCCTCTCCGGCGCCGGGTTAGGTGACATCCCGGCGCCTCCTTCGTCTTCTGTGGCGGCGTGCGGGATCGGTCTGCTCCCGATCCCGCTCGGCGCTCTCCTTCTGCGACATGACACATTCGCAGAAGGAGAGCATGGCTCGCCACGACCTCTTACTGCCGACCATGGCGGCGACCACGGCCGGCAGCGAGAGGTCTCTTCCTACGACCGCGTAGAGAGCGCTGCGCTCCTCGTCCCAGGCTGGGCACTCCTCCAGCGTGTGCTGGGCCGTGTCCTCACGGCAGTTGCCACAATGGTGGCACACGGCGGACTCCTCCGCTCCGGCTACGCGACACAGGTACGCACCGAAGCAACCGTGCCCGGTGAGCACCTGCGTCAGCCGGTATGTCGGCGCGCCGTGGCGCCTGTCCATCCACTGGTCGAGGACAGGTCGCACAGCCGCGACGGTCCTCACGCCAGCACTCGGGCTCTCCAGCCTGGAACGCCACTCCTCCACGGCGGTCCTGCGGAGGGAGGCCAACATGGCCTCGACCTCACGGGGGACCAACCTCTGCCCACGCCCGGACGCCTCCTCTCGCCGGAAGAAAGCCGACGAGAGGGTCTTTGCGTCCAGCACCCAGGGCAGAGTTCCCGCCAATACGCATACGCATACCGAGGTATTTCATCCTCGACTCGACGGGAATCCGCACGCCCTCCACCGTGATGTGGGCCTCAGGCGGAGGCCCACACCGAGGACCGTGGAAACACACGGCCTCGGTCTTGTTGAGGGCCACCGTGAGGCCCAGTCGCCGAATCCTGCCCACCACCAGTCCGGTACCGAACGAGGCGAGCAGGGCGGACCTCTGGAATGTCCTGGCCGTCGCTGTCACCAACGTGTCGTCCGCGTAGCAGACGACAGCGACGCCCCGAAGGTTGGTACCACGGAGCACCCAGTCATAGCCGATGTTCCACAGGAGCGGGCCGAGAACCGACCCCTGCGGAACACCGCACGACACCGCTCTGCGATGCCACCCGTTGGCGCCCGGATACACCACGCACCTGTCAGACAAGTACGCGTGCACCAGACGCCGGAGATAGGGCGGCACCTCGTGGTACCGCAGTGCTTCTTCGATGCAGGCCCAGGGCATGGTGTTGAACGCGTTGGCGATGTCGAGAGACACCGCCACCACGACCCTACCCCGGGACACCGCACGCTCCGCTTGTGCCTTGACCCGCAGAATCGCGTGCACTGTCGACCGGCCCCGCCGGAACCCGAACTGGCAGTCCGCCAAGTCCGGGCCCGTGTCCTCCAAATGCTCGACGAGGCGCGCGTGGACTATGCGCTCAAAGAGCTTGCACACCTCGTCGAGCAACACGATGGGCCGGTAGGCCGACGGCGAGTCTGCAGGTCGCCCCTCCTTGCGGAGCAGGACAAGCTTGCCCGTCTTCCACAGCGACGGGAAGATGCCCTGCTCAAGGCACGCGGAGAAAAGGCCGCGGAGCCTCGTACCCAGCGACTCGACGGCCAGCACCCAGACACGACCGGGCACCCCGTCGAGCCCCGGGGCCGAGTTCTTGCTCCGCAGCCGAAGCACTGCCGCCTCTAGCTCTTGCGGCGAAACCTCCGGGATATCCCTTGCCGAAACCAACGACGATGACGCCGGTGGACGTGGCGCCATCGGTGGAGGAGTGAACTCCTCGGTGGCCGGAAACAAGGCCGCGACGACGTCCTCCAAAAGTTCGGTCCGGAGACTCTGTGTCAGTGGGGGCGCCCATGGGCGGAGTTTCCTCAACGCCACACGGTACGGACGCCCCCATGGATCTCTGTCCAGAGACCTCCGGAACTCTACGTTCGCCGCGGCCTTCGCTTGCGCGATGGCCACCCGCAGCGCTCTCTTCGCCTCTCTGTGGAGGTCGAGAAGGTGCCGCCCTTGCTCGTCGTCGCCGGGTCTACGTGTCCGACGACGACGGTGCCTGGCGAGTCGGCGGCGCGCGACCTGACAGGACGCACGCAGCTCAGTGAGCTCGGCCGACCACCAGTACACCTGGCGTTTCGCTGGGAGGCGGGTGACCCGGGGCATGGCCGCGTCGCAGACTCGCGACATCGCCACCCCGAACCATTCCGCCTCTTGCTCTACCCGCACCTGCCCATCCGGTGCGGGGAGCCACGCCTGAATAATGGCGGCTTCCTTCGCGGCCTCCACATCGAGGCGCTTCGCGGCCCAACGTCGGCCGCCCGTGAATCGAGCAGTCGGACCACCTCCGGACTGATGGGTGGAGACCTGGGAGGTCGAGACGCTGTACCGAATGTAGAGATGATCGGACAGCGTCTCTTCCTCGACCAAAACCCTCCAGTCCCGAACACGGCGGGCAAGGGCCGGGGTGGCGAACGTCACGTCCACCACCGAACCGCCGTTGTGCCGCACGCACGTGTTCTCCGACCCCCGATTCAGGACGACCAACCCGATGGAGATCGCCCATTCCTCCAGGGCCTCGCCCCGCGCGTCGGTCACCGACGAACCCCAAGCCAAGGATTTGGCGTTGAAGTCGCCGGCTACAAGCACGGGGCGAGGCTGGCTGTCAAGCTGCACCAGGGCCCCCAGGCGCGCGAGAAAGCTCTCGAATTCCGCCTGGGACCTGTTGGGAGAGAAATATACTCCTACTACCCACACCCCTCCCACCAAGACCGCCACGCATCCCGCACCCTTCGCTACTTTTTCGAAGGGCGGAGAGCCGGCGGCGCCCCGGGTGATGACGGCCACCGAGCCATCAAGGTCCCCTGCCCAGTCGTCGCGGGCAGGGACAGAGTATGGCTCGGCGACCACAGCCACGTGGATCGACCACTGTGCCAGAGACTGGACAAGCATGTCCTGTGCTCCTTTACAGTGGTTAATGTTCGCCTGGAGGAAGTTAAGCGCCATTTATGTATGGGCGATCTCCATCGTCTCGGGGTGGGACGGTTGCGGCCGCGTCGCAACCTCGGCTCCCACACCGCGTTGAGAACGGTGTGGGACCGAGGAGGCAGCGCAGGCCTTTCCGCCCACCCGATGGTCCGCGGTTTTTCCTGCATCTGCGCAGATTGCGCAGTGCGGGTCCGCGGAACACTCCCGGGCCTTATGGCCCGATTGACCGCAGCGGTAGCAGAGCCCGCTACGGTCGCACTCGCCGGTGCATTGGACCCGCACATGCCCCTTATACAGGCAGCGGAAGCAGCGAAGAGGCCGGGCCTCAAGCAGCCGCACCGCCGCCGCCACCCAGCCCACCAGGACACGCCCCACCTTCACTACTTTCTCCGCTGCCTTCGCTGGGCAGCGGAGCCACACCGCACCCAGGCCCGAACGCTCGTCTCGGATCTCCCCGACCTTAACGTCGTCGGGGGAGCATTCGCCGAGACGGGCGATGGCTGCTGCGACTGCCTCGGAGGTGGCTGAAGCGTCCAGCCCCGAGACGCGCAGCTCCGCAGTCTTCACGGGCCGGGAGACGCGAACGTCCTCCTCCGACCCGCGGAGGACCTCCCTCATTTTGACACTGAGGGAGTCGGCCCTCGCCTCCGACTCAGGCCCGGGCACCTCGAACAAATACGCCCCGGTGGCTATTCGCCTCGACTTTAGCCCGCCTGCTATGCCGAGGCTGGCCAGGTCCACCTTCGTCTGGACCTCACGCAGGACTTGGGCGTACGTTACTCCCCGCTTCAACGCCTCCGGCGTCACCGTGAGTGTCACGGCGGCTTTGCGCGGGAGACGGAGCTGGGGAGCAGCCCTGCGTGGGGCCTGGACCGGCTGTTGGGCCGCCCGGGACTTCTTCTTGTCCCTCTTTGCCACCACTGTCCACGGAGTCTCCGTGGATGTGGCGGGTTGAAGGGGCGGGTGAGGCGTCTGCGACCGAGGCGGGGCGCGTTTGCGGTTGCCTCGCTTGCGCCCGCGGGACTCTCGAGAGGCGACCGGCGGCGGAGCCGTCGAAGCTGCGGTCGGCCGGGCAGCTGCTGCAGGGCGGCGAGCCGCCGCAGGGGCAGCCGGTGCGGGGCGGCCCACGGCCGCAGCGGCAGCCCTCTGCTTCCCCGCTCCTAGAGCCGGCCATGAGGCGGCCGGTATCCCCACGACGGGTGGCTGCGGCTTCGGGGCTGCCTTGGCCCTAGCCCGGTCGGCAGCCAGCGGAGGGCGGAGAATCGGCTCCGGAGGTAGCCGCATGGCGATCGCCTCTAGTTTGGCGTCCACTTTCGCCATGTGCACCTCCAGCAGCTGCCTCAGGACATCCGGCCCTGGAGCGCCGGACGCCATTTCAGCCGCAGGCTGCCGCTGCGACCCGACCGTCGCCATCAGGTCGTCAATCATTTTGCCCTGCGTGGTGAGGGCCGCCTCCAACGCCGTCACTTTCTGGCGGAGATTGCGGTTCTCCGCCTCGACCCTGGCGAGCTCCGCAGAGGACGGCTCTTGCGCTAACGCCAGCAGCTCCGACACGCTCTCATTTATGTCCCGAACATAAGTGCCCTTAAGGTGTCGGGACGTGCGAGACACGTGCTGGAGCCGCTTCGCCATCCGCATGAGGGCCTCACTGCGGGTGACTGGCGGCGCCTCCTGTGGAGCCGGCTTTGTCCACGGATGCGCCTCCTTGGCCTTCCGCAGATCGGCCTCATCCGCCTCCATCGCCTCGGCCTCTGCGATGCGCTCTTTTTCAAGAGCCGCCTCGTAATCCGCCTGCGCCCTGCTGACGGCGTCATCAACTACGCCCATGCTCCGGGCTGGAGCCGGGGATCTTCGCCTCTGCTTTCTGGTGGCAGCACGGGAGTCCGTTTCCGCCGTACTGCCACCATCGCTAGCCCTCTGCCGCTTCTCCGCCGGACGCGGCCCGCGCGGCCTAGTGCGGCTTCTCTTCGCATGCGAAGAGTCGCTGCTCATCCCGGACTCCGAATCGAAGTCACGGGATGGCGCGTTCCTCTCCGCAGGCGCTCCTGACGCTGAGGGTGCCCGACTGGACGCTTGAGAAGCATCCGAGCCGTGCAACCTCTCCACTACCACCGAACAAGTTTTGGTTTTAAGGTTTTCAATATTCATTGTTATTCCCACGAGTATGGGGGAAAGGAAGGTCCGCCCAGGCAGTGCCCCCTGTACCTGGGTAAGCCTAGCGTAACCCGCCAGAGGGTCGGCCGGTACTCTGGCGGGGGTCGCACTAGAGACTGAACTGCCCATCAGCCATGCATCCCTTCGCGGTGCGCCGCCGCTTGGGATTCGGGGTACTTTTTATAGAGGCATCCTCCCTCGCGGTCCGGGCGGTTAAGCCAAGACCCTCGGTCCGGCAGGAGTGCGAGACATGACCACAAACCTCACAACCGGATTACGATATACGACGGCGACCGTGGGAGGGACACTCCCACAGCCCGCCCGGCGGCGGGGTAAGCGCACACCGGGCCCGCCGAGACCTCCGGGACAGAACCGGAGGGTAGCCCTGAGATGGGCCCCACCTAGAAACGACAGATGGAGGCGGCCGCGACAAAAGACAGCGACCGCCAAACCCCCTGCCCTCCCCGTCGGATATTTGCCGTCGGCCATTGTAGTTGCAAAATTGCAACTACGATGACCCACGTTGCCCAGGGTGCACCACGTGGAGGTTCCCGACATAGCACCCCTGAGCAAGTATTCGTCATTGGAAGTTAAGTCGACCGGATTGAAAGAATGACTTTCACTGACATCCAGGAAATTCCACTCATGTTAACCCTTTTCTTGACAATGTATCTCGTCAGATACAGTCAACTTTAAAAATTCCTAGTTTGAAAAAAATAGCGAATGAAACGAAACATCATATAACAATTTATATTTTGTATATTTCCGAACGATTTTTTATTGAGCAAGATAATGTTGGTAGTACCGTTACATTTTAAAATCGAAAATTGTTCGTCGAATCGACACGATCCAACGCAAGAAGATAAGAATATTGTATTTTTTTAATTCTACATGGATATATTTTATAGAGTGTGATTGTTTTTATATTCCTTACGAAGTAAACATGTGTATAAATTGTATTTTCAAACCAAATGTTAACTATTGTATGAAAAAACGAATCTTGTTTGTGTATGTATCTCAAGGTGCACACTGCCAAGTTATTACAGAATTAGGTACTGCGTGCTATGTATCCCTGAGTGCACACCGCCAAGTTACAACAGAATTAGGTATTACCTGTTATGTATCTCATGGTGCACATTGCCATATTAAGGGAATGTTATGAAATAGTTTTTGCATGTGTCTCTGCTTGCACGGGTGGCGATTTATTGCTGTAAATACGTCGTTTATGATCTTGCTCTTTGTGCTAAACTTTTGCTCAGTGGGTGGCTTTAATTATATTTATGAGAATGCTAGAAATGTAACTAACGGGCCTCTATTTTCTATTTTCGCAAAGAATATTACTATAACAAGTCTGTATGTATGCTTGGTATTGGTGGTGAATGCTTAATTTCTTTGCAGAATACCATGAAACGAACGTTGAGCCGTGGATCTATCTATATCTATATCAGCCCACATACGTCCCACTGCAGGGCACGGGCCTACTCTACAATCGAGAGAATCGATTGAGAGTGGTAAGGCCATATAGTCCACCACGCTGGCCTAGTGCGGGTCGGCGGACTTACATACCGTAGAAATTCCGTGAAATTCCGTTTGTGAGGCCCACAAATATTTGTCTCGGGTCTGAGTGTTTGTGAGACCGAAAAGTCTCTCGTAGTTTCTGATACCTGCGACACAAGACTTAATTGATCTTAATGTGGGGTCAGGACTATGTATGTGACTGTTGGGTGTATTTATTGATTATTTATTATTTATTCAAGCAGCAGTAATCGATTCTCCACTTTTGCCATCGCCAATTATTCAACAGCCATCACCAATTGTTACACAGCCATTGACATCCGTTTTGCTAACAAATGTAGTCTCTCCATGTACACCAAACATATCATCACCTGTAGCGTTGTCGTCCCGATCTAAACGACCAAGGCTTGTAATTACACGCCCAAAGCCTATACGCCAAAAGCTCTTACAATTCAAATTATATTGATGCACAAAAAGG
The DNA here is from genome assembly GCA_949752805.1 of Deilephila elpenor. Classification (NCBI taxonomy): domain Eukaryota; kingdom Metazoa; phylum Arthropoda; class Insecta; order Lepidoptera; family Sphingidae; genus Deilephila; species Deilephila elpenor. The sequence continues at coordinate 645,281 of OX457095.1, forward strand.
AGACTTCATTAGAGCGATTAGATAGCGTGGCAGGGCCTACTCCAGCTAAAATAATTAAAGCTCCTGTTATGCCAAGACCCACACCTTGTGTCAGGTACGATAAGGTTGGACATTTCCCAATGTTCAGCGGCAAGGGGAGGTGCAAACTATGCATTAAAGGACAAACTACTGTTATGTGCTTAAAATGCGGCCTGAGACTTTGTCTTCTTGAAATAAAACTATTTTTACGGATTTTATCGCGATTTGGTTTAATTTTTACATTTTTTAACTTCCAACGTTTCGATTGCTTTTCAGCTTTCGTGGTCACGGGGCGGACTGATTAATTTTTACATTTTTTAACTTCCCGACGTTTCGATTGCTTTTCAGCTTTCGTGGTCACGGGGCGGACTGACACATTCAAAAAGCAATCGAAACGTCGGGAAGTTAAAAAATGTAAAAATTAAACCAAATCGCGATAAAATCCGTAAAAATAGTTTTATTTCAATGTGTAACATTCGCGTAAATCTAAGAAACCTTTATGCAAACTTTGTCTTCTGCCTAATAGAAATTGTTTTTTAATGTTTCATAGCTGACCTCAATAGTTTTTTTTTATGGTAGTTATATTATTTTTAAGGTTTTATTGTTCATTTTATAATTTCATATCAATAACTCCGGTTATAATTTTTATTTTAGTAATTTGTTGAGTTTTATTTTGAGCATTGTATCCTCTCAGATACATTGGCTTATGTAGGAGAAAGTACAGATACTTGGCAATGTATCTCGTGCGATACATTGTATACCTCCAAAACTGAATACCCAGGATTTTTTTTTTCATTTTTTATATCACTTATATTTGTATTCAAAACAGAATTAAACAAAAAAGAACTAATCCCGTACATTTTTTTTTCTGCCAAGAAAAGGGTTAAAGTCACCGATGACTAAAAACAAATCATCGGCATTATTTATGACTGCATGACTTAGTTTGGAGAGAAAATTGCTTAGTTGTGAAGAAAATGAAAGGCCTTTGTTTTGTTTACAAAGATAGATAGCACAAATAAAAATATTTATATAGTTACGAGTGTCAGATTTTCTGAGACGTATTTTGATCCAAAGATCTTCCGCTGTCGAGTGGAAAAGCGGTTGCGAGATAACCTGTAATTCTCTTCGCGTTGCGATAAGTACACCACCACCGCGCGATTGACCAGTATTGTAATAATCGCGATCGCGGCGCCAAACTATGTAGCGATCGTCAAACAACTCCGAATCAAAAATACCATCTGCCAACCAACTTTCTGTTAAGATGATAATGTCATATGAATTCGACAATACCTGACTGTAAAAATTATGGGTTTTCGTTCGTAACCCACGAACGTTTTGATAGTAGATAGATAGCCGACGGTTTTCTTCATTTGCCATTGGAAACAAAAACAATATCTGAATATGCAACAGTGTAGTTAACTAAAGTAAACCAATACATTTCAGAATACATATACACTTTATTAAACAATTTAACAACGATTTTATAAAGTAGGTAGATAATACTCAAATTCATATAGCAAAAAAACAAGTGACAACAAACAGCAATTATGAGAAAAGGCAAGCTATAGTATTTCGTGGGCACAAGTACAAGCGAGAAAGGTATACTTCTATTAGTTAAGGTTGTTAAGTGAACAGCGCGATAACAAATACAAAAGAATCTAACACCGATACAATAGAAAGGTGCCCGACTCATTAACAAGGCAGAGGTGCGAAACCTTTTACAAAGATAAAACGTAATGCATGATATGAGCAGTTTGAATTTAAATAAATAGTAATTTAAAAAATTCGATGTTACGATTTGGAGATACTTTACACAATTTTGTTTAAATCACTCTGTTTTACAATTATAAAAGCCTTACTTGAATTATTTTTACGTACATGAATTTTACCGTGCTTGACCCAAACGTATTCGTAATGTTTTTCTTTAGCAGAAATTTTAACATTAGTTAACAGTTTTTTCGTATCATGTTGTCTAACGACAGCATGCATTGTTATGCGGATGATAGTACGTGTGACGCGCGATACATCGGCCATCAGAGTCTCTCTCGAGGTTCCATTGAGGAAAGACGGTCTCAACTTGTGTCTGAAGTCGAGAGATCTCTGGGGCGGGTCTCCGAATGGGGTGAATTGAACTTAGTTCAATTTAACCCCTCGAAGACACAAGTTTGCGCATTCACTGCGAAGAAGGACCCTTTTGTCATGGCGCCGCAATTCCAAGGAGTTACTCTCCAAAAATCCGAAAGTATTGGGATCCTCGGCGTCGAAATATCGAGCAATGTTGACTTTAGGAGTCATTTGGAGGACAAAGCCAAACTGGCGAGCAAAAAGTTGGGTATCCTGAACAGAGCCAAGCGGTACTTCACGTCGGGTCATAGATTGACGCTTTACAAAGCACAAATCCGGCCCCACGTGGAGTACTGCTCTCACCTCTGGGCAGGTGCCCCAAAATACCAGCTCAACCCACTTGACTCCTTACAGCGACGAGCTTGTCGAATAGTCGATGATCCCAATCTTACGGACAAATTGGAACCGTTAGGACTGCGGAGAGACTTCGGGTCTCTCTGTGTGTTCTATCGTCTGTTCCATGGGGAGTGCTCCGAGGAATTGTTTGAGATGGTACCAACATCGCCCTTCTACCATCGCACCACCCGTCACCGCAGCAGAGTTCATCCCTACCACCTGGAAGCGTACCGCTCCCGAACGGTACGTTTCCAGCGTTCTTTCTTACCACGTACGTGCAAGCTCTGGAATGAACTCCCTGCATCGGTGTTTCCTGAGCGCTATGACCTGTCCTTCTTCAAACGAGGCTTAAAGAGAGTACTATCCTTAAGGTAGGCAGCGACTTTGTTGTGCTGGACCCCTGGCATTGCAAAGGTCTATGGGCAGCGGTAGCCGCTTACCATCAGGCGGGCCGCTAGCTCGTCTGCCTATACGGCAATAAAAAAAAAAAAAAAAAATCTACATTTAGGTGATCATTAACATAAACGCGTTGGGGTACTCCCTGAAAACCAATGTCGGTGGTGGATAGGTTTCTGAGGCCACGCGCAGCCGCAATGAAGTCCTCCTTTATGTACCTATTAAGGAAACTTACTATAATAAGTTTCTCATTAGAGTTATACATAGATATTCTTGAAATGTAGTTGATTTGGGTCTTTGGACAAGCATAATCGATCTTACGCCCAATTGCATCTACTATTGAGAATAGGTTCTCATCCTTTTTAAGCGGGATTCCCTTAATCTCAACATTGTTGAGACGGGATCGTTGCTCTTGTGCGGAAAGTTCATGTTTGGTCTTTGAAAATTCAGCTTGCAGCGAATTTACAGTATCTTGAACCTTACCAAGCTGAGAAACCCTGGTTTCAAACTGCATAAGCTTAGAGTTGAATTCCTCCATTTTACCATTTGAGATATCACACGCTATCTTAAGCTCTGTTAATTCGTCTTTAATGGATCTTATATCATCTACTAGAGATGGTAGGCTTGACAGTTGACGTTTCATATCCCGGATCTCACGAAGAATGGTGTCCAGAGAGGCGGTTGTATCTGCTATGGGTACAATTGGTGCAGGAGTTTCAGCAGTAGAAGCGGGTGATGATAATCTACATGCAGCACACTTCCACTGAGCTCTTCTATCAAGCTTCTATATGAGCTTGATGTTACAAACATTAAACATGACTCTATTAAAGTTCCAGCTCGGGTAAACAGTACCAATGCTGAAAATACGAGACGGTCATCATATTTAGAAGTCGCTTCCAACATGTCTGCACGTAAGAGTACTCATCAAAATATCAGCCCGCGTCCTTTTAAGGATCAGAGAAGAGTAAAGAACTTTTACTCTGCTGAAACAGCAACATATCAATCTACTGAGGCCCATAGAGTGAAGGAAGTTGCGTCTGAAGAAGATGAAGAAAGAAAAAACGAAAGAAACGTGAAATTCAGTGAGCTCTTAACTAGGTTGAAAGAAGTCTTGTTTTTAAAAGGAAGCACAATCGAAAGGAAGATCCAAACTGCAATGAAATTGTGTGTGGAGTGGTTAATTTTAGTATTCGTTGAAAACATATCTGACTGGCCGGGATTAAACTCGTTGCTGGGCTTTTTCGGTCCATAATGGCTAACGGCCCATCTCTTGTGAGGCTTAACATTATACAATGGAATGCGCAAAGTCTCCGCCCTAAGTTGATATCTTTGGAACAATTATTGTGTCAGGAGAAGATTCACATTGCTGCTATTTATGAGACGTGGTTGACACCCGGTAGTCAGCTTAAGGTAAATGGCTACAATATTTATCGCAAAGATAGATATGATTCCTACGGAGGTGTAGCAATTTTAGTCCACCACTCTGTAAAATCCTGTCTGCATAATATAAACACCTTAAACACCGGCTTAGAAGTGGTGATGATTAAAATTTTTAACTGCGATCATGTTAAATATTTTGCATCCATTTATTGTGCACCATCCGCACATTCCCGTAAGAGCGACTGGGAACATTTATTTAAAATTGTGGACAAAAAAACACTTATTGCAGGGGACTTTAACGGGCATCACACAAATTGGTCGAAAAAAATAGACGCTCGAGGTTCCCAAATATATGAAGCTCTTTTAGAATCCAACTTTATAAGTCTAAATGATAATAAAATTCCAACTCGAATAAAATTAGTTAACAATAATTTGCAGCAATCCTCGCCAGATTTAACATTAGCGTCTTCTGATATAGCCCTAAGTTTTAACTGGAGCACTATGCGTGAAACCCTAAGAAGTGATCACGTAATTTTAAAGATGACCACTTATTTAGAAAAAAATATATATTTTTCCTTAAAACGCCGCAATCAAAAAAAAGCTGACTGGGAATCATATACTGAATTACTCGAAAGATGATTTTGTGATTTTAATGTAAATAATTCCGACGGCCCCCAGAAACTATACGACGATTTTGTTCATTCCATCAATCTAGCTGCTGACTGTTATATACCATATAATATAGTAGTTCGTGAACCGAGCAAAAAATTTTCCCCGAAGCCTTATTGGCATCCTTCTTTGTCAAAAGTTGTCGCCCAACGTCGTTTAGCGCTGTCTAATTTTCGGCGTAATCCCACTCCTTCGAATTTGGGCCACTTACAAACTAAAGTTAAGCAAGCGCAGAAATTGATACGACAGGCACGCGATAAATCTTGGCATGAATATTGCAATTCGTTAGATAGTACCACAACACCAAGTCAAATGTGGCGTAAGTTAAAATGGTTAAAGGGCCATAACTTTACTCGGGATGGTATTGACAAAGATAAGGCAGAGCAACTTCTACGTTCCTTAACTCCAGACTACGTAGTTCCTTGTGATCCAGACTTTTTCGCCTGGAACACATGTTTGGATACTCCTATTACTAGGTCAGAATTAAATGGCTGCTTGCGTCACAAAGACACAGCGCCTGGAAGTGAAAATATAACATACCTAATGTTACTACATTTGCCTGAGAGGGGGAAATCCATCTTATTAATATTATATAATTTATTTTACTCTCTTACTTTTGTACCAATGCAGTGGCGTGATGTGGTTATTGTCCCAATCCCTAAGGTGAGTCATGACCCCCAATCATTTGATGCCCTCCGCCCCATATCAATGATTTCCTGTGTGTGTAAAATATTTCACTGCATTTTGTTAAGACGTTTAGAGTGGTATATTGAGAAAAATGATCTTTTATCCCCTAATACAACGGGATTCCGAAAATGTCGTTCAACTTTAAACAACCTTACATGTCTCGTTTCTTCTATACAAACTGCTTTTTCTCAAAATAAAATGTGTGTTGCCTCCTTTATCGACATTGAGAGTGCATATAATAATATTAATGTAAAGAATCTGATACATATTGTGCATCAGCTGGGAATAAATTCTATTATATGCAGATATCTATGGAACTTCCTTAAAGAAAGATATTTGAGAGTTCAAATAAATGATAATTACAGCCATTACAGAAGCACATGTAGAGGCCTGGCACAGGGCGATCCCTTGTCGCCTTTACTGTTCAATATAGCCACCATAAATATTTGTAAAACTATCAATAACGTGTAAGTTACTCAGTACGCGGACGACTTCGTACTTTACATTAATTGTGATAATATACTTTACGGGGAACGTCAACTACAACTGGCTTTAAACAAATTAGTTAGTCTTCTTTTCATGATTTGGGTTGGAGATCTCCTCTACAAAAACTAAAGTGTGCGTATTTAAAAAAGGGTATAGAAAATAATTTGTTGACATTTGTATTAATGGTGTGCCGATACAAGTTGTGGAACGCGTAAAATATTTGGGCCTTTGGATGGATAGGGCGTTACGTTGGGCTAAACACATAAATGAGCTGAATAACAAAAGCTCAAAGTTAATAAACGTTTTCAAGGTCTTGTCTGGATCAGGTTGGGGGGTTCACCCTTGCATATTGAGACGCGTCTATATATCTTTGATTCGTAGCAGGTTAGATTATGCATGTTATTTCAAGAGGCGGAATGGTTCGGGGTGGCGATATCGCGAGTCTGCGACGCGGCCATGCCCCGGGTCACCCGCCTCCCGGCGAAGCCTGGCGCTGTGTACTGGTGGTCGGCCGAGCTCACAGAGCTGCGCGCGGCTTGCATGGTCGCGCGCCGCCGACTTGCCAGGCACCGTCGTCAACGGACCCGTAGACCCGGCGACGACGAACAGGAGCGGCTTCTTCTAGGCCTCCACAGAGAGGCGAAGAGAGCGCTGCGGGTGGCCATCGCGCAAGCGAAGGCCGCGGCGAACGTGGAGTTCCGGAGGTCTCTGGACAGAGATCCATGGGGGCGTCCGTACCGTGTGGCGTTGAGAAAACTCCGCCCATGGGCGCCCCCACTGACACAGAGTCTCCGGACCGAACTTTTGGAGGACGTCGTCGCGGCCTTGTTTCCGGCCACCGAGGAGTTCACTCCTCCACCGATGGCGCCACGTCCACCGGCGTCATCGTCGTTGGTTTCGGCAAGGGATATCCCGGAGGTTTCGCCGCAAGAACTGGAGGCGGCAGTGCTTCGGCTGCGGAGCAAGAACTCGGCCCCGGGGCTCGACGGGGTGCTCGGTCGTGTCTGGGTGCTAGCCGTCGAGTCACTGGGTACGAGGCTCCGCGGCCTTTTCTCCGCGTGCCTTGAGCAGGGCATCTTCCCGTCGCTGTGGAAGACGGGCAAGCTTGTCCTGCTCCGTAAGGAGGGGCGACCCGCAGACTCGCCGTCGGCCTACCGGCCCATCGTGTTGCTCGACGAGGTGTGCAAGCTCTTTGAGCGCGTAGTCGAAGCGCGCCTCGTCGAGCATTTGGAGGACGCGGGCTCGGACTTGGCGGACTGCCAGTTCGGGTTCCGGCGGGACCGGTCGACAGTGCACGCGATTCTGCGGGTCAAGGCACAAGCCGAGCGTGCGGTGTCCCGGGGTAGGGTCGTGGTGGCGGTGTCTCTCGACATCGCCAACGCGTTCAACTCCATGCCCTGGGCCTGCATCGAAGAAGCACTGCGGTACCACGAGGTGCCGCCCTATCTCCGGCGTCTGGTGCACGCGTACTTGTCTGACAGGTGCGTGGTGTATCCGGGCGCCAACGGGTGGCATCGCAGAGCGGTGTCGTGCGGTGTTCCGCAGGGGTCGGTTCTCGGCCCACTCCTGTGGAACATCGGCTATGACTGGGTGCTCCGTGGTACCAACCTTCGGGGCGTCGCTGTCGTCTGCTACGCGGACGACACGTTGGTGACAGCGACGGCCAGGACATTCCAGAGGTCCGCCCTGCTCGCCTCGTTCGGTACCGGACTGGGTGTGGGCAGGATTCGGCGACTGGGCCTCACGGTGGCCCTCAACAAGACCGAGGCCGTGTGTTTCCACGGTCCTCGGTGTGGGCCTCCGCCTGGGGCCCACATCACGGTGGAGGGCGTGCGGATTCCCGTCGACTCGAGGATGAAATACCTCGGTCTCGTCCTCGACAGTCGATGGGATTTCCGTGCGCACTTCGAGGAGTTGTCGCCGAAGCTGGTGAGGGCGGCGGGCGCACTGGGGCGCCTGCTGCCCAACACTGATGGTCCTGGCATCCCTTGCCGAAACTTGTATGCTGGAGTCGTGCGGTCCATGGCCCTCTACGGGTGTCCCGTTTGGGCCGAGTCCCTGGGCGATCGCTGCGTCCGCCTGCTGCATCGTCCGCAGCGCATGGTGGCGCAGCGGATTATCAGGGGCTACCGCACGGTCTCGCATGAGGCGGTCTGCGTATTGGCGGGAACTCTGCCCTGGGTGCTGGACGCAAAGACCCTCTCGTCGGCTTTCTTCCGACAAGAGGAGGCGTCCGGGCGTGGGCAGAGGCTGGTCCCCAGAGAGGTCGAGGCCATGTTGGCCTCCCTCCGCAGGACCGCCGTGGAGGAGTGGCGTTCCAGGCTGGAGAGCCCGAGTGCTGGCGTGAGGACCGTCGCGGCAGTGCGACCTGTCCTCGACCAGTGGATGGACAGGCGCCACGGCGCGCCGACATACCGGCTGACGCAGGTGCTCACCGGGCACGGTTGCTTCGGTGCGTACCTGTGTCGCGTAGCCGGAGCGGAGGAGTCCGCCGTGTGCCACCATTGTGGCAACTGCCGTGAGGACACGGCCCAGCACACGCTGGAGGAGTGCCCAGCCTGGGACGAGGAGCGAAGCGCTCTCATTGTGGTCGTAGGAAGAGACCTCTCGGTGCCGGCCGTGGTCGCCGCCATGGTCGGCAGTAAGAGGTCGTGGCGAGCTGTAATAATGTTGACGTGGCTTTTATAAATAAAAAGACGTTCGCTTTCCTTTAGACATGATTTAATACTACTCTAATAACAGTACAATACATAACATAATAGGTATGCAACGTTACACACACTACAGGCTCATCGATAAAAAAATAAAAAAAAATATTTATATGTAATGTTTTTTTTTGTTTCATTTTTTTTTTATTACATAAGCACTATATGTATAAAAGTGTACATATAGTTTTATTGTTTCAAATAGGGTCTGGTACGATTCTTATGAACTAACATTTTTCTACCTTTATAATCTATTTCTACGTTTGGTTCACAATCCTTAATAACCGTAAAAGGTCCTATATAAATTGGATCTAATTTACTCATACATTGCTCATTTCTTAGAAGTATCTTATTACCTACGTTATATTTTATTGAATTCGAATTACAGTCATATTTTATTTTTCTATTTTGTTTACTTGTTATTAAGTTATTTCTTGCATCAAACTGTGCTTTCTGAAGTCTGTATCTAAGTTGTTGCGGATAATCATAACTATTATATAAAGGTGCAACATCACAGCTTAAATTGCTAGGTAGACGACATGGTTTTCCAAAAACCAGTTCAAAAGGTGTGAATTTTGTTTCCGTATGCACTGTTGTATTATAACCGAAACACCAGTAAGGTAACCAAGTGCTCCAGTTATGAGGCTCATTACCTGTTTGAATCCGAAGATATGACAGCAAGTTCTTGTGGCTGTTCTCTAAAGATCCTATGGACTGGTGATGATAGGCTGTAGAAGTTATCTGTTGGATTTTGAGAGTTTGACATACCTGTTTCATTACAGCAGACACGAATTCTGTTCCTCGATCAGATACGATTTTCTTCGGAATGCCGTAACGCAAAATAAAATGGTTAACGAACGCTGATGCCACCGAAACTGTATCCTTATTTCTTAGTGGATACGCTTCGACATATTTACTTAAGTCACACTGTAGTGTGAGTATATAAACATTATTATCGCTATCCTTACATAGAGGCCCCACTAAATCTAAATAAATTGTATCAAAAGCTGACGTTCCTGTATCAGTGAGAACCATTGGTTCTTTGATATATTTATTAAAATGTTTGTTCCTTAAACATTTATCACATCGACTAACGAAGTCTGCCACATCTTTCTCAAGATTTGGCCAATAAATTTTTTTCTTAATATTATTTACCATGCGTCGTCGTCCGTCGTCGTCGTCGTCGTCGTACCAGCGTGTCCGCTTGTTGGCAAAATATGATAGTCATTTAATATTATACGTTTGGTTTCGTGTTCCAATATTCTTTGAATACCATTTAAAATATGTAAGCGTGGTCCAGACCACTTTGATATTTCGTAAATTGTTCGAGTTAACTCTTCTATTAATTTTTTATTGCTAACATTTCGTACGATATAAAGATTATCTATTTTATTTTCTTTACAATATGAATCCAATTCCCTCACAAAGTCAACTCGTGCACAATATGATCGGAAAAATGGATTGACATATAAAATCGACTTTAAATAATCAAAATAAAATAGTTTTGATTTTTCTGTATTCTGTTTAACTATTTTTTTCCACTCCGGCTTCTCAACGAACGATAACTCGGTACAATCCTTTGGTTGTTTAAGGATACCTACAACTTTTGGGTGATCAATCCAATCGTTTGTGGTAACCCTATCGACCAAAGATTTGTCACTGTTCTCCTTTAAAATACGATCATTCAAATGGGCTCTTTGAGCTCTTGTTGGAACTTAAATAATATGATTGGACATGTCTTTCAATTCCTGACTTGATATCCGGATGCGTGACAAGGCATCTGCAGCTACATTGTCAGCTCCCTTCACATATTCAACCACAAAATTATATTCCTCAAGTACCAACCGAAATTTCATTAATCTACTTGAAGAATTAGACATATTAAATAAGTAAACGAGAGGCTTATGATCCGTTTCTATAATTAACTCGCGTCCATATAAATAAGGTCGAAAATACTTTACAGACCATACTATCGAAAGTAATTCCTTTTCGATAGTAGAGTAGTTTCTTTCGGCTTTATTTAATGTACGACTAGCATAAGCCACTGGTCGCCCATCTTGGTTACATAATACTGAGCCTATAGCAAAACCTGATGCATCCGTCTTTAATATAAATTTATTATTTTCGTCGAAATTAGGATATTGAAGTAAAGGCGGTGTAGTTAATGACTGTTTAATTTTTTTAAAAGATTCCTCACATTTATCATCCCAATTAAATATAACGTTTTTGCGACATAAATTATTAAGTGGCCATGTGATTTCCGAAAAATTTGGAATAAATTTGCGATAATAATTCGCAAAGGCAACTAACCGCCTGACATCATTGGCATTTTGGGGGACGGTGTAATTTTCTAAAACGTATACTTTTTTAGGATCAGGTTTTATTCCCTCGGCAGATACAACGTGGCCTAGATAGAGAAGCTCTTTTTGCAAAAAAATACATTTTTTCGGATTAAGTTTTAAATTGACTTTTCTTAAACGGCGTAATATATCTATTAAATTTTTATTGTGACTTTCTAAATTTCGTCCGATACAAACAAGATCATCTTGATAGGACAAAGCTTTGTCGTAATTAAGTCCCGCCATTGCAATTGTAATAGCTCGAGAAAATGAGCTAGGGCTCGTTTTCAACCCCATTGGCATTCTAGTCAATTGATATTGCCCCGATTGAGTAGTGAAAGCTGTATATTGTCGACTAGAAGGACTGAGATTTAATTGATAAAATGCCTGATTCAAATCTAAGTGAGAGAAATACATTGCTCCTGATAGAGAGTCTAATATGTCAGCGATGTTGGGCAAAGGAAATTTGTCATCAACGACACGATCATTTAATTTTCTAAAGTCAATAACTAGACGCCACTTTCTATCATGATCCGTCTCTGCCTTCTTAGGTACAAGCAGAATGGGACTCGACCACTCACTACAGGCTGGCTCAATGATTCCATTGTCTAACATATTTTTTACTTGGTTTTCTATTTCGTTTCTTTGAGAATAAGGCAAGCGGTATTGCTTGGTATATACAGGTTCACAATTGGGTTTTAATTGAATAGTATGCTCATATAAATTGCAAGTCGTTAGTTTATCACCCGGTAACAAAAACACATCAACGAATTTCGCACAAATTTTCATTAATGATGTCCTTTCCTCCTCATTTAAATGTTTTAAATCTAGTAAAGAAAACATTTTGTGAATACGCTCGCCATTAATATCATCTTTCTCAAACTTACATATTGAATAGTTGGACAACACATCTATTTCTGGTCTAAAATAGCTGAGACCTATTTGGTCCTCCCGTGTATTTAATATTTGAATTGGTATTTTACCATTTACAGATGCTTTTACAATTCCACCTGACAGAAAAACACCCTCGCACAGTTCTTTCGGAAAAATCACACAGTCTTCTCTGGTATAAGAATCAATATGAAATATCATCTCGCATCGTGGAGGTATACTTAGATAGTTATTATTGCCTAAACTACCCATTTGCAGCGGCAATGTAACCGAGTTACAAAAACTGTGTAATGTAATGTTATTCAATTCGAAGTTAATATTGCACTTGAATTTTCGAAGAAAATCTATACCTAAAATACCAGAAGTTGCTAATGGCAACTTTTTTATAACATAAAATTTATTTCTAAATTCTAACCCGTTTATTAGCAAAGTTAAGTAAACAAAGCCCTCAGATTTCAATTTGCCTCCAATTCCGTTAATATAAATATGTTCATTATTCATTGGAATGTTTGACGCACATAAGGTTTCATATTTAATTACACATAAAGACGCTCCGGTGTCTATCAACCATCTATGCATCGTGTTGCCTAGCGGTGCTTCAATCGAATTGCTAAGCTGACAACTAAATATATTATTATTGTTAGAAACGAAAAAAATCCTTGGAAGTGGCATTAGCGTCGTTTTGAGCGTTATAGGTATTTTGCGTTACACCATCATTTTGATATGGGGTTCGATTCATTGAATTTACTTCGTGATTTTTTCCGCGAAAGTAAAAACGATTAGTGTACGTACCCCCTCTGGCACGACTTCCACCGCGATGCTGATGACCTCCTCGTCCGAAGAAGCCTTTCTGCATCTGTAATGACTTGGAGTTATTCATAGGCCTTGGTTGTTGGTGCGTTGTTAAATTACCTCGGTACTTTCCATATGTGTTGTTAAACTTACGACCATAATATGTAGACCTCGGCTGCCCTCGATTTCCAACATAAATGGATTCTTCCGTGTCTTGTTGTCGGCTACATGACGCCTCCTCATCCTTCGCAGCTCTTATTGTATCCTTTAAAGTATTATAATTACGGACAGAATTGTACGAAGTTGGCGATTTCTCAAGCCATCTGTGAAACTTTTGATGGCAATTTTTTCGTTAATAGGGCGCAAAATTTGATGTGAACTTTCATCGCCATCGGCTTGTGAAATCGTCAAATCGACTAATAATTCTTCAATTTTTTTGCCATAATTATCTAAAGTGATGCCATTTTGTCTGATTTTAATTAACTCATTATGAATCGAGGTACTAGACTTTTTTGTCAGCAAATGATTTTGCATATCGTGAAGTAAAGCTTCGCAAGAACTATAAGAGTTGGAAAGTCGTAATTTGGCACTCCGATTCAAACGAGTTTTAAGAACAAACTTTATTAGCATACTCTTACCTTGTTCGTTGAGCGCCAAGTTGTATAATTCGATAGCGTCCATTAAATTCTTGGTGACATCTTCTTCACCCGTCATAATCGGAAGTATAGACGCTGCGGTTTTGAAGTCGAATGTCTCCATGTTGTCTGCTATTCCTGCAATACCCTCAACAGTGCACTCGGAACCAATTTGTAGACTATAGTCCTTAGAGCAAAATTCGTCTATTTGCGCGTATAAATTTTTAATTAAATCGCAATATGACTGAATTTCGGTTAATATTTTGCCCTTAATTTGTTTACATTCTATTTGCGACACTAATATATTCAAGCACTTATCAAAATCTTTACGTATACTATTTGCTTCCTCTAACTTACTTTTTAAAATAAATTTTGTCCGTTTTGCATAACTTAATTTTACTAAACTTTCTCTAATACGTTTCAATTTCTCGTACAATGTTTTTAATTCGTCAGCCATTAATATTATTCATCTATATATATCCTACCACACCTTATTACAATTTAAAAAAAAGAAAAAAAAACACGAGGAATATAAAAATAACAACACAAAATTTACTCTAACACTTTCACGCACTCACAATCACTTTTCACCATCCATGGTAACTCTTGGCTCTTGGTGGCGGCACTGGTAGCAGACTCGAGGCTCTGGACCAGCTGGACGTCTGATGAAAGATCGGCGCAAATTCTGCACCAGCATCTCGTTTCTCATCCAATTGGAATGGCAGCGCTTGTATAGTTTGTATACGCCGTAGCATGCCGCAACGCCAACGATTGTGCAGATTATTATTGTCATAACGTTAATTACGGAGAGTTGGGTCCTAATTTGATCCACCGAAATTGTTATTGATCACCTCGTCTTTTTCAATTGTGGATCGACACATATTTAAAATTTTGATTTCAATTTGCACCCCAATGCTTGCATGTGCGATCGAAAACAGCCAGACCGCCGGTAAATGGCAGGGTCGCCATGTAATAATGTTGACGTGGCTTTTATAAATAAAAAGACGTTCGCTTTCCTTTAGACATGATTTAATACTACTCTAATAACAGTACAATACATAACATAATAGGTATGCAACGTTACACACACTACAGAGCCATGCTCTCCTTCTGCGAATGTGTCATGTCGCAGAAGGAGAGCGCCGAGCGGGATCGGGAGCAGACCGATCCCGCTCGTCGCCACAGAAGACGAAGGAGGCGCCGGGATGTCACCTAACCCGGCGCCGCAGAGGCCACGCGGGGCCGCCGTCCCTACCTTGGCGGCCCCCGAGACGTGACGCAACACGCGTCTTATGCCGCGTCGCTTCAGCGGCAGTGCACATAGAGGCGGTCCCGGCGCGCTCTGTATCAACGGTATCCCGGGGCCGTCTCTGAAGTGCACCGATGGTGGCCGACGCGGGGTTTTTAGTCGGTATTTCGGCGCGTAGATTTACGGTAGGGACCCGACCCAGCGGCCGCCCGTCCACATCCACGGGCGGCACAACATCTTCGCTGGGCTCGGAAGGCGCCGGTGAGTCCGACACACCCTCGCCCCTTCGGGGGTGGGATGGTCCGTAAAGGGATTTTCCCCGCGAGAAAAAAAAAAAAATGCATGTTATTTGTATGGAAATAGTTGTAAGACACATCTAATTAAACTTGACAGAATTCAAAACCAATGTATGCGTGTCATCGGGGGGTTTACAAAAAGCACAGCTATACATGTAATGGAATCTGAACTCCACCTTCTCCCGCTGCATCTCCGTAGATATTATCTGGCTGGCAAGTTTTGGCTAAAATGTAAATCTTTTTCAGATAGTCCCATAATTAATGCGTTGGATAATTTATGCGAGCTTAGTCATAATGAATACTGGAGTGCCAGATGTAAACCACATTTAGTTTTAGTGCACGATCACTTTAAACATATTTCAATATATTCGAGCAATCGTTTAGAAATATATTCTTTGGATACATGGGTCAGCAATGTGAATCTCTCGTCTTTCTTGGAACCAGAAATTAAGGTCATAAGTAAACCTAAGAACAAATACCGTCCGAGTGAATTAAAACAACTATGTACAACATTTATAGACACTACATACTCCGGTTTTTATAAGCTATATACAGATGCGTCCAAAGACAAATATATACATAATGGTTTCGCCATATATGACCCACAAACAAGGGGAATATTTAAAGCACAGGTAAATGTTGCCATCTCTATTATGGGGTTAGAGTTATTAGCCATCAGCGAGGCGATCTGCTATATTGATTCCTTTAAGGCTGGGAGCTATGTAATTCTGACGGATTCCCGAAGTGCCATTCTTCATTTGGCTCGGTGCACATCGAATATTCGAGGTACACCGACGGCCTATAACATTTTAGATTCGCTCCTCAAATTGAGGAGTAAACACAAAATGATAAAAATACAATGGGTTCCGTCTCATGTTGGAATACCGGGTAATGAGGAAGTAGATCGCCTGACCAAAGAAGCTGTTACGGACGGATTACTTTTTAGGTGTGTGCCCCTATTCAGTGATCTAATTTACTTGGTCAGAGACAAATGTAATGATATGTGGAAGGAGTACTTTGACGAAAGGTCTTTAACTAAAGGTATATGGTACAAGACGATACAACCAACTGTCACGTCTAGGCCTTGGTTCGCTGGTTCAACTCTGACGAAATGTGATATTGTAACGGCTTTTCGGCTTCGATCAGGTCACATTCCTTCGAACAGCTTTGCTTTTCTTATGAGGAAATCCCTAACTCCGAATTGTGCTGAGTGCGATATTTTAGAGGATGTATACCACGTCTTAGTGGAATGTGTTCGGGTTGAGGCCGAAAGGACGATACTAACACAGCATGGGATAGACTTGCAAGAGTTGGGCAAATGTAATACCGTCTTAGCACATCCTCTATCAGAAGAGCCCAGAAAGGTATATAAGTTAGTCCATTTAGCCTATAAGCGTAGATAGTATGTTATTTCTTGTTTTGTTTGCTTTGGTCCAATGGGGGTGGCGTGGTCATGTCTGATCAAACCCTCTAAATCTTGCTTTAAATAAAGATAAAAAAAAAAAAAAGATCCTGGCTGATCCCTTGGACTGAGTGTTTAGGGATAACTTCAGTAAGGTGGCCGAAGATGCAAACTAGCAGGAGGCACCCTGATCCGGTCTGTATCTATTATAGGTTAATGGCTTAACGCCGATAAATTCTGATTAGTCGAGATCGGAAACCAAGGTCCTGACTAAACCCCTGAGCCGATATAGACCAATTTTGGTGCGAACTTGGAGGGTCCCTAGAACTAACTGTAGGCATAAAGAACAGGCTGAGAGGCAGTCCAGGAGCATGGCTTATCGCCATATAGTGTTTACGACTGAGTTTTTCCCGCACTTAATCACTTGAAAACAGTACTTACAGAAGTCTGATTGCGTCAGTCGAAGTGACTCCCGAAAATGGGGGAAATACTGATTCTAATTCATTTTTGAAAAAGACATCGTATTCATACCCGGAGGCAGGGCGACGTGGCAAAGACCGGATGACAATTTTTTTTAAACTTTAAATTTACTAAATGACTGCCTCGGTGGCGTAGTTGTATTACGGTATGGTTATAAAGCTGAGGTCTCGGGTTCGAGTACCGGGTCGGGCAAAGTGATATTCGATTTTGCTATTCATTATCAGCCCGGAGTCAGGAATTTGTGCCCGATGTGGCGATAGGCTCGCCCCCTATCACATCGTGGGACGGAACATACAAGGCGAAATGTGGGTGTCCTGGTGGCGCCTCTGCCTACCTCTTCGGGAATAAAGGCGTGAGTTTATGTATGTATGTATGTATGTAATTTACTAAATTCGAAAACTATTGGCGGTAAATACTTATCTGTTTTTGTATGGAGGATGTGGGGAACAGGGATCAACACTTAAAACAGTAGGTAACAGATCGTTCTGAGGAGTCTAATCTACAGTTACGTTATTACCACATTATTACGTTAAAATTTCACTGCTATTCAAATTATTACATAATTCCGCGATTAAATCCGTCTAATAGTTTCATTTCAATGTATAAAATTATTATAATAATTTTATATTCGCGTAATATGAGAACTAATTATAACTACCCATCGATATCAATGTTACACTAGATAAGACATTCAGTACGCAAAATGTGTCCCACCTACTTGCAGTGCATGCACCACACATGAATGAGTCTGCTTCGTGACAGTGACAATGTAGCACGCTTTTTTTCATGAAATTAAAAATAATTTATTTTGATGTTTCGCCGTCAAACCGAAAGCAAATCGTCTGAAGTTACAATATTTTAATAAAATACCAAGTAAGTGATTTAATATTGTAGGATAGTTCCGATAATATATGTCATTATTTTATTATTGTATTAAATATTTCAATAAGTTATTAAAACACAAGGGAAGCTCATTAATCGTGTGTCTCCTTTCCGCGCACAAAAATTGCCCTTCGAGTGAGAGAGACGAAGTATATCAGACATAGATTATTTCATATCAGTAGACCAAATAGGTATAAACTATTTTAATATTACAAGAATGCATTTATAGAGGCAGCGCTGGTACTTCAATAACTATGTGAGACCATTAGGCCTCTTACCGTCGCGTCGGTGCGAATTAAACCAGAGGGCTCAAGCAAACGAGGCACGTTTGCGGACACGAGAGCTCTACGGATGGTATCGTTGAGAGCATGATGACGCGCAAATCTACCTGAACAACGGAAAGAACTCAATGCGTGATAAAGAGATACAAGTTATACAACGTGTAACAGAATTTAATGTAAAAGCCGAAAGTTGTAGGTTCAGAATCAGCTACTGAATCGATATCAACACTTTTTTCTATAGGTTTATTTTTTTTGAATAACTAATTAAAACTTAGTAAATAACAGACACCCTTTCCTTAAATGCACCGAACAAACGAAATTGAAACGTAACTCCAAGTCCAGAGTATAAGGTATATTCTAAATGACTTAATAAACGAATACTTTAATAAATCAAATAATAAACAAATATGAACTTTAATTCGACAGTCATAAAGGTCCTTTCAAATTCGCAACCAATCTAGCATTAAACAAACACACAACGATAGGCCTGAATAAAAATAATAACCTACCAAAAACAAATAAATAAATATTAAATAAATTGACTGCCTCGGTGGCGTAGTTGTACTAGGTACGATTACAAAGCTGAGGTCTCAGGTTCGAATCCCGGGTTGGGCAAAGTGATATGGGTTTTTCTATTCATTATCATCCCGGAGTCAGGAATTAGTGGTCGGAATGGCGATAGGCTCGCCCTCTATCACATCATGACCTGGAACATACAAGGTTAAATGAGGGTGTCCTGGTGGCGCCTCTGCCTACCCCTTCTGGGATAAAGGCGTGAGTTTATGTATATGTATGTATGTAAATAAATAAATCACCCAACAGTCACACACATAGTCCCAACCCCACATTAAGATCAATTAAGTCTTGTGTCGCAGGTATCAGAACTACAAGAGACTTTTCGGTCTCACAAACACCCAGACCCGAAAGAAATATTTGTGGGCCGCACAAACATTTCTCTCGGTGCGGGGATCGAACCCGCGGCCTCTCGTTTCACAGCCGGCGTCTAACCAACTGCGCCACGGAGGCTGTCAAATAACTACCATATTCTCTTTTCCGCGTATTTAACAACGGTTAGACAGAGCAAGACGCAGCTATTGTTTAATGAAATTTGAATCATCCGATAAACGATGGCGCGCGCGGCGGAATCTTAAAAGGTTTGGGCGGTCGGTGTAGTGTAGTTCCGCGAAAAACGTGTGGCGAACGCTTCACGGTGACGGCGAGCGTCGTTTCCACCTGAGAAGCTGTCAGGACCTAATTCCACGTGATTACGCACCACGATTAGAGTGGCTATCTTAGAACTGGATCGGTCGCGGCGGGCCCGTGCAATGGCCTCCTAGGTCACCTTTTTTTTTTTTTTTTTTTTCTCGGGGAAAATCCCTTTACGGACCATCCCACCCCCGAAGGGGCGAGGGTGTGTCGGACTCACCGGCGCCTTCCGTGCCCAGCGAGATGTTGTGCCGCCCGTGGATGTGGACGGGCGGCCGCTGGGTCGGGTCCCTACCGTAATCTACGCGCCGAAATACCGACTAAAAACCCCGCGTCGGCCACCATCGGTGCACTTCAGAGACGGCCCCGGGATACCGTAGATACAGAGCGCGCCGGGACCGCCTCTATGTGCACTGCCGCTGAAGGGACGCGACATGAGACGCGTGTTGCGTCACGTCTCGGGGGCCGCCAAGGTAGGGACGGCGGCCCCGCGTGGCCTCTGCGGCGCCGGGTTAGGCGACATCCCGGCGCCTCCTTCGTCTTCTGTTGCGACGAGCGGAATCGGTCTGCTCCCGATCCCGCTCAAATAGCATAGTCCACCTATGCGGTCAAAGAGCTTGCACACCTCGTCGAGCAACACGATGGGCCGGTATGCCGACGGCGAGTCTGCGGGTCGCCCCTCCTTGCGGAGCAGGACAAGCTTGCCCGTCTTCCACCGCGACGGGAAGATGCCCTGCTCTAGGCACGCGGAGAAAAGGCCGCGGAGCCTCGTACCCAGTGACTCGACGGCTAGCACCCAGACACGACCGGGCACCCCGTCGAGCCCCGAGGCCGAGTTCTTGCTCCGCAGCCGAAGCACTGCCGCCTCCAGTTCTTGCGGCGAAACCTCCGGGATCTCCCTAACCGAAACCAGCGACGATGGCGCCGGTAGACGTGGCGCCATCGGTGGAGGAGTGAACTCCTCGGTGGCCGGAAACAAGGCCGCGACGACGTCCTCTAAAAGTTCGGTCCGGAGACTCTGGGTCAAGGGGGGCGCCCATGGGCGGAGTTTCCTCAACGCCACACGGTACGGACGCCCTCGTGGATCTCTGTCCAGAGACCTCCGGAACTCTACGTTCGCTGCGGCCTTCGCTTGCGCGATGGCCACCCGCAGCGCTCTCTTCGCCTCTCTGTGGAGGCCCGGAAGAAGCCGCTCCTGTTCGTCGTCGCCGGGTCTACGGGTCCGACGACGACGGTGCCTGGCGAGTCGCCGGCGCGCGACCATGCAAGCCGCGCGCAGCTCTGTGAGCTCGGCCGACCACCAGTACACCTGGCGCTTCGCCGGGAGGCGGGTGACCCGGGGCATGGCCGCGTCGCAGACTCGCGACATCGCCACCCCGAACCATTCCGCCTCTTGCTCGACCCGCACCGGCCCATCCGGTACGGGGAGCCCCGCCTGAATAATAGCGGCTTCCTTCGTGGCCTCCACATCGAGGCGCTTCGCGGCCCAACGTCGGCCGCCCGTGAATCGAGCAGTCGGACCACCTCCGGACTGATGGGTGGAGACCTGGGAGGTCGAGACGCTGTACCTAATGTAGAGATGATCGGACAGCGTCTCTTCCTCGACCAAAACCCTCCAGTCCCGAACACGCGGGCAAGGGCCGGGGTGGCGAACGTCACGTCCACCACCGAACCACCGTTGTGCCGCACGCACGTGTTCTCCGACCCCCGATTCAGGACGACCAACCCGATGGAGATCGCCCATTCCTCCAGGGCCTCGCCCCGCGCGTCGGTCACCGACAAACCCCAAGCCAAGGATTTGGCGTTGAAGTCGCCGGCTACAAGCGCGGGGCGACGCTAGGGTTCAGCGGGGTTTTGCACAGAAAATGGTAAAGGGCTACAGGACCGTTTCACTAAACTCGGCCCTGCTGCTTGCCGGGATCCTTCCGCTAGACATTCGTGTCCGAGAAGCGGCGCTTCTTTATGAAGTGAAAAAGGGACATACTCAGCAAGTGGTGGGTGACCGAGAGGTGGAATGTCCTGTGCCCTTTGCTATTTCGAAACACCCGGCTCACCGTAGAGCGTTGCAGTTCGAATGCGTGGTGAACGATGCAGAGCTGAACCTAAAGGCTGCCAATACCGTTAAGGTTTATACGGATGGCAGCAAAATTGGTGGCCAAGTCGGAGCATCGGTGTCCTTATGGGACGGCGATGCCGAGACGAAAGCCACCAAAATGAAACTGGAATCGTTCTGCACCGTTTACCAGGCAGAGCTGCTCGCTCTGCGGAAAGCTGTGCAAATGGCCTTACAGGGCAGTCGTAAAGACTACAGCATCTTCTGCGATTCGAGGGCCGCGCTCGAGTCCGTCGCGAGCGGAAACTCCCTCCACCCCATTGCATTTGGCATCAACGATTTGTTGAGTAAGACCGTAGAGTGCGATAAAACCATTAACCTCTTTTGGGTTAAGGCGCACGTGGGGTTGGCTGGGAATGAGCGCGCAGACGAACTCGCTAAAGCAGCGGCCCAAACGCTGAAAAAGAAGCCCGACTATGACCTATGCCCCGTATCATTCGTCAAGCGACAGATCCGACAGGCGTCGATTGACGAGTGGAACGAGCGCTATCGGGCGGGAGAAACAGCTTCAGTGACCAAGCTGTTTTTCCCTGACGCCAGACAAGCATACAGCGTAATCCGGAAGATGCCAACGGACCCGGTTCTCACGCAAGTTTTCACGGGTCATGGGGGATTCTCTGAGTACTTGAATCGCTTCAAGTGCAAGGAGAGCCCCTCATGTATCTGTGACCCAGCGGCCATTGAAGATGTTTTGCATGTGTTGACCGAATGCCCAGTATATCTGTATCAACGTCTGAAAGTCGAAAGCGAAATAGATATGAAAATTTGTAAAGATAACCTAAGCAGTATACTGGAGACCGGTGAAATAAGATCTAAATTTTTAAGATACTGTAGAGATATAGCATGTAAAGTGTTGGAAAGAAACAAATAGCCGGGGCAACTACTTAATATAATATGATATTATATAAACCTAGTTGCCAAGGAATGTGGTTTTGACGAAGAAGACATGCTATATCTAAAAATGTGTAAATTTTACAATGTTCTTAAGTCTGAAATTGTTTTAACAAGTATGTAAGTTTGTATGTTTTTAAATTTTTTATATGATTTTGTGTACATACTTGTATTTTTACTGTAAATAATAAAGTGTAGTATCTTGTAGTTGTCGGATGACTGTAATCGTTCAGATAGGTAGTTAGATTAGCATCAGACGAAGCACTTTATGTGTGATATTTTTACTTGTGTAACTTTTATTTTTTCTAGTCGTTTTTAACGAATGTATGCTAATCATTAAATTTATGTAGAAAAATCCTCTGAACGGTATCGGAGGGACAAGATTTTAAAAAAAAAAAAAAAAAAAAAAAAAAAAAAAAAAAAAAAAAAAAAAAAAAGCGCGGGGCGAGGCTGGCTGTCAAGCTGCACCAGGGCCCCCAGGCGCGCGAGAAAGCTCTCGAATTCCGCCTGGGACCTGTTGGGAGAAAAATAGATTCCCACTACCCACACCCCTCCCACCAGGACCGCCACGCATCCCGCACCCTTCGCTACTTTTTCGAAGGGCGGAGAGCCGGCGGCGCCCTGGGTGATGACGGCCACCGAGCCATCAAGGTCCCCTGCCCAGTCGTCGCGGGCAAGGACAGAGTATGGCTCGGCGACCACAGCCACGTGGATCGACCACTGCGCCAGGGATTGAACAAGCAACTGCTGCGCACCGACGCAGTGGTTGATGTTCGCCTGGAGGAAATTAATTGCCATCTATGCCATCTATGCGATCTCCATCGCCTCGGGGTGGGGTGGTTTCGGCCGCGGCACAACTCCGGCGCCCACACCGCGTTGAGTGCGGGGTGGGACCGAGGAGACAACGCAGGTCTTGCCGCCCACCCGGTGGTCCGCGGGTTTTCTCGCAGCTGCACGGATCGTGCAGTGCGGATCCGCGGAGCACTCTTGACTTTTGTGACCCGGTTGACTCACACTGGTCACACTCGTCAGTGCAATGCACTCTAACTTGCCCTTTGTGCAGGCAGCGGAAGCAGCGCATGGGCCGAGGCTCAAGCAGCCGCACTCCTGCCGCAACCCTCCCCACCAGGACACGCCCGGTCTTCACCGTTTTCTCCGCTGCCTTAGCTGGACAGCGGAGCCACACTGCGCCCAGGCCCGAGCGCTCGACGCGAACCTCCCCTACTTTGACATCGTCTAGGGAGCACTCGCCGAGACGGGCGATGGCCGCTGCGACAGCCTCGGAGGTGCCTGTGCGTCCAACCCCGACACGCGCAGCTCCGCAGTCTTGACGGGCCTGGTGACGAGAACGTCCGCCTCCGACCCGTGTAGAGCCTCCCTTATTTTCCCGACAAGGGAGTCGGCCTTCGCCTCTGACTCGGGCCCAGGCACCTCGAAGAGGTAAGCCCCCGTGGCCACTCGCCTCGGCTTTAACCCAGCTGTGATCCACAGGCAAGCGAGGTCGACCTTCATCTGAACCTCACGCAGGACTTGTGCATATGTCACTCCCCGCTGTAACGCCTGCGGCTTCACCGTCAGAGTGACGGCGGCTTTGCGCGGAAGGCGGAGCTGGGGAGCAGCCCTGCGTGGGGCTCCTAGGTCACCTGACTTGACGCCTCTTGACTTTTTTTTGTGGGGACGTATTAAATGTCTGGTATACTTCAGTGAATCTACTAGTGTGGAGGAACTAAAAAGTAGGATAGTGGCAGCGTTCCAAAAAGTTAGGAGTGACACTGCGTAATTAGTCACGTAATTTTAGATAAATTACGTGACTAATTACGCAAACGTGCATTGAGATGTATTGAGTAAGGTGGTGGACATTTGGAACATATTTTAACAAGAAGTCGCCGTATGAGTGCCATTAATTATCATGTAAGTTAATTTTGTTTTTATTTTTTTGTTATTATTCCCAATCTAGTCTTCGTTGTATGATGATATTGCGTCATGTAATTCATCAGCAATGCAAAATAAATAACGCCTGTATCATGCCTGCCTGTATGGACTAAGTTAAACAGAAGTTAAATTAATAATATTTAATAACCGGCTGTTTCCGCCGGCGCGACGCGGCGTTCGGGCCAGTTGCGTAGGTACTACACAGAAGGGGTGCTATGTCGGGAACCTCCACGTGGTGCACCCTGGGCAACGTGGGTCATCGTAGTTGCAGTTCTGCAACTACTATGGCCGACGGCGAATATCCGACGGGGAGGGCAGGGGGTTTGGCGGTCGCTGTCTTTTGTAGCGGCCGCCTCCATCTGTCGTTTTTAGGTGGGGCCCATATCTGGGCCACCCTCCGGTTTTGTCCCAGAGGTATCGGCGGGCCCGGTGTGCGCTTACCCCGCCGCCGGGCGGGCTGTGGAAGTGTCCCTCCCACGGTCGCCGTCGTATATCGTAATCTGGTTGTGAGGTTTGTGGTCATGTCTCGAAAATAAGGGAGTCTCTGCGTGGGTCGGAGGACGATGTACGCGTCACCCGGCCCGTGAAGACTGCGGAGCTGCGCGTCTCGGGGTTGGACGCCTCAGCCACCTCCGAGGCTGTCGCAGCGGCCATCGCCCGTCTCGGCGAGTGCCCCCTTGACGATGTCAAGGGCGGGGAGGTCCGCGTCGAGCGTTCGGGCCTGGGTGGGGCGTGGCTCCGCTGCCCAGCCAAGGCAGCGGAGAAAGCCGTGAAGGCAGGGCGTGTCCTGGTGGGATGGGTGGCGGCGGGAGTTAGGCTCCTCGAGCCAAGACCCTTGCGCTGCTTCCGCTGCCTACACAAAGGGCACGTCCGGATGCAGTGCGCGGCTGATTGTGATCGCAGCGGGCTCTGCTACCGCTGCGGTCAACCGGACCACAAAGCCCGAGAGTGCTCCGCGGATCCGCACTGCACGATCTGTGCAGCTGCGGGAAAACCCGCGGACCACCGGGTGGGCGGCAAGGCCTGCGCTGCCTCCTCGGTCCCGCACCGTTCTCAACGCGGTGAGGGAGCCGAGGTTGCGACGCGGCCGCAACCGTCCCGCTCTGAGGCGATGGAGATCGCCCATAATTAGATGGAACTTAATTTCCTCCAGGCGAACATCAACCACTGCGTCGGAGCGCAGCAGTTGCTTGTTCAATCCCTGGCGCAGTGGTCGATTCACGTGGCTGTGGTCGCCGAGCCATACTCTGTCCCTGCCCGCGACGACTGGGCAGGGGACCTTTATGGCTCGGTGGCCGTCATCACACAGGGCGCCGCCGGCTCTCCGCCCTTCGAAAATGCGGGATGCGTGGCGGTCCTGGTGGGAGGGGTGTGGGTAGTGGGAGTCTATTTCTCTCCCAACAGGTCGCAGGCGGAATCCGAGAGCTTTCTCGCGCGCCTGGGGGCCCTGGTGCAGCTTGACAGCCAGCCTCACCCCGCGCTTGTAGCCGGCGACTTCAACGCCAAATCCTTGGCTTGGGGTTCGTCGGTGACCGATGCGCGGGGCGAGGCCCTGGAGGAATGGGCGATCTCCATCGGCTTGGTCGTCCTGAATCGGGGGTCGGAGAACACGTGCGTGCGGCACAACAGCGGTTCGGTGGTGGACGTGACGTTCGCCACCCCGGCCCTTGCCCGCCGTGTTCGGGACTGGAGGGTTTTGGTCGAGGAAGAGACGCTGTCCGATCATCTCTACATTCGGTACAGCGTCTCGGCCTCCCAGGTCTCCACCCATCAGTCCGGTGGTGGTCCGACTGCCCGATTCATGGGCAGCCGACGTTGGGCCGCGAAGCGCCTCGATGTGGAGGCCGCGAAAGAAGCCGCTATCATTCAGGCGTGGCTCCCCGTACCGGATAGGCCGGTGCGGGTCGAGCAAGAGGCGGAATGGTTCGGGGTGGCGATGTCGCGAGTCTGCGACGCGGCCATGCCCCGGGTCACCCGCCTCCTGGCGAAGCGCCAGGTGTACTGGTGGTCGGCCGAGCTCACAGAGCTGCGCGCGGCTTGCATGGTCGCGCGCCGCCGACTCGCCAGGCACCGTCGTCGTCGGACCCGTGGACCCGGCGACGACGAACAGGAGCGGCTTCTTCTAGGCCTCCACAGAGAGGCGAAGAGAGCGCTGCGGGTGGCCATCGCGCAAGCGAAGGCCGCGGCGAATGTAGAGTTCTGGAGGTCTCTGGACAGAGATCCATGGGGGCGTCCGTACCGTGTGGCGTTGAGGAAACTCCGCCCATGGGCGCCCCCCTTGACCCAGAGTCTCCGGACCGAACTTTTAGAGGACGTCGTCGCGGCCTTGTTTCCGGCCACCGAGGAGTTCACTCCTCCACTGATGGCGCCACGTCTACCGGCGCCATCGTCGCTGGTTTCGGTTAGGGATATCCCGGAGGTTTCGCCGCAAGAACTGGAGGCGGCAGTGCTTCGGCTGCGGAGCAAGAACTCGGCCCCGGGGCTCGACGGGGTGCTCGGTCGTGTCTGGGTGCTAGCCGTCGAGTCACTGGGTACGAGGCTCCGCGGCCTTTTCTCCGCGTGCCTAGAGCAGGGCATCTTCCCGTCGCGGTGGAAGACGGGCAAGCTTGTCCTGCTCCGCAAGGAGGGGCGACCCGCAGACTCGCCGTCGGCATACCGGCCCATCGTGTTGCTCGACGAGGTGTGCAAGCTCTTTGAGCGCATAGGTGGACTATGTTATTTGAGCGGGATCGGGAGCAGACCGATCCCGCTCGTCGCCACAGAAGACGAAGGAGGCGCCGGGATGTCGCCTAACCCGGCGCCGCAGAGGCCACGCGGGGCCGCCGTCCCTACCTTGGCGGCCCCCGAGACGTGACGCAACACGCGTCTCATGTCGCGTCCCTTCAGCGGCAGTGCACATAGAGGCGGTCCCGGCGCGCTCTGTATCAACGGTATCCCGGGGGTATCTGGAGTCGTGCGGTCCATGGCCCTCTACGGGTGTCCCGTTTGGGCCGAGTCCCTGGGCGATCGTTGCGTCCGCCTGCTGCATCGTCCGCAGCGCATGGTGGCGCAGCGAATAATCAGGGGCTACCGCACGGTCTCGCACGAGGCGGCCTGCGTATTGGCGGGAACTCTGCCCTGGGTGCTGGACGCGAAAACCCTCTCGTCGGCTTTCTTCCGACGAGAGGAGGCGTCCGGGCGTGGGCAGAGGCTGGTCCCCAGAGAGGTCGAGGCCATGTTGGCCTCCCTCCGCAGGACTGTCGTGGAGGAGTGGCGTTCCAGGCTGGAGAGCCCTAGTGCTGGTGCGAGGACCGGCGCGGCAGTGCGACCTGTCCTCGAGCAGTGGCTGGACAGGCGCCACGGTGCGCCGACATACCGGCTGACGCAGGTGCTCACCGGGCACGGCTGCTTCGGTGCGTACCTGTGTCGCATAGCCGGAGCCGAGGAGTCCGCCGTGTGCCACCATTGTGGCAACTGCCGTGAGGACACAGCCCAGCACACGCTGGAAGCGTGCCCAGCCTGGGACGAGGAGCGCAGCGCTCTCGTCGCGGTCGTGGGAAGCGACCTTTCGCTGCCGGCCGTGGTCGCCGCCATGGTCGGCAGCCGGAGTTCGTGGCGAGCCATGCTCTTCTTCTGCGAACGTGTCATGTCGCAGAAGGAGAGCGCCGAGCGGGATCGGGAGCAGACCGATCCCGCTCGTCGCCACAGGAGACGTAGGAGGCGCCGGGACGCCAACTAACCCGGCGCCGCAGAGGCCACGCGGGGCCGCCGTCCCTACCTTGGCGGTCCCCGAGACGTGACGCAACACCCGTCTGTTGCCGCGTCGCTAAGCGACGGTGCACAAAGTGGCGGTCCTGGCGCGTCTGTTAAACGGTATCCCGGGGCCGTCTCTCAAGTGCACCGATGGTGGCCGACGCGGGGTTTTTAGTCGGTATTTCGGCGCGTAGGTTTATGGTAGGGACCCGACCCAGCGGCCGCCCGTCCACATCCACGGGCGGCACAGCATCTCGCTGGGCTCGGAAGGCGCCGGTGAGTCCGACACACCCTCGCCCCTTCGGGGGTGGGATGGTCCGTAAAGGGATTTTCCCCGCGAGAGAGAAAAAAAAAAAAAAAAAAAAAAAAAAAACTGTTGGGTGATTTATTTATTTACATACATACATATACATAAACTCACGCCTTTATCCCAGAAGGGGTAGGCAGAGGCGCCACCAGGACACCCTCATTTAACCTTGTATGTTCCAGGTCATGATGTGATAGAGGGCGAGCCTATCGCCATTCCGACCACTAATTCCTGACTCCGGGATGATAATGAATAGAAAAACCCATATCACTTTGCCCAACCCGGGATTCGAACCTGAGACCTCAGCTTTGTAATCGTACCTAGTACAACTACGCCACCGAGGCAGTCAATTTATTTAATATTTATTTATTTGTTTTTGGTAGGTTATTATTTTTATTCAGGCCTATCGTTGTGTGTTTGTTTAATGCTAGATTGGTTGCGAATTTGAAAGGACCTTTATGACTGTCGAATTAAAGTTCATATTTGTTTATTATTTGATTTATTAAAGTATTCGTTTATTAAGTCATTAACAGCCGATGCCAACAATCAATCAAAAATTTTAGATTGAAGTCAATCCGGATTGGTTTCTACTTTTCGATTGGTCGAATATCTTGTTGCCAATAAACAAAACAGGCGACAGTCGATTGCCTCTGTTGATAGATTGAAAACAATCGGTTTCCTCTTGACAATTTAGTTTGACGCAGAATATTTCATTGCATATTTATGCACTTTCAGTATTTTGTAAATAAATAATTTGTGAAAACCAAAAATCAACGTTAGAAATAATAATAATTGCAATAAAAACAATTCAATTTGTCCCAATTGTATAGATTTTTACAGAATTGTTGTGTTTCTGGCCACTGAAAAATAATATATCCAGTAAACAATGACTTATCACTTGTCATTCTAATAGAAATATTATGAGAATATTGTGGAGAAAATTGCGAAACGTTATTGAACATTTACATAGATCCGTGGAAAGTGATCACTGCCGCCCATGAACATCCGCTACGATTGAATCATGGCTGTGTTGCCGGCCCATCAAATCGGGAGGAGAGCGAGAAGGCCATAGCCTGCCCATTCATACTGAGTCATGGCTAGATAGTAGCGTGGCTCTACAACTTCCCATGATCAAAATTTGATTCCCTTTTTTATTATTTTTATTCTTTCTATTATTATTGTAAATTGTGAGTAATAAAGAATATTTCATTATAAATGTTTTTTTCACAAAACAAACTGAACAATTAAATAAAAATACAACTATGAAATTAAGAAACATATCATAACAGAAATCATATATATCAAAATAAAACAAAGAGTATCAATTCGTTCAAGGTAAAATATACACAACAATACAATATTTTAGATCTAAATGAAGAAATCGTTAATCAATGTTGTGTCATCTTCATCTACATTCGTTTCTACTTTCTAGTTTCATTGCTGTTGGCAAATCTGCATAAATAATCCGTGGAAATTCTCGGATTGCAATATTGGATTGTTTTGAACAATCCATCCAAACGTCAAAACTGATAATTGTTTATTGGCAAGCCTAAACTGTCATTTCCATACAGAGGACAATCCACAAGCAGGGATTGGCCCTCCCAAAAGTAGATTGATTTTTTAGATAGTTTTTTCCCTACTGAGATTGATTATTGGCAAGCTATAATAAGAAAAAAGATTGAGCTGTCAATGTCAAACAGCAAATTTTGGATTGGGATTGATTGTTGGCATCGGCTGTTAGAATATACCTTATACTCTGGACTTGGAGTTACGTTTCAATTTCGTTTGTTCGGTGCATTTAAGGAAAGGGTGTCTGTTATTTACTAAGTTTTAATTAGTTATTCAAAAAAAATAAACCTATAGAAAAAAGTGTTGATATCGATTCAGTAGCTGATTCTGAACCTACAACTTTCGGCTTTTACATTAAATTCTGTTACACGTTGTATAACTTGTATCTCTTTATCACGCATTGAGTTCTTTCCGTTGTTCAGGTAGATTTGCGCGTCATCATGCTCTCAACGATACCATCCGTAGAGCTCTCGTGTCCGCAAACGTGCCTCGTTTGCTTGAGCCCTCTGGTTTAATTCGCACCGACGCGACGGTAAGAGGCCTAATGGTCTCACATAGTTATTGAAGTACCAGCGCTGCCTCTATAAATGCATTCTTGTAATATTAAAATAGTTTATACCTATTTGGTCTACTGATATGAAATAATCTATGTCTGATATACTTCGTCTCTCTCACTCGAAGGGCAATTTTTGTGCGCGGAAAGGAGACACACGATTAATGAGCTTCCCTTGTGTTTTAATAACTTATTGAAATATTTAATACAATAATAAAATAATGACATATATTATCGGAACTATCCTACAATATTAAATCACTTACTTGGTATTTTATTAAAATATTGTAACTTCAGACGATTTGCTTTCGGTTTGACGGCGAAACATCAAAATAAATTATTTTTAATTTCATGAAAAAAAGCGTGCTACATTGTCACTGTCACGAAGCAGACTCATTCATGTGTGGTGCATGCACTGCAAGTAGGTGGGACACATTTTGCGTACTGAATGTCTTATCTAGTGTAACATTGATATCGATGGGTAGTTATAATTAGTTCTCATATTACGCGAATATAAAATTATAATAATAATTTTATACATTGAAATGAAACTATTAGACGGATTTAATCGCGGAATTATGTAATAATTTGAATAGCAGTGAAATTTTAACGTAATAATGTGGTAATAACGTAACTGTAGATTAGACTCCTCAGAACGATCTGTTACCTACTGTTTTAAGTGTTGATCCCTGTTCCCCACATCCCCCATACAAAAACAGATAAGTATTTACCGCCAATAGTTTTCGAATTTAGTAAATTACATACATACATACATACATAAACTCACGCCTTTATTCCCGAAGAGGTAGGCAGAGGCGCCACCAGGACACCCACATTTCGCCTTGTATGTTCCGTCCCACGATGTGATAGGGGGCGAGCCTATCGCCACATCGGGCACAAATTCCTGACTCCGGGCTGATAATGAATAGCAAAATCGAATATCACTTTGCCCGACCCGGTACTCGAACCCGAGACCTCAGCTTTATAACCATACCGTAATACAACTACGCCACCGAGGCAGTCATTTAGTAAATTTAAAGTTTAAAAAAAAATGTCATCCGGTCTTTGCCACGTCGCGCTGCCTCCGGGTATGAATACGATGTCTGTTTCAAAAATGAATTAGAATCAGTATTTCCCCCATTTTCGGGAGTCACTTCGACTGACTCAATCAGACTTCTGTAAGTACTGTTTTCAAGTGATTAAGTGCGGGAAAAACTCAGTCGTAAACACTATATGGCGATAAGCCATGCTCCTGGACTGCCTCTCAGCCTGTTCTTTATGCCTACAGTTAGTTCTAGGGACCCTCCAAGTTCGCACCAAAATTGGTCTATATCGGCTCAGGGGTTTAGTCAGGACCTTGGTTTCCGATCTCGACTAATCAGAATTTATCGGCGTTAAGCCATTAATCTATAATAGATACAGACCGGATCAGGGTGCCTCCTGCTAGTTTGCATCTTCGGCCACCTTACTGAAGTTATCCCTAAACACTCAGTCCAAGGGATCAGCCAGGATCTTGGGAAAACTGAATTGAAATTCTTTTCTTTTCGGTTTCGAGGGGTATTCTTCAGCCAGGTTTCACTACGAAGTCTGTCTGAAGATGCCACCCGATAGCAGTGGCGAAGGGTGACTTTTTTCAAAAGGGAAGCCGATACTTCTGGTGACTAGTTTTATTAAATTAACAAGTACTCATAGTTATATTTTTACTCCGTTATGTACGTAAGATATTGAGCGACATATTTGCTTAGTAATACTTACTATATTTTCATACAACACTTGCACGGAATAGCACTGTGCCCGTTAGGTGCGTTTTTTAACGTTTTTAAAGTAAATTTCGATTCAATGCAAAAGACAACATTAGCCTGTTTTGAAATTGGACGTCAATAAGCAATAACGTTCCAACCCACAAGTCACTCAAAATTGAGTTATCAATACTGGCATACCTTTTTCGACGCCTTCCATCATTTGAGCAAAAATATTTCCAGCTTTAGGCCTTCTTTCTAGGTAAATCCATTTAATGCGATATGTTCCAATCCACAATTTTAAAATAATGGGGCTTTCATAAAACCAAAAAATGATACATGTGGACTGAACCATTTTAATAAATATAATTCATACATAAAATGTTGTTAGAATGATCCAATGATCTTGGAACGTTTTAGTAAAACTAATTTAGGTATTTTTATCTTGAAAAAAAATGTTCCATGTAAGTTGAAACGTTTTAACAAAACATAATGATCTTTGTTTAGTTCAAAACAATGTTACATGTCGGTTGGAAGATTTTAGCAAAACCTTTATAAAACTTTCGCGCTTTATTAATAATGTTTCATGTATATTGTAACGTTTTAGTGTGATCTCATGAGATGTATCATTTAAAAAAAGTTCTACGAATGCTTTTTATTTTGAATACTTTTACTAAATTTGTTATTCAAACTATCCATATCATACCTATTCATTATGAATGAAATAAATTTCAATCATAAATCAATAAATTTAAAGTGTTAAGCACTTTAATTATTTTTCTTACAAAAATAAATCATTTTTTGGAACTTGAGCATGAATTAGAAAAGGAGAAAATGATTTCTATATTTATGAGGACATCTTGAAATAAAACTATTTTATACGGATTTTATCGCGATTTGGTTTAATTTTTACATTTTTTAACTTCCCGACGTTTCGATTACTTTACAGCTTTCGTGGTCACGGGGCGGACTGAGGTATTAGTCATCCGCTCAGTGACTGTTACAATTAAACTACCCTTAATTTATAATTATTAAATTAAAAAGTTAGCTAGTTTTTGCGATCCGATCTACGCAGAAGGAGCTCACTGTGTCTTGAGGTCTGGCAGCTGGTCTTTTGGGTTCCGATTTAATTAAATGTAGAATTGGATCCCATGATGGTGCAAGCTTCAAGCCATCTTCTCTATTGAAATTTGGATGTTTTTTAATTTCAATAGCCTCGCGAAACATCCTGGGCAGGAAACGGTGTTCTTTGGCGAGGATTTGGGGCTGGTCAAAGCGAAGGTAATGCTTGGAGCCTTCCTCTATGTGTTCAGCAACTGCAGACTTCGTTTAGCGTCGGTGTTTGACGTCAGCTATGTGTTCTTTTACGCGGGTCCCTATGCTTCGTTTGGTTTGGCCGATGTAAGAGAGGCCACAGTCGCAATCTATTTTATATACTCCCGGTTCTTGTAAAGGTATATGATACTTGACAGGTGGTAAGAATTGACTAATCTTCTTAGGCGGCTTGTAGTATGTTTTAATAGAAGCACGCTTCAGGATGTAGCCAATCTTGTCCGTGACTCCTTTTATGTATGGCAATATAACCGGGACCCGTTCAACTGTGGCTGGTTTCACTCGGTTTCTGTGACGGCGGCGTGGAATTTGGGCTGTCTCCTCAAAGTCCTCCATGAAAATATCGGCGACTACTGGAGATACAGGTGAGCCCATAGCGACACCATCCATTTGTACATTGTATTGATTGTTCCACAACATGTAGCCAGATGTGAGGCAATGTAGCCCTTAGTACAGCCTCGGTCTTGCCAAGATTTTACAAGCGGTACGTAGATGATACTTTCACAATTTTACCATCTGACCAAGTAACTGCATTTTTAAATCACCTCAACTCCATTAACAATAAAATTCAATTTACTATGGAGTTGGAACAAAACAAATCTCTTGCTTTCTTAGATGTTTTAGTAATCCGTAATCCTGATCAGTCCTTAGGTCATACTGTGTATAGGAAAAAGACCCATACAGATAAATATCTGAACGGTGATTCTCACCACCATCCAAAACAGTTAGCTACCGTGGGTTTCAGAGAGCACAAGGAATCTGTGACGAGAAACACCTGGCAACTGAGCTGCAACACGTCAAGCAAGTACTGCGAGACAACAAGCTCCAAATTCCACGCCGCCGTCACAGAAACCGAGTGAAACCAGCCACAGTTGAACGGGTCCCGGTTATATTGCCATACATAAAAGGAGTCACGGACAAGATTGGCTACATCCTGAAGCGTGCTTCTATTAAAACATACTACAAGCCGCCTAAGAAGATTAGTCAATTCTTACCACCTGTCAAGTATCATATACCTTTACAAGAACCGGGAGTATATAAAATAGATTGCGACTGTGGCCTCTCTTACATCGGCCAAACCAAACGAAGCATAGGGACCCGCGTAAAAGAACACATAGCTGACGTCAAACACCGACGCTAAACGAAGTCTGCAGTTGCTGAACACATAGAGGAAGGCTCCAAGCATTACCTTCGCTTTGACCAGCCCCAAATCCTCGCCAAAGAACACCGTTTCCTGCCCAGGATGTTTCGCGAGGCTATTGAAATTAAAAAACATCCAAATTTCAATAGAGAAGATGGCTTGAAGCTTGCACCATCATGGGATCCAATTCT
The DNA here is from genome assembly GCA_949752805.1 of Deilephila elpenor. Classification (NCBI taxonomy): domain Eukaryota; kingdom Metazoa; phylum Arthropoda; class Insecta; order Lepidoptera; family Sphingidae; genus Deilephila; species Deilephila elpenor. The sequence goes on from OX457095.1 coordinate 680,035, forward strand.
ACATTTAATTAAATCGGAACCCAAAAGACCAGCTGCCAGACCTCAAGACACAGTGAGCTCCTTCTGCGTAGATCGGATCGCAAAAACTAGCTAACTTTTTAATTTAATAATTATAAATTAAGGGTAGTTTAATTCTGTGGCTCTTGTGATGAGTGATACAAGTCGAAAATCATCATTTTACAGGAGAGCAAAAACAAGATTTAAAAAATTCTCGGTCGTAAACTAAATGTGCTAGATTAAACTTGAATACCTTATTTTGTGGGGAAAAATGTTTTCTTTCATTGTGCGTTTTAGGTTTTTTGATAAATATTATGTTTAAAAAGTAATTCACGAGAAACCTGTGAGATATACCTCGACTTATGAGTAACATGTGCAAAAATGTTGTGATAAATAATATAAGTGTAATTATATTACGTCGCACCTAAATACTGTGTTTAAAGTGCTTTCGTGTAAACTGATATACAAAAGTTTACAAAATGTAATAACTAATTTGTATGAGTTCCAACGATAATGTTGCTCAAACAAAAGATAAAGGTATAATCCGTAAGATTATGTTTTTTTAATCCGCAACCCCCTACTTTCATAAATTACTTGAATAGTATCTGTTTGCTAATATTCAAGTCTATTGAAAATATGTGTTAAATGATACAAGTCAAGTTATCTCTCGTTAAAATGATATTATGTAATGTGTAAATAGATACAAGTTTCATATTATTAAATAATCAACTTTGTTGCGATGTTTTTAATAATAAATAAAAGGTACGATGGGTCTCCCATGTATTACCGGATAGTATAAAAATCCCTTAACTGTTAATGAATTAAATAATAATAATAAATCAACTTTAGTCAAAAATAACTACTTGATTTAGCAACTCAATCAATATGGAGTTTGGTGTAGATAAAGGTGCGGTTATCCATGTCAAGCGAGGGACGTTGCAGTCTCTGATGACATAATTAATGTCTCAGAGACTTTAAGACTCAGATCCCTTTCGCAGATGGGTCTAGATATTATAGGTGCAGAGGTAAAACAATCAATGAAGGAGCGTTTCTTTAGCCGCCTGACAAAAGTTCTTAACTGTTTTTTAACAGGTGGAAACAAGATTCGTGCGTTTAACGGTTGGATTATGCCTGTACATAAGTACTCTTTTGGCAAACTCAGATGGACTCAGACGGAATTGGGCGCCCTGGATCGTAAGGTCTGGACTCTACCAAATGCACATCGTATGCATCAGTTAGTTCGTATTATAAGTTCGTCAGTGATGAGGTTTTGCATCCCGCGGAGATGTGAGGGCCGAGGCATTCTTAATGCTAAGGATCTGCATAATCGCGAGGTGTGCAATCTAAGGGAGTATTTCCATCGTAACTACGTAGATATGCATGTTGTAGTTATAGTGTGTAAAGGATTTACCCAGCTCTCATTGGCGAATGAAAACTGGCGGAGGCCTTTGGTGATGAGCGTTTAAGATCGCCCTACACGGGCCTGAAGTGGACCGGCCTGCATCTGTAACTTGACTACGTTTTGAATATATCCTGAAGGACGGTACGGTCGACATTTGTCGGGCATGCCAACGTCCTGGCGAGTCAGTCAGGCATGTAACTTCCGGTTATTCGTATCTTGCTAACGGCGAGTACTTGCATAGATACAACCTAGTACCCAAGATCATACATCATCAAATTGCTTTTTGATATGGACTATTGTGACTCTTGCAGTGCCATATTACCGGTATGTTTCCCAACCAGTTCTTGAAAATGGTCATTCAACGCTTTATTGGGATCGGTCTGTTATCACAGATAGGACTATTGCTGCCAATAAGCCTGATGTTGTGATAAAAGATAGATTGACGCGCCGAGCAATACTTGTTGATGTTACCATACCGCATGACGATAACCTCTTTAAAGCTGAAAAAAACAAATTGTCTAAATATTAAGATTTGGACCACGAGGTTACTGACATTTGGGATGTAGACTCAACAATTATTGTCCCGATTGTTGTTTCTGCACATGGACTGATACCAAAGAGCCTAGACCAACATCTCATTATTAAAATCGTAGACTACCTCGGTGGCATAGTTGTATTACGGTACGGTTACAAAGCTGAGGTCTCTTCGAGTCCCAGGTCGGGCAAAGTGATATTGGATTTTTCTATTCGTTATCAGCCCGGAATCAGGAATTTGTGCCCAATATGACTATAGGCTCGCCTCCTATCAAATCGTGGGACGGAACATACAAGGCGCAATGTGGGTGTCCTGGTGGCGCCTCTGCCTCTCCCTTCGGGGCTAAAGGCGTGAGTTTATGTATGTATGTATTAAAATCTTATAACGTACTTTTACAATATGAATGGTAAAGGTCTCTAATCTCACTAGTATCGTGTCATATACTAAAAAGTTCGAAAACGAAGCAAATAATTTTTAAACTAAGAAATAACACAGATGAGTATTATACAAATACTACAATAAGAAAACATGTAAAAACTATTCCAGAACAGTTGGAAAAGAATAAGGAGTTTCTTTCCATATTTAATCTAAGATAATTTGAGTAAAGTAACAGTAATATTGATAAATAAGATTTTTATTTTTCATTTTGTTTGTATGTGATGTTCAATAAAGAATTTAAACATAAATTATGTACCAATACCGTTATGACAACTGCCATTTTTCAAAAAATTATAAAATAATAATATAATGTATCCGACAGCTGGTTAAAAAAAATAGTTTTCGTATATTTACATTGGATATTGTATCTGATGATATAATATAATATTATAATAAATCATATTTATAGTAGAAAAGTATTATATATTTGGACATTTGAATTATTGGTTCTGTTGTATTTAAATCAATAAAATCGTAATAATGTATTGCCGCGCACAATTGTCTCACTTAGCACATCTCATTTGATATAAAATATTTTTGTAATTTGTTTGAGTTTTAGATATAACTAGATTTGTATTCGTTTGCACATAAAATAAAAAAAAATCTGTAGAATGATACATGTCGAGATGTATCACTTAGCATATCAAAATCAAAACTTCACATTCTAATTGGTGGGTACATGTCGAGTTGTACCCGAGTCAATATTGGAAAAAAATGGTTCAAAGTGATATAACCCTAGATATATCAATATTCACGTTAAATGCACTGAAAAAAATATATGTGAAAATAGTTATAATTGTACTTTTGACAGCCTCCGTGGCGCAGTTGGTTAGACGCCGCCTGTGAAACGAGAGGCCGCGGGTTCGATCCCCGCACCGAAACAAATATTTGTGTGCTCCACAGGTATTTGTTTCGGGTCTGGGTGTTTGTGAGACCGAAAAGTCTCTCGTAGCTTCTGATACCCACAACACAAGACTCGATCTTAGTGTGGGGTCAGGACTATGTATGTGACTGTTGGGTGTATTTATTTATACCAGTAGCCACAAAAACTGCGTATTAATCGATTACAAAAACGAGTTACAACTCGAAATATATCAATATTCACGCAATTTTCGCCAAAATAGCAGCACTTGTATCACTTTACACAAAATTATCTCCGTAACTATAGCAGATAGAAAATCGTGAGTTAGACCAAAAAATAGCTAATTTTTTTCTGATCATTTCTATATTAAAAACTCAAAAAGGGTACAACTCGAGTTGTATCACTTGTAACAAGAGCCACAGAATTGTAACAGTCACTGAGCGGATGACTAATACCTCAGTCCGCCCCGTGACCACGGAAGCTGTAAAGTAATCGAAACGTCGGGAAGTTAAAAAATGTAAAAATTAAACCAAATCGCGATAAAATCCGTATAAAATAGTTTTATTTCATGTAACATTTGCGTAAATCTTAGAAACCATTATGAGGACATCTTTAGATGAAGATTTTAAGGAGTTAAATATTGTTAAAATATATAGAAAACAAACAATGTACTTTAATGATTCAGATTTCTGTTTGCTGTGGCCTGATGGCAAACCAATCGCTCCAGCGAAATTAGAAGATTTACAGTCGTAATATCCATATATTCCTGAAAATTGTCTTGAATTTTATAGAAATTTGAAAAGTTCAGAGGAAATCATAGACGATGTCGACGGGTTTGGGGGAGAGCCAGATTTTGAGAAGCAATAAACTAATGTGATGTTTTAAAATAATTGAGGCATCCTTAAATGTTAAAAACTGATTCTTTTTAAAATACAATTTTGATAATTTATATTTTTCTTTTATTTCTTTGCTTGTTCATGAAAAAAAAAACCTCTTAAGTTAGAAAATTTAAGTCAATTACTTGTTGGAACATTATTGCATAATTATCCAAAATGAATGCCCATACATTTTACATTTTTTCAAAAACGTTCCAATCCTATTTTGACTAAATTTTTACCAAATATATTAAGCAATTGGTATACGAATAATAAATTACGTTATATTTCTTCAATAAAACCTATAGTATACGTCTATACTAATTAGGACAAAAAAGAATTCAATCAAAACTATAAAATTGCATTTATCTCAAAATGGAGTTGTTGTGGGTTGGAACGTTATTGCTTAACTACGTCCAATTGATCGACAAAAAAATTTCAAACGTTCCTTATATATAAAAAAAAGATGAAGAGATTGATGTAAGTGGACGAAAGTAAAACGATGCCAGTATAGAGCTAACTGGAGATCTATCGAATCTGGCAACCCTCATGGGATGCAGGCGTGGGTTATTTTTGTATGTCCTATTTTGAATCAACGCTAACAAAAATACGGCATTACAATATTTATTAAATAATTAAAACTTGTCAGTTGCCGTTCTTTCTCTGGTACTTAAATGTATTATCAAATTTAATATAATTTCCAGTGCGTTTTTTATTACGTAAATGCAGCATTTTTAAAATTACCTCATAATAATGCAATTCATGAGATAAAACGATACATACGACATTATCAAGTTTCATTCATCATTAAAGTTTTGCTAAATAGATAGATCTGTTTGCACTTCGAAACCAGTAAAATTTCATAAATTAGCCACTAATTATATACAAACCTAAAAATAGACACCGCATTATACATATACACTGAAACAACACAGTAGTAAATCTATATCTATATCAGCCCATATACGTCCCACTGCAGGGCACGGGCCTACTCTACAATCGAGAGAATCGATTGAGAGTAGTAAATAATATTTTCTAATTATAAACACGAAATAAAAGAGGCGCGAACTGGCAAATTACTTTATAAGCCGTAGGCCCACCGGCATATTCACAAGCGAATATCGTCGTATTTCTACAAATAAATTTAGACCTTAAAAGATAAGGGTTTTAAGGTGCAATTTTGCATGCAGTTCTGAGCAACAAACGTGTAACAGAGATGGCAAATAATGCGTTGGAAATGAGCGCGAGAGCAACGGGAACTCGTGCTGTGTCCTTGTAGCCTGACGTGACGTCATCGGGATCTAGGCGGCCGCGTGTTTCGTATGCATGTACTTACGTTGAACATCGCGCAATGCGTTTGTCGTTGTGTTATTAATTATTGATCGATAATATTTTGTTTATTAATATCGAATAATTATTCGATATTGAGGGTAGTCATCAGGTCGAGACCGTTTTTTTTGTGCTCCGTATTTATTTTGCAATTAAAATCACAGTTTTTATTTTAATAGCTTTTTAATAATTAATCTAATGTGCTAACAATTAGTACTTGCCGGTGTGGTGTTATCTCCGTTTAAATATTTCTTTCACCTATTTCACTAACACTGCGGATTATATCACTGTGTCTGACCACTGCACAACTCTATGGATTCCATCAAGGACACACTGGCCGATATGATGGAGATGTTCCAAAAGCGGTTGGCAGAGTTTGATGCTGAGCTGCACAAAGCACCAAATCCTTCTTCCGCCACATCTAACTTGGCGGCTGAGTTTGCCTCATTCCGATCTTTTATCACGGAGACGCTCGGCAATCTTCAGCAGCAGGTGCAGATTCTCGCGCGAAATGTGGACAACATTGAGATGAGAGGTCGCCGTAAAATACTACTCCTGCATGGTGTGAAGGAGATGAACAAGGAGGACACTGCAATGCTGGTAACCAATGTCATCAAGGACCACCTTAAACTGTCCGACTTCACAACGCAGAGCATTAAAAGATGCCACAGAATGGGACGACCCACGGACACACAAAAGCCTCGGCCGATCCTGTTCAAGCTCCATGACGTGCTGGTTCGTGACAAGCTTTGGTACGCCAAAACCAAGCTGAAGGGTTCCGGCATCACCATGTCGGAATTCTTGACGAAGGTGCAGCATGACGTGTTCATGTCTGCCCGGGAGAGATTCGGCGTCGCGAAGTGCTGGACCCAAGAAGGCTGCGTGTTTGTTGCTGGTCCAGATGGCGCACGGATACGAGTTGCCTCATTGCAAGATCTCAACCGCATTGAGGCCACTTGTGCAGCTAGGTCCAGGGCGGCGAAATCGAAGCGTGCAGTCAACAATAAGAGATAATAGCAGTATATTATTTGTGTTGTCTAGTAGGTACTGGTTGGGTAACTTTATAATTTTTATTTTTTCTACCTACCTTTGTGTTTATTTTTTGTGTTGTCATTTATTTTTTCTTATGTTGGTATTATGTAAAGTGAAAGACAGGTGACATTGACATCTTGTTATGTTACGTTCCATGACTTGTTGATTTTCTATTTGTAATATTACAGGCTATAATTTTATTGTTTGTTGATAATTTTTTTTTATACTGTCTTAAATTGAACTATATTTTTTTTTGTAGTAAATATTTCCTTGTTTTCTTTTTGTATTTTTTTTACTTAATAATGTACTGTTGCATTTGTTACCCGCCAGTATTAGTTTTAATTTGTTTTGTATTACTCATTTTATTTTCATTATTTTGTATAGTTACATTGATTTGATTGTTTCTTGTTTAAAATGATTGTTGCATTTTTTTTTTTACTGTAATTTTTATTTTGTAAGAGTATAATAGTTTTTCTCGACACAACCGGCAGATGGTACTAATTGTCGTAATTGTTAGTATTGTTAATATTATTTTTATTCGGTATTTTAATATTTTATTTTATAATCATTATTTATGTGTGATAGTAATAGTGATTCCGATGAGTTTTTCTCAGCATGTAGAGACACTAGCAGTTTTACAAGTATACCTGCGCTTATTGACTCACTATCGTCCATCTTCTCTGTGGTTCCTAGGAATTTTAATGTTGTGCATATTAACGCTCAGAGTATTCCGGCACATTTCCCTGATATGCTAGCTAGCTTCGACTGTACGAATCTCCACGCTATTCTTGTCTCAGAATCTTGGCTTAAGCCATGTCTTCCATCAATCTCCTACTCTCTCCCCGGTTTTCAACTTATCAGGAACGATCGCGCTGTTGGCGGCGGCGGTGGGGTTGCTATATATTTACGTAACGGCATTCCTTTTTCCATTGTACATAAGTCACCCCAGCCGCCGCCATCAAATGGCGGTGAGCATTTGTTCCTGGAGGTTGAACTCCAACATTCTAAAGTACTTCTCGGTGTTTACTATTGTCCTTCTCTTCGTATTGATTACTTCTCTTCTTTAGAAACTATCCTTATTAACCTCATTCCATCGTACAGGAGACTGTCCCGCCCTCACACCCGCCACTGCAACTCCTGTAAGCCAGGATCAACAGTGGCACGCATATTAATGACACTGAGCATTGAAGCTCAGCGCGTCTCCGGGAATGTCTAACTTGTCTTTAACCCGCAACGAAATCAATCAAAAAGTTAAATTAATAGGAGGAGTTGGAAATAAATTATTGTCCACTTCCCTCCCTAATAAAGCGGGTGACAAAACAATGAACTAAAGAGGCAAACAACCTCGCATAAAGACATTTACAGCCAGAGAAGCCAGCTGTAAAGCACCACGGAATAGTGATTATTACATTTAAATGGGACCTAATATGTAAGCTGTTATACTTGATTCCAATAATAGGTATGGCAAAATCGCCGGAAAGCACGGAAATTCTTCCTAGTCTCCACAAGGTCCATGTAGTATACAACACCAGATGTTATTTGCATACTATCTAGCATGGTTTTACGCTCATTCTGCCAAAGACTACACTCCCAAAGTACATGATGCGCGGACTGCTCATATTCGCAATAAGGTGTTGAACATGAGCACGCAGGCGAATCAACGAGCTTAAATGAGTACAGTTTAGACTTAAAGTTACCATGGCCCGTAAGAAACTGTGATACGTAATAATCGATATCTAGCCAAGTCTTTGTCAAACGATCACGCACGCATGGAAAATATTGGTATAGATGCCGACCCTTCAAAGATACATCCCATCTATTCTGCCATTCATCTATTAATTCGTTATATACAACTGAGAGCGGCTTAAATAATCTGTCTACTTTTACAAGTTCACGTGAATTTAAGAATCTTTTGTCCATATTCTCTCTAGTTGAGTAATACATCGCGGCGCGACGTTGTACCTCCAGGTCAACTGGAAGTACACCCGCAAGGACAGGCAACGCTTCGGTACTAACAGTCCTATATGCCTTACACAAGAATATCAACGCCAAACGTTGGCTCTGGAGCAATTTCCTTCGCACAGCACCGACAGTAGCCCTATCGGCCCATACGGGGGATCCGTAAGTAATACATCCTAAGTAAGTAGCTCCATAGATGGTTTTTAATGTATTGAAAGAAAGCCCCCACGTTGATTTTGATATTCTTGTCAAAGCAAAAAAGTTATTTTTCGATTTTTCCCCGACTTTCTTAATATGTTCAAGAAAGGAAAAATTCCTTTCCAAAATTAGACCAAGATAACAAACTGATTCTTTTTTCTTTACGGTAATATTATTAAATTTAATTCGCGGCGGTGATTTTAGAATTCCTTTTAGAAGTAATTGGAACGTTTTATGTGGTGCGAACTGTAAGCGATTTCGATCCCCCCAATCAGATATTAAATTTAAACACGTGTCGGCCATATTTTCGAGTCCCGACCTACTGTTTGACTCAATAAGCAAGAGGCCATCGTCCGCATATCCAATCAAAGAACACCCTGACGGTAAGGGAATTGTAAGAAAATCGTCGAAGCCCAAATTCCATAAATAAGGACCCAAGACCGAGCCTTGTGGACAGCCCATCGTCAGTGGCTTCGACACGGCATGGTGTCCAAGTTTAAGTTTTGTTGTTCCGTGCGAGAAATACGAGTATATAAGTGAATATATGTTTTTAAAGCAACCTCGCAATTTCAACTTAAGAAGCAGCATTGGCCACCAAGCATTGTCGAAAGCACCGGAGATGTCCAGGAAAATACCGAGTACATATTTGCGTATCGATGTACTTACTCTTCTCCTAACCGAAATTGCCGCATCAATAGTCGACCTACCCATAGTAAAACCGAACTGTTTTTCATGGAATTTTGGTCCACCTGGTAGCAATCGAGGGACGGTAAGACGTTCTAAAAGTTTACCTAGCGGCGGCAAGAGTGTAATGGGTCTGTAAGACTTAGGATCTTGAGGAGATTTATCGCCACTCTTGGGTATTATCCGAATGAAACCGGTACGCCAGACTCGCGGAAATACCCCTTCAGCAATACATCGATTAAAAACAGTTAGTACTGCATTGCCGGCCGATTTACACGCTTCTTTGATCATTTTGTTGGATATTTTATCATCACCGGAAGCCTTGTTTAGGGGCAAAGATCGAACTATTTCACTAAATTCATCAAATGATGAGAGATTTGAATCGCAAGAGTTTGGCAGTTCCGCGGCCCACATCCTAATCTGCTTGTGGTATTCCGTGTCATTCCCAACATTATCGTCCGGTATTAACGATTGTAACAAAGCTTCCGTTGTCTCCTCAATGCCAGTTGTGTAGTCATTCCATCGTACAGTCACACTATAATCATGGGAGATTTCAACACATGTCTCCTTAAGAAGAACCATCGTTCTTCTTCTTTAAATTCTGTTCTGAATTCTAGCAATTTATCTGTCCTACCTCTAAACGCCACTCATCATTTTCCTAATTCTGTACCTTCCTTGCTTGATTTAATCTTTGTCTCTTCCCCTCATCTTGTCGAAAATCATGGACAGTGCTCCGCCGACGCCTTCTCCTATCACGATCTTATCTATCTCTCTTATAGAATTCGCCTTCCTAAAGTGAGATGTAAGGTTCGGATGCTACGTTGCTTTCGTGGAATTAATTCCGAAAATCTTCTTAAGGATGCCGGCAACATTGACTGGGTTCCTCTACTTACATCCGATTCAATTGATGCCAAGGTTGACTACTTTACGTCCAGTATCGTTAACTTGTATGACGTTCATACTCCTCTTCGCGCTGTTAAGTTGAAGCATCTTCCGTCACCCTGGCTCACTGATGAAATAAAAGCTATTATGGCAAAGAAAGCTGCGGCAAAAGCCAAATTTAAACGACGACCTGTTACTCGTAACTGGGATAAATACGTAGCTATTCGTAATATCTGCAACAAGATGTGTAGGAATGCTCAACGCCGGCATGTCCATAAATCCGTAGAAAATGGTGATCCAGCTAAAGTTTGGAAATTTCTTCGGTCAATGGGAGTTGGAAAGTCTCGTACTAATTCTAGTTCCTATAATTAAAATATTGATTTCATTAATTCACATTTTACAACCTTGCCCAATTTTGATAGGGCCACCAAAGAAAATACTTTAAAAGTTCTTTCCTCTGCTCCAACTCCTGACTATTCTCAATTTGTCATAAGTCAATTCTTCTGTGGTGATGTTAAGAAGAGCATATTATCGATTTGCTCCAATGCAGTTGGAACCGACTGCATCAGTCGTACTATGATATTACCAATCTTAGACGAAATTCTCCCTATCCTCTGTCATATTTTTAATTTTTCGGTTTCCAATTCCGTCTTTCCATCCCTTTGGAAGGATGCCGAAGTCATACCCCTCCCTAAACGACCTAGTCCTACATCTTTTAATGACTATCGTCCTATCTCCATCCTTCCTTTTCTCTCTAAAGTCTTGGAAAACCTCATTTATAATCAGCTTTGCTCCTTTCTGTCTAACAATCAACTTCTTAATCCCTTCCAGTCTGGATTTCGTCCCGGACATAGTACTACAACTGCATTGGTGCATATCACGGACGACATCAGGGCTGCTATGGAGAATGGCAAGCTGACAGTTCTAGCTCTGCTGGACTTCAGCAATGCCTTCAACACGGTAGACTATGATGTCTTGCTTAGTACACTTCGCTACTCGTATTCTTTCACTTTTGTATACCATTCTTTTCCATCCCACAACTCCCCTCTACCTTAAAGAGCGTTTTAAATTTCTCAGTAGCACACACGAACGTTCACTTAGGTCCTCAGAGAATTTGACACTGGCTATTCCCGAGCATAGTACTGCTTTTCTAGATAACTCGTTTACGGTCCATGCTGCTCGCCTATGGAACGATCTGCCACTTACAATAAGGAAAGCTAAATCTCTACCCATATTTAAAAAGTGTCTGAGATCACATTACTTATCACTTTAATTTCTTTTTCTCCTACGTTAATATATTTATATATTGTATGTATTATAGTTAATGTAGTATATTATTATATTATATATATATATGTATTGTTATTTTATGTATTCTATTTATAATGGTTTCTTAGATTTACGCGAATGTTACACATTGAAATTATTATTAGTATTTGCGATACTAGCTAACTTTTTAAATTAACTTTTTAATTTAATAATTATAAATTAAGGGTAGTTTAATTGTAACAGTCACTGAGCGGATGACTAATACCTCAGTCCGCCCCGTGACCACGAAAGCTGTAAAGTAATCGAAACGTCGGGAAGTTAAAAAATGTAAAAATTAAACCAAATCGCGATAAAATCCGTATAAAATAGTTTTATTTCAATATTCTATTTATGTTTATTAATAATATGTTTTTTTTTTTCTTCTTATCACTATTACATTTTGTATTTTTTTTTCCTATGTTGTGACCACCCATTTCTTCTGTGCTTCCGTTCATTTCAGTCCATCTTAAGGTTGTCTGGAAGAAATCGCCGACAGCGATAAGACCGCCGATTGTTACACATATTTATGCGCTTTACATTTTTTTTGTATGTAATAATTTGTGTGGTGTGCAATAAAGTATTTATAAATAAATAAATAAATAAACATTTGTTTATTGTTTATATTTATTTTAATATTGTTTATTATTTGATTATTTTCTTCATATAACTTGTTTAAAAAAATGAAAATAATTAATAATTTCCTTTAAATCGGCTTGTATGAACCCTTCGCCACTGCCCGATAGTACAGGATCTAAGTAATAATACTAATTCACTAAACAGTTTGAACTGCTACAGAATAAACATATAATGCTGTAAACATGGTATTCCTTATCCAAATGAACATGTTATGTATGACAAATATATAATTTTTAACAATGTTTGCCTTTACATAGTTTGATTTCAATTAATACCTTAGGAGATATTAGAGTTTTAAAATAACTCCGCAGTATGTGGGTGTGATGGTCATCTCTTATAGTATACTATAATTTTGTTACCGCAATGTAAGTTACCCATAACCACGCGGGCAAAATTGCCGGCAGAAGCTAGTTTCAAGATAAAGTTATATTTTGTTTCAGGCGAACTGAGTGGTTGAAATTGATAAATAGAGAAGATTTAATAGATTCATATGGCCATCGTGATCGTGTATGTGAAGCTCATTTCAGCCCCAACTCCATTTTAACAAATTCAAGACGAAAGCTGTTAAAAAAAACTCAACTCCGCAGCTACTATTACCATTAACAAAATATATTTTTTCAAATACGGAAACTCAAACAATTCTTGAAACAGCCGATGTAAGTGTACAATGCAATCATGATTATCAAAGAAACGCTCAAATACAAACTCCATTACACCTTTAAGCGCCACTCCTCGAAAAAACAAACTTTTACGTTCAAAAATACCGTAAAGTAACAATTTGAAAATTATAAGCACTTAAAATTATTTGAAAATTATAAGCAGCCAGTAAGTTTTGCGTTATTAGCTGAATGTAACAATTATTATCCAAGCGTAACAAATTGGATTGACAAACTTATCTCAAAACTTTTTTCATTTGGTTTCCATGTCCGAAGTTTAGTGTCAGATATGGGTTCTGAGTTTTTTAACAGCGCAAAAAATAGATTAGTATGTGCAGAAAGTCCCTATTTTTTCATTGGTGATAGAAAGATATATTATACAGGGTGAGCTTTTCAAGTGGGCGTGAATGGCCTAATCCGAAACTATGAGGAATAGCGAAAAATACTAAAAGGAGCCACGAGCCCGATTTTGATGAAAACTAAAACTGCATACTTAGATTTTTGATAAATCAATATTTCTAGCGAGGAATCGAACCTGATGATTTTGAAAAAAATAACACATGCTGTATTATTGCATCATTTTATAATGTTGCTATTAAGGATCAAATCCTGGGAACTAATGACATATGGCAAACTAAAGGAAGGAGCTCATTTTTAGCAAAGAACCCCGGTTTTGGGCCCAACTTTCACGAATACCATTACACGAATGAAATATGTTTTAAAAAAACTTTACTTTTATTTGGTTATGCTATTTAAATCTTACCCTCGTCGTTTACGGCCAAGTGTGAAAAAAATATTGTTTTTAATTTTTATTTTATGAACAGCCTCTCTAAACGGTTACCATTAAACGTTTCATTTTAACTGTCTTCGTAAATGCTCAATAGATTACACTATGCCATAGAGATTTTTTAATAACGGTATATGTATGGAATAATTATAAAATTATAATTTTAAATGTCTATGGGTGCTTGGGATGTCATATTTGTAAACAGTTTAAAGTTTAACCGCCATTACAGTTTCAAAGTTGGTTGAGTGAAGTTTTGCGTTGATTTATTTCCGTAATATATCCTCCTAATTTCTGAAATTGTACTAGCGCGCGTTTTAGAGTTGGTCGAGTGAAGTCCAGCGTTGATTTATTTCCGCAACTTATCCTCCCAATTTTAAAACTTGAAATAGCATCTTACAGCATGATGAATTATTGCTGTGTTGACAACTGTGCTAGTAAACGAAAGGACGTTAATTTTCATAGATTTCCCAAGAGTGAAATTATGTGCGAGAAGTGTTTAGATTGTATTAATTCAGATAAATTGCGTCAGTTGAGAACTCCGGAACTTCGCAAGCAGTTTGTGTGTGAAAAACATTTTGAGAAAAGGTTTTTTACGCAAACACGCCTGAGATCTCGCTTGTGCAATGATGCTTATCCAACAATCTTCCATCACAGGACTTTAGTAATTGTTCCTGAAGAAAGCAGTAAGTTAAACTTGTATTGATCTTAATATATAAGGGTGTTTTTCAGAAAAAATGACCCTGTGACGATCGGGAAATATAATTTGGGTATTGCATAATAATATTAATGTTAACTTAGGTATTTGAGAATGTATTATTAACTACCTAAATATGTGTTTAAATGTAAAATAATCCTATAAATACTAAAATTATACAAGTTTTTCTGTCAGCACATGGTGTATAACATTCCTGTACGTCACAAAAGATAATCAATGACAAATAAAACAAAGAAGTATTGAAACAAAATCAACTTAAACTGGCATAATGCTTAAAATCAAAATCTTTCCAAAAATGACAAAAAAGTATAATTTTTCTATCGCATTAATAAATAATCAGCTAAATAGTTTCATGTTCGTCACTTCTCGGACACTCAACACCTGAATATGTGTAATTACAAATATAATAGGTTACAAATTCTAAAATCAAACAAAAGGAGGACTTTTTGGCAACAACTAAATACTATTAATAATAAAGTAAATACTATAAATAATTTTATATTTATGTTAAAAACATTTTTGTACCATCCAAAACATGGGACAGTGACTATTACAAAATTATGTGACGAACAAGAATAATTTAAACAGTGACTACACTATACCTACTGCTCTCGTCAAACACAATCACAAGGAATTGAATCTAGAACAATTACATAGTAACTCCCATGTATCCTTACAAACAGAGGTACCAGAAATTCTTCTAGCTACTGCAGTCATTAAGGTTCAAGCAGGAGATGGATCCGTTCGTATTATGCGTGCACTTCTGGATCAGGGGTCACAAGCATCTATAATAACAGAGCATGCTGCTCAAATACTAGGCTTGCCGCGTAAAGGATGTAAGGGAGTCATATCTGGAGTCGGAATTAAAGAAAGTAGTAGCAAGGGAATAATTAATATTAAATGTAAATCAGTGCACAGCGATTATGAATTTGAAGTCGAAGCATTAATTATGAGAAATCTTATTAAAAATTTACCGTCTTACACATTCTCCAGACCATCATGGCATTATTTGGACAACATCCAGTTAGCAGACCCAGAATTTTATAGAAGCAGGCCCGTGGATATGCTATTAGGAGCAGATGTGTATTCTAATATTGTTTTAGAAGGTATATGCCGAGGAAATGACTCATTACCACTCGCGCAGCAGACGCGTTTAGGGTGGATTTTGAGTGGCAATGTAAGGACTTTGCAATGTAATGTAGTACTTAATAATATTGATCAAATTAGAAGATTTTGGGAAATAGAAGATATAACTGACGACACAACTTTGACAGTTCAAGACCAATATTGTATCGATTTCTTTAAATCAACAACCACCCGTCGGCCCGATGGTAGATTTGTAGTGAGCCTACCATTTAAGACAGACTTTGAAAAACATTTAGGCAAATCCAAAGCAAAGGCACTAGCTCAATTTATACAATTAGAACGGAAATTCACACGTCATGAAAATATTGCTCGAGACTATAAAATGTTTATAAACGAATATATATCGTTAGGACATATGATACCAAGCAATGACCATCACGCAATTGAATGTTATTTGCCACATCATTGTGTCGAAAAAACACAATCATTAACCACAAAACTCCGCGTGGTTTTTAATGCTTCAAACCCAACGTCGAGTGGTTACAGCTTAAATGACCTCATGGAACGTGGACCTAATTTGCAGCAGGACCTACAATCTTTAATTTTAAGATGGCGCCAGTATAAATACGCATATCCCGTGTGGAGTTGCTGGTCTCCTATCGGGCGCGTCCCCTGGGTGGCGGATAGGGGAAAGCCCTCTGCGTGCAGAGGGTTCCGGAAACGGCGTGGACCAAAACCAGCTCAGGGAATTTCTCCATATTCCCTCTGATGAGCAGAGGGACCAGTGGAGAAATTAGGACGGGCTCTTTGTGTACTTGCACTACCGAGGAGCAAGCAATCATGGGAGAATAAATCTTCCTGACGCTGACGTCGATATCGTAGACCCGATCGAAGTGCTGTGGTCATGTCTCGCAGCTTTGAATGGGAGCGAGGGTCTTGCCTTCATTGGCCGGACCGCGAGGAAGACAACCTCTATAAAAAATAACCCCAAATCCTAAGTGGCGGCGCACCGCGAGAGGATGCATGGCTGATGGGAGGTTCAGCCACTAGTGCGACCCCCGCCAGGGTACCGGCCGACACCCTTGGCGGGTTACGCTAGGCTTACCTAGATACAGGGGGCTCTGTCTAGATGGACCGTTTATTTCCCCCTTACTCGTGGGAACTATATGGACATTGAACAAAATAAAAAGAAACAATTAAATACGGTAGGTGTGGAACTTGAGTATGAATCTACGTCAAGTGTAATGAGTGTACAGAGTGGGACTGGTAATGTATCTTGGCGCAAGCGACTTCGACCAAGAAAAAACGGAGATGGTAATAGAACGGCTTCAAGTGAAGATGAATTACCTGCTAGAAGTAAAATCTGCGCAACCAAGAGGGGCAGAGGAAGGGGCTTAGTAAGTGACCATGATGGTCGGTCCAAAGCTAAAGAACCCTGCAGCACAGTTACAGAAAGAGAAGAAAGTACTACAGAAATAATAGCAAAGTTAAGAGAACAAAACACGAGGCTCAAAGCCGAAATAGAGAGTCTACAGAAGGAATTTGCGGAGCTGAGATCAGAAAAAATATGCTGCAAACATCGACCATCTTTTTCTGCATCTCATACACAAACAGGCAAAGAGACGTCGCCCCAGGCATTATCTCGGGATACAGCGCCTGGTAATATAACCGAGCTAGTACGTCGCGTAATAGCGCTTGAAAAGGCATTAATATAATAATAATATAGTTTATTTGGAACAAGAAACACATACAAATTATCTAATAAGTAACGGTGATAGATGCTAAAGTTTTTAATAACTGTGGTGCATCTACCAACGCCCCTCTCCGTATAAAATATAAACTAGTTCCATACTAAATAGAAATCCTAAAATTAATTGGAAAGAAAATATTAAAAAATAATTAAAACAAAAAAACAAACAAAACTATTAGTAATTAGATGTAAGGTAAGTAAAGTATGCGTTTATGTAAGCGTATGTGTGTATGTGTGAATGTGTGAGTGAGTGTAGTGTATGGATGGATGTTTTAAGTAGGATTATACATCTACAAGTTTCTCAGTCTCATCGAAGCTTAAGGTTTTCAGCCAGGATACTAGTCGCGAATTTAGTTGATATTTGGTTAAAGGATATATTTTTAACACCCGATTAATTGTGTTATATAATTTGGAGCTCAGATAGTTAAAATGACAGCTTGCTAAAGTCGTTCTCCGATGTTTTATTTTAAATATTATATCCGAACGACGTTTGGCGCTATATATTTTCGGATCATAAGATAGGTATTTGTGTTTATGGACTATAGTATGGTTAATATAAAGCTGCCTTACAGTGAGGACCTGAGAAGTTGAGTATAAAGTCGTCGTTGGAAATCGCATAGGTTTTTTTGCAATTACTTTCAAGACAGCCCTTTGTGCCCGTTCCACACGGATCAACGTGGTTTTATGCACGCCACCCCAGACAGTTATGCAATAGCGTATTAAAGATTGCCCCAATGCCAAGTAAATAGAGAGCAGACTATTAAGCTCCATTATGTCTCGAAGTTTCCGAAATACGAAAATTAATTTGCGCAGACGTGTCACAATAGAAGTGATATGGTGTTTCCAAGAGAGATGGGAATCTAAGGTAACGCCAAGGTACATTGCTTCCTTCAATACCTATACGTCCTCCGCTTGCAGCGGACCGTGTTAAGTTGACTACGAACATAGTATCGCAGACAACCTCTAGGGCTACAGAGAAAAAGAGGAAGAAAGGGCAAAACGTAACACGAGTACAAGCCCCAGATATAACAACTTGTCGAGACCAAATAGTGGTACCGCAACCCTCGCAGGATAAGTGGGAGGTGGTAGTGAACAAGAAAAAGAAGAAACAAAAGAGAACTGATAAAGGCAACAAGGTGCGTAGGCTTCGTATTCCACGATCTACAGCTGTGGTTATGAAACTGCAGCCGAAAGCGGAAGAACGTGGACTCACTTATAACGAAGTACTGAAGGTTTCTATAGATAAAGTAGGTTCCCTGGCAGATATTGGCATAAGTGGACTCCGTTATAAAAAAGCGGCAACCGGTGCAGCTGTTTTAGAGATGCCCGGTTCGGGTCCTGAAAGTGAAGCGAAGGTTGATGCCCTTGCTGAGAAACTTAGGATGACGTGGGGAACGGAAGACGTTCATATTTACAGGCCAACAAAACGTGCAGAAGTACGCATTTCGGGCCTGGATGAGTCAATAACGACGGCAAAACTAATAGCAGCTGTCGCTCAGGCTGGGGAATGCTCACTTGATATGGTGAAATGTAATAATATCCGCCCTGCTTACAACGGGACGATGACAACAATCGTAACTTGTCCGGTCAGTACAGCCCAAAAGCTTGGTGACGGCCGCAGAATACTGGTTGGATGGATTTCGGCTCAAGTCAAAATCTTGCAGCCCAGGCCTCTAAGATGTTACCGTTGTTTGCAATGCGGTCATGTTGCAGCACAGTGCACCTCGGAAGTAGACTATGGCAACTTATGCTTCCGATGTGGAAAACCTGGGCACAAAGCTGGTGAGTGCTCCGCGGCATCTCATTGCGTTGTGTGTGAGACAGCTAGTAAACCAGCTGAACATCGAATGGGGGGTGGAGCATGTGCCGCGCGACCAAACGTGCGGAGTGGAAACTGGGCCAAGAACCGCAGTAAAGGTACTCGAAAAAACGATCGCTTATCGGTTTCGGGTCCGATGGATGAGGTGCAGAATATGGAAAGTTAAAATGGCCCTACGTTTTTTGCAAAGTAATATCAATCAGTGCGGCTCAGGATATTTTACTTCAGAGCTTGGCACAATGGACGATTCATATTGCCATAATTTCTGAACCGTTATATATTCCACCTGGGGATGATTGGGCGTCTGATATTGACGGGAAAGTTGCCATATTAACACGAGTTGCCGCTGGCGCTCCATTCTTTCAAAGCATAACTAAGGGTCGAGGTTGTGTAGCAGTTTTTCTAGGCGATTTAGTGGTGGTAGGAGTATATTTTTCACCCAATAGATGTATTGCCGACTTTGAGACATTCCTGGTAGAATTGGGTGCTATGGTTGGTCGCAGCCACCCACATCCTATCCTAGTTCTAGGGGATTTTAATGCTAAATCAACAGCTTGGGGCTCTTCCTTTACCAAAGCGCGAGGTAGAAGACTAGAGGAATGGGCACTGCAAACAGGTCTTGTTGTCCTTAATCGGGGCTCAGTCAATACTTGCGTTCGACAACGTGGCGGGTCTATAGTGGATATTACCTTTGGGACCCCCAATGTAGCAAATCGAGTACAGGATTGGACGGTATTGGAGGAGGTAGAAACATTATCGGATCATAGGTATATTCGGTTTGATCTTTCTACTCGGACGTCTGAGAGACCTGGCTTGATGTGCCGTAAATGGAAAGGTCCTTGCTGGGCATTGAAACAGCTCAACTTTGAAGCTTTTCAATAAGCTGTTATTGTGGAAACCTGGGTGTCCCAAGACTTGCCTGAGCTTGCTGATATTGAAGTCGAAGCAAATGAACTTAAGGAAGTTATGACATATATTTGCGATGCAGCGTTGCCTCGAGTTGGACGTATATCCGCAAAACGTCAGGTATATTGGTGGAGTCCTGAGATCGCACAATTACGTTTTTCGTGCGTAAGGGCACGACGCCAGTATGCCAGGCACAGACGCAGACGAAGGCATTCACTCAATGCGGCTAACTTAGAGGCGGCACTTTATGAGGAATACAAAACAGCCAAAACCACTCTAAAATTAGCCATCGCCCGTTCCAAGGCCAAGGCAAAGCAGGAACTGCTTGATTCACTTGATCGTGATCCATGGAGTCGTCCGTACCTTATGGTGCGAGGCAGACTTCGATCAAGGGGTCCTCCAATAACAGAACGTCTGCAGTCACATTTTTTGGACGACGTGATAAACACTCTATTCCCGATGAGGCCTGAGCATGTGCCTCCACAGATGGCTTCTCTCTCACAAAGCACAGAATCGGAATATGGTCAACATGACGCCCCCGAGGTTACAAGGGAAGAGTTAAGAGCTGCAGTGCGACGGCTTCGGTCAAAAAATACAGCTCCAGGCCTTGATGGTGTGTGACGTTGTAGAATGTCACCCGGATTAATTTAAGTCTATGGCTCAATTATATATATTGTCTATGCCAATCAACGCCTCCATTGCGCTGATTGGTCGATTCAATTCTGACAGCTAAAACGTGCGAACTGTCATCGTACGCATAAATACGCGTGTAACCTCGCTCGCGTCCTCTTTCTAAAAATAAACTGCGTGCTACCACGCGTGTTGTTGTTCCCGCTGGGGTGAGTGTTAAAAGTGCTAACTTGCTAACCGCTTAACCGCTTGTTTCGCAGCTTATTCTGCCGCCGGCTTGTGAACTACCACGAGTCGCTGGCACGGAATGTGAACCTAGTTTGCATTCCGATTTCTTGGACGCTGATTTCACCTTCACCTTCACCTTCACCTTCACGTGCTTCACTTCTTCACTTCATCTACTCTCTTCCTGCTTACGGCACGGAGCGTGCCGTGCTTGGCTTCACTCCGCACCGCTTCCTGCCCGTGCTGCGACCGCACCTACGCCGAGCCGCTGACCTGCGCACCACTACCGGCCACGTGGCAGCCAACCTTGCCGGCGAGCTGTCGTCGGAAACCGCCACGTGCAGAAGACCCGGATCAGTGTCCACAGAAGGCCAGTGACTCTTGTTGCATAACACCAGCTACAGTACCGAGTGT
Organism: Deilephila elpenor; assembly: GCA_949752805.1. Classification (NCBI taxonomy): domain Eukaryota; kingdom Metazoa; phylum Arthropoda; class Insecta; order Lepidoptera; family Sphingidae; genus Deilephila; species Deilephila elpenor. Next base: position 701,160 of record OX457095.1, read on the forward strand.
AAGACGGTGATGCGAAATATTAAAGCCTGTACCACGTAATCACCCTGAGTTCTTATTTTCTACCTACTCCTATCTGCGGGAGGTCCCTAAACCCGCCGCAGTGGCGCCCAATCATTCTAATACGTGGGTTTTCGCATCACCATTATACTCGGTACTCCACACACAGTCCGGTTGCGCAGTCTACAGCTGGGCAATCGAGCGGTTAAAAAGTTGCAAACAGGTTAGTAATTTTTTCTTTATAAGTGAAGTGTAACGTTTGATTTTATAGTTTATCCTAAAGTAATTTGTTTGCAAAAAATTTCCTGCTTTAACTTTCTTTTCCTTATTTTAAATTCACTAAATTTCATTATGGGCACTCACCCTATTAAATATTTTCTACTTAACAAAAGTGAACTGAGTTACGAAGTGTTAATTCGCGGCGAGGACCCGACTAACACAGTTCTACAACTGCGTAAGCAGATACACAATCTGTCTGTGTTGTATCCATCAGAGGACATAGACGAGTCAGGATTAGCATTTGACGTCGATTTCAATTCACTTAATGATTCTTTTAATGACCTACAATCTAAAATTTCAAACCTAGAATGTTCATACGATCCTATGTAATATGTTTAAACGCACATCCAATTTGGCAAATCACATTTTTCACAGAGCACGTAGATTAAAACCATTGACATCTGCCGATAACAAGTTATTGCAAACATTCCACACTAATTACGATCTATTTGTCAATAAGCTTAAAAAACTTCACTCTAGTGAACAGACTATACAAAGTTGATACGACCGATGGGCATTTTTTTAAGCTGCATATACTAGGTACCATTTCAAAGTTATGTACTAAAAATCTATTAAATAGGAGCAGTAGTTTAGTCATAAATGATTTTGTAAGTTTTTGCCCCATTTGAACACGATGTAGCTTTTCTAACAGCTGATTACGTCTAACGCACAGGTCAAACACCTTAAAACGATGGATCCTACTAAAATCTACGCACTGTTGCCGCTCTTACACAAGTCACATAAATAAGTACAACTAAATTACTTAAAAAGTTGGCGATGCAAATAAGGAAGCAATAAATACACACCTGCACTTTCATTACGAGAGAGACAAATCATAGCAAAACATCCCGCGCGTAAAAGAAATAGAAATAGGTCAGTGTGTTGCTATTGCATCTTAACAAATAAAAATTGTTTGCTAAAGAAATTGTTATTTTAGTGCGCCGTCGCTATCCTTTCGGAACGGATGTAACACGGAAACTCCTGCGCGATCTTGCGCCGACAATTGTGATTTTGTATTGTTATTATGATAGGACACTAAATGAGTTTAAGACATTATTTCTATTTTTTATTGTGACATGACACGTAACTTGGGATAATTATTAGTTAATGTTTTTTTGTTATTGACTGTTTTTTATTGTCAAGGACACGTAATAAAATTGTGTTTGTGTTTGTAATTAAACTGTTTAACAATGCCTCGTGTAACTTACACTGCGTCAGAATACACTGCTTGGTTTTTATTTACGGCGAATGCCATGAAAACACAGATTTAGCTCTGTGTACATACCGCGAAAGGTATGGTGACAGCCACAATTGCCCCAGGAACGCCCGCACAATAACATTGGCAGTACAAAGGTACGAGACAACAAAAGTATAGTGCCGCAACAGGAGGGAATGCCAGCGCGGCAAATACCCGCTGCTTGGGAAAAACGAATTTTAGATCTAAAACTACCTTCAAAACTACGTAACTACGCGCGGTGCGCCGGCGTACCGCCACGACACAACGATAACACACGCCCCGCGCGACGTTGCCAGTTCAGTTCATCAATGGTCAGTGAAATTTATTTACAAAGGATGGTTGCGTTTTACTCTTATTTGTAGGCTATTTAGTTTGCTTGAAACAAACAAAATGTCATTTTTGGTATTATTAATTTTTGTGCCGTGTCGAATTAATACTAAGGACGTATAGTATACGTAGTGTAATTTAATGCCCATCTGTCGTATCAACGCGGTATTTAATGTACCCACATCGGTTGATAAAACAGATGTTACAACGTATTTATGCGAGCGTCCTCGTATGTCCGATTTCAATCTATTAAAATACGACGGTTCTACCTGTGTTCGAATATTTTTACAAAAGGTCGATGATTTTAAAGTCGCTAGGGGTATTTCATCTTCTGAGCTATTGAATTTCGCTACCGAAATATTTTGTGGCAATGCACTACATTGTTTCCGTAGCATTAAAAGTAAAATTAAAGATTGGGATCAATTATCTAAATTTTTGATCGAGGATTTTGGCCAGTTTGATTATGATTATCGTTTAATTTCAGAAATTCGTAACCGTACTCAGAGTGAAACTGAAAACATCACTATATATTTTTCTATAATGTCTGAATTTTTTTCTCGTCTTTCTAAAGAATTACCTGAGTCGGAAAAATTAGAAATTTTGTTACATAACATTCGTCCCTGCTACTCTAACGTTATAGCTTGTTCACCTAAAATTTCTACAATTGAGGAACTTCGTTTAATTTGTAAAAATTTCGAAAATATTCAATCTATGACTGCTCAATATCATGAACCACCTCCTATAACTAATAGTACGTTAGCTCCAGATTTAGCCTACTCTAACAATACTAATAATACTAATATTCTATTTAATAAAAAATCTACACATTTCTACAATTTCAATAAACACACAAATACACAAACTAACCCTTTATATACATCTATTGGTCCAAGCAAACCGGTTGCTCGCTTATCGCTCGAGAACAAAAGACGCTCAGGTAGCCATTCATATTGTCCCCGCTGCCGCACTAATGACCACACGCTAGCCGAGTGTAAACAAAATAGGTTTCCGATTTGTTTTAAATGTGGTGCTAAAGATGTTATTTATCCTAATTGTACGAATTGTCATTCTAAATCGAGTCCAAAAAACTTGTAAGGCCAGATTGTTGTGATATTACTACTAAAAGTGCTAATTTTGATAAGGAAGATTGGGAACAATGGCTTTCCACTATTAAAATCTTTTTTTCTACATATAACATCACATCAATCTGGGAACGTAAACCGGAGAATGATTCTCGTCCGTATGTTAACGTTAAAATTAGTGAAATTTCTTTTTGTGCTTTCTTGGATTCTGGTTCTTCAGTGACTATACTAGGGAACGATTCACATAAACTATTATTGTCAGCTGGTTTTAAGTTGTGTACAGATCTTAATGATACATATTTTGTTGCCGCTGGTGGCCAACGGTTAAACCCTATAGGATATATGAATATCCCTATAAGTTTTGAGAATAATTTTCACATTCTTAAAGCCTACGTGATACCTACAGTGTCATCTTATTTAATTTTAGGTATTGATTTTTGGTCTAGATTTGAGATTTGTCCCAAGTATTTAAAATCAATAACTATGGGTAATTCTAGTACTAGTAGTGTTTCTTATTTAAATGAAAATAAAACTAAATTATTTTCTTATGACGATTTAACTAAATCGCAGCGTCTAAACGCTGATAATACTATTGACCTATTTCGTTCTATTTCTATGGAAACTCGAGGCCTAGGCAGAACACATCTCATCACTCATCGCATTGATACTGGCAACTCACAGCCAATGCGACAACGCTATTATAGACTTTCTCCCGAAAAACAACGCGTGTTATGTAACGAACTAGACGAAATGTTAGCACTCGGTGTTGTGGAACCCTGTGAAAGTCCTTGGTGTTCACCTGTCTTGTTAACTCCTAAAAAAGATGGAACATTGAGATTTTGTTTGGATAGCCGTAAACTCAATTCAGTAACTAAAAAAGATGCTTATAAATTACCGTATATGTCAGAAATTTTGGATAATTTAAGTAACGCTTGTTATTTAAGTTCTATCGATCTTTCGAAAGCCTTTTGGCAAATACCTATTGAAGAGTGTGATCGTGATAAAACAGCATTCTATATTCCATCACGTGGTTCGTTCAGGTTTGTCACTACTCCTTTTGGTCTTACTAACGCACCTGCAACGCAGCAAAGGCTGGTTGATATTTTGTTCTATGGTCCTGAATTTGAGAATTGCGTTTTCGTTTTCTTAGACGATATTATTGTTGTATCTCCAAATTTTGATCATCATATGGCTATGCTTTTACGTGTGTATAATAAATTAAAATATGCAAATTTGACTATTAATTATTTTAAATCACAATTTTTTCGTACTGAACTAAAATATTTAGGTTATGTTGTTAACTCGAATGGTCTGCAAGTTGATCCTGGTAAAGTCGATGCCATTCTTAATTTTCCTACACCGACCAACCCTAAGGAGGTCAAACGTTTTCTAGGCACTGCATCTTGGTATCGTAGATTTGTTCCTAACTTTAGTTCAATTGCTGGTCCCCTCAATAAACTTACTTCTACAAGTAAGAAGGCTAAACCCTTCATTTGGTCTCCAGAGGCGCAGGACTCTTTTAACAAACTAAAGGATTGTCTAGTGCAAGCTCCCATTTTGTCGTGTCCTAATTTTGACATGCCCTTCGATGTTCACACAGATGCTAGCGACTGTGGTGTCGGTGCTTTACTCACTCAAACTATTGACGGCGTAGAACATCCCATTGCCTATATGAGTAAGTCATTGTCCCCACAGGAGCGTAACTACAGCATTACTGAACGCGAAGCTTTAGCAGTCTTAGTTGCTTTAGAACATTGGCGATGTTATCTAGAGAGTGGTAAAAAATTTACTGTCTACACAGACCACTCAGCTCTTAAATGGTTTCTAAACCTGAATAACCCTACAGGTCGGCTCGCTCGCTGGGGTGTCCGACTCTCTGCATTTTCCTTCGACATTAAACATCGTAAGGGTGCAGATAATGTTATTCCTGATGCATTGTCTCGTTCTTGTCCTAAGCATATTAGTACTATTGATACTTCCATGAATGTTACTAAAACAGCTGATGAATGGTATCTAAATATCTTTCACGGTTGTCAAAATTCACCAACTTCATACCCTAACTATTTAATTAAAGATAATCGTCTCTATCGGTTTATGAAATCTAAATGTGTACTTAATACTGAATTCGAGTGGAAGGAAGTTGTCCCTCAGGAACTTCGGTCGTCTATTATTTCTGAAAACCATGATAACCCTTTAGCTGGACATTTTGGTATTTTCAAAACTTACAGAAGGCTGGCACAAAAATACTACTGGCCAGGAATGCATGCTAGTGTTGTAGAATTTGTTTCTTCTTGTGATGTCTGTATTTCCCATAAGCATCAAAACCACACCACTTTGGGTGAAATGGGCAGACCTAAGTCGTGTTCCCGACCATTTCAAATGCTAAGTATTGATATTGTTGGACCTCTTCCTTGTACTGTATGTATGTATCAGCCCATATACGTCCCACTGCTGGGCACGGGCCTACTCTTCAATCGAGAGAATCGATTGAGAGTGGTAAGGCCATATAGTCCACCACGCTGGCCAAGTGCGGGTTGGCGGACTTACATACCGTAGAAATTCTTTAAAATCGCTACGGTATGCAGGTTTCCTCACGATGTTTTCCTTCACCGTTAAAGTGCGTGGTGATTGACTATCAATACACACATAACTTCGAAAAGTCAGAGGTGTGCCCTGGGATTTGAACCCGCGACCACCGTGAACGTGTAGGCAGCCGCGTCTAGTCCGTTACCAACAGGCCACCACGCACTTCCTTGTACTAGAAAGCAAAATTGTTATATTTTTGTAGTTACTTGTTGTTTTTCTAAATATTGCTTACTTTTTCCATTAAAACGCGCTACCGCGGAAATTATAACTAAAATTTTAGAAGAAAATGTTTTCCTTGTTCATGGCATTCCATCAACCATTCTTATGGATAATGGACGTCAATTTATTAGCTCAACTTTAAAGAATATGTTAGAAAAGTATAAAATTCCACAAATTCATTTTACACCTAAATATACTCCTCATGTAAATACTGTCGAACGCTACAACAAGACTATCATGACAGCTATTTCTACATTCATTGAAAATGATCAAAGAGTTTGGGATCTCTTGATTCCCAAAATACAATTTGCAATTAACAACTCTGTTAATGAGGTGACTGGCTACACTCCCTCATTTCTAGTATATGGTCGTGAACTAGTTACTTGTGGCTCACACTATGTAGACACTAATGTGGATCAGGATATTATTTTCATACCTCGAGATCATTATGCTGAAAACTTAGGCATACTATCTAATATTTTTAATAAAGTACAGTCGTTACTTCTGCAGGCACATCAGAGGAATAGTGCTAACTATAACCTAAGGAAGAAACCTGCGGAATTTAATGTAGGCGATGTAGTTTGGAGAAAAACTTTTTATCAAAGCGACAAGGACAAACATTTCAATAGAAAACTTGCTCCCAAGTTCATAAAATGTAAAATTGTTTCTAAAAAATCACCTTTAGTATATGATTTGGAAGATATGAACGGTAATCCACTAGGTACCTGGCATATCAAAGATTTAAAACTAACTAACTACAAATACTAATATCTATTAACACATTTAACATTTTCTATATTTTTAACTACATGACATTAACAGCGACACTAAACATATCCTGCCATTTACTAACATCTCCTATTTTACCATTATTCTTCTTGTTGTTTTAGAGAGTCCTTTATTACTGCAAAGTATTCTCTGCTCGATAGGGTCTTGGTCATAATATATTTTGATGCTAGACATTTTGAAAGAAAGATGCATGTAAGAAGAAAGAATGGAAGTGAATATAACAAGAATGCTAAGTAGGCAGACGGATTTTACTTATATTTAGTTATAAGTAAAATCCTGGTCTTTTCGGCGGGGTACTGTGACGTTGTAGAATGTCACCCGGATTAATTTAAGTCTATGGCTCAATTATATATATTTATTTTTATTTATTTATTTACACTTTATTGTACATCAAAAAAATAAAATAAAAATACATAACAAAACACTTAAACTAAAAGTACAGTACAACTGGCGGTCTTATCGCTATCGGCGATATCTTCCAGACAACCTTTGGATGGACTAGAGTGAATGGAAGTAGGAAAACGGGGGTAGACAAGTCAAGAAATTAAAATAATAATGATAATAATTAAGAAAAAAAAAATAACAATAAACAAGCTAATGATGTACCAGACTGACATACATAAATATGTACACAAACAAATACATATAAACATAAAATACTACATATACATCTTTAATGTTGTAAATATACATACATAAAAAATGATACCTACATAAATAAATATACTACATACATATATACATAATATTAAAATGTGCAATGTAAAACGATAGAAAGTGAAAATACAGAGGGACAAAACAAACAACAATAGGAAATACGTACTAACAAATTGAAGAGTAATGTGCTTTGACGAGTCTTTTAAAAATAGGCAGGGACTTAGCTTGACGAATTGACAGTGGCAATTGATTCCACAAGCGGGCAGCGTTTATAGTAAAAGAATTTGCAAGAAATTCTGTATTATGCTTGGGAATTTCCAATGTCAAATTTTCCGACGATCTAAGAGATCTCGTGTGGGTATTGCTAAGAAAATTAAAGCGTTCTTTAAGATAAGGAGGTGTGTTGGGATGAAACAAGATAGAATAAAGAAGAGACAGAATACGAGTATTTCGGCGAAGGCGCATTGACAGCCACTTGAGTTTAGTTCGAAATTCAGAAATATGGTCATATTTGCGAAGTCCAAATATGAACCGTATACAAAAATTCTGAAGGCGCTCAAGCTTATCGAATTGGGCTTCGGTGAGATCAAGATAGCTAGTGTCACCATAATCAAGGAGAGGAAAAAGAAGGGACTGGACAAGTGCAATTTTCGTAGGAATGGGTAAAAAGTTCCGTAATCTTCGTAAGGACCCCGCTGCAGCGAACAATTTCCGACTGAGTTCTTGCAGTTGGGGACCCCAGGAGAGGTTCTTGTCCATAAATATACCCAAGTTTTTTACTTTGTCACTGTACGGGATGACACAGCCATCAAACATAACCTGAGGTAATTTAACGAAATCTAACCTGGAAACCATCCTGGAGCTGCCAACAACAATGACTTGTGTTTTAGAAGGATTCACTTTCAGACCATGCGTCTTACCCCATTCACTGATGCGAACAAGGTCTTTATTAATTGAAGAGATTGCTTCCGACATCCTTTCTGAGGGTGCCTGGTAGTATATTTGTAGGTCATCTGCATACAAGTGGTAAGAAGAAATGAGCTGATCAGAAATAGAATTTATAAATAAAGCGAAAAGTAAGGGAGATAAAACGCCGCCCTGAGGGACTCCGGCAAATGTATTACACCAAGATGACACTGCATCTTCAATACGTATACGTTGCCGGCGACCCGTCAGGTAACTACGAAGCCAGTCAATAACAGTTGGAGATATGTTAATAGAGCATAAAGTACTTAGCAAGACATCGTAATCGACAGTGTTAAATGCATTGCTAAAATCTAACAATGCAAGTACCGTTAGCTTTCCATTATCCATTGCAGCTCTAATGTCATCCGTGATATGTATCAGTGCAGTAGTTGTACTGTGACCAGTACGAAAACCAGATTGCAGAGGATTTAAAAGAGAATGATTGGCAAGGAAAGAGCTGAGTTGACGATGGATGAGATTTTCAAGGATTTTAGAAAGAAATGGTAGGATGGAAATGGGACGATATTCGGAAAAAGATACAGGATTCGGTCGTTTGGGTAGAGGTATGATTTCAGCAGATTTCCACTGAGACGGGAAAACAGAATTGGATAAGGAGAAATTGAAAATATGACAAAGGATAGAAAGGATTTCGTCAAGGATAGGAAGTAGCATGTTGCGACTGATACAATCATTTCCGACAGCATTAGAAGAAACTGATAATATGCTCTTTTTCACATCACAATCAGATAATTGACTAAAGACGAATTGAGGATAGTTAGGAGTTGGAATGGAGGAAAGATCTTTGAGTGTATTATTTTTGATAGCCCTATCAAAATAGGGCACAGCAGTAAAATGAGAATTTAGTAAATCAGTATTCAAATTAATAGGACTATACTCAGCGCGAGATTTTCCAACTCCCATAGAGCGAAGAAATTTCCAAACCTTTGCTGGATCACCATTCTCAACAGAATTATGGATATGTCGGCGTTGTGCATTCCTACACATCTTGTTGCAGAGATTACGTATGGCGATGTATTTATCCCGATTTGACGAATCCGGTCTACGTTTAAATTTGGCCTTGGCCACCGCCTTCTTCGACATGACTGTTTTAATGTCATCAGTGAGCCAAGGTGACGGAAGGTGTCTCATTTTAACAGGGTGAATAGGGGCATGCTTATCATAAAGATTAATTATATTACGTGTGAAATAATCCACTTGATAATCAATCGATCCGGATGTGGTCAAAGGAATCCAGTCAATGTTGCTGGCATCCTCACGAAGCCTGTCAGTATTTATTCCACGAAAAGAACGCTTCATCACGACCTTACATCTAACTTTGGGAGGACGAACTTTATAAGATAGATAAATAAGGTCGTGGTATGAGAATGCATCCGCAGAGCACTGTCCATAAAAATCAACTAGAGAGGGAGAAGAGACAAGGATGAGGTCAAGCAAAGAAGGAACTGAGTTTGGGAAGTGATGAGTGGCGTTAAGTGGAAGTATGGATAGATTAGAAGAGTTTATAACAGAATATAAGGAAGAAGAGCGGTGGTCCTTCTTAAGAAGGCAAGTGTTAAAGTCTCCCATGATTATGGTGTGACTGTACGAGGGAATAAGGTTACCGAGGATAGTTTCTAGAGAATTAAAGTAATCTATACGAAGAGAGGGACAGTAATAAACTCCGAGAAGGAGTTTGCAGTGATGGAGTTCAACTTCCAGAAACAAATGCTCACCTGCATTTGGAGGCGGAGGCTGGGGCGATAAATCAATAATGGAGAAAGGGATGCCAATTTTCAAGTAAATAGAAACCCCACCCCCACCACCAACAGTGCGATCATTCCTGATCAACTGGAAGCCAGGTAAGGAGTAAGAACTGGAAGGGAGACAAGGCTTAAGCCATGACTCTGAAATAAGAATGGCGTGAAGATTCGTACAGTCAAAGCTGGCTAGCATATCTGGGAAATGAGCCGGAATACTCTGCGCATTAATATGCACGACATTAAAATTCTTAGCAACACAGGAAAATTGAGAAGAAAGGGTATCAGCAAGCGATGTCAAATCACAAGAACTTGAATTGTCACTACATGCAGAGAAGAACTCATCAGAATCACTATTAACATCACACATATAAAACTATAAAAGTATAAAATAAATTAAAATACTATTAAAAATATAATTAAGACTAAACTATTAATTCACAGATTTAAGGTTCCACCTGCCGGTTGTGTTACAAATTGATTCTAAAACAGTATTTAAAATAAAACAGATTATTTGCCAAAAAGAAAAATAAACAATGAGAAAAGGTAAAACAAGAAAAATCAATTGACACCAAACAATAAAGAAAGATTTAAAAAAAAAAAATTACTCTAAAACTAATTAGGAACTAAAACTGTCGGGTAAAAAAAAATTATAAATATATGCATCATACCTTATAGAATTAAACAAATGTAGCAATAAAAAAGGAGTTAATTTAAAAAAAACTATCACAGTAAACAATTATCATAAATACATGCATCTGTAGTAAGAGTATAAGGATGCTAAACATATTAATAATTCTTATCGGTGCTGCGGAACGCATCACAAATAATATTAGCTACACAATATCAAATTATGACAGGACGTACCTACACGTTAATTTTATTAATCTACACATTGACTGCGCAAAATATAAACAATATAACGTAGGTAGACAAAATAAAAATATGTACCAAACAACATTGAAACACTTAATTACCCAAGCGTTATTACCCGACAGTATAAAACAAACATTGGTTCGCGTCACTTTTTATTGTTCACTGCACGTTTTGATCTCGTCGTTTTGGACCGAACTGTAGAAGTTTTAGTGTTCTCGCCAGTGCAAATGTGATTGAGGTCCTGCAAAGTGACAACTCGAACCCGAACGCCGTCCGGACCAACAACGTACACGGAACCTTCCTGGGTCCAGCATTTTGAAATGCCGAATTTTTCCCTGGCGGCCATAAAGACGTCGTGACGCACCTTAGTCAGGAATTCCGACATTGTAATGCCGGAACCCTTCAGTTTGGTTTTGGCGTACCATAATTTATCCCGGACTGCTACATCGTGGAGTTTGAAGAGTATTGGCCTTGGATTGTGATTGTCATGTAAACGGCCCATTCTGTGACATCGTTTAATGTTTTGAGTCGAGAAGTCAGTGATTTTAAGGCGTTCCTGGATTATGTTGGCTGTCACTAGAGCCGTGTCCTCCTGTTTTGCTTCATTTACACCATGAAGCAGCAAGATTTTTCGACGACCACGCATCTCGAAGTTGTCCAGATTGTGAGCCAGAAGTTCAACTTGCTGTTGGAGATTTCCGAGGGCCACCGAGATGAACTTTTTAAACGAGGCAAAGTCAGCAGCTAGCCCGGATGTCGTAGATGAGGTATTTGGTGACTTGTTCAGCTCGGCATCAAAATCAGCCATTCTCTTATTAAACATCTCCATCATGTCGGTGAGCGTATCTTTTATAGAATCCATCGATTAATTGAAGAGTGACGAAAAGTAATATTTAGAGGAGATAACACTGGACCGGCAAGTTACTAACGTTAGCTATTAAAATATTTCATTAAAATACTTTAAAAATAAAACTTTGAATTTTATTTCGAATAAAATTTGGGAGCACAAATTAACGACCTTGACCCGATGACTACCCGCCCGAAAAAAAAAGCATATTGTCTATGCCAATCAACGCCTCCATTGCGCTGATTGGTCGATTCAATTCTGACAGCTAAAACGTGCGAACTGTCATCGTACGCATAAATACGCGTGTAACCTCGCTCGCGTCCTCTTTCTAAAAATAAACTGCGTGCTACCACGCGTGTTGTTGTTCCCGCTGGGGTGAGTGTTAAAAGTGCTAACTTGCTAACCGCTTAACCGCTTGTTTCGCAGCTTATTCTGCCGCCGGCTTGTGAACTACCACGAGTCGCTGGCACGGAATGTGAACCTAGTTTGCATTCCGATTTCTTGGACGCTGATTTCACCTTCACCTTCACCTTCACGTGCTTCACTTCTTCACTTCATCTACTCTCTTCCTGCTTACGGCACGGAGCGTGCCGTGCTTGGCTTCACTCCGCACCGCTTCCTGCCCGTGCTGCGACCGCACCTACGCCGAGCCGCTGACCTGCGCACCACTACCGGCCACGTGGCAGCCAACCTTGCCGGCGAGCTGTCGTCGGAAACCGCCACGTGCAGAAGACCCGGATCAGTGTCCACAGAAGGCCAGTGACTCTTGTTGCATAACACCAGCAACAGTACCGAGTGTAAGACGGTGATGCGAAATATTAAAGCCTGTACCACGTAATCACCCTGAGTTCTTATTTTCTACCTACTCCTATCTGCGGGCGGTCCCTAAACCCGCCGCAGGTGTTCCTGGTCGAGCATGGCTTTTGGCGCAAGAGGCTGTTGAATCCCGAATGAGACGGCTTTTCAGTGCTTGTCTTGAGCAAGGACGGTTCCCGGAAAGCTGGAAAACTGGCAAATTGGTATTACTTAAAAAAGAGGGACGTGGATTCACCCTCTGCATATCGTCCGATAGTGTTGTTAAATGAGGTAGGTAAACTCTGTGAACGCGTAATAGCAGACCGAATTGTCCACCACCTAACGATGATAGGTCCAGATTTAGCAGAGAATCAGTTTGGTTTTAGGAAAGGGCGCTCCACAGTCCAGGCGATCGAGCGTGTAAAAGTATTGACTGAGGACGCTATCGCAGGCGGTGAAGTTGTTTTGGCTGTATCTTTGGACATAGCTAACGCTTTCAACTCATTGCCATGGAGTTGTATAAGGGAGGCACTTCAATACCACGATGTACCAACATACCTTCAGCGTATAATCAGGGACTACCTATCTCATAGAGCCGTTGTTTTCCCGAGTCTCGAGGGTTGGAAGAGGCGAAATATAGTATGCGGTGTTCCACAGGGATCAGTTCTTGGTCCTCTCTTGTGGAACATCGGATATGATTGGGTCTTGCGTGGCACCTATGCCTCTGGAATAAGCGTACTTTGCTATGCCGATGATACATTGGTTGTAGCGCGAGGGAGGTCGCACCGCGATGCAACAATATTGGCCACAGCCGGGGTAGCTCAAGTTGTCGACCGAATTCAGTGTCTAGGGCTTGAAGTTGCTCTCAACAAATCAGAGGCCTTGTATTTTCACGGTCCTCGAAATTCACCACTTCGTGGCTCCCATATAACGGTGGGAGGTGTCTCTATTAGAATAGAGACGACAATAAAATATCTTTGACTCATCCTTGATAGCAGATGGAAATTTACAGAGCATTTTCGCCGGTTAGGTCCAAAGCTCGCAGGTACATCAGCGGCGCTTGCGCGGCTTTTACCTAACCTTCGCGGACCAAATTCTATGTGTCGCAAACTTTACGCGGGGATCGTACGGTCTATTGCCCTTTATGGCGCACCAGTCTGGGCGAATAGCTTAACTGCTCGCAATGCTGCAATGTTACACCGGCCACAAAGAGCAATGGCTATCAGAGCCATTAGAGGATACCGAACGGTCTCCTACGAGGCGGCCACGTTATTGGCAGGATTTCCACCTTGGGATTTAGAGGCGAAAGCTCTTGCTTCTCTGTACCAATGGCGCAAGGAGGCTGTAATGCAAGGCATACGACCAGCAACCATAGAAATCAAAATTCAAAAGTTGATACTTTATCAGGCGTTGATTGCACAATGGAGTAGACGACTCGAGAACCCTAGCTCAGTACCCCTAGCCGGAACAATTTGCAGTATCGTATAGTAATAGTATAGTAACAATCATTACTTTACTATTACTACTCGATAACTATATTTGGCGGCAGCATGAACCGTTTAACCATACTCTAATAATGTAACAATTTTGCCATAATAACTGCATTAGTTATTACTGTGTCGCAGTTATTAGGCCCTCCTTAACAGTTGCTTTCATTAGGTTTATTATTATAATAGGACGTTTAAATTATAGTGATATATGTGCGTGGTGGCCTGTGTGTGCGTGGTGGCCTGTTGGTAACGGACCAGACGCGGCTGCCTACATGTTCAAGGTGGTCGCGGGTTCAAATCCCAGGGCACACCTCTGACTTTTCGGAGGTATGTGTGTATTGATAGTCAATAATAAAGTAGGTGTGTGTGTGTGTGTGTGTGTGTGTGCGTGCGTGCGTGCGTGCGTGCGTGCGTGCGTGCGTGCGTGCGTGCGTGCGTGCGTGCGTGCGTGCGTGCGTGCGTGCGCGTGTGTGTGTATGTGTAGATATAAACCATTTACATTTATAGCATATCATTCTTAATATTTATACAATTTTATTTTGTGTCTTCATTAATAATCATGAATTTTATGTTAGCAAATTTTTAAGATTATTTTGTTTCAACCAATCAATAATATATTTTCCGTATTGTCATATGTGAGGGTTTTAAGCCAATTTAATACACGTATCTTACATTCTCGAATTGTGAGTGGAAAGATGATTAGTTGTTTATTCAATTTATTGTATAATTTGTAAGTAAAATTGTCGAGAGGCTAGGGTGGATTTACAGTAAAGGCTGGGACAAACCAAATCAGTTCTACGCTTGTTTTTAGTGATGTTAGGGTTAAATGGCATGTATTTATGTTTTCGTAGAATAAGGTGGTAGATAAAGAGCTGTCTCACTGTAAGGACTTCGCAAAGTGAGTAGAGTGCACAAGTGGGAAATCGGATTGGATTATTAGTCATGACCTTTAATATTCCTCTTTGCGCTCTCTCAACTCGCAGAAGGAATGTTTTACAGGCACCTCCCCAAACGTTGATACAATAACTTACAATCGACTGGACTAAAGCAATGTATACAGATTTTAAGGTTGGGAGATCTGCTAATTTTCGTAAATTCTTAAAGACATACATTAATTTACGTAATCGGGAAACAACATGGTCAATGTGGTATTTCCAAGTGAAAGTGTTATTGATTACAATACCTAAGTATTTAATATTGTCAGTCTGCCTAATTTGTATACACTGACAAGAGGAAGTAGAGGGTTGTTGGTAGTTATGGACTTTAAGATCCAATGTTGAAGGGGGAAGCGAGGATTTTCTAGGAGCAAATGCAAGAAATTTTGTCTTATCTACGTTAAGAGTCAGCAAATTGCATTTGAGCCAGTCCAAAACAGTGCCTAGTGCAGCCTCCGCGTTGGTTTTTGCATCTGCCCATGTAGAGCCTTGAATTAGAAGAACAATATCATCCGCATATACTAGAATTTTGCAGTAGGGGATTGAAATTTTGCAAAGCTCGTTAATATATATATGAGAAACAGGGTGGGGCCTAACACACTACCCTGCGGTACACCATAAGAAACTGTTTCCTCGTTGCTTATGAAATTATTTATTTTGACCTGTTGAGAACGTCCATTTAAATAACTTTTAAAGATGTCCAACGCAAGCCCGCGAATACCAACACCTTCTAGCTTATTTGATAGAGGGGGAATCGAAACGGTGTCAAATGCTTTACATAAGTCCAAAAAGATTCCGAGGGTCTTAATTTGAGCATCAATACTTATGGCAATAGAGTCGGTAAAATTTAAAATAGCATCTTCCGTTGACTTTGCTTTTCTAAAGCCATATTGATTTTGAGCAATAATATCATTCTTGTCCAGAAACTTGATGAGTCTACTATTTAGAATTTTCTCTAATATTTTTGGAAGAGTACTAAGCACTGCAATAGGTCTGTAGTTATTCACGCTGTTTGTAGCTCCAGATTTAAAGATGGGATACACTAAAGCTTTCTTAAATACTTTAGGGAATACAGCTGTTGAGAGACAAAGGTTATAAACGTGAGTTAGGATCGGGATAAGTATGTTTCGTGCATTTCTGATGATAGATATTGGGATTGAGTCCTATCCAACGGCACAGTTTAATCGAAGACCAAGAATGATACGCTCTAATTCTATATTATCAACAGGATAAATAGCCATGGAATCAAGACTTTGAGAGTTTTGAGAGGAGCACAAAGAGTGCTTATTATTGACTTGATCTTGCAGAGATAGAGTTGGTATGATTTTTGATGCTAGATTTTTACCGGTATTCGCAAGGAAACTATTAACAAGATTTACAGATGTAAGAGGACTGTTACTGAGGTTCCATATGTTAGTAGCATGTGATGTTTTATGGTTAATGTTTGCAATATCCTTTATCGTCTTCCACATGGCCTTTGGATTACCTCGAGCTTTGTGCAATTCTGATTTTTCAAAATTTAATTTAACGTTTTTGAGGAGATTGTTACAGAAAGTTTTATATCGCGTGTATATGACTTTCGCAATAACATTATTCGGGTCTCTCTTTGTCTTTTTGTATAATTTGTCTCGGTTACGAATGCACCGTAGTAGGCCCGGAGTAATCCAAGGCTTTATAATTCTTTTTCTAGAGGGGATAACAATTGTTAATGTGTGTTTATTAATTAATGAAGAAATAATGTCAACTAAATTTTTAGCAGCTGTTTCTGCGTCCTGAGAGGTCAGAATTTGCGAAAAATCTGTGTTTTTTAATTCGGATAGAACTGCCAATTCGTTAACACGTTTAACAGCCGGGACAGAAGATCTATTTTCCAGTTTGTTATAACAACATAAGATTGTTGGAGAGTGGTCGGTAATAAGAGAATCAAGAATGAACGTGGAGACAAGTTTGCTACTTTTTAGAAAAATATGATCAAGGCAGTTTGAACCTCTTGTGGGATAAGTGTGGGTCGGTAAGAGTGCATGGGACGCAAGCAGATTGAGATATTCGTCAGCATTGGTATTTTCACAATTTAAAATGTTAATATTTAAATCCCCTAAAATTGCTATAGTTTTAAAGGATTGTAATGAATTTAGGGTTCTGTCTAAACTAGTTAAGAAGTTTGAAATATTTGTTGTAGCAGGAGATCGGTAAAGAGCAACAACAGCAACTTCATTGGAGAGTTTAAGAATCAACAGTTGGCATCGCAAAAATCTGGTTCCTCACAAATACAATTCAAAGTACTGTTTGTATAGATTAGAACTCCATCATTTTGGTTGGAGTATTTAGAGCTATACACAGTATAACCATGTAAAGTGGGGATAATGGTGGATTTCTTTAACCAACACTCAGACAGGATTATTATGTCAATAGATATAGTTACTCTAGATAATAAGGTTATTAGACTATCAAAATTTCACATAATGCTTCTAATATTGACATGAAAAATTGTAAGAGAATTTTTAATTTTGCCCTTAATATAGCTTCTACAATCTTCCGGGGAGCACTGATATGAGTCCGATACTGAAATACGTTCAATATCATCTGTTATTGTGATGTGATCGCTATCCATTATGATTAATAGTATTTATGTAATACAGGGCCCTATATATAAATATTAATCTATTTTTGTTATATTGTCCATGCTCATAGAGTAGAATAGTGTGATACGAAAATGGTAATTAATGTTTGTTTCTTTGGGAGTGTATGTGTGTGTATAAATGTGTGCGTGTGAGTGTGTTAGACATGACGATAAGTGGTGTGTTAGTGTGAGGAAGAGTTATATGTTGTGGTGTGTTTATGAATTTATATAAATCTAGAGAAATGCAAAATAAGACTACCAAATCAACAAAAATAGAAACAAATAAGTGTAGGTATACAAACAAAAATATTGAAATTATAAAATTCTTATACAACAAGATTTCTAAATACTCCCAAAAGAAATTTTCTCTTAATAATATTAGTCAGATCTGTGTTTTTAGTTTAGTTAATTCGTTTTCATCTTTAACTAATATAAGTGGTGAACCTTCAGATTTGCGCAGATAAATTTTTCCATGTGTGACCCAGCAGAAGTTGTAGTCGTTGACCTTGGCGAAGTCACGAGCCAGGAAAAACAGCCTCTTCATCTTAGCAGACAAATTTTCTGATATAAATATTGGCTGTGGAAGGCAATTTAATTTTAAATTTCCCGTTGACAACTTCTCATTGGTTTTGTTGTACTCTTTAAATAGTTTTATAAGTTTTTCTTTAGTAAGAACACTATTTAGTTCCAAAATGATGGTCTTATTATTTGGGTCTTTCGTCTGGATACGGAACACATCTTTTATATCATACGGTTCCATTTTGGCACGTAAAGTTTTCGATATATTTAGTACTGTATTTACTAACGAATCTTTGGTTTCCTGTTTGGGAGCTGGAATATTCCTAATTTCTACACATGTTGAACGAGCTTTCCTCTCAAATTGGTCAAATTTTTGCTCCAAGATTTGAATGAGTTCTAGGTTCTTGTGTCGTTCCTTCTCAAGATTGTCTATTTGCAAAGGAGATCGGTCGTTTTCCTATGAATATTGGGCCTAGTAGTGGAAACATGGTGGAGACAAATGAGACATAGAATTAAATAATAAGGATTTTTTATCCTTCAAATATAACATAGTCTTCTTGAGCTAGGATACGGGGTTTTTAAGATTTATCCTCTTAAAGTTTTACAAAATCTACCATTTTCTGCTATCTGAATACGTAATGTCTGAGTTGGCTTATATTTTAAGTTTGGGATGAGTATGAATATACATTATTATAAAGTACCTACGTAAGCTTATCAAGGAAGACAGAAAAACACATTTAAATATTTAAAAGTATATTATTTTGATATCAGGTTTATTGTATGTAGTTAGTCACTTTGTCATGCGCTAGTTTAAAAAATATCTGAAGCTAACGTACACAATAATGAAAAAATAAAACAATGATTGAGGATGAATCCATTCAGACATTACAGATCATGTAAGCCTTTGCGCCTTTACGATCGGTGTCTCATAGTTATCACAAAACGAAATTATATGATTTTCAAATTAATTCAATTTTAAATACACATTAGTACACGACGAAATAAACAATGCAATTTGACAGATAATAGTCTCGTGACAGATGTCAACTCTATTAATGTTGCTGACAAATACAAAAATGGTAGAAATATTTAATGATATCCTCATTTTTTTGTAAATCTAATTCCAATGGTGTAGGATAAAAGTAAATATAGAAATAAATCTAAAAAAATACGCCAAATTTTTTGGTAGTAATGAATTTCTTGTCCACAGTTGGACCAAATCGACCGATCTCCTTTAGAGCATCATATTTATGTGACAAGAAATCCATAGATGTTTGTATATCGGAGTTTTGTTTCTTTATCTCATCAATAGCAGCACATATTTTATCAATTCTATTATTTTGTTCTATTTTAAATTCCGAAAAAAGGTTCCTCATTTCAGTCATGAAATTTAATATTTTGTCTTCAGTAGTATCTAAGTTTCTCCGCTTCCGCTTACTACGGCTAGTTGCATTAACCTCCAAATCCTCATTTTCATTAGTTAATGTGGTACATTCGGTGTTCAAGGCCGGATCAGACGAGTAATGCACGGGAGTTGGCGGTGGCGTGCGTTTAAGAGGCATAGTGTATATTTATACTGAATTATTTCTATTAAATTCATCAAATAACCAGGACTGCAGTAGAGTTAAAAGAGTTATTGGAGTGTAAATGTGCAGGGGTCTCGGGTACTGGTTACTGATCGACGATTTAGTACAATTTTGCTTTCCGTCAAATCTAGTGAGACCTCTGCGTTGGCGCAGGTGTCTTACAAATTGGTCGTTTATCGGTGATTTAGTACAAAATGTCGTTCCGGCAATTTTAAGGAGATCTCAACGTTATTTATTTATTTATATACACTTTATTGCACACACACAAAAAAATACAAATAAAAAGAAAATCACATACATAAAAAGTACAATTGGCGGTCTTATCGCTCAAAGGCAATATCTTACAGACAACCATGGGATGGATTTTTAAAAAGGATTAACAGAGGGCAGTTTAAAGTGTAAGAGATAGAAGTAACACTGAATAATAAATCAAATACAAATAATCTTATAGCTACAAGTAATAAAATAAAGTAAAGTAGTATATACAAATATATACCGCGTTGATACGACAGATGGGCATTAAATTACACTACGTATACTATACGTCCTTAGTATTAATTCGACACGGCACAAAAATCAATAATACCAAAAATGAGATTTTGTTTTTATCAAGCAAACTAAATAACCTACAAATAAGAGTAAAACGCAACCATCCTTTGTAAATAAATTTCACTGACCATTGATGAACTGAACTGGCAACGTCGCGCGGGGCCTGTGTTATCGTCGTGTCATGGCGAGACGCCGCGCGCCGGCGCACCGCGCGTAGTTACGTAGTTTTGAAGGTAGTTTTAAGTCTAAAATTCGTTCTTTCCAAGCAGCGGGTATTTGCCGCGCCGGCACTCCCTCCTGATAAGGCACTATACTTTTGTTGTCTCGTATCTTTGTACTGCCAATGTTATTGTGCGGGCGTTCCTGGGGCAATTGTGGCTGTCACCATACCTTTCGCGGTATGTACACAGAGCTAAAGCTGTGTTTCCATGGCATTCGCCGTAAATAAAAACCAAGCAGTGTATTCTGACGCGGTGTAAGTTACACGAGGCATTGTTAAACAGTTTAATTACAAACACAAACACAATTTAATTACGTGTCCTCGACAATAAAAACAGTCGACAACAATACAAAATCACAATTGTCGGCGCGAGATCGACAAGATAAAAGCGGCGCGGCGCGGCGGCGCAGGAGTTTCCGTGTTACATCCGTTCCGAAAGGATAGCGACGGCGCACTAAAATAACAATTTCTTTAGCAAACAATTTTTATTTGTTAAGATGCAATAGCAACACACTGACCTATTTCTATTTCTTTTACGCGCGGGATGTTTTGCTATGATTTGTCTCTCTCGTAATGAAAGTGCAGGTGTGTATTTATTGCTTCCTTATTTGCATCGCCAACTTTTTAAGTAATTTAGTTGTACTTATTTATGTGACTTGTGTAAGAGCGGCAACAGCGCGTAGATTTTAGTAGTATCTATCGTTTTAAGGTGTTTGACCTGTGCGTTATACGTAATCAGCTGTTAGAAAAGCTACATCGTGTTCAAATGGAGCAAAAACTTACAAAACCACTTATGACTCAACTAGTGCTCCTATTTAATTGATTTTTAGTACAGAACTTGGAAATGGTACCTAGTATATGCAGTTTAAAAAAATGCCCATCGGTCGTATCAACTTTGTATATATAAAATAAAGCGTAAATACACATACACATAAATACAAAATACATACATACATACATACATACATACATACATAAATACATACATACATACATACATACATACATACATATATATATAAATATAATATCGTACAAGTACATACAAGTAGGAAAAGTTATCCTCATCAATGTGACAATTCAGGGAGAAAGGTAGTGATCCTTCACCAGCTTTTTGAAAGATGTTACTGATCGTGCCCGTCTCACCGCAACTGGTAGTGCGTTCCACAATCGGACAGCTTCCACGGTGAACGACTTATCCATAAAGGTGGTGGAGTGTACGGGCATTCTCAACTCCAGGCTCTCTGACGACCTCAGGGATCTTGTATGTGAGTCATGGAGAAATACAAATCGATCTTTAAGATAAGAGGGGGTGAGAGGATTAAACAATATGTTGTACAGAAGAGAAAGAATGTGAGCATTCCGACGAAGCCGTATGGGCAACCACTTGAGCTTAGTACGAAATACAGAAATATGATCATATTTGCGTAATCCAAATATGAATCTAATAATAAAGTTTTGAAGGCGCTCAAGTTTATTAAGTTGGTCCTCGGTGAGATCTGGATAGCTGACATCGGCATAATCAAGGATAGGAAGAAGGAGAGTTTGCGCTAAGGAAATCTTCGTAGCAACCGGTAGAAGATTGTGTAGGTTTCGCAAGGACCTTGCTGAGGCGAACAACTTACGACTTAGTTCTTGAAGTTGCGGACCCCAGGTGAAGGACTTGTCCAGATATAGCCCAAGGTTTTTGACTTTATCACTAAATGTGACGATAGTACCATCACAGTAAATAGGTGGTAGCTTGTCCCTATCTAGTTTTAAAGTCATTCTGGGGCTGCCGATAACAATCACCTGTGTTTTAGTTGATTCACTTTTAGTCCATGAGTCTTACTCCATTCACAGATGTGCTGGATGTCCCTATTGATGTAAGCAATTGCATCGTTGATCTTGCCCAAAGGTGCCCGAGTATAAATTTGTAAATCATCTGCGTAAAGGTGGTAGGAGGAGCGAAGATTATTAGAAATGGAATTTATAAAGACAGCAAAGAGTAAAGGAGATAGCACGCCGCCCTGTGGAACGCCAGCAGATAAAGAGCACCAGGAGGAATAACTATCCTCAACACAGATGCGTTGCCGGCGCCCATACAGGTAACTACGAAACCATTCAACAGCTGTTGGAGATATGTTAAGAAAACGTGGCATACAAAGCAATATATCAAAGTCAATGGTGTTGAAAGCGTTGCTGAAGTCCAGCAATGCTAAGACAGTCAGCTTGCCTTCCTCCATACCCGATCTTATGCCATCCGTAATATGAGTCAAGGTGTTGGTTGTGCTGTGACCAGGACGAAACCCTGATTGAAGAGGGTTTAGGAGATTATTTTTGGATAGGAAATCGCTCATTTGAGAGTGGATTAGGCGCTCAAGGACTTTGGAAAGGAAAGGGAGAATAGAGATAGGTCGGAATTCAGATAGTATAGAAGCATTTGACTTTTTCGGGATAGGGATAATATGTGCTTCTTTCCAGGCAGTCGGAAAAGTCCCAGTCGTGATGGAATGGTTGAGGATGTGGGAAATTATAGGCAGGATTTCGTCCAGGATAGGCAGAATCATATTACGGCTGACACAGTCGCTACCTATTGCATTAGACGAAATAAGAGTAATTGTTTTCTTAACATCACAAGCAGCAAATTGTTTGAAAGCGAAGGCCGAACAATTGGGAGTTTTAAGGGTAGAAAGATGCTTAATAGTATTTTCTTTAATCGTCTTGTCAAAGGAAGACGAAGAAGAGAAATGATGGTTTAGAGAATTTAAATCTATGGAATTAGGAATCGAATCTTGTTGCGATTTACCCACTCCCAGTGACTTGAGAAATTTCCAGACTTTAGCTGGGTCTCCGTTTTCAACAGAGTTGTGAATATGTCGGCGTTGAGCATTCCTACACACCTTACTGCAGTGATTCCGAATGGCTACATACTTTAGCCAATTCGACTCATTGGGGCGACGATTGTACCTTGACTTAGCCGATGCTTTTTTGGAGAGTAGTACTTTAATATCATCGGTAAGCCAAGGCGACGGAAGGTGTTTAATTTTAACTGTGCGAACAGGTGCATGCTTGTTGTAGAGTTCAATTAGATTGCAAGTGAAAATACGCACCTTATCATCTACACAATCTGATAGAAAAAGCAAACTCCAGTCGATGTTATCAGCATCCTTGCGAAGATTATCCAGATTAATTCCACGAAAATTTCTCTGCGAAACAATCTTAGGGTACGGCCTTAGGAGGACGTAGGCGATAGGATAGGAATAGGAGGTCATGACAAGAAAAGGCGTCTGCGGAACATTGTCCGTGTTTCACAACGTGATTTATTGAAGAAACAAAGATGAGATCAAGAAGAGAAGGAGTATTGTTTGGAGAGTGGTGAGTGGCCGAAAGAGGAAGAGTAGTAAGGTTACAGGATTGGATGGTATTCAAAAGAGAGGAAGAACGATGATCATTCTTAAGGAGACAGGTATTGAAATCACCCATGATTATGGTCTGACTGTACGAAGGGACTAAGTTTTCGAGAATAATTTCGAGAGAAGAAAAAAAGTTGATATGAAGTGAAGGACAATAGTAAACACCGAGTAAGACTTTATTAAGTGAGAATTCCACCTCCAAGAACAGATGTTCCCCAGCATTAGATGGTGGAGGCTGCGGTGATGCACTAACAATTGTGTAGCGAAATTGTGTTCTGAAATAAATAGCAACACCGCCTCCAACACGTCCAATGCGATCATTTCTGATGAGGTGGAATCCTGGAAGGGAGTAAGCGCAAGAAGATAGACATGGTTTTAACCACGATTCTGAAACAAGGATAGCATGTATATGAGTACAGTCAAAACTAGCCAGCATATCAGGGAAATGGGCCGGAATACTCTGGGCGTTAATATGGACTACATTAAAATTCCTAGGGACGTCAGAGAACTGGCACGAAAGTGTGTCGGCAAGCGAGGGAACACTAACAAAGCTATCATCACTACACGCCGAAAAAAACTCTTCACTGTCACTACTACATTCCTGCACATACATTTGAGGCATTCAATAATATAAAACCAAAATAATAAATAAAAATTTAAAAATAAATCAAATAATAGTAAAAAGACTTAAAATAATCAAAAAAAAAAATGAATAAACATCATCCATCTGCCGGTTGTTATTACAAATCGTGTTAATAAAAATCAGATAAAGAAACAAAAAAAAAGTTAAACACACAAAACTATTCACTAAAATAAAACACATTAAAAAGTAAATGAATCATATAAAAAAAAAAAACATATTAATAAGAATCATTTTAGAAAAGAAAAATAAAATAACAAAAAAAAAAAAAGTACAACTAAAAGCTTATGATATAATTTAAGTATACCTATGATATAATAATATAAGCCAGGTAAACAAACGATACACGTTACGTTAGGACTATAGTAGTCCTTTTTTGTTTGTTGCCTTCTTAGGGTTGTGTGATAAGGATAGAATATATTGCTTTTATAGCACTCACTCTCAATAATGTTTCGGTGGTCCTATTCCGCTTCATGACAGCAACACACCCTCGCGATGTTTATGATATGTGACATGGGAAGATAATTCCCGCATATCGCAGCGCCGCCCGTGCTAGCGGGTCGGCTGTTTTCATAAACGCGGGAATATTGCGATGTTGCCGTTCCGCTCCATGCGGACGCTGTATATTAGGTAAGTGTAAATATATAATGTTTACATTTAATGTCATTATTTTGACTTATAATTTGTTTGAAAAATCAACTTTTTTGTTTTTCCTTCTACGACAATTCCTATGCATGCAAATAATATCCCTTACTACTTACTATGCTCATGGTTTAATTTAATGTAGGGGGTGTCAATATCACGCTGTATATTTAATTAATTTTTTACTATTCCCAAGCCTTATTATCATCTAGATATTCTGAAATTTTATAATAAGCTTTATTGCATAATTTTTGCTTGAAAGTAGCTTTGAATTTTTCAATACATAAGGCTTTAATATGAGTGGGAACTTTGTTATAAAAGTGTATATAGTCTCCGTATATAGAATGTACTCTGTGGTATACAGTGACCCATAAAAGACTTGCTGATCCTGTGGAGTCTGGTCTTATGACTAGTTAGATTGTTCTTATTTCTAGTATTTTTATTGTGAATATCGGTAATCTTTCGAAAGTTTTCTTTATTTTTATCGACATATATTAAATTTTCAAAAATATAATGTGATGCCAGTTTATTTATTTATTTATTTATTTATATACTTTATTGTACACTATATTTAAGCTTAACAAATAAAACATTACATTCGATAATAGTATAAAAGGCGGTCGTATCGCTCGAGGCAATCTCTTACCGACTACCTTGGGATGGAAATAAGAGAAGGATAAAAGAGAGGGCAGTCAATAGTGCACCAATAGCTTATTATATTTATTCATTATATTTATTTCTTTAAATCTGGCCCCTAGTGAATAAATTGATATTATAGCTCGCTTTTGGAGAACAAAGATGGTATTAATGTCAGCAACACCACCCCACAGTAAAATTCCATAACTCATCAGACTATGAAAGTAGGCAAAATATACCAATCGAGCTGTACCAGTCAATTGGCGTATCTTACCCACCGCGTAGACTGCGGCGCTCAGCTTTTTAGCTATAGCGCCTATATTAGGACCCCATTGAAGTTTGGGATCTAATGTGAGTCCCAAGAACTTAGTTGTATCCACAAGGCTCAACTCATCCCCATTCAAAAGAATATTAGCGTTAACTTTTTTGACATTAGAAGTCACAAACCGTACCCATTTAGTTTTCTGGCTATTTAGAAACAAGTTGTTAACGCTAAACCAATGTACGATTTTTGTGAGGGTGTGGTTTACATCGTCAATAATGGGTTGATGTCGATTCAGTTGCGGCGGGTTTAGGGGCCGCCCGCAGATAGGAGTAGGTAGAAAAATGATACTCAGGGTAATTACGTGGTTCAGGCTTTAATAATTCGCATCTCCGTCTTACACTCGGCACTGTTGCTGGTGTTATGCAACTAGAGTCACTGGCCTTCTGTGGACACTGATCCGGGGCTTCTGCACGTGGCGGTTCCCGACGACAGCTCGCCGGCAAAGTTGGCTGCCACGTGGCCGGTAGTGGTGAGCAGGTCAGCGGGTCGGTGCAGGTGCGGTCGCAGCACGGGCAGGAAGCGGTGCAGAGTGAAGCCAGAGCACGGCACGCTCCGTGCCGTAAGCAGGAAGAGAGAAGATAGCAGTAAAAGATGAAGATGAAGAGATGAACCTGGAATCAGCGTCCAAGAAATCGGAATGCAAACTAGGTTTACATTCCGTGCCAGCGACTCGTGGTAGTTCACAAGCCGGCAGCAGAATAAGCTGCGAAGCAAGCGGTTAAGCAGTTGGCACTTTTAACACTCACCCCAGCGGGTACACCAACACGCGTGGTAGCACGCAGTTTATTTTAAGAAAGAGGACGTGAGCGAGGTTACACGCGTATTTATGCGTACGATGACAGTTCGCACGTTTTAGCTGTCAGAATTGAATCGACCAATCAGCGCAATGGAGGCGTTGATTGGCATAGACAATATGATTATTGAGCCATAGACCGCAACTTCACTTTCCCTCCCGCGGGGGCACAGTACAGTGACGTGTTTACGTGCTCCTCAATAATAATTGTGTTTTGTGAGTTTTGAAGACGATTATCGGTTCGTGAGTTGTTTATTGTTGTTTGGTATCGTATTGTACGCAAGGATTCGTAAGTTTTTAAAGTTTTATTTCGTTTATTTCGTGGATTTATTCAAATTTATTCTCGGTAAGTACTTTTATTTTTCTATAGTCGGTACCGCGAAATATAATATCGTCCGGCCGGTCAGTCAGCTGTTTGTTTAACATTAATTAGTTCTTGTTAGTGTCAATAAACATTATAAATTAATTGAATTTACTTCTGTAAAGACAATGTCGACCCACAGTAACGATCCGCCCGACCCTGGGCCAGACCCTTTTGTTCAAACTAGGCTCACGCCTCGGTCACCAAGTTCGGCAAAACGGCTATTCAGCGACGTTAATTCGCCAACATATGTCTCCCCCCCCGTTAAATCAAAACGTCTACAATTGTCGGAATCGGCGGATACTTTGTCTGTAGAAAACGGCAGCGATGTGAGCCGCGCGGACTATTGCGATATGGTGTCGGAAGTATCGAGCTATTTGTCGAAGATAAACGAACTCGTTAATAATGCAAATAGATCGGCGGTGTTAGACATTACGCAACGAGTAACTTCGATTGTTTCGTTACTCGCGTTAAAATCATCGTGCAATGAAACCAAGTTGGCTAATATGCAACGCGAGTTAGATCAATATAAACGCGTTAACATTTCCACCGCAGATTCCAATAAGACTTTAGCCGATAATTTAAAACTGCGTTTAGCGAAACCCACTCCGGTAGTGGAGCCCCCCTCCCGTGTGTAATAGCTTACCCGACAAGTGAACGGTCAGCTGATCTACCGACATCATCCGCGACTAAACAGGCGCTCTTTAAGGCAATCAAGCCTAGTGATGATGGGTTCCAAATCGTGGGCGTTAAAAAAACTTCTAAGTCTAAGAAAAACCGAAGGGCCGCCGTCCCCGTATTCTAGTTAAAGATGTGCCATCCTCCATGGAAGACCGCGCTTTCTTAACCGCATTATATCGTTGATTGGGCCACCTGCCGTTTTATCGATGACATTGATGTAGTCCGTTGTTTGAATTGTCAGTATTATGGGCATGTACAAAAGTTTTGTACAGTAAAAACACCAACGTGCGCCATCTGTGCTGAGTCACATGAAACTAAGGCGTGCCCGCATAAATCGAACCCGGAGTTTAAGCCTGTATACAGTGCGCCTTGCAAACGATTTAAAAAAAAAACACGATCATCGTTGTGGGTCTCAGGAGTGCCCAATATACAAAAATAAGCTCGAGCAATTAGTTTTGTCGACCCAATATTAAATAAATATAGATAACTTTACAATCGGTCAGTTAAATCTTCATAACGCTAGGGTAGCGACGTCAGAATTAGACACGTTAATTCGCGATTATAAGCGGAATGTCGTCTGGTTCAAGAGCAATACCAACATGCGCGATTACGTAGTAGGGTGATACAACTCGATAACAACTCACGAGCAGGTATTTTCGTGTCGGGTTCAAATCTTACCGTTACCTCAGTACGTAATCTTATGACGTCACACTGTGCTGTCGCAGAGGTGTCGAGTCCGATCTGTAAGGTTTTTCTTGTGAGCTGTTATTTTCAATACTCCGACCCTGTGGGTCCCTACTTGCATCACCTCCGCTATGTCTTGCGGTCCCTCGCTGGACATAAAATTATTATAGGTGCTGACGTTAATGCGTCATCAATCCTTTGGTATGGAAAATATCGCTCAACCGATACCGAGCTACGTTGCGCTGTAGAAGATTTCATTGCAGAGATGAACCTCGAAGTACATAACACCCCCGATGCACCACCTACTTATAGCAGCCTTATGGGCGAATCCTCTATTGACGTCACACTTTCTAGTAGAGACGTCCGTATTGATAGGTGGCGCGTCCTGCCGGACGCGTCGTGTAGTGACCATCGCCTGATTGTGTACGAGTTCTTGCCTAGAGTGACACAGGGTCCGGTACATATAAATTGTAAATTTAGATATAAATCTATAGGTGCCAACTAGGATTTATTTAGCTCTTTATTTGCTCAGCATGCCAGGGACTTCACTCGCGATGATCTGTCAGCTGAAACTTGTGCCGAGATTATGTCGAACACGTTTACGTATTGCGCGGACGTTACCATTGGTCGAGGTCCCATCACAAAGACTCGGAGGTGTGATTGGTGGAATGACTTACTAGTCCAACTACGTCGAACATTTCGCAGAGCGCGTAGGCGGTTTAACGGGCTTAAAAAACGCCGTATTACAGGGGAAGCAATTACATCTGCTTTTAATGAACTGAAAGTTGCCAGATCACATTATAGAGCGGCTGTACAAAAATCGAAAGGCAATTTATTACGAAAAATTGTAGCCCGGTTAGATAGTAAAGGTCCGTGGTCTCCTTAATACCATGAGTTTAAAGCTAATAGGTCAATCAATTTGGCTTATATTGAGAATATAAAAATTAATAACAACTACACAACTGGCATTGAGGAGACAACGGAAGCTTTGTTACAATCGTTAATACCGGACGATAATGTTGGGGATGACACAGAATACCACAAGCAGATTAGGATGTGGGCCGCGGAACTGCCAAACTCTTGCGATTCAAATCTCTCATCATTTGATGAATTTAGTGAAATAGTTCGATCTTTGCCCCTAAACAAGTCTTCCGGTGATGATAAAATATCCAACAAAATGATCAAAGAAGCGTGTAAATCGGCCGGCAATGCAGTACTAACTGTTTTTAATCGATGTATTGCTGAAGGGGTATTTCCGCGAGTCTGGCGTACCGGTTTGATTCGGATAATACCCAAGAGTGGCGATAAATCTCCTCAAGATCCTAAGTCTTACAGACCCATTACACTCTTGCCGTCGCTAGGTAAACTTTTAGAACGTCTTACCGTCCCTCGATTGCTACCAGGTGGACCAAAATTCCATGAAAAACAGTTCGGTTTTACTATGGGTAGGTCGACTATTGACGCGGCAATTTCGGTTAGAAGAAGAGTAAGTACATCGATACGCAAATATCTCCGGTGCTTTCGACAATGCTTGGTGGCCAATGCTGCTTCTTAAGTTGAAATTGCGAGGTTGCTTTAAAAATATATATTCACTTATATACTCGTATTTCTCGCACGGAACAACAAAACTTAAACTTAAAAGCCACTGACGATGGGCTGTCCACGAGGCTCGGTCTTGGGTCCTTATTTATGGAATTTGGGCTTCGACGATTTTCTTACAATTCCCTTACCGTCGGGGTGTTCTTTGATTGGATATGCGGACGATGGCCTCTTGTTTATTGAGTCAAACAGTAGGTCGGGACTCGAAAATATGACCGACACGTGTTTAAAATTAATATCTGATTGGGGCGATCGAAATCGCTTACAGTTCGCACCACATAAAACGTTCCAATTACTTCTAAAAGGAATTCTAAAATCACCGCCGCGAATTAAATTTAATAATATCACCGTAAAGAAAAAAGAATCAGTTTGTTATCTTGGTCTAATTTTGGAAAGGAATTTTTCCTTTCTTGAACATATTAAGAAAGTCGGGGAAAAATCGAAAAATAACTTTTTTGCTTTGACAAGAATATCAAAATCAATCAACGTTACCTTTCAATACATTAAAAACCATCTATGGAGCTACTTACTTAGGATGTATTACTTACGGATCCCCCGTATGGGCCGATAGGGCTACTATCGGTGCTGTGCGAAGGAAATTGCTCCAGAGCTAACGTTTGGCGTTGATATTCTTGTGTAAGGCATATAGGACTGTTAGTACCGAAGCGTTGCCTGTCCTAGCGGGTGTACTTCCAGTTGACCTGGAGGTACAACGTCGCGCCGCGATGTATTACTCAACTAGAGAGAATATGGACAAAAGATTCTTAAATTCACGTGAACTTGTAAAAGTAGACAGATTATTTAAGCCGCTCTCAGTTGTATATAACGAATTAATAGATGAATGGCAGAATAGATGGGATGTATCTTTGAAGGGTCGGCATCTATACCAATATTTTCCATGAGTGCGTGATCGTTTGACTAAGACTTGGCTAGATATCGATTATTACGTATCTCAGTTTCTTACGGGCCATGGTAACTTTAAGTCTTTTTTTTTTTTTCTTTTCTCGCGGGGAAAATCCCTTTACGGACCATCCCACCCCCGAAGGGGCGAGGGTGTGTCGGACTCACCGGCGCCTTCCGAGCCCAGCGAGATGTTGTGCCGCCCGTGGATGTGGACGGGCGGCCGCTGGGTCGGGTCCCTACCATAAACCTACGCGCCGAAATACCGACTAAAAACCCCGCGTCGGCCACCATCGGTGCACTTGAGAGACGGTCCCGTGATACCGAGAACGAGACCGAGGTACTTCATCCTCGAGCCGACGGGAATCCGCACGCTTTCCACCGTGATGTAGGCCCCTGGCGGTGGCCCACACCGAGGACCGTGGAAACACACGGCCTCGGTCTTGTTGAGGGCCACCGTGAGGCCCAGTCGCCGAATCCTGCCCACCACCAGTCCAGTACCGAACGAGGCGAGCAGGGCGGACCTCTAGAATGTCCTGTCCGTCGCTGTCACCAGTGTGTCGTCCGCGTAGCAGACGACAGCGACGCCCCGAAGGTTGGTACCACGTAGCACCCAGTCGTAGCCGATGTTCCACAGGAGCGGCCCAAGAACCGAGCCCTGTGGAACACCGCACGTCACTTCCCTGCGGTGCCACCCGTCGGCGCCCGGATACACCACGTACCTATCAGACAGGTACGAGTGCACCA
The DNA here is from genome assembly GCA_949752805.1 of Deilephila elpenor. Classification (NCBI taxonomy): domain Eukaryota; kingdom Metazoa; phylum Arthropoda; class Insecta; order Lepidoptera; family Sphingidae; genus Deilephila; species Deilephila elpenor. Next base: position 732,896 of record OX457095.1, read on the forward strand.
GACGCCGAAGGTAGGGCGGAACCTCGTGGTACCGCAGTGCTTCTTCGATGCAGGCCCAGGGCATGGTGTTAAACGCGTTGGCGATGTCGAGAGACACCGCCACCACGACCCTACCCCGGGACACCGCACGCTCCGCTTGTGCCTTCACCCGCAGAATCGCGTGGACCGTCGACCGGCCCCGCCGGAACCCGAACTGGCAGTCTGCCAAATCCGGGCCCGTACTCTCCAAATGCTCGACGAGGCGCGCGTGGACTATGCGCTCGAAGAGCTTGCACGCCTCGTCGAGCAACACGATCGGCCGGTAGGCCGTCGGCGAGTCCGCGGGTCGCCCCTCCTTGCGGAGCAGGACAAGGTTGCCCGTCTTCCACCGCGACGGGAAGATGCCCTGCTCAAGGCACGCGGAGAAAAGGCCGCGGAGCCTCGTACCCAGCGACTCGACGGCCAGCACCCAGACACGACCGGGCACCCCGTCGAGCCCCGGGGTCGAGTTCTTGCTCCGCAGCCGAAGCACTGCCGCCTCTAGCTCTTACCTCCGGGATATCCCTTACCGAAACCAACGACGATGACGCCGGTGGACGTGGCGCCATCGGTGGAGGAGTGAACTCCTCAGTGGCCGGAAACAAGGCCGCGACGACGTCCTCTAAAAGTTCGGTCCGGAGACTCTGGGTCAAGGGGGGCGCCCATGGGCGGAATTTTCGCATCGCCACACAGTACGGACGCCCCCATGGATCTCTGTCCAGAGACCTCCGGAACTCCTCGTTCGCCGCGGCCTTTGCTTGCGCGATGGCCACCCGCAGCGCTCTCTTCGCCTCTCTATGGAGGTCGAGAAGGTGCCGCCCCTGCTCGTCGTCGCCGGGTCTACGTGTCCGACGACGACGGTGCCTGGCGAGTCGGCGGCGCGCGACCTGGCAGGACGCACGCAGCTCAGTGAGCTCGGCCGACCACCAGTACACCTGGCGCTTCGCTGGGAGGCGGGTGACCCGGGGCATGGCCGCGTCGCAGACTCGCGACATCGCCACCCCGAACCATTCCGCCTCTTCCTCGACCCGCACCGGCCCATCCGGCACGGGGAGCCACGCCTGAACAATGGCAGCCTCCTTCACGGCCTCCACATCGAGGCGCTTCGCAGCCCAACGTCGGCCGCCCGTGAATCGGGCAGTCGGACCACCACCGGACTGGCGGGTGGAGACCTGGGAGGATGAGACGCTGAACCGAATGTAGAGATGATCGGACAGCGTCTCCTCCTCGACCAAAACCCTCCAGTCCCGAACACGGCAGGCAAGGGCTGGGGTGGCGAACGTCACGTCCACCACCGAACCGCCGTTGTGCCGCACGCACGTGTTCTCCGACCCCCGATTCAGGACGAACAACCCGATGGAGATCGCCCATTCCTCCAGGGCTTCGCCCCGCGCATCGGTCACCGACGAACCCCAGGCCAAGGATTTGGCGTTGAAGTCGCCGGCTACAAGCGCGGGGCGAGGCTGGCTGTCAAGCTGCACCAGGGCCCCCAGGCGCGCCAGGAAGCTCTCGAATTCCGCCTGGGACCTGTTGGGAGAGAAATAGACTCCCACTACCCACACCCCTCCCACCAGAACCGCCACGCATCCCGCACCCTTCGCTACTTTTTCGAAGGGCGGAGAGCCGGTGGCGCCCCGGGTGATGACGGCCACCGAGCCATCAAGGTCCCCTGCCCAGTCGTCGCGGGCAGGGACAGAGTATGGCTCGGCGACCACAGCCACGTGGATCAACCACTGCGCCAGAGACTGTTCGAGCAACTGTTGCGCTCCGACGCAGTGGTTGATGTTCGCCTGGAGGAAATTAAGTTTATTTTATTTTTTTTATTTTATTTATTAAGGAAAACTTACAACTATCATAACACAGAATAATTATAAAAATACTAAATAAAGAAAAGGTCAATTACAAGTTTCCACTTATATGAACTGTATACATAAAAAAAAAGTAGAAGTAGGTAAACTATAACTAACTTATAATACATATACACAGAGTACAGATTGATTGCTTGTTAGGTACGTCCGCCAAAGTAAGTATAGCACATCATTTTCTTAAATTTAGTACTATTGGTATTAAAAAGGTCAATATCAACATTCCAGTAGATAGCATTAAGTGATCGACAGGCTCTTAGAAGGTAAGTATTTTGTCGGTATACAGAATTAGCAAATGGAGCATGTAGGGGATTTGGTTTCCTGAGCGAGACAGTATGTGTGCGCAGTCCAATCATACCCAGCAATTCTGGACAGTCAACTTTACCATTAAATACATTTAAAAGATAGGATAAATCAGCTATTCTCCTACGTTCGTGTAATGGTAGAATATGAAAGGTTTTACATCTGGTGAAATAATTACCGATATATTTCCCTGAACGATATTGCAAATATCTTAAGAATTTTTTCTGTATTTTTTCAATACTATCAATATACACATTATCTGTAGGGTTCCATACTTGCGAGGCATACTCTAGGTGACTGCGGACGAAAGCACAATAGAGGATTTTAAGAGTTTTGATGTCGTTAAATTCCGAGCTGAGCCTAAGTATGAAACCAAGTGCCATTGAAGCTTTCTTGATTGTGTTTTGTATATGGATATTAAATAGTAGCTTAGAGTCAAAAGTAACACCAAGATCCCTAATGGTGCTAACGCGGCTGACAATGGTGTTCGATAAATAGTAAATATGTAATAATGGAGTATGTTTTCGTGTATATGAGAATACATAGCATTTACTAGGATTAAGATCTAATTTGTTGACGTGACAATAACTCTGAAACCTATCCAAATCGTCCTGAAGTCGGAGGGAGTCTACAACAGAACTAATCGGACACAGAATTTTCATGTCATCTGCATATAAAAGTATTTTAGAGTTCTTGAAGCAGCATGCTATATCGTTCACAAATAAAGTAAAAAGTAATGGGCCCAACAAAGACCCCTGGGGAACTCCAGACGGTATCTGTAATGCTCTAGAGGAAAAACCATTTAAGACTACAGTTTGACACCTATTTTCTACGTACGATGAGAACCATCTATATAGATTCCCCCTTATTCCTAAAGAAAGAAATTTATGCAATAAAATTTTGTGGTCAATACGATCAAATGCCTTACTGTAGTCAGTGTAAATAACATCTACCTGACCACATCGAGACATATGGTGCGTTAGAAAATTACTGCACAAAATCAAATTGGACGTGGTGGAACGCCCTTTTAAAAAACCATGTTGAAATTCGCTAAAACTATGTTTGAAAGCATTGTACATTTGCTTATACACAATTTTTTCTAAAATTTTAGCAAAGAGGCAAAGTTTCGAAATTGGTCTATAATTTTCAACACGGTTTTTAACTCCTTTTTTATGAACAGGAGTAATTAGTGCAGATTTCCAGATACTAGGCATCAGACCAGAGTCAAGCGATCGTCGGTATAATATGGAAAGAGGAGAAGTGAGACTTTTGGCACATTTTAGTATAAGAATAGACGGAATACGATCTGGACCTGCAGATTTATTGGGATCAATGAACTTCAACATTCTATAGACTTCATGTTCCAGTATTTCAATTGATGATAAATCCACATTTGTGTTACAAGGAAAATCATTGGTGGACATTAGATTAGAAGAGTGAGAATATGCTAAAAAGTTTGAATTAAAGTAATCTCCAAACAAGTTACAAATATCCTCCCCATCCTCCGAAGATCGATCCCCGTATTTAATAACTGATGGGTAGCAGTGTGACTGTTTCTTAGATTTGACAAACGCCCAGAATGCTTTCGGGTTATTACGGATATTATATTCAATGTGTGCAATATAATCGGTGAACATCTCCTTTTCGAGAATCTTAGCGCGCTCACGCAGCAATACAAAAGAATGCAGATCAGAGTGGTTACCATATTTTTTATAATTTCGGTGGTACCTTGATTTTTCTTTAATTACTTTAATTAGAGGGCTTTTGTACCAGAGAGGATACCTGTATCTAGGAGCAACAGCTTTGGTAGGTATATGAATGTCACATAATCTGTGTAGGATAATATAAAATACATTTATCGCTTCCTCCAAGGGCACCGCAGTAAGTTTGTGCAACCAATTAACCTCGTCCAAACCAGCACAAATAGCATCAAAATTACCAAGACCGTACAATATCTTGAGACGGGGTTTTACAGCTAAAGAGTGCAGCTGAACAAAGTCAGCCCCAACACAAAGTGCCTTGTGATGAGGGTCTTCGGGAACAAGTGGATCTACACAACATGTGACATCAATGACACTGTTGGAAAATATTAGATCTTGCATTCTATCATTACAGTTCAGATGGGAATTATATTGCAATAGATTACACGTAAGCAGATTATTAAAAAAGTCCTCCTGAACATGTCCTTGAATATTATCGGGATATAGAGAAAGACCATCGTCACTTGTGCACCACTTAACGTAAGGTAAATTAAAGTCCCCCAAAACAATAAACTTGTCCAGAGGATGCCTCAATACAACATTGCATAGGTTCTCAGAAAAGTTAGTTAGTTGTGCAGACATTCAATAACCAAAATTTTGCATGCAAATATAAACAACACATAGGTGTATTTTATATGACACTTTTGGATTTTTTCGATGAAGAGTTAAGGTTACCCACATGTCCTCCGCAGACGAGCACCACTCACTGTTGAACTCGGCCGGGAGTTCCCGCTTAATAGCAATTAATACTCCACCACCCCTGGTTTGATTCGTTTCACAATAATTCCGGTCACGTCTCCATACAATATAACGGTTATCGAACAGTTCACTATCCTCGAAACCCTCCACTAGCCAAGTCTCAGTTAAGCAAATGACGTCAAAACTATTGCTAAGTATATTTTTGTAAAACTCGTGTGTTTTCGTCCGCAGCCCCCGAACATTCTGATAATAAAATTTAAGCGGCATAACTTATTAAATCATAACGCACAATAACTATTTTAATATACGATTTGGACGGTAGTAATAAACCAAACATAAATGTATTAAAAGCCAGACGGGGAACTGCCAAGCAACCTATATCCCTGAGTACAAAGCAATAAGAAGTAAAGTTGCAATTACCATAAGCGACGGATTTATCGGCTCGACTCGATACAAGTACAAAAGGACTGCGAGTGCGCAAAAAATGGGCACAAAAAATACCAAAGTATCTAAAACTTTTTAAAGCATGGATAAAATGGTAATGGAAAACACGTACTTTATACATTATGCTCTTTACAATTAATGGACGAGTTTCGTTAAGTCGTCTTCTGTTTTGATGGTCAGAGTAGGAGAAGTAGAGTTTTTTCGTATCAGTATTTTGCACCCCTTCACCTACACATACACAAAACCCCGCTCTTTGGCCAATGATTTAACCCTATTTAATAACAACTTATTTTCTAGTGTAAGATGATCATTAACAAATATCCTTGAGTCACCCTGAAGTCCAATACTAGAGGCGTTTATAGCTTTGTGTTTTTTTGCAGCATCCACAAAGTTGTCCTTTAGGTAACGATTATGTACAGAAAATATTATGTTTTTAATTCGCGTGTCACCTCGCATTGGAACCCTCGCTATGTAGTTAATTTGTTCTTTAGGAATATTCAATTTGATTAGATCACCGATTTTAGACACAACATCAAACAAATTTTCTGATTTTAATTCAGGGACTCCCTTTATCTCAATATTGTTCATACGAGATCTTTGTTCATATTCCTGATGAAAATTCTTTAGGGTTCTGAATTCTTTCCGAAAAGAGAATATTTCTTCCTCTGATTTCTTAAGGTTTCCCGTCAGACGCTCAACTTCCAAAGTTCTGTTTGACAGCTCATCCACCGACTTTTGTGTGTACTCCACAGAGGATTTCAAATCATCTACATCTTTCCTGAGGGATAGCAATTCAGTTTTTAATGATTTTAAGTCAGCCAATTCTGACCAGTGAAGCAATTTGCGTAGACAATTGCTTGAGCTCAGACAGAATCATATCGACATCAGTGGTTGAAATGTTTTTTGACGATGTACAAGGACTCAATGGAGCCGAAGACTTACAACTACTGCACTTCCACTTCAATCTTCTGTCTCCCAGTTTACGCCATCCACTTTCAGTGATGCCGGCACAAGGAAAATCGAACCGGAGTTGACATATCGAACATTGAACTCCATCTCTAAATTCGACCTCACAACGACTACACGAGAACATCGCGATTTGAAAACGTAATTGCTAGTGCACAAAGTTTGAGAATCGTAGACGATTAGCGGGTAACGTGCTACGTAGGTACGTGCGTTCTGTTATAAGGATTCGGCCGGAGGCCTTTTTAAAAAAAGGTACAATTAAAATAAACAAAAATTAGGCTTTTGGAAATGTATGGGAGCGTGTGTCGCGCGTCACGGATGATTACGAACTGCCTGTCTACTCTAGAAAATGCTGTTAGGGCAAAGTAGGAAAAATAAGGGTAAGCGTTATCATATACAGGATAAGGGTATAACAGCCCCCAAGGTTAGGATTAAACTCATCCTAAAGGGTTGAGTTTAAGTAAGGGTTGTTCGGAGTCTAGGAGCTGGGGTAAGGATTTGAGAGGATCCGGTAGCAATCTCTGAGAGCTCTTCTCCATCAATATCTTCTGGATTATTTTTAGTTTTTAAAGACACGCCGCGACATAGGCTCAATTTCCTTTTTAATTTAAAACACAAAAATAGGACAATAAAGACAATAATCAGTATTAATATTATCGTTGTAGTAATACTATAATATTTTTCATGTGACATAAAATGTGGTTTTTGAATTATTGTGTCTAGGTTTTTAACAATATTATTTAAATCTATGTTTGCCTCCGATAGGAAAGGTTCAAGGTTATTATGAGATAGATTCAGAGTAGGTATGAATGGTTTCGTTTTTAAAAGTGTTTCAGAATTACAGCAAGAATCGTTAAGAATGTTAAAGTTAGTTTGAATTGGTTTTAAGTTAATTATTTTATGATATTTTGGCATTAACCTTGAATCCTTAAAGTAGGCTATACAATTTATAGGAAGACTAAGAATTCCGGTGCCCAAGAGCGCGATATCCGTAATATTCATTTCATGACAATCTATAGATATTTTAGATATATTAGTAATAATGAAAATCCATTTGTTATCATGTAAAGGTTGCCAGATTTCCAAATTTCCTTTAATGAATTTGATCTTACACAAGTTAGGCACGGAATGTAAAGCTTTAGAAAATATTTCTGACTCGCATATTGGGCTAGCGGAGCTCGAGTATACATCTGGAATATCACAAATATAATTCATATGATTTAATATTTTACAGTTACTTAAACTATTTATTTTAGTATAATAAGATCTATCTCTAGTTATAGCTATATATTTAGTAGATGGAATTATTGTCACATAGGTGTTATCTGCTACGGCGACAGGATATGGGATGTTTTGATACAGATTATAAGTTCTTGAATTCACCAAAGGGACATTCAAAACAAATATAATTTTGTTTTCACTATAATAGGTAGCGATTTCGGATACATTCAATAAAGTGTAAATATTATCTATAGACAAATGTACAGGAAATTGATGATATTCGGCTAAAAATCTATAATTATTAACAAGTTCATCAAACAATTGTTTAGGTGTTATTACAGAAGGATACAAAACATTAGATTTACTAAACATAATTCCATTAACGATATCTTCTAACTTAAAGGACAATGTTAACAAAGTGCTCTCCAAAATATTTAGAATTTCAGAAATTTTCGATTTCAAAAATAAATGATCAGTTAATAAAGTTAAATTTTGTTGAGCAAGGGTTAAACTTGGTGCAGCTTGACAGCCAGCCTCGCCCCGTGCTTGTAGCCGGCGACTTCAACGCCAAATCCTTGGCTTGGGGTTCGTCGGTGACCGACGCGCGGGGCGAGGCCCTGGAGGAATGGGCGATCTCCATCGGGTTGGTCGTCCTGAATCGGGGGTCGGAGAACACGTGCGTGCGGCACAACGGCGGTTCGGTGGTGGACGTGACGTTCGCCACCCCGGCCCTTGCCCGCCGTGTTCGGGACTGGAGGGTTTTGGTCGAGGAAGAGACGCTGTCCGATCATCTCTACATTCGGTACAGCGTCTCGACCTCCCAGGTCTCCACCCATCAGTCCGGAGGTGGTCCGACTGCTCGATTCACGGGCGGCCGACGTTGGGCCGCGAAGCGCCTCGATGTGGAGGCCGCGAAGGAAGCCGCCATTATTCAGGCGTGGCTCCCCGCACCGGATGGGCAGGTGCGGGTAGAGCAAGAGGCGGAATGGTTCGGGGTGGCGATGTCGCGAGTCTGCGACGCGGCCATGCCCCGGGTCACCCGCCTCCCAGCGAAACGCCAGGTGTACTGGTGGTCGGCCGAGCTCACTGAGCTGCGTGCGTCCTGCCAGGTCGCGCGCCGCCGACTCGCCAGGCACCGTCGTCGTCGGACACGTAGACCCGGCGACGACGAGCAAGGGCGGCACCTTCTCGACCTCCACAGAGAGGCGAAGAGAGCGCTGCGGGTGGCCATCGCGCAAGCGAAGGCCGCGGCGAACGTAGAGTTCCGGAGGTCTCTGGACAGAGATCCATGGGGGCGTCCGTACCGTGTGGCGTTGAGGAAACTCCGCCCATGGGCGCCCCCACTGACACAGAGTCTCCGGGCCGAACTTTTGGAGGACGTCGTCGCGGCCTTGTTTCCGGCCACCGAGGAGTTCACTCCTCCACCGATGGCGCCACGTCCACCGGCGTCATCGTCGTTGGTTTCGGCAAGGGATATCCCGGAGGTTTCGCCGCAAGAGCTAGAGGCGGCAGTGCTTCGGCTGCGGAGCAAGAACTCGGCCCCGGGGCTCGACGGGGTGCCCGGTCGTGTCTGGGTGCTGGCCGTCGAGTCGCTGGGTACGAGGCTCCGCGGCCTTTTCTCCGCGTGCCTTGAGCAGGGCATCTTCCCGTCGCTGTGGAAGACGGGCAAGCTTGTCCTGCTCCGCAAGGAGGGGCGACCTGCAGACTCGCCGTCGGCCTACCGGCCCATCGTGTTGCTCGACGAGGTGTGCAAGCTCTTTGAGCGCATAGTCCACGCGCGCCTCGTCGAGCATTTGGAGGACACGGGCCCGGACTTGGCGGACTGCCAGTTCGGGTTCCGGCGGGGCCGGTCGACAGTGCACGCGATTCTGCGGGTCAAGGCACAAGCGGAGCGTGCGGTGTCCCGGGGTAGGGTCGTGGTGGCGGTGTCTCTCGACATCGCCAACGCGTTCAACACCATGCCCTGGGCCTGCATCGAAGAAGCACTGCGGTACCACGAGGTGCCGCCCTATCTCCGGCGTCTGGTGCACGCGTACTTGTCTGACAGGTGCGTGGTGTATCCGGGCGCCAACGGGTGGCATCGCAGAGCGGTGTCGTGCGGTGTTCCGCAGGGGTCGGTTCTCGGCCCGCTCCTGTGGAACATCGGCTATGACTGGGTGCTCCGTGGTACCAACCTTCGGGGCGTCGCTGTCGTCTGCTACGCGGACGACACGTTGGTGACAGCGACGGCCAGGACATTCCAGAGGTCCGCCCTGCTCGCCTCGTTCGGTACCGGACTGGTGGTGGGCAGGATTCGGCGACTGGGCCTCACGGTGGCCCTCAACAAGACCGAGGCCGTGTGTTTCCACGGTCCTCGGTGTGGGCCTCCGCCTGGGGCCCACATCACGGTGGAGGGCGTGCGGATTCCCGTCGAGTCGAGGATGAAATACCTCGGTCTCGTCCTCGACAGTCGATGGGATTTCCGTGCGCACTTCGAGGAGTTGTCGCCGAAGCTGGTGAGGGCGGCGGGCGCACTGGGGCGCCTGCTGCCCAACACTGATGGTCCTGGCATCCCTTGCCGAAACTTGTATGCTGGAGTCGTGCGGTCCATGGCCCTCTACGGGTGTCCCGTTTGGGCCGAGTCCCTGGGCGATCGCTGCGTCCGCCTGCTGCATCGTCCGCAGCGCATGGTGGCGCAGCGGATTATCAGGGGCTACCGCACGGTCTCGCATGAGGCGGCCTGCGTATTGGCGAGAACTCTGCCCTGGGTGCTGGACGCAAAGACCCTCTCGTCGGCTTTCTTCTGGCGAGAGGAGGCGTCCGGGCGTGGGCAGAGGTTGGTCCCCCGTGAGGTCGAGGCCATGTTGGCCTCCCTCCGCAGGACCGCCGTGGAGGAGTGGCGTTCCAGGCTGGAGAGCCCGAGTGCTGGCGTGAGGACCGTCGCGGCAGTGCGACCTGTCCTCGACCAGTGGATGGACAGGCGCCACGGCGCGCCGACATACCGGCTGACGCAGGTGCTCACCGGGCACGGTTGCTTCGGTGCGTACCTGTGTCGCGTAGCCGGAGCGGAGGAGTCCGCCGTGTGCCACCATTGTGGCAACTGCCGTGAAGACACGGCCCAGCACACGCTGGAGGAGTGCCCAGCCTGGGACGAGGAGCGCAGCGCTCTCTACGCGGTCGTAGGAAGAGACCTCTCGCTGCCGGCCGTGGTCGCCGCCATGGTCGGCAGTAAGAGGTCGTGGCGAGCCATGCTCTCCTTCTGCGAATGTGTCATGTCGCAGAAGGAGAGCGCCGAGCGGGATCGGGAGCAGACCGATCCCGCTCGTCGCCACAGAAGACGAAGGAGGCGCCGGGATGTCACCTAACCCGGCGCCGGAGAGGCCACGCGGGGCCGCCGTCCCAACCTTGGCGGCCCCCGAGACGTGACGCTAAAAGCGTCTCATGCCGCGTCGCTAAGCGGCGGTGCACATAGAGGCGGTCCTGGCGCGTCTGTTAATCGGTATCCCAGGGCCGTCTCTGAAGTGCACTGATGGTGGCCGACGCGGGGTTTTTAGTCGGTATTTCGGCGCATAGGCTTATGGTAGGGACCCGACCCAGCGGCTGCCCGTCCACATCCACGGGCGGCACAACATCTTCGCTGGGCTCGGAAGGCGCCGGTGAGTCCGACACACCCTCGCCCCTTCGGGGGTGGGATGGTCCGTAAAGGGATTTTCCCCGCGAGAAAAAAAAAAAAAAAAAAAAAAAAAAAAAAAAAAAAAAAAGGGTTAAACTGTCAATAGCACTATTCAATTGTTGCTCATTTACACTAATTTTATTTAAAGTATTTTGTAATGAAGAGAGGGTTGAGGTTGTAACAAGAATATTTTGTTTTACCAATTTAGACAAGTTAATTTGATCATTTTCTAAAGTTTGAATAGCATTACCGTATCGGATTGTATCATCTTCATCCATAGTGCCAAATAAATGTTTGAAAACGGTACCGACTCCACTAAACCAAGCTGATCTTTTTGGTCTAGATTCAATTAAATGCGATATTGATTCAAATTCTTGGATCAAATCGTTATACCTTATTGGAAGTGGCTGATGCAAATAAAGACATTCAGTATCAGAGTACAGAGCGCTTTGTTTACACAAGAACTTAGAGGTACCTATCACACCGTTCAGATTTTTAATTTGCGGTTCTATATATGAAATATCTATTGGAATTAAGACGCTTAGGTGTCCATTGGTTATTTTAAGTGTCCCAGCAGGATCAAAATATATTCCAGAATTATTCATCGAAGTTTCGATAAACGCTTCCCGTGCGGAAGTCAGGGAACTGTAATGTGAAATATTCTATTAACTAAATAATTACTATCTATATTTAATTTGCTTAATTCTACTTTGCTAATTTAGGCTAAATCTTAGGGCTTATCAAGTGTCACGACGACGGGCTAGTTTCACTTCGTCATAATGATGGGTCACGTGACGCCTATTTATTAGCAAGGTTAGGCTATTTCTACCATTAATTTTTATAACCTTATAGGGCCCTTTCCATATTGGTGATAATGCCTTTCGCATACGGAGGTGACTCTTTAAATACACGTAGTCTCCAGCCTGGTAGCTTACTGGACGAGTATGACTATCATAATAGGCTTTGGATGATTCCTTAGATTTATTTATATAGTCAATGGCTCTATCGCGAGTATACTTAAATCGATGTTGGAGCATTCTAATGTAGTCCGGGTAAGTAGCATTCGAGGTTGATTCATAAATAGAGTTGGGTAGAGTGGGCTTATGGCCGAAAAGTAGCTCAAAGGGAGTGTAATTAGTTGTGGAGTGGACTGAGGTGTTATAGGCCAACATTGCCGTGTATAGATAGTTTGGCCAGTTATCTTGATTTTCAGAAACGTATGATTTTAGATATTCTTTTAACGTAGAGTGACTTCGTTCTAGAGCACCCTGCGTTTGTGGATGATAGGGAGAGGACCAAAGTTGTTAAATTTTCAAAAATTTACAGGTTTCTTTGAACATGTCTGATGTAAAATTTGTGCCCTGGTCTGTAAGGATTGTTTTAGGAATACCAAATAAGGAAATGAAATGGATTAAACAGTCACTGGTTTCTTCGGCGGTAGTACTGCGGATGGGATATGCTACAGAATATTTAGTCAAATCGTCTTGAAGAGTAAGGATATATTTGATTTTAGCGGTTCCTGATTCAGGAAGTGGACCAACAATGTCAAGGGACAATCTCTCGAATGGGGATGTGGAAGTACTAGTTATTTGCATTGGGGCTCTATTAATTTTTCTAAGGGCTTTGTTAGTTTGACAGGAAGTACAATTTTTTACAAAATTTTCCACTTCACTACGCATATTTTTCCAGTAATATTGTTCACGAATCCTACTGTACATTCTTGTTGAGCCTAAGTGCCCTGCAATTGGTATATCATGATTTTCACGGAGGATTTTTGGTATTTCAGAAGGGCTAGGATAATAGACACTATTTCGGTAAATGTGAACTTGAATTTTTGTAGAGTGAAATAAATATGTTATGATGTTATATATTTTCATATATGTATGTTTATCAAAAGGATTTTTAAAATCAGTGATGCTTATTCTATCTATGGTTTCATTTTCACTAATAAGATGATTTCGAATTGTTTTTATCGATTCGAAAATGTCATTGTAAGAGCAAGTATCGAAGTGATGAACCCTGGTGAATAAGAAATAGTATTAAATATCATCACTAGGAAGTAATTTATAGGAAAGTAGAGTCCTTTCTGAGTTTATAAACGATTCAGAGTTTGGAAGGTTACCCAAAATTTCTTGGACAAAGGGATTAGATTCGTCGAGGTCGAGCGACGTAGGTATTATTAGGATTTTACTTTGACTTTTCATAATACTGTCATTATGCTCTATAATTACTGTATCATATTTTGTGCTCGTAGAGATTTTCAGGAATTTTGTGTAAGTATCATCGGAATCAGGTAAGTTTTGGGAAGAAAGGTTTCTTTCAGGACTCGAGCCCGATTTCGAATCGGTGTTTACAGGTACATTTTGGATTAAGGAATCTCTTTCAGGATTAGAGAATTGTGCGGCTGATTCTGGATTGGTATTTTCAGGTAAGTGCTGGGTTAAAGGATTTGTTTCAGGATTAGAGAATTGTGCGGCTGATTCTGGATTGCTATTTTCAGGTAAGTGCTGGGTTAAAGGATTTGTTTCAGGATTAGAGAATTGTGCGGCTGATTCGGGATTGGTATTTTCAGGTAAGTGCTGGGTTAAAGGACTTGTTTCAGGATTAGAGAATTGGGCGGCTGAGTTTGGATCAAGTCCCCCGGGGAGCAGGAAGGAATCAGGTAGCTCATTCTGACTTGGAGGGTTCAATGGGATAAAGTCTGCAATTTCGTTATTAAATGGACTGAGGTCTAATTGACCTAGATCCATTAGTTCATTGTCTAATGGGTTTTCGGAATACGTAGGATTGATTGGATGAACTGGATATCGAGAAAGAGCGTCGGCAGCCGAATTCAGTTTGCCCTTCCGATATACAATTTCGTATTCAAATTCTTGCAGCTGAAGGCGCCACCGTTGTAACTTACTGCTTGGATCAGTATGATTAAAAAGCCATTTTAAAGGTCGGTGGTCTGTTATGATGACAAATTTGCGTCCAAACAAATAAGGTCTGAAGGTTTTACAACCCCAGACAATGGCTAGTAACTCTTTTTCAGTTGTACTATAATTTGTTTCACATTTGTTCAGGGTTCTGGATGCAAAAGCTATCGGGTGGTCCTTTCCTACAGGACCTTGGGAGAGTATGGAGGATATTGCATAGTTGGATGCGTCACAGGTAAGGTTAAAGGTTTTAGTAAAATCGGGATATATTAGGACTGGGGCGGTGACAAGCTTATTTTTAAGCTGTTCGAAAGCCAGCTGTTGCTCATTTGTCCACAGATATGTGGCATCCTTTTTTAATAGGGATGTTAGTGGTTTGGATAAGTTTGAAAATTCGGGGATGAATCGCCTGTAATACGAAATAAGGCCTAGAAAGGATTTAATGTCTTTAGGACATTTCGGGATTGGAAATTGTTGTACTGCAATTATTTTGCTTGGGTCTGGTTTCAGTCCATTTTCTGTGATAATATGCCCGAGATAGCCCACTTCCTTCCGTAGGAACTCGCATTTATCGGGTTGAAGTTTGAGTTTATATGAGCGAAGTTTCTGAAATATTATAGTTAGGTTTTCGATGTGCTTGGATAGGTCATGCGAATAAATGACGATGTCATCTAAGTAGACAAAGCATCTCTCCCCTTGTAGACCCGTGAGGACATTATTAATCAGGCGCTGGAATGTCGAGGGAGCATTTTTCAAGCCAAACGGCATCCTTGTAAACTCAAAATGTCCTTGAGGGACGCTAAAGGCGGTTTTACATGCATCTTTTGGATTCATTTTAATTTGATGAAATCCTGATGCAAGGTCGAGGGTTGAAAAGTATTTGGAATTACCTAATTGGTCAAGAATCTCAACAATGTTAGGAATGGGATAAGTTTCACCGATAGTAATGTCGTTTAATTTCCTGTAATCGATTACGATACGCCACTTCTTGTGGCCAGAGGCATCTATTTTTTTTGGAACAATCCATATTGGAGAAGACCATGGAGATACTGAGGGTTGGATAATTTTTTGATCAAGCATTCTTTTTATCTGGGTATTGACTTCTTGTTTATGTATTTCAGGAAATCGATATGATTTTACGTTTATTGGTTGATCAGTGGAAGTCCGGATTTCGTGTTGGATAGCATCTGTTGACGTAAGTATGTCATCTGGTAGATGGAATATATCTGAATATCTCGAACAGACTTCAAAAAGGGCTTCGCATTCCTCGGAATTCAAGTGAGATACGCGTAGGAGTTTAAGGACTTCATTAGTTCTAGTTAGACAAGATTGATTCGCTTTATAGGATTGGTAGGATTCATAGTCAATTGGGTGTAAGGTAAGTTGTAGGTCTGACTTCAATGTAACCGGTTTTTCGGAAGTATTTAGAATTGTAAGATTTACTCGGTTATTATTTTTTACCTTTACTAGACAATTAGCAACGAAAAGTGTTTCAGTTATTTGTTGGTCGAGTATAAGACCTTCTTTTAATTCGGGATTAGAAACGGAACATTCTACGGTAATCTCTGATCGGGAAGGAATATGGTAAGTTGGGTCAGTGAAATTAAGTTTAATTTTATTTTTTCCTAGGTTGAGGATTTTCCTGTTATAGTCAACAGAGCATTGGAAAAAGGTAAGTAAATCGTTTCCAATTATGCCATCATATAACAAGTCTATTTGTTCTACTAGATGGAATTTAAAGGGTATCGACTCCCTGCCAAATAAAAGATGCATATCAAAATTACCAAGGGTAGGTACAGCGTCTTCTCGACTGTCTATACCTTTCAGGTTAATTATATTTTTTTTTAGTTTCAGGTTGGCAAATGATTCAACAGCTGATTTTCGCAGAAGACATACAGCGGATCCGGTATCAACGAGTAAGGTAAGTGGTTTATTGGATACGGAAGATTGGACGAGGATATGAGGTAAGGATATTTTGTTAGGATTGCATGATATTTCATATATTTGAGTTTCAATTATATCATCATTTTTATTTTCAGGGTCATGGAAGGAATTTTTGATATTAGGAACTTGATTGGATTTTGAAGAAATTTGGACGCTTACTTGGGGCTGGTTACCCGTGTGGTCCTTGGATATAGAGGAGGTTTGGAAAGGATTTTTGGCCTTTGGAATTTGATTGGATTTGGAATGATAATGGACACTTGCTTGGGGCTGATTACCCGTGTGGTCCTTGGATATAGAAGAATTTTGGAAAGGACTTTTGGCCTTTGGAATTTGATTGGATTTGGAATGATAATGGACACTTGCTTGGGGCTGATTACCCGTGTGGTCCTTGGATATAGAAGAATTTTGGAAAGGACTTTTGGCCTTTGGAATTTGATTGGATTTAGAATGATAATGGACACTTGCTTGGGGCTGATTACCCGTGTGGTCCTTGGATATAGAAGAAGTTTGGAAAGGATTTTTGACCTTTGGAATTTGATTGGATTTTGAATGATTAAGAACTCTTGTTTGGGGCTGATTACCCGTGTGGTCCTTGGATGTAGTAAAAGTGCCATTATGATGTGCAAGTTGTGTAAAGGATTGTGTCTGGGGTCTCACGAGGCACTTCCGTGAGCCCGTTATTCGTTTAAATGGGTGCTTGTCGAAGGTTGGTCTTCGGGAATAGCGTCATTAACGGCCTCATCATCGTTAGCTACATAGGTGACACGGGCAGGTTTAAAAAAGGATTGGGATGTTTGAGGATTTTTGTATCTATTATTGTTGTACTCTCTTTTCCTACAAACTTCTATAGTATGCCCTTCGTTCTTGCAGTAACGACAGACTGGGGTATATTTATTTTGATCCCCTTGCTTGAAGGCTGGTTTAGGGCGCATGTTATTATGAACAGGGAACTTGAATGGATATTGAGGTTTTGCTAAATGGCGTTGCGATGTTTGGCCATGGTGATTACGTTTGTTGACCAAGGTAAGGATTTTCTCTTCGGACACCGCTATGTTAATAGCTTCATTAAGGTTGGATGGGTTTTTACCCCGGACTAGATTGGAAATCTCAGGTTTTAGGTTGAGTAAAAATGTATGCAGTGCAAGGTCTTCCATAGCCGCTATACGGCCGGTTAACTCGGATTTATTTTTGTTAGAGAGAGTCACCTCCGTTAAAAGTTTCGATAAGCAGGTTTCTACCCGCAAAGCAAATTGACTTACGGATTCCTGGTTTATTTGTATACATTCCTTCAAGTCTGTCAATAGGTGGGTGTAGTGTTTCTTTTCACCGAATTGAGTTTGTAGAAAACTGCGAAGTTGTTCCCAATTATCAAACTCCTTAATAGAGCAAGCCGTGTCAGCTTTGTCTTCCAATTGCGAAAGGATATATTTAAATAAAATGTTTCTTTGGGCCTCTGTGGCCAGGTCCATGGCATTTTCGCAATTGGATATAAAAGAGTTTAATAATTCGCGTGTCCCATTAAATGGTTTTACGAATTTGAAAAGTGTTCCGATGTCGATTGTGTCTGACCTTTCAGATTTGACCGACATTGTGAATTATAATAGCCAAAAATTTTACTCACGGAAAATGATTATAAATATTCAAAATAATAGGCACTTAATAACTTATGACTTGTATAAATTCTGATACGGTGTAACAGGCTGCCCAAGTTATTGTTTACAATTTGTCTGGCGGAACGACCGCCTGACGCGACCAATTCTAAGAATTGGTCTGTGAGAACACTGATAAGCGAGAAATAAGATATAACACACAGGTGTTTGTGTCTATAAAATTTAGTTATTTGTAAATGAACTATATTTTGTTTTTATTTCACTTTCACTATCACTTGTTGCGAAGTATGTAGACAGGGACTTACAGCATCAGCAGAGAGCAGGAAACCACCAGGAACATGATGAGTTTTTATGCAGGAACAGCAGGATGTACAGCAATTGCCGGTCACCTCGGAAGCAGTTTATAAAACCAACCCTTCTTTTGGGGTGTTGAATGTAGGATGTTAATATATTTTCTCGCACGGTCAGGATAATAGGACCTTGATTCTTCGCGAAATTTGCACTGATATGAGATATAGGATATTGATGAGTTCGTAATAATAATTTTTTGGCTTTCACTTCTTAAAGTTCAGTTTTAGAAATTAGGCGCTCACTGACACACACACACTTTGGTCACTTTTTACAAGCCTAGACGGAGACGTACCAGGGATACCTTCACCATCGGTATCCCACCGCTGCCACCAAATTGTTATAAGGATTCGGCCGGAGGCCTTTTTAAAAAAAGGTACAATTAAAATAAACAAAAATTAGGCTTTTGGAAATGTATGGGAGCGTGTGTCGCGCGTCACGGATGATTACGAACTGCCTGTCTACTCTAGAAAATGCTGTTAGGGCAAAGTAGGAAAAATAAGGGTAAGCGTTATCATATACAGGATAAGGGTATAACAGTTCGATCAGCTGTTTACCGACTGACTGTTAGTTCCATCTATTTATGGGCGATCTCCATC
Source organism: Deilephila elpenor (assembly GCA_949752805.1). Lineage (NCBI taxonomy): Eukaryota > Metazoa > Arthropoda > Insecta > Lepidoptera > Sphingidae > Deilephila > Deilephila elpenor. The sequence continues at coordinate 751,243 of OX457095.1, forward strand.
GCCTCAGGGGGGGACGGTTGCGGCCGCGTCGCAACCTCGGCTCCCACACCGCGTTGAGAACGGTGCGGGACCGAGGAGGCAACGCAAGCTTTGTCGCCCACCCGATGGTCCGCGGGTTTTCCGGCATCTGCGCAAATTGCGCAGTGCGGGTCCGCGGAGCACTCTCGGGCTTTATGGCCCGGTTTACCGCAGCGGTAGCAGAGCCCGCTGCGGTCGCACTCGCCGGTGCATTGCACTCTAACGTGCCCCTTGTAGAGGCAGCGGAAGCAGCGCATTGGCCGAGGCGTACTCCCGCTGCCACCCATCCGACGAGGACGCGTTAACGACTTTCTCCGCTGTCTTTGCTGGGCAGCGGAGCCACACCGCGCCCAAGCCCGAGCGCTCGTCGCGAATCTCCCCGACCTTGACGTCGTCTGGGGAGCACTCGCCGAGACGGGCGATGGCCGTTGCGACTGCCTCGGAGGTTGCTGACGCGTCCAATCCAGAGACGCGCAGCTCCGCAGTCTTTACGGGCCGGGAGACGCGTACGTCCTCCTCCGACCCGCGAAGGACCTCCCTCATTTTACTGATGAGGGAGTCGGCCTTCGCCTCCGACTCGGGCCCGGGCACCTCGAAGAGGAAAGCCCCGGTGGCTATGCGCCTAGACTTCAGCCCGGCTGTTATGCCGAGGCTGGCTAGGTCCACCTTTTTTTGGACCTCACGCAGAACTTGTGCGTAGGTAACTCCCCGCTTTAACGCCTCCGGCATCATCGTGAGAGTCACGGCGGCTTTACGGGGGAGGCGGAGCTGGGGAGCAGCCCCACGTGGGGTTTGGGCCGACTGTTGAGCCGCCCGGGACTTCTTCTTGCCCCTCTTTGCCACCACAGTCCACGGAGTCTCCGTCGATGTGGTGTGTTGAAGGGGCGGGTGTGGCGTCTGCGGCCCGGGCGGGGCGCGCTTCCGGTTGCCTCGCTTGCGCCCGCGGGACTCCCGAGAGGCGACCGGCGGCGGAGCCGTCGAAGCCGCGGTCGGCCGGGTGGTTGGTGCGGGGCGACGAGCTGCCGCAGGGGCATCTGGTGCGGGGCGGCCAGCAGCTGCAGGGGCAACTTTCGCCTTCCCTGCTTCTAGGGCCGGCCATGACGTGGCCGGGATCCCTGCGACGGCTGGCTGCAGCCTCAGGGCTGCCTTGGCCCTAGCCCGGTCGGCTGCCAGCGGAGGGCGGATAATCGGCTCCGGAGGCAGCCGCATGGCGATCGCCTCGAGTTTGGCGTCGACCTTCGCCATGTGCACCTCGAGCAACGCCTTCACGGCCTCCGCCTCCAATCCGCCGGATGCCGATTCAGTCGCTGGTTGCTGCTGCGTCCGGACTGTGGCCATCAGGTCCTGGATCATTTTCCCCTGTGTTGTGAGGGCCGCCTCCAGCGCCGTAACCTTTTTGCGGAGTTCGGCTTTCTCCGCCTCGACCCTGAAGAGCTCCGCTGATGGCGGCTCCTGGGCTATTTCCAGCAGCTCCGACACGCTGTCTTTGATCTCCTTTACGTACGTGCCCTTAAGATTTTTGGCCGTACGTGCAACATGTCGGAGCCGCTCTGCCATCTTTATCAAGGCCTCATTATGGGTGGCTGGAGGAGGATCCTTTGGTGCCGACTTGGTCAAAGGATTCGCCTCCTTGGCCCTCCGAAGCTTAGCCTCTTCCGCCTCCAGCATTTCGGCCTCGGCGATGCTTTCCGCATCCAAGGCAGCCTCGAGCTCGCTTTGCGCCTTGGCAACAGCGTCATCCGTCATCGTACTAGGAGCCGCAGGGCGCCGCTTCAGTTTTTTGGTGGCAGTGCGGGAGTCTGTCTCTACCGCACTACCTCCATCGCTGGCTCTGGGCCGCTTCTCGGCTGGACGAGAGCCCCGCCGTTTAACTCGGCTTCTTTTTGGCAGCGAAGAGTCGCTGCACGCCCCGGACTCCGAGTCGAAGTCGCGGGGTGGCGCGGTCCTCTCCGCAGGAGGCCCCATCATGGATGGTCCCCGACTGGACGCTTGCGAAGTGTCCGAGTCGAGCAACCTTTCCACAACAACTTTACAATTTGTTTTTTTATGATTTTTATGCATGATGTTCCCACGAGTATGGGGGAAAAGAAGGTCCGCCCAGGCAGTGCCCCCTGTACCTGAGTAAGCCTAGCTTAACCCGCCAGAGGGTCGGCCGGTACTCTGGCGGGGGTCGCACTAGAGACTGAACTGCCCATCAGCCATGCATCCCCTCGCGGTGCGCCGCCGCTTGGGATTCGGGGTACTTTTTATAGAGGCATCCTCCCTCGCGGTCCGGGCGGTTAAGCCAAGACCCTCGGTCCGGCAGGAGTGCGAGACATGACCACAAACCTCACAACCGGATTACGATATACGACGGCGACCGTGGGAGGGACACTCCCACAGCCCGCCCGGCGGCGGGGTAAGCGCACACCGGGCCCGCCGAGACCTCCGGGACAGAACCGGAGGGCGACCCAAATGAAGGGTCTCGCCTGCAACGACAGATGGAGGCGGCCGCGACAAAAGACAGCGACCGCCAAACCCCCTGCCCTCCCCGTCGGACATTCGCCGTCGGCCATAGCAGTTGCAGAACTGCAACTACGATGACCCACGTTGCCCAGGGTGCACCACGTGGAGGTTCCCGACATAGCACCCCATGGTAACTTTAAGTCTAAACTGTACTCATTTAAGCTCGTTGATTCGCCTGCGTGCTCATGTTCAACACCTTATTGCGAATATGAGCAGTCCGCGCATCATGTACTTTGGGAGTGTAGTCTTTGGCAGAATGAGCGTAAAACCATGCTAGATAGTATGCAAATAACACCTGGTGTTGTATACTACATGGACCTTGTGGAGACTAGGAAGAATTTCCGTGCTTTCCGGCGATTTTGCCATACCTATTATTGGAATCAAGTATAACAGCTTACATATTAGGTCCCATTTAAATGTAATAATCACTATTCCGTGGTGCTTTACAGCTGGCTTCTCTGGCTGTAAATGTCTTTATGCGAGGTTGTTTGCCTCTTTAGATCATTGTTTTGTCACCCGCTTTATTAGGGAGGGAAGTGGACAATAAATTATTTCCAACTCCTATTAATTTAACTTTTTGATTGATTTCGTTTCGGGTTAAAGACAAGTTAGACATTCCCGGATACGCGCTGAGCTTCAATGCTCAGTGTCATTAAAATGCGTGCCACTGTTGATCCTGGCTTACAGGAGTTGCAGTGGCGGGTGTGAGGGCGGGACAGTCTCCAGACCGCAACTATTCCGGGTGACATTCTACAACGTCACAGTACCCCGCCGAAAAGACCAGGATTTTACTTATAACTGAATATAAGTAAAATCCGTCTGCCTACTTAGCATTCTTGTTTTATTCACTTTCATTATATCTTCTTACATACATCTTTCTTACAAAATGTCTTGCATCAAAATATCTTATGACCAAGACCCTATAGAACAGAGAATACTTTGCAGTACTAAAGGACTCTCTAAAACAACAAGAAGAATAATGGTAAAATAGGAGATGTTAGTAAATGGCAGGATATGTTTAGTGTCGCTGTTAATGTCATGTAGTTAAAATATATAAAATGTTAAATGTGTTAATAGATATTAATATTTGTAGTTAGTAAGTTTTAAATCTTTGATGTGCCAGGTACCTAGTGGATTACCGTTCATATCTTCCAAATCTTAATACTAAAGGTGATTTTTTAGAAATAATTTTACACTTTTTTAACTTGGGAGCAAGTTTTCTATTGAAATGTTTATCTTTGTCGCTTTGATAAAAAGTTTTTCTCCAAACTACATCGCCTACATTAAATTCAGCAGGTTTCTTCCTAAGGTTATAGTTAGCACTATTCCTCTGATGTACCTGCAGAAGCAACGACTGTACTTTGTTAAAAATATTAGATAGTATGCCTAAGTTTTCAGCATAATGATCTCGAGGTATGAAAATAATATCCTGATCCACATTAGTGTCTACATAGTGTGAGCCACAAGTAACTAATTCACGACCATATACTAAAAATGAGAAAGTGTAGCCAGTCACCTCATTAACAGAGTTGTTAATTGCAAACTGTATTTTGGGAATCAAGAGATCCCATACGCGTTGATCATTTTCAATGAATGTAGAAATAGCTGTCATGATAGTCTTGTTGTAGCGTTCGACAGTATTTACATGAGGAGTATATTTAGATGTAAAATGAATTTTTGGAATTTTTTATTTATAATTCTTTATTGTACACAAAACATAAGAATAACATATAAATGGAACTTAAATCTAAATATGAGTACAAACGGCGGTCTTATCGCTCACGGCGATCTCTTCCAGACAACCTTTGGATGGACTGAAATGAACAGGAGAAGAAAACCGAAGGTAGTATAATAAAAAGGAATGAACGAGTACCATGTACAACAAATAAATAAATATAAGTAAATGCTATATACATATATAACCATATTACATATATTATTATTATTATTATTATTTATTTATAATGCATAAAACATGGGTATAAAGATGTTATAATATCCGTGTCGTAACATACATGTTCTGCTAGAAGGTATAGCATGCAATATTATAATATGTCTTAATCTAAATAATTATAATTATATGTATCTATTTATTTAAATATTCTTGCAAGCTGTAATAATTGCAATTTGCAAGCCATTCATACAATTTTGCCTTAAACAGCCGGAATGTCAAATTTCTTAAGTGGCTGGGTATCTTATTGTAAATACGCACACACATAGCTAGGCAACTTTTATTATATTTAGTTAACCTTGGCACTTCATCAAGTACTCATGACGTCATCGGGTACCCATCGCGACACATCAACGTCAGTTTGCTCCGTAAACATAATTCATTATTAAATCATTCAAGGAGTTTAAAGACTGTGAATAAGTGTGCATAAGTGTAGTACGGGCTGGACTATCGTATAGTGTTAGTGTTACTGATATATAAACACATAAAAACTGAATTAATTGTGATTTATTGATTGTGTATGACAGGCCTACCGCCGTTTACCTACAGTGTCAATAAACAGTTGTGACGGTAGGACACAGCAAGCGATCGCCGAAGGACCTTTACTACTGTGCTAACGCATTTATTACTGTGCTAAACTACTGAGCGCCTTTATTGCTGTGCTCCATTATTGAGCGCATTTATTACTGTACTCCATCAAAAACAAGTAATAATAGCAACAAAAAAAAATGATTGAATGGGGCTGTTGTTCCATTGGTCTTGATGACAACGATTACATACAGTGCTTTAAATGTAATAAAGCGTTTCATCTGGAATGTTTGACCGTTGAAAGTGGCAATTTAGAACTGTTAAGACAGAAAACCGATTGGGTCGGTCCTTGCTGCGTAAATGCATTACGAATACCTGGTAACAACGATAACACTCCTGTCAGATTTAATTCTAATGTAACTTTAAGGGCTACCAAAAGACAAGCGCTGTCATCCCCTCCAGGGATGGCAAATCCAGTAACATGCGCCGATGTACGCAATATTATTGAAGAGGTTATTCAAAAACACATGTCGGACTTGATGATCCAGATTAATGCTAATGTGCGCTCCATCATCGATTCGGAATTAAAAAGTATCCATAATGAGATCAATGATATAAAGCATGCCATGGATTTTATAAATGAAACATTTGAAAATGCCAAAAAAGAAAATACCTTAATCAAGGAACAACATAATACCCAACTAGAAAAGGATAACATCTTGCAGGCTAATGTAAAGGATTTAGAAATCCGCATCAACAACCTGGAACAAAACGCTCGCAGCAGGAACGTGGAGATACAGTGCCTCCCAGAAAGAAAAAGTGAAAATCTCTTCAAGGTATTCGGTGACATCTGCGAGGTGCTCAAGGTGGACATAAAAGGAGAACAATTAAACAAAATCACTAGAATCGCTAAAATTAACCCCAAGACAGATCGCCCTCGTTCAATAGTTGCGGAATTCAATACCCCTAAACTTAGAGATACGTTTTTGGCAGCGACAATTAAATTTAATAAGTCGAATCCATCTAATAAACTGAACGCTTCACATCTTGGTTTCAGCGGAACCAAGAAACCTATATTCATAACAGAACATTTGTCTGCTGCTAACAAAGCATTACATTCGGCGGCAAGACGCATTGCTAAAGAAAAAGGCTTCAAGTTCGTTTGGGTGCGTGGAGGACGAATTTTTATGAGAAAGAATGAGAATTCAGGTTTTATACTTATTCAAAATACTGATGCTCTGTCAAAATTGGAGTGATTTATGTCAATAATATTTTATTTGTATTTTTATTTTCAAGTAAGTACATTATCATGGCATCAAAAAAGCAAACATTTTTGGATAAATACTATCAAAATATTCGTGGCCTTAGAACAAAAACCCATGCTTTTTATCGCAATTTAGCTTCAAACAACCATGACATCGTGGTGTTAACTGAAACCTGGCTAAACAATACTGTTTTGAGTTCAGAACTATTTGATGACCGCTATGCTGTATTTAGAAGGGACAGAGAGTCTACAGGCTTTCATTGTAAGAAGGACGGAGGTGGAGTTTTAATAGCCATTGATAAAAAAATACAGGTCAAATGTGTTAGTGACTGGAATAGCTCATGTGAGGACTTATGGGTTCTTATTGACTTACCCCACGACCAATCAATTAAACAAATTGCAATTTGTGTAGTTTACTTACCTCCACCAGTGCAACTTAATACAATAGATCATTTTATTAATAATTGTCACCGTGTTTTAGAGAATTTCGATGGTAAACTATGTATAATTGGTGACTTTAATATGAGCTGCATAGATTGGGTCCAAGTCACGCAAGATTCAAGTTCACATGTCTCAGGTACTAGTCAATTATTGATAGACTTTACCTTTGTTTATAATCTGATGCAACTAAATTGTATTGGAAACTCTAGAAACAAAATATTAGACCTCGTCCTCACTGATTTTAACAACTGTAATGTATCTCCAGCTGTTGATGTACTATCTGTTGTCGATCCGTTGCATCCACCATTGTGTATTTCTTTCACAGTAGACAACGTTACAAAATTAATTCCTAATAAATATACTGTAATATACGATTTTAATAGAGCAAATTACGATGCAATTAATGAATTCTTAAGTAGTCTAAACTGGGATTTAATTTTTTCCTCATGCATAGATGTGGATAGTATGGTTAAGAAATTTTATGATACTATAAATGAAATTATTCGTAAATATGTCCCGGCTGTTAAAAATACCAGGTTAAGGCACTACCCTCCATGGTTTGATAAGTTACTGGTCGCCAGACTTCGAGAAAAAAATAATTTAAGGATGAAATATAAGAAATACGGCAATCCGATGGATAAAATTGAACTACAGATTCTAAGTAAAAGATGCAAAAATATGATTAAAATATGTTATAACAAGTTTGTTGAGGATATAGAAAATAAGATTCGTAAAAATTCAAAGTACTTTTGGTCATTCATTAAAGTAAAGCGTGGAGGCACTAGTTCTTACCCTACACTTATGACAGATGGTACAGCCAACGCAAATAATGGGCCCGCTATTTGTAATCTTTTTGGGAATTACTTTGCAAAAGTTTACAGTAATGATACGGAAAGGCTCACTAGAATTAATCTTAAATGGAACATCTAATTTTGTAACCTTCAACGTGACTCAAGATAGTATTCTTAAGAAACTCAAACTTCTCAATACCTCTAAAGGTACAGGTGCAGATGGACTAGCACCAATATTTCTCAAAAAGTGTGCAGAAAGCTTAGTATACCCCGTGCATAGAATCATTAATGAATCATTTTGTACCGGGGTTTTTCCTAACGCTTGGAAGCTTGCAAAGGTTATACCTATTCACAAATCTGGAGCAGATAGTCTGGTTTCCAATTATAGACCGATTTCGATACTTTCTAGCTTGGCAAAACTTATAGAATCCATAATTTGTCCACACATTCAGTTCTATTTTAAACAATTTTTAACCGATCATCAACATGGATTTGTAAAAAACAGATCAACGCTAACAAATCTGTCTTCTTTTGCAGAAAGTCTTTTTGGTGCAGTCGACAACAATCACCAAACTGATGTTATTTATACTGATTTCAGTAAGGCGTTCGATAGGGTCTCACATTCAATATTACTAGATAAGCTTGCAACATACGGTTTCTCTGGAAAAATGCTTGATTGGTTAAGGTCGTATTTAAGTAACAGATCTTATTATGTAGTTTTGGATGGTTATAGTTCGGATGTTTTTAATACAACATCTGGAGTGCCCCAAGGATCGCACTTAGGACCTATATTATTTAACATTTTTGTCAATGACGTGTCTAGTTGCTTTTGGAATAGTACGCCTTATCTTTATGCAGATGATTTAAAATTCTCTCGAATAATATCTAATAGCTGTGACGTCAAATTGCTACAAGATGATTTAGCTAGGCTAACTGATTGGTGCACGGTCAACAAGATGGAACTGAATGTTAAAAAATGTTGCCATATTAAGTTTCACAGAAAACATAACATTATTCATTCATCATATAGTATAAATAATACTGTTTTAAAGGAGGTTGACAAAATTATGGATCTGGGAGTAATGCTAGACAATAAACTAACTTTTGTACCGCATTATGATCACATTGTTAAAAAGGCGTCGAAGATGCTTGGTTTTGTAATAAGGAATGGAAAGATCTTTCGCCGATACCAAACAAAACAATTATTGTATAACTCATTAGTAAGGAGCATTCTAGAATATTGTAGTGTGGTCTGGAGGCCGCATTATGCTGTACATTCATTGCGATTAGAACGGTTGCAGAAAAGATTTCTTTGGCATTTAGCATTTTCTGAAAGAGTAGCCAGAAGCAAAATCTGTTATAATAATAGGCTCAAACATTTTAAAATGTTTTCATTGGATAATCGTAGAGAATTGTTGGATTTAATTTACCTCTATAAAATTCTAAGACATCATACAGACTGTCCTCAACTTCTTAGTTGTATCCGTTTCAGAATGCCTAAGAGATATCCTCGTAACCCTATACATCCCGTCGTTCCTCCATTTCGAAGGACAGTGCTTGGTTCCAACTCTCCAGTAGCTAGATTGAGTAGATTATATAATAAATACAGTAATCGCATCGATATACACTCTATGTCATTACACAGTTTTAGAAAACATATGTTGGATGCAATATCAGGTTACATACAGTAGTTCTATTTAGTTTTTAAGTATAAGTATAATTGTTGTTTTTTTTTATGCTTAGTTTTAAGTTGATGGTTGTGTTTTTTTTTAATGTATTTGTTATGTTTACCTGTCAGTAATTGTGCAATTAGTTAAGATTATTTTGTTTTATATTTTTAGTACAAGCATCATTGTAACAATTGTAGGTAGACTTTTAAAAAAAAAAAAAAAAAAAAAAAGTACTAATCTATTCGGATTTCTTGTATTTCGAGGGAAGATATTAGCCGCTGTTTTAAAAAGATACTCATTTTTATAGACGAAAACACAGACTTCGTAAATATAGAGGGATGGTAGTGGTAGAAGTCCGAGCTCCTTGAACAAGGGTTTACACGAGTCCCCAGGTAGAACTCCGCACATTGACCGTATGCATTTTTTTTGTGCAATGAAGGCTCTATTCATGTCTGTGCTGTTGCCCCACATTATGAGACCATAGCGTAGTATTGATTCGACATAAGCGTGATAAGATATTTTTGCCGTTTTTATGTTCGTTACCTTCTTCATTTGCTTTAATGCATATACGAATTTATTTATATTTTGTGAGACATTGTTTACGTGTGTTTTCCAGTTTATATTTTCATCTAATGTAATTCCTAAAAATTTTGTTTCTGTTACCTGTTTAATTTTATTTATTTTTAATTTTATGTTCGTTTTAATATTTGATCTATTAAAATGAATATAAACAGATTTGTCCATATTCATTTTTAATTTATTATTTTCTAACGAATTTAGTAGTTTATTTATTGTATTATTAATGTCAATTTCATGATCTTCAATTGTATAAAGTTTTTTATTAGTTGTAATTATAATAGATATGTCATCGGCAAATAATATGCATTTATGGTTTGTTATATTTATGATGTCATTAATGTAAAGAAGAAATAATAATGGGCCTAGCACACTTCCCTGGGGTACACCACTCGTATTATGTCTGTAGCCCGAGGAATAGTGTGACATGTCTCTATTTTCATTTAGTTTGTTTATTGTAACACATGGACTATATGGCCTAACCACTCTCAATCGATTCTCTCGATTGTAGAGTAGGCCCGTGCCCTGCAGTGGGACGTTTATGGGCTGATATAGATATAGATATAGATTGTAACACATTGTTGTCTGTTATTTAAGTACGACGCTATCCATTGTTTTACGGGTCCCCTTATTCCGATTGCTTCTAACTTTGCCAGTAGGATATCATGCGATACTAGATCAAAGGCTTTTGATAGATCAAGGAAGAGACTTGTAGTCAGTTGATTGTTGTTAAGATTTGAAAGTATAATTTTTATTAGGGAGAATATAGCTAGACTTGTCGATTTATTTTTTTGAAATCCAAATTGTTCTTTTTTTATAATCTCGAATTTGTTACAGAAGTTAATCAATCTCATATACATACATTTTTCATATACTTTGGACACAATAGGTATTAACGTTATAGGTCGGTAATTACTAATATTACATCTATCTCCTTTTTTAAATAATGGTTTTACTATAGACCGTTTTAACGCATCAGGAAATGTTCCTTGTAAAAATGAGAAGTTAATTAAGTAAGTTAAAATGCCACTTAGTTCATTACAACAGGATTTGATGACTTTTGTGTTGATTTCATCATATCCCTCTGCTCTAGTGTTGCGTAATGACTTAATTACTTTCTGCATCTCACTTTCATGCATGGGTTTAAGAAACATTGAATTTACTGACATATTTGTTAAGGTATTTTGATAATTAGTGTTTTGATAAGCTGTGTCTTTTAAATTTGTATAGTGTTTATTAAATAAGGAGGCTATTTCTATAGGATTTATGATTTTATTGTCATTTATTTTTATTACTTCTATATTATTTTTAGAGTTCATTTTACTTATTTCATTTTTTATGACCGTCCAAGTTGCCTTGCATTTGTTAGAATTTATATTGATATATTTAATATTTGCATTTTTTTTTTGAGTTATAAATGCATTTTTTAAGAAGTTTAGAATACGTAATATACTAAACAAAATACAATATTATACACTACAAATACAATATAAATTATACAAATATATAAATAACCAAATATGTAAAGGGGAAAAAAAGCAGAAATAAAATGAGTACAAAATAATAATACAGAAAAAAAAAAAAAAAATATTCTATAATATACCATTAAGTTACTGTTGTGATAAATAATGCGTTCTGACTAGTCTCTTAAAAATAGGCAGTGATTTTGCAAGTCTTATAGACATAGGCAGTTCATTCCATAGGCGAGCAGCATAGACAGTAAAAGATTTATCTAGGAATGTTGTGCTATGCTTCGGAACCTCCAAAATCAAACTCTCTGAAGACCTAAGAGATCGTGCATGGGTATCACGCAAGAAATGGAAACGGTGCTTAAGATAAGGTGGAGTCGTGGGATGAAATAATATACAATAGAGGAGTGAAAGGATACGAGTATTCCGACGAAGACGTATTGATAGCCACTTGAGTTTAGTTCGATATTCAGAGACGTGGTCATATTTTCTAAGTCCAAATATGAACCGAATGCAGAAATTTTGAAGTCGCTCAAGCTTTTCAAATTGGGCTTCGGTGAGATCAAGGTAGCTAACATCAGCATATCAAGAATAGGAAAAAGAAGAGACTGGACGAGTGCAATTTTCGTAGGAATAGGTAGAAAATTTCGCAATCTTCGCAAGGACCCCGCTGCAGCAAACAATTTACGACTAAGTTGTTGCAATTGGGGACCCCAGGATAAGTTACTATCAATGAATACCCCCAAGTTTTTTACGTTATCACAAAAGGGGATAACACAGCCATTAAATGTGATCTGAGATATTTGATTCACATTCAACTGAGAAACCATCCTGGAGCTGCCAACAACAATGACCTGAGTTTTAGCTGGGTTTACTGTGAGCCCGTGCGTCCTACTCCACTCATTTATTCGTGAAAGGTCTTTATTAATTGATACAATAGCCTCCGTCACCCTGTCCACCGGAGCGTGATAATAAATTTGTAAATCGTCTGCATACAAGTGATAGGAAGAAATAAGTTGATGGGAGATAGAGTTAATGAACAATGCGAAGAGTAAAGGAGATAAAACGCCGCCCTGAGGAACGCCAGCAAAAGTATCACACCAAGCAGAAACTGCACCTTCAATGCGTATACGCTGCCGGCGACCGGTCAGGTAACTATGAAACCAGTCAATTCCCGTTGGAGATATGTTAATAGAGCGAAGTGTGCTTAACAGGACATCATAATCTACAGTGTTGAACGCATTGCTAAAGTCTAGCAAGGCTAGTACCGTTAGCTTCCCGCTCTCCATGGCAGATCTAATGTCGTCTGTTATATGAACCAATGCAGTGGTAGTACTGTGACCAGGACGAAATCCGGATTGAAAGGGATTAAGGAGATTGTTATTCGTAAGAAAGGTGCAAAGCTGATGATGGATAAGGATTTCAAGGACTTTGGAAAGGAACGGTAAATTAGAAATGGGCCGATATTCAGGAAAGCATACGGGATTAGGTTTTTTGGGAAGAGGAACGACTTCTGCAGCCTTCCACAAGGATGGGAAGACGGAATAGGAGATCGAAAAATTAAGGATGTGACATAGAATAGGAAGAATTTCGTCAAGGATAGGTAGTACCATATTCCGGCCTATACAGTCATTACCAACCGCATTGGAGGAAATCGATAAAATGCTCTTTTTAACATCACAATCAGAGAATTGACTAAAGACGAATTGAGAATAGTTTGGGGTTGGAATGGAAGTAAGATCATTAATAGTTTTATCTTTAGTAGCCCTATCAAAACAGGGAATAGCTGAAAAGTATGAGTTTAATAAATCAATGTTTAATTTATGAAGACTTACATCGGGACGTGGTTTTCCAACTCCCATGGATTGAAGAAACTTCCAAACCTTAGCTGGATCACCATTTTCTACAGATTTATGGACATATCGGCGTTGAGCATTCCTACATAACTTGTTGCATAGATTACGAATAGCTACAAATTTTTCCCAGTTCAGGGAATTGGGTCTACGCTTAAACCTGGACTTAGCTGTAGCTTTCCTCAATATTAATGATTTTATTTCATCGGTGAGCCAAGGTGACGGGAGGTGCTTCAATTTAACTGCACGTATTGAAGCGTGTATATCGAACAGCTTCGTTATATTAGTGTTGAAAATTTCAACCTTATTATCGATCGAGTTTGAGGTAAGCAGAGGGACCCAGTCTATGTTGTCAGCATCCTCACGAAGACTTACGGAATTTACCCCACGAAAGCAACGCCGCATCACAACCTTACATCTATCTTTAGGGGGGCGAATTTTCAGCGATAAATAAATAAGGTCATGATGTGAGAAGGCATCGGCAGCACATTGGCCATGATTTGCAACAAGATGAGGAGAGGAAACGAATATGAGATCGAGAAGAGAAGGAGTAGAATTAGGAAAATGATGAGTGGCATTGAGAGGTAGGATAGAAAGGTTACAAGAATTCAAAACAGAAAATAGTGAAGAAGAGCGATGATCTCTCTTAAGTAGGCAAGTATTGAAATCTCCCATGATTATGCTGTGACTGTACGAGGGAGTGAGATTAATAAGAATGGTTTCTAGAGAAGAGAAAAAGTCAATGCGCAGAGAGGGACAATAATAAACACCGAGAAGAATTTTAGTGTGCAGGAGTTCAACCTCCAGGAACAGATGCTCACCGCCATTTGCGGGCGGAGACTGAGGTGACGTATGTACAATGGAAAAGGAAATACCGGTACGTAAGTATATAGCCACCCCACCACCACCGCCAACGGTGATCGTTCCTGATAAGTTGAAAACCAGGAAGGGAGTAGGAACTAGAAGGAAGGCATGGCTTAAGCCAAGATTCTGAAACAAGAATAGCATGGAGATTCGCACAGTCAAAGCTAGCTAACATATCGGTGAAATGTGCCGGAATACTCTGGGCGTTGATATGCATGACATTGAAATTCTTAGGAACATCAGAGAATTGAGATGAAAGAATTTCACTTAGCGATGGAATACTAGTAAAACTGCTGTTGTCACTACCTGCCGAGAAAAACTCATCAGACTCACTATCAATTTGAGACATGACATTTATAAATAATAAATAAACTTAAAAATATATTAAAAAAAAAAAACTGCTTACAAATAGGTATTAAAAGTCAAAACAATATACATATATACGAATGTTTATCAGTAAATATGGCCTGCTTAATAGGCACCTTACATTCCACCTGCCGGTTGTGTTAAGAGTTACAACAATAAAAAGAAACAAAATACAAAGAAAAAGCAAACAAAAACAAAAATACAACGATAAAGGCCGGGTAATAATCTTTAAAAACAAAAATATACCAAACCAAAAGTAAATAAAAGTAATCACCGCGTCTATTAAAAAAATAATGTCATTATCATTGCGGAGAAGAAAAAAAAAACAATTTTTTTTTTTTATCTAAACAGGTTAACTAACAACTCATAATGACTAGAGGTACACAAAACAAAAAGATAAAATAAAATAACAATAATAATCAAGTGGTGTATACAAAACAGATTATAGAACCTACATATTTATAATGCTTAAAATAAAATGTAATTGAGCTATGGAACGCGACACGGTAAACAACAAAAATGACAGATAAAAATATAACCTATATGGAAGGTAGTTGTAGTGAAATATAATAACAAACAGTCTTACCCAGCCAGTACGTGAAAACAGTTAATAAGTAAATGTTTATTTATTTTTGTTGTTCGCTGTGCGCTTGGACCTCGCAATCCTGGATCGAGTTCCAGTTTTAGCATTATCAACACTGCCGATGTGACTCAGGTCGTGAAGAGATGTAATACGCTTCCGCACACCATCTGCGCCAATAACATATACGTTGCCTTCTTGAGTCCAGCACCTCGCAATGCCGAACTTCTCCCGGGCAGCCATAAATAAGTCGTGACGCGCTTTTGTCAAGAATTCCGACATGGTGATTCCGGAGCCCTTGAGCTTGGTTTTGGCGTACCACAGCCCATCCCGGACCGCAACATCCTCGAGCTTGAAGAGAATGGGACGAGGTTTTTCAGCCTCGGAGGCGCGTCCCATTCTATGACACCTTTTAATGCTATGTATGCGGCGAGAAGTCTTTTATTTTAAAGTGCTCCTTGATGACGTTAGCCACTACGAGTCCAGTATCCTCCTTGCTCACCTCTTTGACACCGTGCAACAGCAAGATCTTCCTACGGCTTCTCATCTCCAAATTGTCGATGTTGCGTGCTAAGAATTCGACCTGCTGCTGGAGATTTGTTAGAGCCTCAGTGATGAATGCCCGGAACGAACCGAAGTCAGATGCCAGGCTAGACGCGGTGGATGACCTCGGTGATTTGTGCAGCTCGGCGTCAAAGTCAGCCATCCTCTTATGGAACATCTCCATCATGTCAGCCAGTGTATCCTTGATAGAATCCATTGCGTAGAAGTGTGGTGAAAAGTGTAGAAATAAGGATTGTTTATAGGATATAACACAACACCGGCAAGTAACAGTAATAATCTAATGAAAACTTTCATTCCAAATTATTTACAATAAAATGTAGATATATTTTTAAATTTTAGAGCACAAATTAACGATGTGTATTAGATGACTACCCTCTTATCCCTTCCTTATTTTATACTTTTCTAACATATTATTCTTTAAAGTTGAGCTAATAAATTGACGTCCATTATCCATAAGAATGGTTGATGGAATGCCATGAACAAGGAAAACATTTTCTTCTAAAATTTTAGTTATAATTTCCGCGGTAGCGCGTTTTAATGGAAAAAGTAAGCAATATTTAGAAAAACAACAAGTGACTACAAAAATATAACAATTTTGCTTTCTAGTACAAGATAGAGGTCCAACAATATCGATACTTTGCCCATTTCACCCAAAGTGGTGTGGTTTTGATGTTTATGGGAAATACAGACATCACAAGAAGAAACAAATTCTACTACACTAGCATGCATTCCTGGCCAGTAGTATTTTTGTGCCAGCCTTCTGTAAGTTTTGAAAATGCCAAAATGTCCAGCTAAAGGGTTTACTAAGGGTACTATGGTTTTCAAAAATAATAGGGGACCGAAGTTCCTGAGGTACAACTTCCTTCCACTCAAATTCAGCATAAAGTACACATTTTGATTTCATAAACCGATAGAGACGATTATCTTAAATTAAATAGTTAGGGTATGAAGTTGGTGAATTTTGGCAACCGTGAAAGATATTTAGGTACCATTCATCAGCTGTTTTAGAAACATTCATGGAAGTATCAATAGTACTAATATGCTAAGGACAAGAACGAGACAATGCATCAGGAATAACATTATCTGCACCCTTGCGATGTTTAATATAGAAAGAAAATGCAGAGAGTCGGACACCCCAGCGAGCGAGCCGACCTGTAGGATTATTCAGGTTTAGAAACCATTTAAGAGCTGAGTGGTCTGTGTAGACAGTAAATTTTTTACCACTCTCTAGATAACATCGCCAATGTTCTAAAGCAACTAAGACTGCTAAAGTTTCGCGTTCAGTAATGCTGTAGTTACGCTCCTGTGGGGACAATGATTTACTCATATAGGCAATGGGATGTTCTATGCCGTCAATATTTTGAGTCAGTAAAGCACCGACACCATAGTCGCTAGCATCTGTGTGAACTTCGAAGGGCATGTCATAATTAGGACACGACAAAATGGGAGCTTGCACTAGACAATGCTTTAGTTTATTGAAAGAGTCCTGCGCCTCTGGAGACCAAATGAAGGGTTTAGCCTTCTTACTTGTAGAAGTAAGTTTATTGAGGGGACCAGCAATTGAACGAAAGTTAGGAACAAATCTACGATACCAAGATGCAGTGCCTAGAAAACGTTTGACCTCCTTAGGGTTGGTCGGTGTAGGGAAATTAAAAATGGCATCGACTTTTCCAGGATCAACTTGCAGACCATTCGAGTTAACAACATAACCTAAATATTTTAGTTCAGTACGAAAAAATTGTGATTTAGAATAATTAATAGTCAAATTAGCATATTTTAATTTATCATAGACACGTAAAAGCATAGCCATATGATGATCAAAATTAGGAGATACAACAATGATATCGTCTAAGAAAACGAAAACGCAATTCTCAAATTCAGGACCATAGAACAAAATATCAACCAGCCTTTGCTGCGTTGCAGGTGCGTTAGTAAGACCAAATGGAGTAGTGACAATCCTGAACGAACCACGTGATGGAATATAGAATGCTGTTATAACACGATCACACTCTTCAATAGGTATTTGCCAAAAGGCTTTCGAAAGATCGATAGAACTTAAATATAACAAGCGTTACTTAAATTGTCCAAAATTTCTGACATATACGGTAATTTATAAGCATCTTTTTTAGTTACTGAATTGAGTTTACGGCTATCTAAACAAAATCTCAATGTTCCATCTTTTTTAGGAGTTAACAACACCGAGTGCTAACATTTCATCTAGCTCGTTACATAACACGCGTTGTTTTTCGGGAGAAAGTCTGTAATAGCGTTGTCGCATTGGCTGTGAGTTGCCAGTATCAATGCGATGAGTAATGAGATGTGTTCTGCCTAGGCCTCGCATTTCCATAGAAATAGAACGAAATAGGTCAATAGTATTATTAGCGTTTAGACGCTGCGATTTAGTTAAATCGTCATAAGAAAATAATTTACTTTTGTTATCATTTAAATTAGTAACACTACTAGTACTAGAATCACCTATAGTTATTGATTTTAAATACTTGGGACAAATCTCAAATCGAGACCGGAAATCAATTCCTAAAATTAAATAAGATGACACTATAGGTATCACGTAGGCTTTAAGAATATGAAAATTATTTTCAAAACTTATAGGGATATTCATATATCCTATAGGGTTTAACCTTTGGCCACCAGCGGCAACAAAATATGTGTCGTTAAGATCTGTACACAACTTAAAATCAGCTGACAATAATAGTTTATGTGAATCGTTCCCTAGTATAGTCACTGAAGAACCAGAATCCAACAAAGCACAAAAAGAAATTTCACTAATTTTAACGTTAACATAAGGACTAGAATCATTCTCCGGTTTACGTTCCCAGATTGATGTGATGTTATATTATGTAGAAAAAAATATTTTAATAGTGGAAACCCATTGTTCCCAATCTTCCTTATCAAAAATAAGCACTTTTAGTAGTAATATCACAACAATCTGGCCTTACAAATTTTTCGGACTCGATTTAGAATGACAATTCGAACAATTAGGATAAATAACATCTTTAGCACCACATTTAAAACAAATCGGAAACCTATTTTGTTTACACTCGGCTAGCGTGTGGTCATTAGTGCCGCAGCGGGGACAATATGAATGGCTACCTGAGCGTCTTTTGTTCTCGAGCGATAAGCGAGCAACCGGTTTACTTGGACTAATAGATGTATATAAAGGGTTAGTTTGTGTATTTTTGTGTTTATTGAAATTGTAGAAATGTGTAGATTTTTTATTAAATAGAATATAAGTATTATTAGTTTTGTTAGAGTAGGCTAAATCTGGAGCTAGCGTATTATTAGTTATAGGAGGTGGTTCATGATATTGAGCAGTCATAGATTGAATATTTTCGAAATTTTTACAAATTAAACGAAGTTCCTCAATTGTAGAAATTTTAGGTGAGCATGCTATAACGTTAGAGTAGCAGGGACGAATGTTATGTAACAAAATTTCTAATTTTTCCGACTCGGGTAATTCTTTACAAAGACGAGAGAAAAATTCAGACATTATAGAAAAATATATAGTGATGTTTTCAGTTTCACTCTGAGTACGGTTACGAATTTCTGAAACTAAACGATAATCATAATCAAATTGGCCAAAATCCTCGATCAAAAATTTAGATAATTGATCCCAATTTTTAATTTTATTTTTAATGCTACGGAACCAATGTAGTGCATTGCCACAAAATATTTCGGTAGAGAAATTAAATAGATCAGAAGATGGAATACCCCTAGCGAGTTTAAAATCATCGACCTTTTGTAAAAATATTCGAACACAAGTAGAACCGTCGTATTTTAATAGTTTAAAATCGGACATTCGAGGACGCTCGCATAAATACGTTGTAACATCTGTTTTATCAACCGATGAGGGTACATTAAATGTAGTCTGTTCACTAGAGTGAAGAATTTTAAGCTTATTGACAAATAGATCGCAATTAGTGTGGAATGTATTCAATAACTTGTTATCGGCAGATGTCAATGGTTTCAATCTACGTGCTCTGTGAAAAATGTGATTTGCCAAATTGTATGTGCGTTTAAACATGTTAGAATCGTATGAACATTCTAGGTTTGAAACTTTAGATTGTAGGTCATTAAAGGAATCATTAAGTGAATTGAAATCGACGTCGAATGCTAATCCTGACTCGTCTATGTCCTCTGATGGATACAACACAGACAGATTGTGTATCTGCTTACGCAGTTGTAGGACTGTGTTAGTCGGGTCCTCGCCGCGAATTAACACTTCGTAACTCAGTTCACTTTTGTTTAGTACGAAATATTTAATAGGGTGAGTGCCCATTATGAAATTTAGTGAATTTAAGTTTAAGGAATATAAAGTATATAAATGTTTAGAGAATAGAAGTTAAATCAGGAAAAAAAATTGCAAACAAATTACTTTAAAATTAACTATAAATATTACACTATAAACGTTACACTTCACTTATAAAGAAAAAAAAATTACTAACCTATTTGCAACTTTTTAACCTCTCGATTGCCCAGCTGTAGACTGCGCAACCGGACTGTGTGTGGAGTACCGAGTATAATTGGTGATGCGAAAACCCACGTATTAGATGAATTGGGCGCCACTGCGGCGGGTTTAGGGACCGCCCGCAGATAGGAGTAGGTAGTTAAATGATACTCAGGGTAATTACGTGGTTCAGGCTTTAATAAATCGCATCACCGTCTTACACTCGGCACTGTTGCTGGTGTTATGCAACAAGAGTCACTGGCCTTCTGTGGACACTGATCCGGATCTTCTGCACGTGGCGGTTCCCGTCGACAGCTCGCCGGTAAAGTTGGTTGCCACGTGGCCAGTAGTGGTGAGCAGGTCAGCGGCTCGGTGGAGGTGCGGTTGCAGCACGGGCAGGAAGCGGTGCGGAGCAGAAGCCAAGCACGGCACGCTCTGTGCCGTAAGCAGGAAGAGAGAAGATAGCAGAAAAGTTGAAGGTGAAGCTGAAGAGATAAACCTGGAATCAGCGTCAAAGAAATCGGAATGCAAACTACATTCCGTACCAGCGACTCGTGGTAGTTCACAAGCCGGCGGCAGAATAAGCTGCGAAGCAAGCGGTTAAGCGGTTAACACTTTTAACACTCACCCCAGCGGGTACACCAACACGCGTGGTAGCACGCAGTTTACTTTTAGAAAGATGACGCGAGCGAGGTTACACGCGTATTTATGCGTGCGATGACATTTCGCACGTTTTAGCTGTTAGAATTGAATCGACCAATTAGCGCAATGGAGGCGTTGATTGGCATAGACAATATGATTATTGAGCCATAGACCGCAACTATTCCGGGTGACATTCTACAACGTCACAAAAGCACCGAGACCATAGTCGCTAGCATCTGTGTGAACTTCGAAGGGCATATCATAATTCTATATCTATCTATATCAGCCCATATACGTCCCACTGCAGGGCTCGGGCCTACTCTACAATCGAGAGAATCGATTGAGAGTGGTTAGGCCATATGATATAGTCCACCACGCTGGCCTAGTGCGGGTTGGCGGACTTACATACCGTAGAAATTCTTTAAAATCGCTACGGTATGCAGGTTTCCTCACGATGTTTTCCTTCACCGTTAAAGTGCGTGGTGATTGACTATCAATACACACATAACTCCGAAAAGTCAGAGGTGTGCCCTGGGATTTGAACCCGCGACCACCGTGAACATGTAGGCAGCCGCGTCTGGTCCGTTACCAACAGGCCACCACGCACTTTTTTAGGACACGACAAAATGGGAGCTTGCACTAGACAATCCTTTAGTTTGTCAAAAGAGTCCTGCGCCTCTGGAGACCAAATTAAGGGTTTAGCCTTCTTACTCGTAGAAGTAAGTTTATTGAGGGGACCAGCAATTGAACTAAAGTTTGGAACAAATCTACGATACCAAGATGCAGTGCCTAGAAAACCTTTGACCTCTTTAGGGTTGGTCGGTGTAGGAAAATTAAGAATGGCATCGACTTTTCCAGGATCAACTTGCCATTCGAATTAACAACATAACCTAAATTTTATTTTATTTATTTAACACTTTGTACATATCAATGGTACAGGCGGACTTAATGAAAGTGACGTCACGTACGCCAAACTAGCAAAGCTGGTCTCGGTTGTTTTAGTTAAAAAATTATAACAGTGTTTATAAATTGTACAGTTTATTGCATAAAAGGTTTACAGTGGTATAATTCACATCATACGTCGTTATCCTAAGACATGGTGCAGTGAATAAGCTTTAAAACTATAATTTTGGCAAAAGCAGTAACCAGTGAACTTACTTCTACCTTAAACTAGAAATTAAATTATAAAATCTTTGAAAAACTATAAAAATTGTGTAGTGAATAGTGTGCGCCCGCCTTAAGTTGACATAGCTGTGTGCTTATGGTGTTCACAAACACATTGACAGTTGACACCATAATATTACCTACTTTCGCAGAAAGTTGTACGCATAGCGACATCTAGCGAAAGTTCGTGTAACTAGTACTACTTCTACCTCGAACACCGAAGTCCATACATACAACTCCATCTACTGGTATTATCTTAGCAACTCCAGTGCGATCCATTCATTAGTATGCCTTCAACAAAGTGTGGCGGCTGCGCAAAATATCTATCTCCGGCAGGGGGCGCTAAATGTAGCATATGTTACGCTGTATATCACAGGACTTGTGTGGGCCTGCCTATGGGAGCATCAACGGCTTCGTGGCGCTGTCCTGAGTGTACCAAGAATGCCCGTAGGAACAACGAGGCGGAGACGCCTGTGCGCGGGAGGTCCGAATTGGGACAACGTTCTGGCGAATTTGTCAGTCCAGGTACGGCCAGTATTACTAGTCCTTCCTTTGGTGATGTGGCAGTCGAGCTCCGGCTTTTCAAGGAGGAATTGATGGCTGAATGTCGATTGATGCGTGATGAGTTCCACAAGCTGCGTACCGAAATGAGTGAGCTCAAGGACTCACTTAGGTTATGTTCTGAGCATATGAACGACCTTGACACAAGGGTGCATGCTCTCGAGGACAAATTTGGTCAATTGTCAGATAAGAGTGAGAGTCAGGAGAGTGCCATCGCAGAATTGAGATCCCAGTTGAATGAGCGTGATCAGGATCTTTTATTAAACGACATTGAGGTAAGCGGAATACCTGAGAGCAAAGACGAAAGTACCCTGCATATTGTGAAACTTCTCACCACAAAGTTGGGCGTCGCTGTAAATGAAAATGACATCGTACATGCCGAGCGAGTCGGATTAACGCGGCGTAATCGGGTTGATTCATCTGAGGGCTCTGCCAACCCCACTCCACAGCGTCCACGTAACTTAGTGGTACGGTTTTCCCGCCGTGTGACTCGTGACGTGTTGCTGAGAGAAGCGCGAGTGCGCCGCGGTCTGAATGCGGACGAGCTTGGAATTGGCGGACCATCTAGATCAACGCTCCGGGTCCACCTAAACGAACGCTTGACTCGCTTAAACCGCCAAATATTCTACAAAGCCCGTCAAGCTGGGAGTCTGCATGGGTGGAAGTACATATGGACCAAAGGGGGCAAGATATTTGCTCGCAAAGAAGATGGTCTGAAAGTCCACCGTATTATATGTGAAGATGACATCGGGCGAATTTTTGGATAGTACTTAGTTTGTCTTGCCTAATATTGTTTTACGTGAGTAGGTTTTTCGATCATTTCACGCTGCGGTGTATTGCACAGGTACTGACTTATTTGTGTGGTGGGATGGTGTTTGGATATCTAGACCATAGCGCCAAATTTATTTATATTACATCATATTATATGTATGCAATTTTATACACATATTCATTATGTTATACATTTGATTATAGGAATTACAATTATAGATATATGGAAATGCGTTTACAATTACAATTTTATTTATCATTAAATATTTACAAGTGTTATCAGCTATTTAACAACAATTATGTTAGCTTAACTATGAATTTTATTGTTATTTATGACACTTTATATGTAGTCATTAGTAGGGACAATGCCTAATAAACTTTTAAAAATTGGCTTGTTTAATGCTGGCTTCCTTGGCACAAAGCATGACGATTTTGTAGCAGCAGTGACCCGAAATGACATTGACATACTAGCAATAAATGAGACCTGGCTTAGAGCGGGTGAAGAGGGTCGTGCTCCTGCCCTGTCGGGATATCGCTTGCGGCACATTCCTAGATCACGCGACCTGCGCTCCCGTGGCGGAGGGGTTGGTTTCTACGTTATACGAGATCTTAATGTACGTAGCTTACCACACCCTATTTCCCCGCTTCATTTATCTGTGGAGCAAATGTGGCTCTCTATAGCCTTGAATGGAAAAAAACTGGTAATTGGTACTGCTTATCGTCCACCTTGGTTGGATACTGACTTGTTTCTCGACGCTATATCTGATTCAATTAGTTCTTTCTCTAATTATGACAATTTAATTTTACTGGGCGATTTTAATATTAATTTATTTTGTAAAAACGACATAAAATCTAACAAAATTCTAACGTTATTATCTTGTCTTAATTTATCGCAACTAGTCACGGATGCAACTCATTATACTGAGACCAGTCAGACACTCATCGATCTCGTCTGCTCTGATCTGGTTGCAAAAAAAGTGATTGTTGAACATGTGGGTTCCTTGTACGGCCATTGTCTTGTTATTTGTGACTTTCAAATTAAGCGTGAAAAATGTATACCACGTATTATTACATACAGGCCAAAAAAATATATCGACATAGACGCGTTTAACATAGATTTACGAAATATCAGATGGGACCTCATTTCAACATTGGATAACGTTAACGACATGGTTCTTGCTTTTAACTCTAGTGTGCTTTCGCTTTTTGATTTTCATGCGCCGTTGAGATCCATTATTATTAGAGACCGTTCTTATCCTTGGATTACGGACACCATGAAACATATGATGCGGTTGCGTAATGAAGCTGCAGCAGATTTCAATAAAAATAAGTCTCATACTAAAAAGGAATACTATAAGACTTTGAAATCATTGGTCAATAGAGCACTTTTCCATGAAAAAGCTGCTTACTTTAAGTACCATATAAACAACAATATAAATAAGCCCAAAATATTATGGAAAAATCTAAAAAAAACATTGCTTCCAAGTACAAGTATAGAATTACCTTCCTTTTTTAATAACCCAAACATGATAAATAACTATTTTTTAAACATACCGGGCGATTTTGATATCAGCATTTCACAATTGACTTTCTTTGAATTTAATAAGTTCAGTAGTGCCACCTATTGTATAAATGAAGTAGATTTAAATCACATAATAAAAATAATAAACAAACTGAAATCAAATGCTGAAGGCTATGACCTTATAAGTTTGGATATGCTTATTATGACACTTCCTGAAACTATTGAAACCATTAGAGACCTTATCAATTTGTCAATAACTTCTTCTACATTTCCAGATGCTTGGAAACTTGCGAAGGTACGTCCTTTACCAAAGAATCCAAACCCATTACAATTTAAAGACTTAAGGCCCATAAGTATTCTACCGTGTCTGTCAAAAGTTTTAGAGAAGGTAGTATGTGTCCAGTTGGTAGAATACCTTGAAAGAAATAAGATACTGCCTGAGACACAATCGGGCTTTAGAAGGGGGCGTAGCACAGTGACTGCTATGCTCGACGTGACAGACAACATACTGTGTTCCCAAGATGAAGGTTTATGCACATTGTTGGTACTTTTAGACTTCTCACGAGCCTTTGACTCTATAAACATTAATCTTTTATTATCTAAATTATCATATTATGGTTGTAATTCAAAAGCCTTAAAGTGGTTTCATAGTTATTTAAGTAACCGGTGTCAATTTGTAACGGTCAACAATAGAGATGGATCTTCATTAGTATCAGATAAAGTGGAAATTACTAGAGGAGTGCCTCAGGGTTCTATCTTAGGGCCTATTTTGTTTATATTGTATTCATCTGATATAAGTATGCACATTAAACATTGTAAATTCCATATCTATGCAGATGACATTCAAATATACATTTCATCTAAGCCATCGGAGATTGATAGTGCAACGACCAAACTAAATGAGGACCTTCTGAGTATTGCGAAATGGTCGACATGTAATAGCTTATTGCTTAATCCAGATAAGACTAAATACCTAGTCTTCGGCAGCACTCATCAACTTGCCAAATTAAACCCATCATTAGATGTCAGGCTAATGGGCAGACCTATTGAACGTGTATATGACGCTCGCAATTTGGGTCTGCACATGGATTGTGATTTGCGCTTCGAAAATCATGTTGCTAATGCAGTAAAAAATTGATTTTACAAACTTAAGGTCCTATACAGAATGAAGCCATATTTAAAGGAAGATTTACGTATACAGCTTGTGGAATCCCTTATCCTTTCCAAATAAAATTTCATGGATACAGTTTACGGCCCGCGCTTATTAGCCAGAACACAAAAGCTTATCCAGCGAGTGCAGAATGCCTGTGCACGTTTTTGCTTTAGCATACCATTGAGGGCACACGTCACACCTTATATAAATAAATACAAAATTTTGAAAATGAAACACCGACGTAAACTCCATCTGGCGTGTCTTCTCTTTGGAGTGTTGACGCACAAAGTACCTGGGTACCTTCATAGTAAATTGACTTGGGCATCAACTCACACATCTTATGGACCCCGACGGTGTGCCAAACAGCTGTTCACGCGATGTCACAGTTCCGCCGCTTTTCGAGGTAGCTTCCGTTACGTATCCACTCAGTGTTGGAACAACATCCCTCCGCCAATAAGAACTCTGAAAAGTAGTTATAGTTTTAGGTTAGCACTGAAGTCATTTATTCTTAAACATCAACAAAATGAAGGATTTTTAAAACATGACACTAGCGCTATCTAATTAACATTGTCTTTGTGAATGTATATACGTACACATTAAATATTATATTATTTTAATATTATAAGAATGCAGATTCCATTATAGTTAATGTACTCACCTGCAATTTAATTTATTTATTTTTATATATTTCCTTTGGTAGGAAGGGTCTGGTTGTCTGCACAGCATCTTGCCATGCAGTTTTAGTCCGTATATTGTACCTATATAGATTTAACGCACGATGTTTTATCTAGCGTTTCTCTTAACACGAATTCTAATTGTTAAACTTAGTAATCATTGTTTGTATATGTCCTGTTCCAAAACTGTAATTGTAAGTAAAGTCTTGTAGTTGTATAAAGTTGTTGTTATACTGGGTCACCGTTTAAAAGTGCTCAGATGCCTGGGAGTCTTTTTCTGTGTACACTCGTCAGCGGGACGCGAGATATTTATATTTCACTACCCACATCTGGAGGTCTACTCTTGAAAAACAAGTCCGATATAGAACCAATTTTATAACAATTTCGTTCATTTTCGTACTCCCGAGTGCTCTTTTAATGCGACAGTGGCGCCACGCGGCTAGCGGAATTAAAACTTACTAAATAATCGTTATTGGAGTCGGTTTCGCTTACAAACGCTTGACGCTATTTTGACAGTTCAACTTGTGTTATTATTTAGTTCGTATTGTGTTCATATCTAGAAATTTTCAATACGTGCGAGTGAACTTTTTTGTTATTAGTTTTCACTATTTAACTTGTTTTCGATTTTGAAACCTAATATAATGGCTAGATTAGTGCTTGCCTACCAAAGCATGCGCCGTGCTCGTGCGCAGGAACTTAAGATACGGAGAAACGAGCGTCGCATGATGCGATATGCCAACAAGGCTTTCTCTCTGACTGAAGAGGAGTTTTTTGGTACTTATCGCGTATCGAAGGAGCTATTCGAAGATATATTTGAGATTATAAGCCCATATATGCCGATTCAAAGACGAGTAAGCGAGATCTCACCGAAATATAAGGTAAGTTTTGTTTGTCAAAGTCTTACTAGCATAATGAAGCAAAAGAGTACTTAAATGAATTTAAGCGCGCTATGCTGTATTTTCTTAAATAACACGTGATATTTTTTGTAGATACTGGTTGCAATGTCCTTCTATGCAACGGGAAGCTACCAGAGACTAGTTGGAGGCACCCACGGGACGCTTATGTCTCAACAGTCAGTATCTCGTGCCATACGAGATGTGACTGAGGCATTAAACCATCCTTACATAACACAAAATTACCTAAAATTTCCTCAGACCCCAGTTGAGAGAAACATTTTAAAGCAGAGGTAAATTATTTTCTACTGTTTGAAATGTTTACAATGAATATATCATTTTAAACTTCATGTACTGTTACTTATTTCAGATTCTATGAAAAATTTAACATACCAGCTGTATTGGGGTGTATAGATGGCACTCATATTGCCATTATAAGACCACATGAGAATGAAGAACGATACTTCAACAGGAAACATTATCACTCAAGAAATGTACAAATAGTATGTACTTATTGAACAATTAATATTATTTTAAAATAACTAAATAGCCCTGACACTATTAAATGTTTATTTTTTATCTGTTTTCATTCAGATATGTGATGCTGACCTTAACATACTCTCTGTGGATGCATCTTTTGGGGGTGCAACACATGATAGTTTCATTTGGAACCAACACCCCATTAAAACACATTTAATGGGACTGGTTAGCAATGGAGAAAATGTCTACTTATTAGGTATTTATATGATTACATCTTGTAACTATATGTTTAATATGTATTACAACAATGAGAAAGTAAGATAATTGTACAGAGAATGTTATTGTAGTGACTAAATCTAATTGGTGTACAATGTGTCAATATATTTTATTGTTATTGTGACAAGTTTAACATTCAACTTTTTTTTAGGTGATTCTGGTTATGCACAAAGGGAGTATATGATGACTCCTATTTTGGATGCTGCACCCGGTTCCCCAGAGGAGTATTACAATAAAATACATGCCACAGCCCGCAACTCAATCGAAAGGACTATTGGTGTTTTAAAGAATAGGTGGCGATGCCTCTTAAAACATCGGGTGCTTCACTACCACCCCAATATGGCATCAAAAATAATTATTGCCTGTTGCATTCTGCATAACATTTGTAATGACAAAGATTTGCCACTTAGCATAGATATAAATAATCCTGAAGTAGATTCAACAGGAGAAAGAATGTTGGAAGACAATGTTAGCAATCCAGAGTTGCAAAGGGGAATGCAGAAGCGAAGGCAATTAGTTCAAGAATTATGGACAGCAAGAAATAGGAACATTAAGATAGATTAGAAGAGATATTTTTTTATTGCTAAGAGTGTTTTAATTTAGCTCACTGTATTAATACTCTTTTTTGTAAGGATGTTCATTAAATAATTGCAATTTATGTATTATGTGTGAGAATGAAATTAACAACAGCATTTAATATGGTAATATAATATGTTCAGTAAAATAAAACAGGTTATAAAAATATGTATCCTTTAATTGTAAATCTTTCTTTCATATTAATAAATCACATTTTTTTCAGGTACTGTCTTTTATTCACCTTTTTTAAAAGAAATATAATTATAAATAGACTTAATAAAGAATATTGTAAATAAGTTGTTAATATTAAATGTTAGGCTTATCTGCTAAAACAACAATAGCAGAGGCCAGAGAGGACAATGCTGTAGCCATTTTTTCTAAGGCTCCTGCCATTCTTTCAACGTGGGTGGATAACTCAGCAAATGCTTTTGCAGTAATATTTTCTGCTTCCACCCGGCGTGCCTCTATTTCTCCTAAGCGATCCATCTCTGTCTCCACTGAGTTTGGATGGACTCTGTGTAGCCTTCTTGGGCGTTTTCTTAGTACTCGTGGAGTTGTTGGAGCATGGTGTGGGCTCCTCTCTCTTTCGACTGCAACTGTTTGAGAAAAAGTAAAAATGTAATGTAATTTTAATTTGAACATAATGTAATTAAAAAAATCACTTAAAAGATTTCAATACCCTACTATGGAAACATAATATAGTATACAGTTAGGCTGCTTAGGCTTTATTTATAAATGTGAACAACTTATATATACCCAATACTATTATAATATATATACATTACAATTATTATATTTTATTTAATTAAAACTTCTAATGATATTGCAAAGAATACCAGTATTGGGTGCATCTAAAGTTGGGCTGGCAGATGCTATATTGTCCAATGCTGGGCTGGCAGATGCTATGTTGTCCAAAGCTGGGCTGGCAGGTATTGGGTGGTCCAAATCAGGCACACTTGATGCAGTATTTGGCACAATGATAAAATCCTGTAACAAGCAACTGAGAATTATTACTAAGCACATCACATTTTATTAATGACAATAATAAAATCATTGATATAAAATTATAAATAGTTATAATTATTAATTAAATGAAATCTTACATCCGGAAAAGGATTTGGTGCCAGTCCTTCATCACCAGTGCCAAAGTTCAGTCCCCCCATCACTGCAATCATCCTTAAGTCATGGGATCCCAGCTGTGGAAGATTTGCTGCTGGACCCCCACCGGTGCGCCTTAACGAGGCATTATATATAGCGCAATGCTTCTTCAGGGCGCATTTTTTTTCAGACCAATACTAAAACAAATATATTTGTATTGTGATAGGTAAAAAGTAAAAACTACATGAAAACCATTAAGTATAAATACTGGACGACCACTTACCTTCGCCCAACCAATGCCATCTTTTACTGTGCCACCCAAAGAATTTAAATTTGCAGCCAACATAGCCCATTTTCTTTTTGTGTCCGCCTTTGCTGAACTAGTGCGCAGCAAACCTTTCGCGATGCCGGGATTTTGCTCTAAAAACTCGACCAAAGCTTCGGTTTGGGTGAAGCTAGGGCGAGGCGCCATTATATAACAATTTGCAGTATAAAAGTCTCGTAGACTAAGTTGTGTGGAATAAGTTGTCTGTACGATGTTTATTTTATGCCTTGAGAAGTTTCAAATATTACAAGCGATCCCGCTAAGTAAGGCATTTAAATTGTACATTTTTTTGCCGTGGCAACGAGGCTTTTGATCCAAGTTTTATATTCATTTTAGTAAATAGAATGGTAAATTACGAAAATACGTATTTATATATTTTTTACAGTTATATTAAGTGTCTAGTAATTAAATCAAGCTTAATTACTAGGTTTTATAGCCATTATTGTTGTTTAACAATTGTTTACCGTTTTTTTTTCATTGACAGACATCTCTACTGTAAGTCTCGCGCGGCTAACTTCACGTGTAACGCCCTTATCAAATTTCGATCCCAAGACAATTTCAATAACAATGCAAGGCTTATGATTTTTGTTTCCAGAGTAGCGATGTTGTACAAATCGGTTCCGTAATTGGTCTTATATTGTATTGGATTGATATTGATATTAATTTCAAGAGTAGACTAGCTGAGCGGATATTGCTATTATTTTGTTTTGTTTTATTTAATTTTATTTTTATTTTTTGCTCATTATGTTTTTGGCGCTTGTGACGTCACTTACCGGCCTTGCGGAAGACCAGCGTTGGTTTACACCAGCACATGCTGAGCTTGAGCCGTTTTGTTGACAAGCACCGTTATACGAGTATATGTATGTTTTAATTACTTAAATCTGCAAACCATTGCTTGTAACAAATAAATGTTTCTTTCTTTCTTTCTAATGCCTAAGGGCATTTTCTCCCAGTCAACCTTAAGGTGGTGTAGAGAGACGGAAGTAGGTGTTAATAATAAATGCAGCAAAAGAAAAAAATACAACACAAAATTAAAAGGATAACAAAATATAAATAGGGAAGAGCTAAAATTATTACTTACAAATACTACATAAATAATTATGTACGTAAATAAATACTTTAAAATATATACATAAACAACTACATATATAAATAAATATCTACATCAAGGAGGAGAGTCTGCTACTTCGGAGAGGAGTAATTGCCGAACCTTCGTTTTGAATGCCACCCGTGTTGTGCACGACCTGACTTTGAGTGGGAGTGCGTTCCAGAGAAGAATGGATTGGATAGCAAAAGAAGAGTGAAGGAAGTCAGAGCTATGAGGAGGACACTTTAGAAGGAGATTGCTAGACGAGCGCAGATTTCTAGGATTACTCATTCTTCCCTAAGGTAAATGAAGTCAGAAGACAGATAAGAAGGAGGGGTCGGAGACTTAAGAATAGAAAAGAGGGTCGTGAGAGCACGCAACGAGCGGCGCTGGCGGATAGGGAGCCATTTTAGTTGCGAATGGTAAGAAGAGATGTGTTCAAACTTGCGAAGATTAAAAAAGAATCGAATGCAGTTAAATAGAAGACGGTCAAGTTTATTGAGTAAATCTGCATTCAGATCAAAATAGCACACATCACCATAGTCGATAACCGGGAGGATTAAGGTTTGCACAAGCAAAGTCTTGGTTTTGAACGGGAGGAAATTCTTCAGGCGATACAGAGAACGAAGATACGTACGTGCCGATAACTCTCTAACGGAGGTCACCTGAGGTCGCCAGCTCAGGGTGACGTCGATTTGTAGCCCGAGGTCCTTAACATTTGAACTCCAGGGTATGACAGAGCCATCAAAAATAACAGGTGGGATATTTAAAAAAATCAGCCTGCTAATCATCCTCGGCCTGCCGATGATTATGGCTTGGCATTTCATAGGGTTAACAGAGAGGCCAAAACTGTCTGACCAAAGTTTAATATGATCTAAATCCCTATTAACCCTATGCACAGCAGTGGACACACAGTCGACGCCAGCCTGAGAATATAACTGCAAGTCATCAGCATACAGATGATACGCACATTGAAGGTCAAGAGTTATTAGATTTATGAAGATAGAAAATAATAATGGGGAAAGTATACCGCCTTGAGGGACACCAGACTCGATATTGCACCAGTTAGATACGGAGTCGTTTATACGCACCGACTGCTGGCGTCCCTGAAGATGGGAAGAGAACCAATCCAGTCCCACAGGAGAGATCGAAAGATGGGAGAGGATAGCTAAAAGGATGTCGTGACTGACGGTATTCAAGGCGTTTGAAAAATCGACCAAAGCCAGTATAGTGACTTCGCCGTTTTCCATGCCTGACCTTATATCGCCAGTCACTTTGATGAGCGCGGAGACGGTGCTGTGACCTGGCCTGAACCCGGATTGAAATGGGCACAACAAGTTGTTCACATGAATGTGCTTGAAAAGTTGCTTGTGTGCGCAGGCCTCCAGCACCTTGGAAACGAAAGGGAGAATGGAAATAGGCCGGAAGTGATTGACTAGAGAAGGATTAGGGATTTTGGGTAGGGGAATAACAATGGCTTTCCTCTATAGAGCCGGAAAAACGCCATTGCTTAGGGAAAAATTCACGAAGATGTGGATATATTACTGAGGATATGTCGGCGTTTAGCATTACGTACCATCTGATTACACCGATTCCTTGCAGCCTTGTATGAGCACCAGTTTTGTTCTGTGCGATCCCTTTTAAAACAACGATAAGCACGGTCTCATCGCCATCCGAACTCCCGGTGTCAACCACGGTGCAGGCGGACGCCTAAGCTTAACTTTCTTAATGGGGGCGTGCGTATCAAAAAGAGAGAGAATCTTAGTGTTAAAGATCTCAACTTTTTCATCAATGGATTTAGAAGTTGTTAATGCATCCCAATTAATATTAGCAGCATCCCCGTTAAGCTTGTCCCTGTCCATTCGTCCAAAACAACGCAAACGCAAAACCTTAGGGGAGGATTTAGGGGGTTTGAGGTCGTAACAAATGTATATAAGATCGTGGTGAGAGAAACCAGGGGCAGAAAATTGACAGAGGAGACAAAGGAGGGAGCAGAGGTTAGGATAATGTAAAGCCAAGTGTCATGATCGTTAACATTATGGTGAGTGGCTTGTAAGGGTAATAGGTAAAGGTTAACGGAATCAAGGATGTCGAGAAGTTTACGGCGTCTGGAGGAGTAAAGGGCCAGGAGATCGGTATTAAAATCGCCCATGATGATGTGGTGTGCGTAGTTTGATCCCAAGGATTCCAGAACTGTTTCCAGACTGGAGAAGTAGTCAAGAGAAGGAGGACAATAGACAACACCAAGTAAGGATTGCACTCCCTTGACCCAAACCTCAAGAAAAAGATATTCCGCATGGGCAGAACCCATACCAGAAGAAGAGGCAATAATTTGGAATTTAAAATCGCTGCGCAAATAAATAGCGACACCGCCTCCCCTCCTGTCAGTTCGATCTGTCCTAATAAGAACGAAACCAGGAAGTGGGTATAGTACGGAGGGAAGATGAGGTTTGAGCCAGCTCTCCGAAATCAGGACGGCATGTACGTTCCGTGAAAGCTTCGAACCGGTCACTATAATGGCTAGGTATACTTTGGGCATTAACATGGCAGACATTAAAACTGCACTCACCTTGTGCATCATGAATGGGCCGGCTCGTCCGGGGTGGTACCACTGTCTCACAGAATATCGACGTAAAGTAGCAGCTTTACTGTTGCGTTTCGTTCGGTGAGTGAGATTGCCGGTGGCCCAACTTTCCCTCTCCCCTAGTTATGGCAGCGGTATACAAGAATAATTTACCCCAGGGGGGTACCGGCACCCTATATGCAGGAGAATCCCCCCCTGAGCACTCTAGCTCAGGCTGCCCTACGTATTCTGGGGAGGGCAATATCCCGCTCTTTAACCCTTCTGCCAGAGGCAAACAACATAAGGCACCCTCGGCGATCCCTTCTATGTTATGCATGGACTTCTGCAACATTAGAGGTATCCATTCCAATCTAAATGCCGTCCACTACCATCTAGAGACAAATAAGCCGGCCTTGTTATTCTTAACGGAGACACAAATTTCCTCGCCTTCGGATGTTTCTTACCTGCGCTACCCGGGTTATAATATAGAGCATTCCTTTGTGCCTCATGCCGGTGTATGCGCATACATCAGAGAGGACTTGTGCTTCCGTCGCCTCAGCAGCCTTGAAGGTAAGGACCTGTCCATCCTCTGGCTACGTGTGGACTGCGACGACCATCCTCGTGTCTATGCGTGCCTCTATAGGTCCCATAGCGGTAATGCCGAAGCTGACCGACTCATTGAGCATATCCAGATGGCAACAGAATTTGTACTTGAGCAGATTCCCTCCGCAGAGATCGTTGTTGTGGGCGACTTCAATGCCCACCACACCGCTTGGCTCAGGTCACGAACGACTGACCACGCGGGGAGATCTGTTCACGACTTTGCCTTAGCCTATGGCCTAACTCAGCTGGTATCATCGCCTACGCGAGTACCGGATGTGGAGGATCATACGCCTTCACTGTTAGACCTTCTGCTGACCTCTCACCCAGACGGATACAAAGTCACTGTTGACGCCCCTCTTGGTTCGTCTGACCATTGTTTGATCCGGTGCGTGGTGCCACACACCCGCTCTTTACGGCCGCGTACTTGCTGGCGACGTGTTTGGCACTACAGGTCAGCAGATTGGGACGGGATGCGAACTTTCTTCGCTTCCTACCCATGGCGGCAGGTTTGCTTCTCACTGGGCGATACGCATGCCATTGCCGACTCTGTCACTGAGGTGGTGCTTCAGGGTATGGAACTATTTATTCCTAGCTCTGGGGTGCCTGTCGGTGGTAAGACTCGGCCCTGGTTTGATCGTTCCTGTAAGATGGCAGTACGCCACAAGCAGAAATGTTATCGAGCCTGGGCCGAGGCTTTGGTATCGCGGAAAGCGAATACCAGTGCTTTCAAGAAAGAGTATAACTTTGCCGCCAGGTCTTTCAAAAGAACAATTGCTGCGGCAAAGTCGAAGTACATTGGACGCATTGGCGAGAGACTAGTTGGACTTCCTTCAGGGACCCGTGCATACTGGTCTCTTGCCAAAGCTATCCTCGGTAACTTCTGTGTGCCATCACTTCCTTCCTTGCGCAGAGAGGATGACTCATTTGCCCACAACGCAAAGGAGAAAGCCGACCTTCTTTCCTCTCATTTTGCGTCTAATTCGACACACGATGACGGGGGGAGACCACCACCTACTATCCCGCGGTGCGATACTTCTATGCCGGAAATTCGGTTTACCCATAGCTCCGTGCGCAAAATACTACTCTCCCTGGACATCAATAAGTCGAGCGGGCCCGACGGTATTCCCCCTATTGTGCTTAGGACTTGTGCTCCTGAGTTAGCACCGGTACTCACGCGCCTTTTCCGGCACTCTTACTCTAGTGGCGTCGTCCCGAAATCATGGAGGACTGCTTTAGTGCACCCGATCCCTAAAAAGGGGGACCACTCAAATCCGTCCAACTATAGGCCTATTGCTATTACCTCGTTGTTCTCCAAAATTATGGAGACTATTATAAACTCCCAGCTTCTAAAGTACCTGGAGGATCACCAACTGTTTAGTGACCGTCAGTATGGTTTCCGTCAAGGAAGATCAGCTGGTGATCTTCTGGTATACCTAACCCATCGATGGGCAGAGGCAATTGAGAGCAAAGGTGAGGCCTTGGCGGTTAGCTTGGACATAGCGAAGGCCTTTGATCGGGTTTGGCACAAAGCTCTTCTTTCGAAACTTCCCTCCTTCGGGCTTCCCGAGAGACTTTGCAATTGGGTCGCAAGTTTTCTCACAGAGCGAAGCATTAAAGTGGTAGTCGACGGCTCATGCTCGAACTCCATGCCTGTGAATGCTGGCGTACCACAAGGCTGTGTCCTATCCCCAACACTGTTCCTTCTGCACATCAATGACTTGTTATTAACAAATAACATTCATTGTTATGCGGATGACAGTACTGGGGATGCCTTGTACACCGGCCGTGCAAACCTCTCTCGGGAAGAAGTCAACGAGTGCCGGAACAAACTTGTGTCTGAAGTGGAGTCTTTGCTGGATCGAGTCTCAGATTGGGGGCGACTGAACTTGGTCCAATTTAACCCCACTAAGACGCAAGTATGCGCGTTTACCGCAAAAAAGAATCCCTTCGTAGTATCACCTCGGTTCGTTAACACTCCCCTTGGTATTTCGCCTAGTATCGGAATCCTCGGTGTTGATGTTTCGAGTGACGTTCAGTTTCGCGGTCAACTGGAAGGAAAAGCTAAATTAGCTTCTAAAAAGCTCGGGGTGCTCAGCAGAGCGAGGCAATATTTCACGCCGGCCTATCGCCTTCAACTATATAAGGCACAAGTCCGGCCTCACATGGAATATTGTTCTCATCTGTGGGCAGTGGGCCCCCCAGTACCAGCTCCTTCCATTTGATCGTATTCAACGAAGAGCGGCTCGGATCATCGGCAATCGTGTCCTTTCCGATACACTTGACCCACTGGCACTTAGAAGAGACGTTGCATCTCTCTGCGTTTTATATCGAATATACCATGGGGAGTGTTCCGAGGAATTATTTGGATTAATACCAGCCGCAAAATTCCATCAACGCACTACACGCTGGAAGTCAAAATTCCATCCCCACCATCTGGATGGATGGCGCTCCTCAACTGTGAGATTTATGCGGAATTTTCTTCCCCGCACAACCTCATTGTGGAACGATCTCTCTTCCGTGGTGTTTCCAGGCCGATACGACCTAGGGACCTTCAAGAAAAGAGCCTACACTTTCCTCAAAGGCCGGCAACGTGCCGACGATAGCTCTGCTGTCGTAGGTGTTTATGGGCGGCGGTGACTACTCACCATCAGGTGGCCCGTCTGCTCGTTTGCCTCCTTTTTTCTATAAAAAAAAAAAAAAAAGGACCATAGCCGTGCCTAAGACCCGGCGTGCTGCGGCTGCCAAGAAGTAGTATTATGTTTAATTCGCAATGCTTGTTCTCCAGGTAAACTTCTCAATATTAGTTTTCTAATTACTCAAACCAAACATTTTATCCTCTTCTGTTACTTTCTTTGTAATCATTTTTGATCTTGTTTTGTTGGTTGATATAATTTTATTATTAATTTTTCCACCCGCATAGAATTAAATAAATTTATAAACATAACCTCAATCCTACCCACTATTGTCAAATGTCATCTTTGACATTTAGTCATTACGTTCGGTAATTACTCAAGTTATTTTGTTTTTATTTTTTATTGTTAAGTATTGAACTTAACGATACTTTTTTCCTGCGTGGGTAGTCGTGAAGGACAGTGTAATAAATTTTGCTCCATATATTTTTAATCATTTTAATTGTATCTAAGTACTATTCTACATATATTTATGCTCAAATACTTTAGTTAAACTGATTACCTGCCGGTGTTAACTTAATATCTCCTATCATCTTTCCACTCCACACTTCTCACTTTTTCACTGCACACGGTTTTTCACTTTATACACTTTTGCATCATGGAGTCTGTACTGCAAGCATCCATTGAAGAAATGAAGGACGAATTTCATAAAAGGATGGCTGCTTTCGAGAAGGACCTCTTGAAGTCTTCGTCTTCCACAGTGGGTTCTTCTGATTTGGCTGCAGAATTTGCTTCCTACAAAGGTTTTGTTACCCACGCTCTGAACCTTCTTCAGCAGCAGATTGAAGTACTGACCAACACTGTGGATACCATGGAGATGCAGAGGCGACGCAAAATGCTTCTTATCCACGGTGTAGGAGAGGTAGCTGATGAAGACTCTGCGCAACTGATTGTGGACATTGTCAAGCAGCGTCTTTGTATCACAGACTTCAAGTCCACTGATCTGCAGCGCTGCCACAGGCTGGGACGACCATCTACTTCTAAGAAGCCAAGACCCCTGCTTGTGAAGTTCCAGGATGTTGTGACTAAGGACAAGATTTGGTTCAACAAAACAAAGTTGAAGGGCACTGGTGTGACCCTGTCCGAGTTTCTGACCAAAAGACGGCACGACGTTTTTATGGCGGCTCGCGAAAAATTTGGCGTGACCAATGCGTGGACTCGAGACGGTAACGTCTACATTGTGAGTGCTGGTGTTCGGCACCGCATACTGTCGCTTGGTTTGCTAAGTCAAATCAACGCTGACACAACTGCCAAGCCGACACCAGTCAAGAAGGCCATAGCCGTGCCAAAGACCAGGCGGGCTGCTGCGACTGCCAAGAAATAGTGTTTGTCTTGTTTGCAATGTTTTTGTCCAGGTAAACCATTTCAGTGTTCACTTTTAGTCCAACCAAACATCTAGTCCATATACTGTTGCTGTATTTATTATTGTTTCTTTTGTTTGTGTTTGTTTTTGTTTTTTTTGGTTGCCTTGATTTTGTACACGTAATTGTTTTAGTTATTTGTTGTTTATCCACCCGCATTCTAAACTTAACCTCAAACTAATTGTCAAATGTCAACTCTGACATTAAGTTCGTTCTGAAATAGATTAATGTTTACTTCCTTATTATTTTTTGTTCTCTTTACTATTTACTAATATGTTTACCTGGACTCTAATGCCTTTCAACTGTTTTAATAATTTTTTCTCATCTAATATTTTCTTTTGTCTATTTTATTATTATTTTTTTATTTTTGTAAATCTTTTTTGCTTTAACTATTATTTTTGTAGTGATTAAGATAAGATACAAAGTTTGTAACTTTTACTTTATTACGTTTAGTTTTTACAACCGGCGGATGGTTATGTATTTGTTTAATTTTTGCTTATTCTTCATTATTATTAATTTTAGTTTTAGTTATACCTTTTTTTTTTATTATTATTATTTTAGCGATATTTACGTTTTAAATTATTTTTAAATTTCACAAATGTCTGTGAACAATTTTAGTAGTGACACTGAAGATTTCTTTTCTGCCTGTAGCGATGACAGCTTTGTCAGTATTCCCTCACTCGCCGACACTCTCACATGCCAGTTCTCTGATGCCCAAAGGAATTTCAATGTTGTCCATATAAATGCCCAAAGTATTCCGGCCCATTTCCCTGATATGCTGGCTAGTTTTGACTGTACTCATATACATGCTATCCTTGTTTCTGAATCTTGGTTGAAACCATGTCTATCTTCATCCACATACTCCCTCCCAGGATTCCACCTCATCAGAAATGATCGCACGGCTCGTGGTGGTGGTGGGGTTGCCATTTATCTCCGATCACAGTTCCGATACTCTATTGTTAGTGCATCTCCACAACCTCCCCCGCATAATGCTGGCGAACACATTTTCTTGGAGGTGGAATTTTCCCTTAAAAAACTTTTACTCGGTGTATACTACTGTCCCTCCCTTCGAATCGACTTCTTTTCTTCTATCGAAATTATTCTCGAAAATCTTGTCCCGTTGTACAGTCAAACTATAATCATGGGTGACTTCAATACCTGTCTCCTTAAGAACGACCGTCGTTCTTCCTCCCTTTTAAATACCTTCCAATCCTGCAATCTTTCTATTCTTCCTCTGTCAGCTACTCACCATTCTCCTAACAACACTCCTTCTCTTCTTGACCTCATCATCGTTTCCTCCCCAAACCTAGTCGCTAAACATGGACAATGTTCTGCTGACGCCTTTTCCTGTCATGATCTGTTATACCTTTCCTATTGTGTCCGTCCTCCTAAATCCCTACCTAAAGTCCTCATGCAACGGAGTTTTCGAGGTATGAATCTTGATAATCTTCGCAAGGATGCTGACAACATTGACTGGGGCACTCTTCTTCATACAGATTGTGTTGACACCAAGTTGGATATTTTTAACACCAATTTGACAGCTCTCTTTGATAGGCATGCGCCAGTCAGGCCTATTAAAATTAAACATTTACCCTCACCTTGGCTCACTGCGGACATCAAGGAGTTATTGTCAAAAAAATCGTCGGCAAAGTCTAAGTACAACCGTCGTCCGAATGAGTCTAACTGGCTAAAGTATGTAGCCATACGGAATCACTGCAGTAAGGTGTGTAGAAATGCTCAACGCCGATACGTTCACAATTCAGTCGAAAATGGTGACCCAGCGAAAGTCTGGAAATTTCTCAAAACATTGGGAGTGGGTAAATCACGACAAGATTCTATTCCCAAATCCATAGATTTAAACTCCTTAAATATTCATTTCTCTTCTTCGTTTAACTTTGATAAAACGACTAAAGATAACACTGTAAAACATCTTTCTACCCTTGAGGCTCCCGTTTGTACTCCATTTGTCTTCAAACAATTCGCCACTTGTGATGTTAAGAAAACTATTAATCTCATGTCATCTAACGCAATGGGTAGTGACTGTGTGAGCCGTAACATGATTCTCCCTGTCCTAGACGAAACCCTTCCTATCATCTCCCATATTCTTAACCACTCCATCTCCACTGGGATCTTTCCTACAGCCTGGAAAGAAGCCCACATTATCCCGATTCCCAAGAAATCCAACGCCTCTTTACTTACCGAATTTCGTCCCATTTCCATACTTCCTTTCCTCTCCAAAGTCCTTGAACGTTTAATCCATAATCAACTTAATGATTTCCTCTCTAAGAATAACCTTCTAAATCCTCTCCAATCCGGGTTTCGTCCTGGGCATAGTACGACTTCCACATTGACCCATATCACAGACGGCATAAGATCTGGCATGGAGGAAGGCAAGCTGACTGTCTTAGCTTTGCTGGACTTCAGCAATGCCTTTAACACCGTCGACTATGATGTTTTACTTTCCATGCTACGTTCTCTTAACATATCTCCAATGGTTGTTGATTGGTTTCGTAGTTACCTGTATGGACGCCGGCAACGCATCCGTGTGGAGGAAAGTTTTTCCTCCTGGTGCCACGTATCTGCTGGCGTACCTCAGGGCGGCGTGCTGTCTCCTCTTCTCTTCGCTGTATTTATTAACTCAATTACCAATCTTCTACACTCCTCCTACCACCTCTACGCTGATGATCTCCAGGTATATACTCAAGCTCCTTTAGACAGGTTGACCGAGGCAATATTTAGAATTAATTCAGATATTCAATACATCTGTAATTGGAGTAAAGCTCATGGTTTGAAGATTAATCCATCTAAAACCCAAGTCATTGTTGTCGGCAGTCCCAGGATGATCTCGAAGCTTGATTGGACCCAACTTCCTAGTGTGTATTGTGATGGTATTACCATCCCGTACAGTGAGACCGTCCGCAATCTGGGTCTAATTATAGACAAAACATTTACCTGGGGTACTCAGCTTCGTGAAATAAGCCGTAAGCTGTTCATATCAGCTAGGTCCTTGCGAAGGTTACGCAATTTTCTGCCCATCGCCACGAAGATTTCGCTTGCGCAAACCCTCCTTCTCCCCATTCTCGATTATGCCGATGTCAGCTATCTAGATCTCACCGAAGACCAACTTAACAAACTTGAGCGTCTTCAAAATTTCTGCATAAGATTCATATTTGGACTCCGCAAATATGATCATGTTTCTGAGTTTCGTGCTAAGCTCAAGTGGTTACCTATTCGGCTTCGTCGGAATACTCACACCCTTTCTCTTCTTTATAATATTTTGTTTAATCCTCTCACCCCCTCTTATCTTAAAGATAGATTTATTTTTCTTAATGACTCACATTCGAGGTCCCTGAGGTCGTCTGAGAACCTAAAGCTGAGAATGCCCGTGCACACCACAATATTTACGGACAACTCATTCACTGTCAAAGCAGTTCGATTATGGAACGCGCTTCCAGTTGTGGTGAGACAATCACAATCACTGTCATCATTTAAAAGGCTGGTTAAAGAACACTACCTTTCTCCTTAAACAGATATTAGTGTTATTTCCTCCGTCTGAATAAATTGGTAATATATTATAGTATAAGTATTTATATATGTACTTGTATATTTATTTATTTATATTTTTATTTATGTATTTATGAGTCATAATATGTATATTATGTTTGTGTATTTATATGTTGAACTAGTATTACTTAACTTTATATCTACACTGCCCTCTCTTTTTCCTTCTCTTAAATCCATCCTATGGTTGTCTGTAAGACATTGCCTAGAGCGATAAGACCGCCACTTGTACTTT
Organism: Deilephila elpenor; assembly: GCA_949752805.1. Lineage (NCBI taxonomy): Eukaryota > Metazoa > Arthropoda > Insecta > Lepidoptera > Sphingidae > Deilephila > Deilephila elpenor. The sequence continues at coordinate 793,383 of OX457095.1, forward strand.
TATTATTTTTGTAATTTCTGTATATTGTGTTTCATTGTTGTGTACAATAAAGACTTAATAAATAAAAAATAAATAAATTGAATGTTTGCCTGGACCCTCAAACTTTTGTTAATCGTTTTTGTTTTTTTTTTTTCCGTTTTATTCTTTATTTCTTTAGAATTTTTTTATTTGTTATATTACTTTTTGTCTCTCTTGTTTACTTTAAGTGACGTTGTTTAAGTTTTAGAATAGTTTTTTACAACCGGCAGATGGATATGTAATTTGATTACTTTTGTTATTTTTATTATTTTGTCTTTCTTTCATTCATATTGGTTAGCTTTGCATATTCATTTTATTATTAGTTTTATTATTAATATTTAATTTTTATAGCCATACCATATTCTATATTATTTTTGAATTTCACAAATGTCTGTAAACAATTATACAAGTGACAGTGAAGAGTTCTTCTCCGCCTGTAGTGACGATAGCTTTGTTAGTGTTCCATCGCTTGCCCACACTCTCTCAAGCGAGTTCTCTGACGTCCCTAGGAATTTCAATGTGGTCCATTTCAATGCCCAGAGTATTCCGGCTCATTTCCCCGATATGCTGGCTAGTTTTGACTGTACTCATATACATGCTATCCTTGTTTCAGAGTCTTGGTTGAAACCATGTCTATCTTCTTCTGCTTTCTCCCTTCCAGGATTCAGCCTCATAAGAAACGATCGCACGGCACGTGGCGGTGGCGGAGTCGCAATTTATCTCCGAACTCAGTTCCGATTTTCGGTTGTTAGCGCGTCTCCACAACCCCCACCATCTAACGCTGGCGAACACCTTTTCTTGGAGGTGGAATTTTCTCTTAAAAAACTTTTAATCGGTGTATACTACTGTCCCTCTCTTCGTATTGACTTTTTTTCTTCTTTCGAAACTATTCTTGAAAATCTTGTCCCTTCGTACAGTCAAACTATAATCATGGGTGATTTCAATACCTGTCTCCTTAAGAACGACCGTCGTTCTTCCTCCCTTTTAAATACTTTCCAATCCTTCAATCTTTCTATCCTACCTCTCTCAGCCACTCACCATTCCCCTAATAATACTCCGTCTCTTCTTGACCTTATCATTGTTTCCTCCCCAAACCTGGTTGCAAAACATGGACAATGTTCCGCCGATGCTTTTTCCTTTCATGATTTGCTTTACCTTTCCTACCGTGTCCGTCCCGCTAAAGCCTCACACAAAGTCCTCCTGCAACGCAATTTTCGGGGTATGAATCTTGATAATCTTCGCAAGGATGCCGACAACATTAACTGGAGCTCGCTTCTTGACACAGACTGTATTGACACCAAGCTGCATATTTTTAACCACAAGCTGACTGACCTTTTTGATAGGCACGCTCCTGTGAGGCCAATCAAATTTAAGCATTTACCTTCACCTTGGCTCACTGCTGACATCAAAGAGTAACTTTTTAAGAAAGCGTCCGCCAAGACTAAATACAATCGTCGTCCCAGCGAGTCTAACTGGTTAAAATATGTAGCCATCCGGAATCTCTGCAGTAAGGTGTGTAGGAATGCTCAACGCCGATACATTCACAATTCAGTCGAAAACGGTGATCCAGCCAAAGTCTGGAAATTTCTGAAAACACTGGGAGTGGGTAAATCACGACAGGATTCTATTCCTAAATCCATAGATTTGAATTCCTTAAACCTCCATTTTTCTTCCTTGTCTTATTTTGATAGGACAACTAAAGATAACACTATCAAGCATCTTTCCACCCTTCAGCCTCCCGTTTGTTCTACCTTTGTCATACAACAATTTGCCACTTGTGATGTTAAGAAGACCATTACTCTTTTGTCATCAAATGCTATGGGTAGCGAGTATATCAGCCGCAATATGATTCTCCCTGTCTTAGACGAAACCCTTCCTATCATATCCCACATTCTTAACCACTCCATCTCCACTGGGATCTTTCCCACTGCTTGGAAAGAAGCCCACATTATCCCCATTCCCAAAAAATCCAATGTCTCTCTTCTTTCTGAGTTTCGTCCTATTTCCATACTTCCTTTCCTTTCCAAAGTTCTAGAACGTTTAATCCATACCCAACTCAATGATTTCCTCTCCAAGAATAACCTATTAAATCCTCTCCAATCTGGGTTTCGTCCTGGACATATTACGACTACAACTTTGACACATATCACGGATGGCATCAGATCAGGCATGGAGGAAGACAAGCTGACTGTCCTAGCTCTGATGGACTTCAGCAATGCCTTTAATACTGTCGACTATGACGTATTACTTACCATGCTACGTTCTCTTAACATATCTCCAATGGCAGTTGATTGGTTTCGTAGTTACCTGTATGGTCGCCGGCAACGCATCCGTGTGGAGGAAAGCTTTTCCTCCTGGTGCCCCGTATCTGCTGGCGTACCTCAGGGCGGCGTGCTATCTCCTCTTCTCTTCGCTATCTTTATAAACTCCATTACCAATCTTCTTCGCTCCTCCTACCACCTCTACGCTGATGATCTCCAGATTTATACTCAAGCTCCTTTAGACAGGATGACAGATGCGATTGTTGGAATCAATACAGACATCCATCACATCTGTGGTTGGAGTAAAGCTCATGGTTTAAAGATTAACCCTACTAAAACCCAAGTCATTGTTGTCGGCAGCCCCAGGATGATTTCTAAACTTGACTTGTCCCAACTACCTAGTGTCGATTGTGATGGTATCGCCATTCCTTTCAGTGACTCCGTCCGTAATCTAGGCATACACATAGACAAATCATTCACCTGGGGTCCACAGCTCTCGGAATTAAGCTGGAAGCTGTTTGTTTCGGCAAGGTCCTTGCGAAGGTTACGCAACTTTCTACCCGTTTCCACGAGGATTACGCTTGCACAAACCCTCCTTCTCCCCATCCTTGATTATGCCGATGTCAGCTATCTTGATCTCACCGAAGAACAACTTAATAAACTTGAGCGCCTTCAAAATTTCTGCATAAGATTCATATTTGGTCTTCGCAAATATGACCATGTTTCTGAGTTTCGCGCTAAGCTCAAGTGGTTACCTATACGGCTTCGTCGGAATACTCACATTCTTTCTCTTCTTTACAATATTTTGTTTAATCCTCTCACCCCTTCTTATCTTAAAGAACGATTTATTTTTCTTCATGACTCACATTCGAGATCCTTGAGGTCGTCTGAGAATCTTAAGCTGAGAATGCCTGTGCACACCACGACATTTATGGATAATTCTTTCACTGTCAAAGCAGTTCGATTGTGGAACGCGCTTCCTGTTGCGGTGAAACAGGCTCAAACGCTATCAACATTTAAGAGGTTAATTAAAGAGCACTACCTTTCTCTTTAAATAGACTAGTATAATTTTCTTCAAGTAAATCATTTGGCTATTTGTAGTATATATTATGTATGTTTATGTTTATTTGTATATATGTATACATGTATTTATGATTATCTGTTATGTATGTATAGTATTTTTGTGTATTTATATATATGTAATAACTATTATATAGCTTTAATTCTGTTGTAATCTATGGTCACTCTATGGTTTGAATTATGTATCAAATAAAAAATAAAAAAAGTTTAGTCTATGGTATGTTTCCGAAGTTCACGTGTTTTATTAGAGGTTATGGGCTTATCTCGAAAAATTATCAGTTATTTTATTTTAAAGTAGATAATTAGTGAAAGTTAAATCGCGGAAACATGAGTACGAACTATATTGCCAGTGTTCCTAAATTAAAAGGAAGAGAGAACTATAGTGAGTGGAGCTTCGCGGCTGAGAATTTGTTGGTGCTCGAAGGGACGGAAAATTACATCAAACCGACGCCAGGTTCAGAAATTAAGCCGATGGACGATGCAAAAACAAAGGCAAAGCTAGTATTGACGATAGACCCGTCAATGTACGTGCATGTAAAGAACACCAAGACTTCAGCAGAATTATGGTCTACATTGAAGACTATGTATGATGATTCTGGGTTCTCAAGAAAAATAACCCTGCTGCGACATTTGATATCCATACGACTAGACAACTGTAATTCAATGGCGTCTTATGTGACTCAAATGGTCGAGACAGCACAGCGGTTGAATGGCACGGGATTTACAATCACAGATGAATGGATTGGCTCATTACTTTTAGCAGGTTTGTCTGATCGCTATACACCTATGATCATGGCAATAGAACACTCTGGAATTTCGATAACGGCAGATGTCATAAAGTCGAAATTACTTGACATGGAAGAGACCAGTGATAATGACAGCATGGAAACCGGAGCTGCATTTGCCGCGCGAAATAAATTAAACTCTGGCAACATTAATAAGCCAAAAAAGAATGGCGGTCTCTCAACGTCAAATAAGAAAACGGTTACAGCAATGACAAATTCATATACGAAAGCAATTACATGCTATAAATGTAAAGAAGATGGTCATTATCGAAATCATTTATTTATTTATTTATTTATTATTTATTTATTTATTTAAATCTTTATTGTACACAGTTAATTAACATACAGAAACAGAAGAAAAAAAAAAAGTACAAATGGCGGTCTTATCGCATAAAGCAATGTCTTACAGACAACCATGGGATGGATTTAAGAGAAGGAGAAAGATTATTTATTTATTTATTTATTTAATACTTTTTTGCACTAAATGGACATATACAAATGCAAACTTATGCAATACAAATAATAGTACAAGTGGCGGCCTTATCACACTAGGTAATTTCTTACAGGCAACCATGGGATGGATATATAAATAGGAGAAAGAAAGGGCAGTCTAAAGCGTAAAATAAATAATAATAATGTATTACTCTAAATATATATAAATATAAACATAAACACATGTAAAAATATATGAATATACACATACTTACAATACATACATACATACATACATACAAACAAACATACAATACATATAATACATACATATACGTAAACATATTATATACTTATCCTAACATTCATTAAAGGAATAGTACTCAGCGACAATCTTGTTGAGAGAAGAAATAATTCTTGATCATTTTTTTAAATAATGGCAGTGTTCGTGCCCGTCTTACCTCAACTGGAAGTGAGTTCCACAGTCGGACAGCTTGGACAGTAAATAATTTGTCCATGAATACTGTGGAGTGCATAGGCATTCTCAATTTCAGGTTCTCCGACGACCTCAAAGATCTCGAATGTGAATCATGGAGAAAGATGAATCGATCTTTAAGATAAGAGGGCGTGAGAGGATTATACAAAATATTGTACAGAAGTGAGAGAATATGAGTATTCTAACGAAACCGGATGGGTAACCACTTGAGCTTAGCACGAAATTCAGAAACATGGTCATATTTGCGGAGACCAAATATGAATCTGATACAAAAGTTTTGGAGACGCTCAAGCTTATTAAGTTGGTCCTCGGTGAGATCTAGATAGCTGACATCGGCATAATCAAGGATGGGGAGAAGGAGAGTTTGTGCAAGTGAAATCTTCGTTGTGATGGGTAGGAGATTGCTCAACCTTCGCAGGGACCTTGCCGAGGCAAACAGCTTCCGACTAATTGAAATAAAACTATTTTATACGGATTTTATCGCGATTTGGTTTAATTTTTACATTTTTTAACTTCCCGACGTTTCGATTACTTTACAGCTTTCGTGGTCACGGGGCGGACTGAGGTATTAGTCATCCGCTCAGTGACTGTTACAATTAAACTACCCTTAATTTATAATTATTAAATTAAAAAAGTTAATTTAAAAAGTTAGCTAGTATTTGCGATCCGATCTACGCAGAAGGAGCTCACTGTGTCTTGAGGTCTGGCAGCTGGTCTTTTGGGTTCCGATTTAATTAAATGTAGAATTGGATCCCATGATGGTGCAAGCTTCAAGCCATCTTCTCTATTGAAATTTGGATGTTTTTTAATTTCAATAGCCTCGCGAAACATCCTGGGCAGGAAACGGTGTTCTTTGGCAAGGATTTGGGGCTGGTCAAAGCGAAGGTAATGCTTGGAGCCTTCCTCTATGTGTTCAGCAACTGCAGACTTCGTTGAGCGTCGGTGTTTGACGTCAGCTATGTGTTCTTTTACGCGGGTCCCTATGCTTCGTTTGGTTTGGCCGATGTAAGAGAGGCCACAGTCGCAATCTATTTTATATACTCCCGGTTCTTGCAAAGGTATATGACACTTGACAGGTGGTAAGAATTGACTAATCTTCTTAGGCGGCTTGTAGTATGTTTTAATAGAAGCACGCTTCAGGATGTAGCTAATCTTGTCCGTGACTCCTTTTATATATGGCAATATAACCGGGACCCGTTCAACTGTGGCTGGTTTCACTCGGTTTCTGTGACGGCGGCGTGGAATTTGGAGCTTGTTGTCTCGCAGTACTTGCTTGACGTGTTGCAGCTCAGTTGCCAGGTGTTTCTCGTCACAGATTCCTTGTGCTCTCTGAAACAAAGATTTACCCACGGTAGCTAACTGTTTTGGATGGTGGTGAGAATCACCGTTCAGATATTTATCTGTATGGGTCTTTTTCCTATACACAGTATGACCTAAGGACTGATCAGGATTACGGATTACTAAAACATCTAAGAAAGCAAGAGATTTGTTTTGTTCCAACTCCATAGTAAATTGAATTTTATTGTTAATGGAGTTGAGGTGATTTAAAAATGCAGTTACTTGGTCAGTTGGTAAAATTGTGAAAGTAGATCAAATCAGACCCGACCACCAGGATTTTAAAGGCCACTAGCTCTTTAATAATCAAGTACTCCGAGAAGTTAGATCTGAACGCTAAGTCACTCATCCCATCGTGTGCAAAACCTCCTAAATTGTATGGATTACCAAAAATACACAAGGAAAATGCTCCACTACGTCCCATTGTGAGCCAGATCGACACACCAACCTACAGATTGGCTCAGCACGTAGCACAAGTGCTTTCACCACTCAGAGGAAACACTAGAGCATCTGTGAAGGATTCATACCAATTTGTCAGTGATATTAAACACCTACAATTAGCTGACAATGAAACAATGGTTAGTTTTGATGTCCAGTCACTTTTTACAAGCTTACCAGTACAAGACTGCATCAAAATTGTCACTAAGAAGTTAACAGAGAATGACATGCCACTAGAATATGCAGAATTACTCAAACTTTGCCTCACATCTGGCTACATGTTGTGGAACAATCAATACTATGTACAAATGGATGGTGTTGCTATGGGCTCACCTGTATCTCCAGTAGTCGCCGATATTTTCATGGAGGACTTTGAGGAGACAGCCCTTAGTACAGCCCCGGTCTCGCCAAGATTTTACAAGCGGTACGTAGATGATACTTTCACAATTTTACCAACTGACCAAGTAACTGCATTTTTAAATCACCTCAACTCCATTAACAATAAAATTCAATTTACTATGGAGTTGGAACAAAACAAATCTCTTGCTTTCTTAGATGTTTTAGTAATCCGTAATCCTGATCAGTCCTTAGGTCATACTGTGTATAGGAAAAAGACCCATACAGATAAATATCTGAACGGTGATTCTCACCACCATCCAAAACAGTTAGCTACCGTGGGTAAATCTTTGTTTCAGAGAGCACAAGGAATCTGTGACGAGAAACACCTGGCAACTGAGCTGCAACACGTCAAGCAAGTACTGCGAGACAACAAGCTCCAAATTCCACGCCGCCGTCACAGAAACCGAGTGAAACCAGCCACAGTTGAACGGGTCCCGGTTATATTGCCATATATAAAAGGAGTCACGGACAAGATTAGCTACATCCTGAAGCGTGCTTCTATTAAAACATACTACAAGCCGCCTAAGAAGATTAGTCAATTCTTACCACCTGTCAAGTGTCATATACCTTTGCAAGAACCGGGAGTATATAAAATAGATTGCGACTGTGGCCTCACTTACATCGGCCAAACCAAACGAAGCATAGGGACCCGCGTAAAAGAACACATAGCTGACGTCAAACACCGACGCTCAACGAAGTCTGCAGTTGCTGAACACATAGAGGAAGGCTCCAAGCATTACCTTCGCTTTGACCAGCCCCAAATCCTTGCCAAAGAACACCGTTTCCTGCCCAGGATGTTTCGCGAGGCTATTGAAATTAAAAAACATCCAAATTTCAATAGAGAAGATGGCTTGAAGCTTGCACCATCATGGGATCCAATTCTACATTTAATTAAATCGGAACCCAAAAGACCAGCTGCCAGACCTCAAGACACAGTGAGCTCCTTCTGCGTAGATCGGATCGCAAATACTAGCTAACTTTTTAAATTAACTTTTTTAATTTAATAATTATAAATTAAGGGTAGTTTAATTGTAACAGTCACTGAGCGGATGACTAATACCTCAGTCCGCCCCGTGACCACGAAAGCTGTAAAGTAATCGAAACGTCGGGAAGTTAAAAAATGTAAAAATTAAACCAAATCGCGATAAAATCCGTATAAAATAGTTTTATTTCAATTAGTCGGAAGCTGTTTGCCTCGGCAAGGTCCCTGCGAAGGTTGAGCAATCTCCTACCCATCACAACGAAGATTTCACTTGCACAAACTCTCCTTCTCCCCATCCTTGATTATGCCGATGTCAGCTATCTAGATCTCACCGAGGACCAACTTAATAAGCTTGAGCGTCTCCAAAACTTTTGTATCAGATTCATATTTGGTCTCCGCAAATATGACCATGTTTCTGAATTTCGTGCTAAGCTCAAGTGGTTACCCATCCGGTTTCGTTAGAATACTCATATTCTCTCACTTCTGTACAATATTTTGTATAATCCTCTCACGCCCTCTTATCTTAAAGATCGATTCATCTTTCTCCATGATTCACATTCGAGATCTTTGAGGTCGTCGGAGAACCTGAAATTGAGAATGCCTATGCACTCCACAGTATTCATGGACAAATTATTTACTGTCCAAGCTGTCCGACTGTGGAACTCACTTCCAGTTGAGGTTAGCTTTAATTGAAGTAATCTTTTGGGTTCCAAAAGACCAGCTGCCAGACCTCAAGACACAGTGAGCTCCTTCTGCGTAGATCGGATCGCAAATACTAGCTAACTTTTTAAATTAACTTTTTTAATTTAATAATTATAAATTAAGGGTAGTTTAATTGTAACAGTCACTGAGCGGATGACTAATACCTCAGTCCGCCCCGTGACCACGAAAGCTGTAAAGTAATCGAAACGTCGGGAAGTTAAAAAATGTAAAAATTAAACCAAATCGCGATAAAATCCGTATAAAATAGTTTTATTTCAATGTGTAACATTCGCGTAAATCTAAGAAACCATTAAGCTTCCGACTAAGCTCACGAAGCTGCGGACCCCAAGTGAGTGATCTATCAAGAATTAGGCCTAAATTCTTGACAGTTTCACTATATGGGATAATGGTGCCATAACAGGTGACGGGTGGTAGTATATCCCAATTTATTTTAGAAATCATCTTGGGGCTGCCGACTACGATGATTTGGGTTTTAGATGGATTAACCATCAATCCATAAGTCTTGCTCCAATCACAAATCTGTTGAATATCGGAGTTTATAATTGCAATAGCGTCAGCCATCTTATCCAAGGGCGCTTGGGAGTAAATTTGGAGATCATCTGCGTAGAGGTGGTAGGAAGAACAAAGATGATTGGTTATGGAATTTATAAAAACTGCAAAAAGTAAAGGAGATAACACGCCGCCCTGTGGAACACCAGCAGATATGGAGCACCAGGAGGAAAAACTTTTCTCGACACAGATGCGCTGCCGGCGTCCAAACAGGTAACTACGAAACCAATCAATTGCCAATGGAGATATGTTAAGAGAACCTAGTACACTAAGCAACACATCAAAATCGACAGAGTTGAAGGCGTTGCTGAAGTCTAGCAGTGCTAAGACTGTCAGCTGACCTTGCTGCATGCCCGATCTGATGTCATCCGTAATATGAGTCAGGGTGGTGGTGGTACTATGGCCAGGACGAAATCCAGACTGGAGAGGATTTAGGAGGTTGTTACTTGAAAGGAAATCATTAAGTTGGGTATGGATCAGACGTTCGAGGACTTTTGAAAGAAAAGGTAAAATAGAAATAGGACAAATTCAGATAGCACTGAGGCCTTGGGTTTTTTAGGAATGGGGATTATATGGGCTTCTTTCCACGCTTTAGGAAATATCCCTGAGGAGATGGAATGGTTCAGGATGTGACAGATGACAGGAAGGATTTCGTCAAGGATAGGAATAATCATATTACGGCTGACACAGTCACTTCCCATGGCATTTGATGAAATATGCGTAATGGTTTTCCTAACATCACAAGTGGCAAATTGTTTAAGAACGAAAGTAGAGCATTCAGGAGTCTTAATGGTAGAAAGATGCTTGATAGTATTATCTTTAATTGTCGTGTCAAAATGGGATTGACAAGAGAAGTGCTTATTTAAAGAATTTAAATCAATAGATTTCGGAATTGAGTCTTGTGTAGGTTTACCCACTCCTAGTGTCTTGAGAAATTTCCATATTTTAGCTGGATCTTTGTTTTCAACTGAACTATGGATATGTCGGCGTTGTGCATTCCTACACACCTTACTACAGTGATTCCGAATGGCCACATACTTCAGCCAGTTCGACTCATTGGGACGGCGTTTGTACTTGGACTTGGCTGACGCTTTTTTACACAGCAGCTTCTTGATTTCGGCTGTAAGCTATGGCGACGGTAGATGTCTGAGTTTAATTGACCGAACAGGTGCATGTTTGTCGTAGAGTTTACCTAATGTCCTAGTGAAGATATCGACCTTGGCATCAACACAAACCGACTGGAAGAGCGTACTCCAGTTAATGTCGCCGGCATCCCTGCGAAGATTGACAAGATTCATACCCCGAAAATTAAGCTGCAACAGAACTTTAGGTGAGGACTTAGGAGGACGAACACGATAAGATAGGAATAAGAGGTCGTGATTTGAAAAACCGTCAGCAGAACATTGACCATGTTTTGCAACAAGGCTTGGAGAGGATACAAAGATAAGATCTAAGAGAGAAGGAGTGCAGTTAGGAGAATGATGGGTAGCAGAAAGTGGAAGGATAGAAAGGTTACAAGATTGGATAGAATTAGTGAGGGAGGAGGAACGATGGTCGTTCTTGAGGAGACAGGTGTTGAAATCACCCATGATTATGCTTTGACTGTACGAAGGAACTAAGTTTTCGAGAATGGTTTCAAGAGAAGAAAAGAAATCAATGCGAAGCGAGGGACAATAGTAAACACCGAGTAATAGCTTCTTAACGGAGAATTCCACCTCCAAGAAAAGATGTTCACCAGCATTTCGTGGTGGAGGTTGCGGTGAGGTACTAATTATGGTGTAACGAAAATAATTTCGAAGATAGATGGCGACACCGCCTCCACCGCGTGCCGTGCGATCATTCCTAATGAGGTGGAACCCAGGGAGGGAGTACGAGGTCGAAAGAAGGCAAGGCTTAAGCCAAGATTCAGAAACAAGGATAGCATGAATATTAGTACAGTCAAAACTAGCCAGCATATCGGGAAAATGGGCCAGAATACTCTGGGCATTAAAATGAACCACATTAAAATTTCTTGAGACATCAGAGAACTGAAAAGTGAGGGTGTCAGCAAGTGAAGGGACACTGACAAAACTATCATCACTATTAGCGTCGCTACATGCCGATAGAAACTCGTCACTGTCACTACTTGACATAATAATATTATTATTATATTATTTATAATTACAATAGACCAATAAAAGTAAAATAATAATAATATGAATATACAACGTGTAACAGGATTAATTCACAACCTCAGACACCCCAACTTAAAAATATTATTGGAATCATAGTGGAAGTTTGAAATTGTACTCCGAAGATTACAAAAAATATTTATTTATGAAATTAGTTATACCAAATATAGGCGCGCAACATGGTCATCTTACGAATAAAGTGCACTACTGTATAGTACACACGCGCGCGGACACGCACACACGTTCACAAGGCCTATTCACACGAATACCTACGCGACTGGCCCGAACACCGCGCCGCGCCGGCGGAAACAGCCGACAATAAACGAAATACAAATTTCGTACGTAACTGATTACCGGGTAGTTTTGTAAACCAATTATTATTTATTTACTTTGTAAGGTTATCATTATTATTTAAGCTACAAAAGAAATATTTTAACTTACATTGTAATGGGCACGAAGACAACACAAGACTTTTCTTGCATTCATCGGTTATTAAATATTATCAATTTAACTTCTGTTTAACCTAGTCCATACAGGCAGGCATGATACAGGCGTTATTTATTTTGCATTGCTGATGAATTACATGACGCAATATCATACAACGAAGACTAGATTGGGAATAATAACAAAAAATAAAAACAAAATTAACTTACATGATAAATGGCACTCATACGGCGACTTCTTGTTAAAATATGTTCCAAATGTCCACCACCTTACTCAATACATCTCAATGCACGTATGCGTAATTAGTCACGTAATTTTTCTAAAAATTCAGTGTCACTCTTAACTTTTTGGAACGCTGCCACTATCCTACATAGTTCCTCCACACTAGTAGTTTCACTGAAGTATACCAGAGATTTAATACGTCCCCGCAAAAAAAAGTCAAGAGGCGTCAAGTCAGGTGACCTAGCAGGCCATTGCGCGGGCCCGCCGCGACCGATCCAATTCTAAGATAGCCACTCTAATCGTGGTGCGTAATCACGTGGAATTAGGTCCTGACAGCTTCTCAGGTGGAAACGACGCTCGCCGTCACCGTGAGGCGTTCGCCACACGTTTTTCGCGGAACTACCCTACACCGACCGCCCAAACCTTTTAAGATTCCGCCGCGCGCGCCATCGTTTATCGGATGATTCAAATTTCATTAAACAATAGTTGCGTCTTGCTCTGTCTAACCGTTGTTAAATATGCGGAAAAGAGAATATGATAATTATTTATTTTGGTAGGTTATTACGTTTATTCAGGCCTATCGTTGTGTGCGTTTGTTTAATGCTAGATTGCTTGCGAATTTGAAAGGACCTTTATGACTGTCGAAATAAAGTTCATATTTGTTTATTATTTGATTTTTTAAAGTATTCGTTTATTATGTCATTTAGAAAGGACCTTATACTCTGGAGTTACGTTTCAATTTCGTTTGTTCGGTGCATTAAAGGAAAGAGTGTCTGTTATTTACGAAGTTTTAATTAATTATTTAAAAAAAATTAACCTATAGAAAAAAGTGTTGATATCGATTCAGTAGCTGATTCTGAACCTACTACTTTCGGCTTTTACATTTAATTCTGTTACTCGTTGTATAACACAAAACAAACAAAAAATTACAAATCTAATAAATCATCCATCTGCCGGTTCTGAGAAAGCAAAAATTAACAAATAATACAAAAATTAAAAATAAAAGCATAAAAAAAAACACAAACTAATATTTAAAACCAAAAAGAAATAATAAAACAAAAAGCAAGGCTAGTCCAGGCATGTCACGGTCTATATACAAAAATAAATGTAAAACATAACGATTCCGAACGAATCACAACTGTCAAAACTGACAACTACTCAATAGGTTATGTTTATAAATTACGGATGTCGGGTGTAATGAGAACAATAGGAAGACAAAAGACACAAAACAAGTAAACAAACTGATTTAACATTGAAATGGAGACTAAACAGTTACAGTAATAATAATAACAACACCCAAATGAAATAGTGAAAGAAAATTAGCAAATACAAATAATAAGAAAATTGTAACATTACCGGGACTACACGCTAACCACAAAAGTATACAACATAGCTCATTTTTTAACAGTCGCAGCTCGCCTGGTCTTGGGCACAGCTATAGCCTTCTTGGGAGGACTCGGCTTTGGAGTGGTGTCCACATTAATCTGGCGCAGCAGAGTAAGGGACGTCACGCGATGCCGAATGCCAGAGTTCATGACGTAAACGACTCCTTCCCGCGTCCAAGAGTTGCTGACGCCAAACTTCTCCCGTGCAGCCATAAAAATATTATGCCTGGTCTTGGTCAAAAACTCAGAGAGAGTAATACTGGACCCTTTCAGTTTTGTCTTGCTGAACCAGATCTTGTCTCTCATTGCAGTGTCTTGAAGCTTGACTAGAATGGGTCTTGGTTTCATTGACGAAGATGGTTGACCCATCCTATGGCAGCGCTGGATGTCATCAACACTGAAATCTGCAATGCTAATGTGTTTTTTCACCACATCCACAATCACCTGCGCAGGGTTTTCATTAGCCACCTCAGCAACACCATGGAGCAAAAGAATTTTCCGACGCCTCTGCATCTCCATGGTATCAACAGTCTGTGCCAGGGCCTCGATTTGCTGCTGCAGCAGACCAAGTGTTTGGGTGACAAAGGTTCTGAATGACCCAAACTCGGCAGCCACATCAAGAGTTCCTAAAGCACCAACTGGGGACTTCTGCAGGTTGGCTTCAAAAGCAGTCATTCTCTTGTGGAAATCCGTCTTCATTTCCTCCAATGTTGTTCTTAATGCAGACTCCATGGTGACAAACACAACAAGTGATAAGCAGTGTTGTAGTGTAGTGAAAAAAAAAAAAGTGATGGGAAGAAAGGAAATAATTACAAATACCGGCAGGTACACAGTTTAACTGTTGTTATTTAACATTAGTTGTAGGAAAGTAACAATCAAATGTATTTTAAAATAAAATAATTTATAGAGCAAAAATTTGTACTACTACTTTTCACAACTACCCCCGAAGAAAAAAAAAAAAAAATCAATGCCCGTTATTAAAGAAAAATAATAACAAATATGTATTTAATGTCGTTTTCCTGAATGGAAAGTTTAACAAAACAGAGTGGTACGTGGATTGCGGCGCGAGCGCTCACATGACGGCAAATGAATCTTGGATAAAAAATACGAACATTACACCAAGTTTACCTGAAATAGTGGTAGTTTGTTCCGGAGATGTCGACATTGTGTCTGATTTAAATTTCGATATTACTGTGAAAGATATGTTATGCGTGCCTAGTTTAACAACAAACTTATTATCCGTAAGTGAACTTATTAAAAATGGAAATAATGTCAGTTTTGATGAAAAACACTGCTATATACGAAACAAAAGCAATGTTTTGGTAGCCACAGCTGATTTGTCAGATGGTGTATATAAGCTCAGACTGCACACACAAAGTTGTATGTTGGCTACACCAGCAGAAACTGGTAAACTATGGCACAGAAGGCTGGCACACATGAATAGCCAGGACATGAATAAAATGAGAAATATGGTGGAAGGTATGTCATATGAAAACAATTTTGACATAACCAAGTCTCAGTGTATAACTTGTTGCAAAGGGAAGCAGGAAAGATTACCCTTTACACATGTAGGTGAAAGAAGTACAGAGACGCTTCACAGAATCCATACAAACATTTGTGGTCCGATGGAAACCCGTTCATTGAGTGGTGCTCAATATTTTATACTATTTGTCGATGATTTTAGTAGGATGACATTTATATATTTTCTTCGGAAGAAAAGTGAAGCATTTACTCATTTTAAGATATTTAAAACAATGGTTGAAAATCAGTTAAATAAGAAAATTAAAATATTAAGGTCAGATAATGGACTGGAGTACACAAACAAAGAATTCGAGGATTATTTAAGCAAGAGGGTATAATTCATCAAAGATCGAATAGCTATACACCTGAACAGAATGGTCTGTGTGAGCGAGCAAACCGTACTGTGGTTGAGAAGGCTAGATGTCTACTGTATGATGCAAAGCTGGAAAAATATTTTGGGCAGAAGCGGCAAATACTGATGTCTATTTAAAAAATAGATCCATTGCATCGGGACTTCAGAAAACTCCATATGAATTGTGGTATGGAAGAAAACCAGACCTAAGCCACATACGTTTGTTCGGATGTAAAGTCATGGTACATATCCCTAAGGAACGTCGTTTGAAGTGGGATAAGAAGTCTGCGGAGCACATATTAGTTGGCTATAGTGAAAACGTTAAGGGCTACAGGCTATACAATCCTGTCAAGAAGAATCTTGTTACCAGCAGAGATGTTATCTTTATGGAAGAAGAATTAGATAGTGAAGAAAACAATCAGGAGTCAGCTATCTGGATTCCTAATGAAGAGACACCTGCAGTTGGCATACAGGAGGAGGTTATTACAGATTCAGTGGGGGAAGCATCACAGAATGTTTTAGACCCCGATGACTATCATTCAGATTCTTCTGTGTATGAGGATGGGAGTGAAACACTGACTGAATCTCCAACTACAGATGACTTGATACAAGAAGTCCAGATGACATCAACCCCGGAGCAGGAGTCAGTATTGCCTAGAAAGCGTATGAGAAAACAACCTGATCGGTATGGTTATATATGTGTTTCTAGTACTGTTCCAGCTTCTGAAGAAATTGTGTTCTCAGAGGCTCTTGCAGGGCCTGAGAGTGAGCAGTGGAAGCGCGCCATGGCCGACGAACTACAGTCGTTTAACGACAATGATGCTTGGGAGCTCGTTGACAACCCAGGTGATGTGACAATTGTGAAGTGCAGGTGGGTGCTTAATAAAAAATATGATGTGGATAATAGTGTACGGTTCCGGGCAAGACTTGTGGCTAAAGGTTTTTCGCAAAAACCTGGCATTGACTATACTGACACTTTCTCGCCAGTAGTTAGACACTCTACACTAAGATTATTATTTGCCCTTAGTGTTAAGTTGAATATGTGTATTCATCACTTAGATGTGACTACAGCATTTTTAAATGGTTTTTTGAAAGAGGCAATTTACATGTCAGTACCTGATGGTTTTGTGAACAAAAGTGGGGGAAAGGTTTTGAAATTAAAACGAGCCATTTATGGCTTAAAACAATCTTCTCATGCATGGTATGAGAGAGTAAAAGATTTACTTTGTAAATTGAATTAAAAAAAAAAACTACGTTTAAAAAAACCTAAAGTATTAAAAAGTATTAAAAAGTATTAAATAACTTATAGAAAGATTTGTTTTAATACACCTCTTATGCAAACCTATACTTTTCATATCAATAAAATACAATTATTTATATGTGCTACCTATTGATAGGTTTGAAGTCGGTGCCAAGCCCTAAACAAAATAAAACTTTATATTATAAACAGCTTAGTTTCTGTAAACAAATTTTTACGCTAAAGATTAACCTACATAAATAATCCTATAAGCATGTTTTTAAAACAAACTAATAATGGAATTAAGTAATAATGAATACCTACTATTATTAAAAAAAAAACTACGTTTAAAAAAACCGACTTCAACTACTAAAAAGTATAAAATAACTTAATAAAGATTTAATTTAATACACCTCTTGTGCAAACCTATACCTTTCATATCAATAAAATACAATTATTTATATGTGCTGCCTATTGATAGGTTTGAAATCGGTGCCAAGCCAAATGGAAAAGTAGGTACCTACCTACTAGCCGCGCGTGACCTGGAGCGGGATAGCTTTGTCTACAACAGTGTTTTTCAATCTGTGGGTCGCGACCACCTGGGGGCCTTACTCAAGAAGTCGCCATTCTTACAGAGTATAGGTGTTCATAATAAATTTAGGTACCAAAATGGAGAAATTCATTAACACAGTCTTCTAAATCACATCTAAATCTTTTTCTAAAACTTTTAGTCTGTGTATCGCCCACGGGGGTCGCCAGAAGTTTTTAACCTGAAAAAGTGTCGGATATTTAAAAATATTGAAAAACTCTATACTAGTCTAGTACAATGAAAACAACACAAGCGGGCAAACGACGTAGACGGTCGTCTCGAAATATAGTAAAATTTTGATTCGTTGTAACCTAATTTATTTATTATAGATTTGTATACTTTATCGGCTGCACGAAGGTATAGTATATAAGTTGTTTTTATAATAGTAGGTATTCATTATTACTTAATTCCATTATTAGTTTGTTTTCAAAACAGAGGTACCAATACGCAAACCAAAATGTAACAAATTCACATTGCTTATAGGATTATTTATGAAATTAAAAATATAAAGATTAACCTCTTTAGCGTAAAAATTTAAGTTTACAGAAACTAAGCTGTTTATAATATTAAGTTTTATTTTGTTTAAGGCTTGACACCGACTTCAAACCTATCAATAGGTAGCACATATAAATAATTGTATTTTATTGATATGAAAGGTATAGGTTTGCACAAGAGGTGTATTAAATTAAATCTTTATTAAGTTATTTTATACTTTTTAGTAGTTGAAGTCGGTTTTTTTAAACGTAGTTTTTTTTTATTTTTTACTTTTTAGTGTGAGCTAAACTCAATTTTCGTTAACAACGCTCATAAGAGCAAAACGCCTACAGTAACTTAATTTTCTCACCCTCCTCCTCACCCCCACCACTTCTTCTGCCTCACTATAGTTCGACGTTAATACTGAACCTGTTAAAAAAGAACTATTGGAAACCTACTCAATTTTGAGAAGTTCTACTGTCTAGGTCCGAAGATATTCATCAGGTCTTCAACAATTTTTTAATGGGACCAAATGACAACTATTTCGCATCTAACTAAAGAAGAATAACTAAAAAAGGTTCAAACTGCCGAGGATATTAAGTATTTACATAATTTTATCAATTTCTCGCCCCCCTTCTCACCCCCACCCTTTTATCTCTACCTTACTAAAATTTGACTTTAATACTGAACCTGTTACAAAAAGAACCATTGGAAATCTACTCAATTTTGAGGAGTTCTACTGTATAGGTCCGAAGATATTCATCAGGTCTTCACCAAATTTTTATAGAACCAAATGGCAACTATTCCGCATCAAACTAAAGAAGAATCACTAAAATCGGTTCAAATCTGCCGAAGATATTAAGTATTTACATGCATATTAATGGAAACTTAATTTCGAGGAGTTCTACGCTCCAGGTCCGAAGATATTCATCAGGTCTTCACCACTTTTTTATAGAACCAAATAGCAACTATTCCGCATCAAACTAAAGAAGAATGACTAAAATCGGTTCAAAGCTGCCGAAGATATTAAGTATTTACATGTAAATTGATGGAAACTTACTCAATTTTGAGGAGTTCTACTGTCTAGGTCCGAAGATATTCATCAGATCTTCACCAATTTTTTATGAGACCAAATGAAAACTATTCCGCATCAAACAAAAGAAAAATCACTAAAATCGGTTCAAAGCTGCCGAAGATATTAAGTATTTACATGCATGTTAATTTTCTCACCCCCTCCTCACCCCCACCCCTTTTTCTCTACCTCACTACAATTTGACTTTTATACTGAACCTATTGCGTAAAAACCATCGGTAACCTGCTCAATTTCGAGGAGTTCTACTCTCTAAGTCCGAAGATATTCATCAGGTCTTCACCAACTTTTTATGGGACCAAATGGCAGCTATTTTGCATCCAACTAAAGAAAAATTACGTAAATTGAATCAGAAATCTTAGAGTAATCGGTGAACATACATAAGAAAAAAAAAATTACGAATTGATAACCTCCTCTAAAGTCGGTTAATAACCTCCTCTAAAGTCGGTTAAAAAGTCGGTTAATGAAGTCGGTTAAAAATAGTCAGTATGAGCCTTGTTTGTTCACAAAAACAAAGGGTAAAATTAAAATTATTGTGGCCTTATATGTAGATGATTTTTTAATTTTCTCTAATAATTCTGTTGAAACTGATAATTTGAAACATGTTTTGGGTGCAGAATTTAAATTAAAAGATTTAGGACCTGTGAAACAATATTTAGGCATGAGAATAAATGTTGATAAAAATAAAAATGTTATAACTGTAGATCAACAACAGTATATTGAAAGGTTAGCTTCTAGATTCAAAATGTCAGATTGTAAAACTTATAAAACCCCAATTGAATGTAAGTTAAATGTTAAGAAAGCTGATGAATGTGCATCTGACCTTCAATATCAAAAGTTAATTGGATCATTAATGTATTTGGCAGTACTAACTAGACCAGACATTTCCTATTCTGTTAGTTTTCTGAGCCAATATAATAATTGTTACAATCATACACATTGGCATTATGCTAAACGCATTTTAAAATATTTGTTATGTACAAAAACATATTGTTTAAAATTTTGTAAAGATAATAGCAAGTTACAGGGTTTTGTGGATAGTGATTGGGCCAGTGACACCTTAGACAGAAAGTCCTATACAGGATTTTGTTTCACAATGTCAGGATCTGCTATTTCATGGCAAAGCAGGAAGCAAAGGACTGTATCTCTTTCCAGTACAGAGGCTGAATATACTGCTCTGTCTGAGGCAGCTCGGGAAGGAGTATATCTTAGAAACCTTCTTCATGAAATTATAGGTAGTTTTAGTATTATTGAGCTCTATTGTGACAATCAAAACACATTGATGTAAAATATCACTATGTAAGAGATGTTGTTAATAATAATTATATAAACATTTTGTATTTATGTAGTGAAGAAATGACAGCTGATATTTTCACTAAAGGCTTATGTCCTGTTAAACATTATAAGTTTTTGCATAAATTGGGAATTAGACCCAAATATTTTTTTTTGTTTATTTTGATAAGTGGGGGTGTTGTAATCTATGGTCACTCTATGGTTTGAATTATGTATCAAAATTAAAAAATAATAAAGTTTAGTCTATGGTATGTTTCCGAAGTTCACGTGTTTTATTAGAAATTCTTTATTTTTTTACACTGCCCTCTCTCTCCTTCTTTTATATCCATCCCATGGTTGTCTGTAAGATATTGCTATAGAGCGATAAGACCGCCATTTGTACTTTTTTTTTATTGTTTTTATATTGTGTATTTTTGTTGTTAAAACATACATACATAAACTCACGCCTTTATCCCCGAAGGGGTAGGCAGAGGCGCCACCAGGACACCCACATTTCGCCTTGTATGTTCCGTCCCATGATGTGATAGGGGGCGAGCCTATCGCCATATCGGGCACAAATTCCTGACTCCGGGCTGATAATGAATAGAAAAATCCAATATCACTTTGCCCGACCCGGGACTCGAACCCGAGACCTCATCTTTGTAACCGTACCGTAATACAACTACGCCACCGAGGCAGTCAGGCAGTTTTTGTTGTTAACTGTGTACAATAAAGATTTAAATAATAATAATAATAATAAATTGTCAACGCATTCAAGCGACGCGCGGTAGATCATAGACAATCTGTAGATAGTTTTCGAACGTTTAAACAGATAATATGACAGATGAAAAAAAAAATGCCACTGACATTTAAAAATACGTAAACAATGTACGGTAGCACAAAAATATAACATATTAAATTGACATGATAATATTATTTACAAATTACTACGATGTAAAGTGAAACAGCGAGATTACAACTATTAAGTTAACAGGAAAATTAAATGTATTAAATTAAACGAAAATAGTAATCGTCGTACTAAACCTCATTTCCTGCGTGACTTGAGGTTAGAGCTCGAAGCGGCCGCAGGATCACTACTGCGTCCTACCGCCGATGATGGAGAATTCGCTACAGGATGTTTGGCTGATAGGGAGACGAGTTCTACGATGGAGAAGACCTTCGTACGTGTTCCATACGGAGTCTTCACCACCACAGTGCCGTCCTGGGTCCAAACTGCTCGCATTCCAAAATGCTGCCGGGCCTTCACGAAAACCTGCTGCCGGGGCTTGGTCAAAAATTCTCGGACAGAAATAGAAGACCCCTTAAGCTTCTTTTTGGTCCTCCACACACACAAGCGGTGGTCAGCTAGTGAGAACCAAACTAGAATTGGCCTATGGTAATCCTGGCCGGGTGTCCCTATTCTGTGACAAGAGGATATGTGACAAGC
This sequence comes from Deilephila elpenor, assembly GCA_949752805.1. Classification (NCBI taxonomy): domain Eukaryota; kingdom Metazoa; phylum Arthropoda; class Insecta; order Lepidoptera; family Sphingidae; genus Deilephila; species Deilephila elpenor. The sequence goes on from OX457095.1 coordinate 815,085, forward strand.
AGAAATATTCTTCAGTGCCAGGGTGTTATTGATGACGTTTGGACCACAGATGCAGTTTTCCTGGTTGGTCTCCGCAAAACCCAGGAAGATGAGTGCTTTCCGCCGATGTCTGGTCTCAATGGCATCAATTGAGCTAGAACACTCATCAATTTGCTTCCTGAGCAGCCGCAACATGTCCAGCATAAGCTCCCTGAAAGTCCGGAACTCTTCAGCCACCCTTGCTACAGTGTCCTTGCCTGGCCCGCCGGACTGCAATTTGGCTTCAAGATCCGCCATCTTCCGGTAGAAACCTTCCTCGAGTCTAAGTTGTGTATGTTCTATATCAGCTAATTGGGACATAGTGAACAATACAATCTAAAGTGTGCTGGTGAAATGCTGGTAGGTGGTGTCAAAGGACTCAATGCATGTACAGTGTTAATCACTCTTGAGTGTTGTGAAAATGCACTATACGGTAAGAAAATCACTTGTAAAGTTATTAAAACCGAAGGCTTTGTATTTATTTTGAATTAAAATAACAGCTGATTTTTCTAACACGTCTTATATTTTTAACACCTATTCGCGAAAAAAAAAAAAAAAAATTTTAGTTCAGTACGAAAAAATTGTGATTTAGAATAATTAATAGTCAAATTAGCATATTTTAATTTATTATAGACACGTAAAAGCATAGCCATATGATGATCAAAATTAGGAGATACAACAATAATATCGTCTAAGAAAACGAAAACGCAATTCTCAAATTCAGGACCATAGAATAAAATATCAACCAGCCTTTGCTGCGTTGCAGGTGCGTTGGTAAGACCAAACGGAGTAGTGACAAACCTGAACGAACCACGTGATGGAATATAGAATGCTGTTTTATCACGATTACACTCTTCAATAGGTATTTGCCAAAAGGCTTTCGAAAGATCGATAGAACTTAAATAACAAGCGTTACTTAAATTGTCCAAAATTTCTGACATATATGGTAATTTATAAGCATCTTTTTTTAGTAACTGAATTAAGTTTACGGCAGTCTAAACAAAATCTCAATGTTCCATCTTTTTTAGGAGTTAGTAAGACAGGTGAACACCAAGGACTTTCACAAGGTTCCACAACACCGAGTGCTAACATTTCATCTAGCTCGTTACATAGCACGCGTTGTTTTTCGGGAGAAAGTCTATAATAGCGTTGTCGCATTGGCTGTGAGTTGCCAGTATCAATGCGATGAGTTATGATATGTGTTCTGCCTAGGCCTCGAGTTTCCATAGAAATAGAACGAAATAGGTCAATAGTATTATCAGAGTTTTCGTTTATCTCCGCCATTGTCGGTCCCAAGCCCGGATGAGAAAGGAGGAGGATTGGCATGGAAGAGACCTACCCATGCCATAAAACAGTCAACGCCGAGTATCGGGCGGCGGTAACTAGCCCGACAACCCCTTGTTGACCATGCGTCAACAGGGCGGCAATCAGTGGCAGTGAGGATTTAAATACCCTCTAAAAGACTGACGCGGAAGGAAACGGGAACCCACCGCGCTTATCTTCCCATGAAAACCCCATTATGGCAACAGAAACGAAGAGAAAGAATATGTTGGGCGACCCGATTAACCATCGGCGCCACCCAGTACCCGGGCTGGATGGTGTGAAGTTAGCAACCGAAGCTTCCTCTGGGGTTAATCGGCAGGTTCCAGAAGGAAGAAATGCTACTGCCGGTACCACTACAATTAATAGCGAGAAGACCTCAATACGAACTCAGCATCGTATTGGCGCTTGGAACGTCCGCGGTCTGCTAATGGCGGGTAAACTCACCATCATAGAGAAGGAGATGGAGTCGCTTAGTATCTCCATACTGGGCGTCAGTGAATCACACATGCGTGGTAATGGCCATTTCACCACCACGACAGGGAACACCATGTACTTCTCAGGTAGTGAAGATTCGAGCAGGAATGGAGTCGGAATCATATTGCCGCCGCGTATAGACAAATATGTCCTCGGATATAACCCGGTGTCTGATAGAATTCTGACCATGAAGTTGAACACCAAACCGTGTGTGCTTAATAATATACAAATTTATGCTCCGACGGCACTAGCTCAAGACGAGGTTATTGAAGACTTCTACGGGAAACTGGAGGAGACGATGAAGCTAATACCTGAGCGGGAAATCAAAATGATCCTTGGTGAACGCCAAAGTTGGTAGCACACTTGCTGATGATCACATCAGAAGCACGGTTGGAAAATTCGGACTTGGCAATAGGAACGAACGGGGTGAAAAACTGATCGAGTTTTGTATAGACAGAAATCTATCTATATCTAAGTATAATGAACACGTACTTCAAACAACATCCAAGGCGACTATAAACATGGCCATCTCCAGGCGATAGATACAGAAATCAAATAGACTACATCATCCTAGATACTCGCTGGCGATCGTCAGTTTTTAATGTGAAAACCTTTCCCGGCGCTGAGTGCGGCTCCGACCATAACCTGCTCGTGGCCAATTTCTCGCTGCGTTTAAAAGCGCCTAGACTCCAACCATCAAAGTACAGGACCTTGGATCCCTCTGAACGAACTGTGGCGTACATAACATTTATTTTATTTAAATCTTATATTTACTTTTTACATATTTATATATTTACACATATTTACATTTTTATATTTACAAATAACATTTTACATTTTACACACAATATTATTTATACAATATTTATTAAAACAATATATTTACACACTTTACAATAAATTAAAATACGGAACTCACATTTGTTTCTTACACGAACATATTATATTTATGCATTTACTTCGAGCCTTTTGTTCACGCACGGTCCGGCTAGCCTACAGCTGACCGCCTAAGGCGAGAGAGAGGTGCGGTAGCGCAGGGGGGTCAACCGACCGTCCGGCCACTACCTGCCGAGACCCACTAGTCAGCACAGAGATTCGCCCGCGGAGCCCGTGTCGCTTGCTACCTTACGCTTAGAACTATTATCGCTAGATCAGCTGTTACTTATTGTGCTTTGCTTTCTTTCGTACTTTTCTATACTGTCTCTTCTACTCCTTCTATATTTATATGTGTGTAGTGTGTAGTTACTCTTCTGTGCGTGTACACTGTTCTTCCGTGTATTAGTGACTGTACTTTTAAATAAACTGTTCTCCTGCTTGTGTTCGTTTTGTTGCGCTTGCGCATTCCTCGCAACATCATCACAAGTGCCTACCACCGGTACCCATACACATCACCGCACAACCACCTGCCACACCACCATAAAACTATCTTCCGAGAGGCATTAGAAACCAAACTGAAGGATGGTACAACACAAGAACACGCTAACGCTGACATGCAATGGAAGTACCTGAAAGGTCATATCAATAATGTGCTGGACCATATTGCTAAAAACAAGAAGCCAGAACAGAAGAAAAAATGTTGGATCTCCGATTTTTCATGGGATCTCATTCAGCGCAGAATTTTTTTAAAAACACTTGGCCTGCGAGATCCTGCATTAATGGCCGAATACTCTGAGCTTAACAGAGCTGTCCAAACCAGCTGTCGTAGAGATAAGAACGCTTTTATTGAGAACATCTGCAACGACATTGAGAGACACTCGAACGAGTTACAAACTGCAGACCTTTTCAAGAAAGTTAGAGTTCTTTCCAAACAGTTCAAGGCTAAGTTATGGGTCATAGAAGATACCGATGGCACTGTGCTACATGAGCTTGACCGTATTGCAGAAAGATGGCGCGCCTATTGTGAACAATTGTACACAGATCCCTGCTCAACACCTGGAATTAGCTTGGACTGGAGGAATCTAGAACTGGAGCCTATGATTCTTCGTTCCGAAATATCTACTGCTTTACACTCATTCAATAAGAAGAAGGCCCCAGGAAGCGACCACATAACAACAGAGGCGCTTATTGCCATGGGTGACTTGGGTGTTGAGACACTTTTCAGGATCTGTTCACGCATCTGGCTGAACGGTGACTGGCCGCGGGACTGGTCGGAGTCTGTGATTCTTCCGCTGCACAAAAAAGGGTCAACCAAGTGCTGTGGCAATTATCGAACCTTGTCTCTCATCTCACATGCCAGTAAAGTCCTGCTCCATATTATCAATAATCGCATCCACTACTATCTGGATTGGCAAATTCCGCAGGAGCAGGCGGGTTTTGTGAAGGGCAAGGGAACTCGAGATCAGATCTTCAATGTCAGGCAGCTCGTGGAGAAGGCATACGAGTTTGATACGCCGATGATAATGTGCTTCGTCGACTACAGCAAAGCTTTTGACTGCGTCAACTGGGGTTGCTTGTGGAGAGTCCTACAAGAGCTGGGAGTACCCGCTCATCTCATCGCCCTACTTCGCACCCTGTATGACTCAAGTCAGGGAGTCGTAAGAGTTGACAGAACAACGTCAAAACCCTTTAAATTTCACCAAGGAGTACGCCAGGGATGCATTTTGTCGCCCATTCTATTCAACATCTATGGGGAGTACATAATGAGACGTACCTGCGAGAATTGGGAGGGTGACATCTCGGTTGGTGGTGTGAAAATCACTAACCTGCGCTACGCCGATGACACCACTCTTCTTGCAGCAAATGAGTCGGAAATGGCCGCATTCATATACAGAATGGAACGGATTAGCGAGGAGATGGGACTCTCCGTAAACAGATCCAAAACCAAGATCATGGTGGTGGACAGAACTGGGAGATTGGAGCTCTCGGGCGTATTGGACTTGAAAGTAGTGGATAACTTCGTCTACCTGGGTTCCAACATCAGCAACGATGGCTCATGCGGGAAGGAAGTGCGCAGGAGAATTGGAATGGCTAAGAGCGCCATGTCTCAGCAGGAAAAAGTCTGGAAGGATCGCAACATCTCCGTAAAAACCAAAACCAAGCTGGTACGGACCTTGGTTTTCTCGATCTTTTCGTATGGAGCTGAGACTTGGACAATAAAATCTGCAGATTGCAAACGCATTGACGCCTTTGAGATGTGGTGCTGGAGAAAGATGCTGCGTGTCCCTTGGACAGCATTTCGGACCAACGCATCTATATTGCAAGAACTCAAAATATCATCGCGATTGTCATCTGAGTTTCTACACAATATTCTGGAATACTTCGGTCACATTGCAAGGAAAGACAGTGACAACCTCGAAAAGCTGATTGTGACCGGCAAATTATACGGGAGAAGACCTCGTGGACGAAATCCAATGCGTTGGTCTGACCAGATCCGCACCACTCTTGACTCTACACTCCACAGCGCTCTTCACACCGCCGTAGACAGAACCAGATGGAAAAAGCTCGTTAGGATGAAAACGATGCCTAAGGAAGGTCACGACCCTCAAAATTGAGGAACACGACGCAAGGAGGAGGATTATCAGCGTTTAGACGCTGCGATTTAGATAAATCGTCATAAGAAAATAATTTACTTTTGTTATCATTTAAATTAGAAACACTACTAGTCCTAGAATCACCCATTGTTATTGATTGATCTATCTATATCAGCCCATATACGTCCCACTGCAGAGCACGGGCCTACTCTACAATCGAGAGAATCGATTGAGAGTGGTTAGGCCATATAGTCCACCACGCTGGCCTAGTGCGGGTTGGCGGACTTACATACCGTAGAAATTCTTTAAAATCGCTACGGTATGCAGGTTTCCTCACGATGTTTTCCTTCACCGTTAAAGTGCGTGGTGATTGACTATCAATACACACATAACGTGCATAGTGGCCTGTTGGTAACGGACCAGACGCGGCTGCCTACATGTTCACGGTGGTCGCGGGTTCAAATCCCAGGGCACACCTCTGACTTTTCGGAGTTATGTGTGTATTGACTTTAAATACTTGGGACAAATCTCAAATCGAGACCGGAAATCAATTCCTAAAATTAAATAAGATGACACTGTAGGTATCACGTAGGCTTTAAGAATATGAAAATTATTCTCAAAACTTATAGGGATATTCATATATCCTATAGGGTTTAACCGTTGGCCACCAGCGGCAACAAAATATGTGTCGTTAAGATCTGTACACAACTTAAACCCAGCTGACAATAATAGTTTATGTGAATCGTTCCCTAGAACCAGTCACTGAAGAACCAGAATCCAACAAAGCACAAAAAAAAAAGACCTATAGCAACCGCACGCGAAAGCGCCACGGAAATCAAGCGCTCCGCAGTTTTAAAATCAATAAAATAAGTAAAAGTGCTCCGAAAACCACAAATTTTGGTGGAAAAGTGTGAACAAGTGACAGTGACACATAGTGAAAGTTTCGTGGAAAAAAGACCAAAATTGAGTGAGATATTGAGGAAAAACGGATATTATAACCTCAAAAACACGTGCTCGGACACAAAAAGTGAAACGCTGCCTGAAAACGATCTGTAAGGTATAGTTTTGAAAGTGCATTTAGTTGCGTAGTGACACCCTCTAGAACCTGAGAAAAATCTAGATTTTTTTCGCCCAGGAATTTCGAAGAAAATCGAAAAAACATTTTAAGACCAGGTGGTGAAAAAAGGTCAAACTTGAGAAATTTGGCAATTTCTTTGCCAATTAATGCTTGCAACAAGGAGTTGAAAAAGACCCCGAAAGAAGAAATTTAATTACACCACAATTTCAAAAGATATTGACACTTAAAGTTTGTAAATGCTCATACCCTAATTTTGACCTTGAATAACTCATCCAAACGATCTGTGACATACTGTTTTTAATAAAAGAACACGTAGCTGAGTTATTCTACTTGCACGGGGAAAAATAATTTTGAGAAAATCACCAGAAAAAGAAAAGATATAGAATAAAAACTGAATTAAGAATTTCGACCAAAATTGCGGAAAATCAAAACGGACAAATTTTATCAAAAATATAATATCTAGAATTTTGGACAAAGTGCAGGAAGCATTTTTTAGACCCCCTTAAACTACCTACCAAGTTTAAGAAAAATCGGGATAAAGACAAAAAAGTCAATTTCAGAAATATCTTCCCACGGGAATATCCCGGAAAGTTATGAACGCGATGTCTGTCTGAATACATATCCTGAAAGAAGACGACTTGGCGCATCCAACGACACCAGAAACTCCGGGATCCGACTTCGGGAAGACCACCAAATCAAGAGTTGAAAACGATTAAGAAGGTCAAAACTTTATATTTCTAAATACCTAGATTTAATTTTGTATTCTACCTAAAATTGAAACCTATTTTAAAATTCTTTATTTTCATTTGATAGCCAAGAAAGTCTACAATCTATAACTTAAAACCTAGTCGAAATATGTAAAGAAATAAAGTATCTATTAAGAAAAAACTAAAATAAAGTCGAAAATAAAATAATTTCCATTAGAACTTGACCTAAATTCGTAAATTTCAATATTATAATAGAAATAAATTGTAATAAATTGTGTTAAGTACACATTGTAAATATAATATAGCTGTCGGCGCCGCCGAAGTAACACTGACATCTGCTGTCGGATAGAGCGACAAGCGGTCACTCTGACGGAGCGTCGTCCATTGGCGCTGCGGGCGCTGCACTTTAAAATGCGCGAGCGACCGAGGCACCACGGGAACGACGAATCGTCATATTCCGGCGCAATCATTGATTAGTTTTGATTTATTTTATGTTGGACTGTTAACTAGTGAATTATTATATCGTGATTTCCATGAATTTCAGTATTTCAATTACTTTCTGCCAATCCTGATGAACATAACCTCTTCACCCAAGATGGAAGAAAATGATGTTGGCCGTCCTGTGCCTACATCAGAAGTGGGATAGAACGAATGTCTTTCCGTGGAAGTGCAGCATTCTAATAGTGATTCTGCAACAAGATTGTTGACGAGCATGGAATCGCTGCTATCCCGGCTGGTTGCGATACAACAAAACTTCTCATCAACAATAAGAATACTAATGCGGGAAATGGGAACAAAAAAGTTAACCTCTGCAATCATCGCGATCGACCTTGGAGACAACTTCCGGTGAGCAGTTTCCTTTTTTATTCGATAGTGGATCATCTTGCTCGCTTTTGACTGAGAGTCTTGCTGGGCGGTTTTCGGGTGCTGTACACAACAACGTAATTAACCTGTATGTGTGAAAATGTAACAGGGGAGTTGGTCGTAAAGACGGTGTCGTCCGGTTCATGTCCTTTGTGGGGCTGATCGTAAGGACACACCCGTCCGGTCCATATTTGTGCGTGTGTATGTTTCACAATTGGTCGAAGGGACAGTGTAGTCCGGTCCATGTCACTTTTGGGGCTGGTCGAAGGGACGCACCCGTCCGGTCCAAGTTGTGCGTGTGTATTGGTCGAAGGGACAGTGTAGTCCGGTCCATGTTGGTTTGAGCTGGTCGAAGGGACACACCCGTCCGGTCCAGATTGTGCGATGGAACTGAATTCGGAAACATGCCATCCGGTCTATTATCTATATAGTCGAAGGGATGCATGCTTTTACAGTATTATGTGTCATACCGTGTTACCCTGTTCGTCAGGGTGGACGAGCGGATTACTAGTGATTCTGTTCTTCTCTTTTCAGAATACTTCTAATTGGTACGCCCGAGGACGGTCGAATGTCAGTCTGGCCGTGTCGGCGCCGCCGAAGTAACACTGACATCTGCTGTCGGATAGAGCGACAAGCGGTCACTCTGACGGAGCGTCGTCCATTGGCGCTGCGGGCGCTGCACTTTAAAATGCGCGAGCGACCGAGGCACCACGGGAACGACGAATCGTCATATTCCGGCGCAATCATTGATTAGTTTTGATTTATTTTATGTTGGACTGTTAACTAGTGAATTATTATATCGTGATTTCCATGAATTTCAGTATTTCAATTACTTTCTGCCAATCCTGATGAACATAACCTCTTCACCCAAGATGGAAGAAAATGATGTTGGCCGTCCTGTGCCTACATAGCTATAAGAATAACTGTTGGAACAGGTAAACAATATTGACTATCCAAAATATCTTCCTAGATATAGTACCGTATTATTGTAACACTTACCTGAGCAATTCACCAACACGACGCACGCACGACGAGCTGCTTAAATACCGGCACCTGAAAAAGAAAAGGTATTATTAGTAAAATAATTATTTATTAAGACGCTTAGTGAGCTTTTACACTCACTATTCTAGGTAATAACGTAAGAGACTCCTGCAAGCCCTTTACACTTGCAGGATTTAAATACTTGACGCATTCCCCTAACATTATCTCTGGCCCCCCAGCAAAATGTTCGGCTTCCGAACCCCAGCGAAAGAGACAAGAGAAAAAAGTAAGACCCCAGAGAAGGAACAAAGCCCAACAGAAAGGCCAGGGTCAAAGGTTGCGCAGGCGCGACTGAGCCTGGAGTCCCAGATGGGTAAACCAGAAGGGACTGGCCCAGTGGGCCCTGCGAAACCAAAACCCAGGGGCCTCCAAGCAGAAGCAAAAGGGCCAACAAAACGAGCAGCCCTGACTGCCTCGCCGCCCGGCAACGCCGGAGGTATGAGCAGAGTAGCTGAGGCAAAAGCTTGCCTTATGAAAATTAAGCTACAATTAAATAACAGTCGGAATATAAAAACCGAGATAAAAAACGACGTCCTCGAGGCCACGGAGAAGCTGTATAGGCTCGTAGTGGAAGGTGAAGGGGAAAGAAAAAAGGAACAGAAAAGGGGAGTAGACCTGACCCAAAGTCCGGAGGCAACAATAAAAAAGAAGGAATTGGACATAGGGGACTGGACTAGACATGAACAGCTCCTTAAAAAACTGGATGAGCATAGCGAGATGTTGGGAAAAAACAAAGAGGAAATGGAAAGACTGAGGGAGGAAATTAAGATACATAGGGAAGACATGAAGGAAGGAAGAACCTATGCAGATGCATTGACAGGTCCCAAAAAAGTGCAACAAAGGGACATAGAAATGCACTCTATAATAATAACGGCAGAAGATGAGAAGGCTTCCGGAGAGGAAGTTTTTGAAAGGATTAGGACAACACTGAATGCAAGGGAAGAGGGCATGAAAATTGATAGAATCAGAAAGGGAAAAGACAGAAAGGTAATAGTTGGGTGCAGGTCGAAAGAAGAGATCGGGAGGGTAAAAAATAAAATAAGAATAGCGGGGAAGGGACTAAACATGGAGGAAGTGAAAAATAAGGATCCGATGGTCCTGCTGAGGGACGTGCTCGCCTATAATAAGGACGAGGATATAGTGCGAGCACTCGTTGTCCAGAACAAGGAACTGCTGGGAGACGTGTGCGGGGACGGCGCGTGCCTGAAGGTAAAATTCAGGAGAAGGGCGAGGAATCCGCACGCGTCGCACGTAGCAGTCCAAGTTCCACCAACGGTGTGGAAGCGGCTCACAGAAGCGGGGTCGGTCCACATCGACGTACAGAGAATCAGGGTCGAAGACCAGTCTCCCCTGATTCAGTGCTCCCGCTGCCTGGGCTATGGGCATGGGAAGCGGTTCTGCCAGGAGCAGGTGGATGCGTGCAGTCACTGCGGGGGTGCTCACCACAGGTCGGAATGTGCCGACTGGCTGGCGAGGGCGCCCCCGACGTGCTGCAATTGCGCAAAAGCCAAGCTCGGCGGAGCCGAACACAATGCTTTTAGCCCGGAGTGTCCTGTGAGGAGGAAGTGGGATATCCTGGCGAGATCCGCCGTAGCGTATTGCTAAGGTGGATCCTAGGAACCCAGATCAGACTCCTTCCCCAGCGAGTGCGGGGTCGACACTCGTGGCGCAAGCCAACCTCCAGAGGAAACAGCTAGCTACGCTAGAGTTTCTTCTGGAGGCCAAACAACGAAAGGTTGACTTCGCGCTACTCCAGGAGCCCTACGTGGGGGGTCATGGTAGAGTGAGGGACCACCGGGGGGTGAGGATCTTCCAGGGAGACATCGGGCAGGGGGCCGCGGTCAAGTCAGCCATTGCAGTGTTCAATGATGACTTGACCGTGACCCAATGCCCGACCCTCACCACAACCAACATCACTGTGGTGAAGATCCTCACAGGGGCCCGTGAAATAGTGGTCGTCTCATTTTACTTTGAACCCGACAAACCCATAGGGCCATACCTGGAGCAACTGGGGAATATAGTTGTAAAACTGGGATCCCGCGGAATCCTCATAGGGGGCGACACTAACGCGAAAAGCGTGTGGTGGGGCAGTGGGAGCACTGACTCCAGGGGGGAATCAATGGCAGGGATGCTGGAGGAACACGGATTGCAGGTGCTCAACGACGGCCTGCTACCAACGTTCGAGACGGTCAGAGGAGGAAGGCTCCTCACTAGCTACATTGACGTGACGGCGTGCACAGAGGACCTCTTCAACCTGGTGGAGGATTGGAAAGTGGATACCACGATGGCGAGCTCTGACCATAATAGCATAGTTTTCAAAATTAACAAAACTAAAATTAAATATCAAAAATTAAACACTAAAACAACAAGAATATTTAACACTAAAAAAGCAAATTGGGATCATTTTAACAAAAAATTTGAAGAAACAATAAAGGAACTTAAATTTACAGAAGAAGAAATAAATAAAATTAAAAATAAAACAAAAATAGACCAGATAATAGATAAATATACAGAAATAATAACGAAAACATGCAAACAGACCATACCAACAAAAAATAATAAAAATAATTTAAACTTACCTTGGTGGACAAAGGAGCTCGCCAGAATGAAGAGAGAAGTCACCACCAGGAAGAGAAGAATCCGATGTGCTGCACCGGTCCGAAGATCCAAGGTCGTCGCTGAGTACCTGCAATCAAAAGAAAAGTATGAGCTAGAAGCCAAGAGGGCACAGACCGAAAGCTGGAAAGAGTTCTGTAAAACCCAAGACAGGGAAAACATCTGGCAAGGGATATACAGATGTATAGGAAAGGTATCCAGAAAGCATGAAGACCTGCCATTGAAAAGCGGAGACCTGATCCTCAGTGCAAGGAAATCAGCGGAATTGCTGGCAGTAACATTCTACCCAGAAGACAACCCGCAAGAAGACGACTCAGACCATCAGAGAGTAAGAGAAGCAGCCGCTCGAGTAAATGACGTAGTCAATGATGAAACCCATGACCCACCATTTACAATCGATGAACTACACGCGGCCACCAACAGCTTCAATCCCAAGAAGGCACCGGGAGCAGATGGACTCATAGCAGACATCTGCAAAAAAGTCATAGATAGCCACCCGGAATTGTTCCTATCACTGGCAAATAAGTGCCTAGAACTTGGCCACTTCCCGACCACCTGGAAGCAGGCTACGGTGATCATCCTCCGTAAGCCGGCCAAGGAGGACTACACACAGGTAAAGTCCTACCGACCAATAGGCCTTTTGCCAGTGATGGGAAAAATTCTGGAGAAGATGGTGGTGGGTCGAGTGAGGTGGCATCTTCACCCTAGGACAAGCCCCCGACAGTTTGGCTTTATGCCCCAGAGGAGCACCGAGGACTCCCTCTATGTCCTAATGAGACACATAAGAGCCAAAATAAAGGAGAAGAAGATAGTAGTGCTCATATCATTGGACATAGAGGGAGCCTTCGACAGCGCCTGGTGGCCGGCAATTAGAGTCAGACTGTCGGAGGAGAAATGTCCTGTTAACATCCGGAGGGTGATAGATAGCTACCTCGAGAGCAGGAAAGTAAAAGTCAGATACGCGGAGGAAGAAGTGGAGAGATGGACCTCCAAGGGATGCGTCCAAGGCTCCATTGGAGGTCCAACCTTCTGGAACCTGCTCCTCGACCCACTGCTATCCGGACTAGATGGGAGAGGATGTTACTGCCAAGCATTTGCGGACGACGTGGTGCTCGCATTCGACGGGCACGAGATGGCCAAAATTCAGCTCCAGGCCAATGAAACCCTCGCCTATATGAGGGATTGGGGAATCAGAAACAAGTTAAAATTCGCTCCACATAAAACAAAAGCCATGGTGTTGACGCGAAAATTGAAGTATGATTCCCCAATCCTCCACATGGGTGGGGTGGACATTGGCCTGGAAAAACAAATTAAAATACTGGGAGTTATAATCGACAGCGGGCTCACTTTTACGGCTCACCTCAAAGAAGTGTGTGGAAAGGCGCTCGCCTTCTACAACCGGCTTTCCCGGGCGGCAAGAATACAGTGGGGCTTGGGGCCAGAGTTAATTAAATTGCTGTACATGGCCGTAGTGGAGCCAGTAATCTTATATGCAGCCAGCGTCTGGGCTCCAGCCGCAAAAAAGCTCGGGGTACAAAAGCAGCTCGCCGTGGTGCAAAGGGGCTTTGCGCAAAAGCTCACAAAGGCCTACAGGACAGTATCACTGAACTCGGCCCTACTGCTTGCAGGGATCCTGCCCCTAGACATTCGTGTCAGGGAAAATGCCTCCCTGTACGAAGTCAAAAGGGGTTATTCCCTGCAAGTAGTAGGTGACCGGGAGGTGGAATGTCCTGTGGCCTTTGAGAAGCTAGCTCATCCAGCGCAAAGGAGAGCGGTGCACTATCGGTGCGTGGCGGACGGTGCAGAAGTTAACCAGATAACTAACACCGGGCTCAGCTTATTCACAGATGGCAGCAAAATCCAGGGAAAGGTTGGTGCGGCCATCTCCATTTGGGAGAACGCCGCGGAAACCAAAGCCATCAAGCTGAAACTGGATAACTTCTGCACCGTCTACCAAGCGGAGCTGCTGGCCCTCCACAGGGCCGTGGAGGAAGCAGTGAAAAGTGGAAAGGCGCAGTGCAGCATCCTGAGCGACTCGAGGGCGGCGCTAGAAACCGTGGCAAACGGTGTTTCCCTGCATCCCCTGGCGTTCGAGATTAATCAAAATTTACATCTGGCAAAAGAACGTGGCAAAATTATACAATTATTTTGGCTTAAAGCTCACGCAGGATTGCAGGGAAACGAGCGAGCGGACGAGCTCGTAAAGGATGCTGCACTGAAGCTGAAGACGCGGCCCCACTACGATAGATGTCCCGTTTCATTCGTCAAAAGACAAATCCGCAACTCCATCGGTTGGCGAATGGAACGGGCGCTACGTGATGGGGGAAACCGCGTCTACCACAAAACTCTTCTTCCCCGACGCTGTGGAGGCCCACAGCCTAGTGAGGAAGATCGGGATCGACCCGATCACGACGCAGGTGTTCACGGGGCACGGCGGGTTCTCCGAGTACTTGAACCGATTCAAGTGCAAGGAGAGCCCGGCGTGCATCTGTGACCCTGCGGTGAGCGAGTCGATCATCCATGCGATCATAGAATGTCCCGTGTATATAGTCGATCGTTATAATTTAGAGCAAGATATAGAAATAGAAATAAGTAAAGATAATATAAGTAAGATAATTAGTGATAAGAACAGTAGGCCTAAATTTATAAGTTATTGTAAGAAATAACTGGAAAACGCCTTCAAGCTCTTGCAGTGGAAAGGATTCGGCATCAACATCAACGGCGAGTATATCACTCACCTTCGATTTGCCGACGATATTGTAGTCTTGGCAGAATCGCTGGAGAACCTTAGCACTATGCTCGAAGACCTCAATCGAGTCTCCCAACAGGTGGGTCTTAAAATGAACATGGACAAAACGAAGATCATGTCGAATGTCCATGTTGTGCCCACCCCCATTGGAGTTGGGGGCTCGACTCTTGAAGTTGTAGACGAATATGTCTATTTAGGACAAGTGGTCCGGTTAGGCAGGTCCAACTTCGAGAGAGAGGTCAATCGGCGAATCCAACTCGGTTGGGCAGCGTTCGGGAAACTACGTGACGTCTTCTTGTCCAAAATACCTCAGTGCCTCAAATCGAAAGTCTTCGATAGTTGTGTGTTGCCAGTGATGACATACGGCACCGAGACGTGGCCTCTCACTATGGGCCTTGTTAGGCGGCTCAAAGTCACTCAACGAGCTATGGAGAGGGCTATGCTCGGGGTTTCCCTACGAGATCGAATCAATAATGAGGAGATCCGTAGGAGAACTAAAGTAACCGACATAGCCCAGCGGATTAGTAAGTTGAAGTGGCAATGGGCGGGGCACATAGCGCGGAGAACTGATGGCCGATGGGGCCAAAAAGTTCTCGAATGGAGGCCACGTAGCGGAAAGCGCAGCGTAGGACGTCCACCCACAAGATGGTCAGACGACCTGGTAAAGGTGGCGGGACGTCGCTGGATGCAGGCTGCCTCCAACAGGTCACTGTGGAAATCTTTGGGAGAGGCCTATGTTCAGCAGTGGACGTCCTTTGGCTGATGGATGGATGGATGGATGTAAGAAATTAGCAATAAGCATAATAAATAGAAATAAGTAGCAATAAGGTAGTCTAAAATATATAAAATAAGTTTATACAGGGTATATCAAGACCGCGACCGAAAACGAAGCCAGGTGGTAGTATTAGTGACTTCAGACACAATGCAACGAAAAATTTCGCAAAAAAAATCGGCAACTTTTTTTTGGTAATTTTTTACTTATCATTGTATATGGGTGATAAATACATAGTTTTCCTAAAATAATGATGTACACCTTTTTATTTTTTAAGACGCAATGGGACGGTAGGGTTCATCTGCATGGTGACAAAGGCTGTGCATTTGGAATTAGTGTCAGAGTTAACAAGTTCAGCTTTTCTAGCTGCGTTAAGAAGAATGGCAGCTAGACGAGGAACGCCACGGCACCTATATAGTGATAATGGTACCAACTTTGTGGGCGCAAACAAAATTATTAACAACGAATGGGAGCAACTGAAGCGTATTTTTAATGACAGCTTTATAACAGAAATAACAGAGATGAAAGTGGAATGGCACTTTAACGCCCCGGCCTGGCCCAGTGCAGGAGGGCTCTGGGAAAGAGCGGTGAGAAGTCTAAAGTATCACTTAAGGCGGGTAGTGGGAGAGCAAAAGTTAACCTTCGAGGAATATTCTACCGTGCTAGCTCAAATAGAAGCTTGTCTTAACTCACGGCCACTATGTCCCTTAACGGAAAACATCGAAGATTTAGATTTTCTTACCCCTGCACATTTCTTGACAGGAAGAGTGGGAGGAACAATAATAGACACAAAGGAAGACGCACGCACACGATGGTACCTAACACAAAAAATAACAAACGACATTTGGAAACGATGGAAAACAGAATATTTAAGTCAATTAACAGCACGAAGCAAATGGTATCACCCTCAACAAAACATTAAGATTGGAGATATGGTAGTTATCCATGACAACAACCTCCCGTCAGGGAAGTGGGCTCTTGGAAGAGTGGTGGAGGTCCATCCAGGTAGTGATGGATACGTAAGAGTAGTAACCCTAAGAACAAAAAATGGTTTACAAAAAAGGCCGGTTCTCAAGTTATCCGTCTTGCCTTTAGAGAAACAAAATGAAACATCTCCAATAAATGAAGAAGTAGAGCGGGAGGCAGGAAAGAAACGCCAGAATAACCAGAAATCAAGTTTCACAACATTTGCTATGGCGCTACTATATTTCATGTCCATTATATCAACGGGCCATTGTTTCGAATCGACCAGTTTCAATAAACAGCAAAGCATTTATTTTGACAAAATGGCAAACATACAACTAGTACGTGACGAGTGGAAGCTAATTGTCTACTACGATCTAGGTCCCTATTGGGAAGGAACGAAAAGTTATCAAGAATACTACCAGCACCTAAAACAAATTTGTGAAATAATCCTATATTTGTCGCACTGTGACATCATCATGTTACAATTAAATAATGCCTATAGCGAGTTAGAGCATAACAACAATGTTTTAATGAGTCATCCAACAAACGCGCATACGAGACGGCGTCGGGGACTCATCAACGGTGTCGGATATCTTGCTAACACGTTATTCGGAGTATTAGACGACCGATTCTCTGAACAATATCAAAAGGACATCGCCCTCGTGCGCGAGAATCAGAAACATTTAGCTTTATTATGGAAAAATCAAACTTCCGTAATAGAAGCCCAACACAATATTCTAAAACGTACTGAGGAAACAATACAAAAAATGCAACGAAGCATTAACAAACATATAGGAGGCTTAGATAAAGCTACAAAGGTTTTGATGAAACATGTGAGCGATGCGGAAATACTAACAGAGTTTACTCTATCTTCTATGGCTGCAAACAACCTACTGACGCATCTTAAAAATGTTCAAGATTCTTTATTGGATACCATTACAAGCGTCTATAACGGAAAATTAAACATTCATATTGTAGACCCTTTACAATTACAAAAGGAACTAAGTGTAATATCTGGACAATTAACAAAAGACCTCGCTCTCCCAATTGACAATCTACAGACAAGCATGCACAACATCTACAACTTGCTAAAAGTCAAAGCAAAAATGACTGAACAGTACGTTATAATTGAAATTAAAATCCCACTGATTACAAGAGATACCTACGAACTCTATAAGATTCTGCCTGTACCTCATCAATTGGGAAAACATATGATAACGATAGTGCCTATCGAAAGTTATGTAGCTATCAACCTACAAAAGGACGCATACTTACAAATAAAAGAGCAAGATATAGAACATTGCACCATACGTGACTTATCAACATACCTATGTACACTCACAAACGTAATCTACACTTTAAAGTCTGACAATGACCTCTGTATTAAAGATAATAATAACACCAATCAATGCAAAACAATTATTGCCGCCTGTCAGAATCAGTGGATCAGTCTAACCGCAACGAATCATTATCTACATTTCTGCTGCAATCAATGCCAACTGAGAAACTTTTGCAACGAACAGGTTACAGCACACCGACTGACAGGAACTAACATAGTTAACATTCAACAAGGATGCATCGTAAAGACAACAAACTTCACGATTTATGCCCATAAACCACAAGAAAGCCGAATTCGACTCCGACCAGACGTAGTCGCTCTCCAGATAGCACCAATCAACAATGTTGTGAACATTACATTACCAAACATAACTAGTGAAACTTTTATATCCAAAAGCAATAAAAAACTCATCGAAGACATAGACAAAAAACTTGACGTAATGAAAAACGAAGAAGTGGTGGTAACTGATGTCTCTATACATGACATTCATCACTACTCAGTAATATACATAACTTTGGTAATAGTAGTACTACTGGCAACGACCTACATATGTCAACTCGTTCGTCGTCAACGGCAGCAGGGGGTAGAAACACCAGCTGAAATAGAAACTCCCCAAGCATCAGAGACGGGAGCACGTCCCGGAGCTCAGCCCCCGGTTTTCTCCACCGACCAGGAACAGAATAGAGTGCAAATATCAACAATTCAGTGTGATGACAATCTAACACAAGTGAAATATTTTAAAGAAAGGGGTACCTCCCCCGTTTTAAAGAAAGTGTCATTTAGCGATGATCTATAAAGTTCATATATTAATTAACACTTTATTAACTTTTAGTTAACTATTTTTAGTTTATCAGTTTATTATTTTGTATAACATTGTAAACCGTGTCATCTTTGCCCTCCGCAAGATGTTCGGTTATGAAATAACCCGAACACGCGACATATTTGGGCGCATACGTTGCACTTTTTGCTAGCCGCTGCCTGAATACCAATAAAGTTCAGTGCACTGCGTATAACCGTCGCGATCGGGTGCATTCAGTTTAACATAACATTTTATACTTAACATTTTACTATTTCTAACATTTTATTTAATTATTATAAACATTGGAACAAACATTTTCTTTGCTCTTTTGAGAACCCCAATCCGGAAACCCCACAAACTATGTATTTATTACTCAAACACAAGGATTTTTAAAAAATTGCAAAAAAAAATCTGAAATGAAATGAAATGAAATGAAAATATTTATTGAACCCATGAAATGTCATACATTATTTAGATTCAGTCACTTTTTTCCACTACCACCCGGTACACAAGGCTGTTTTCGCCAGAGAAGAACGGGCAAGAAACTCTAGCGTTGCTCTTTTTAAAACAAGTTTACAATACAATAATTATACAGAGGTTGCAGCGCAGTTAAATTCAGAGCAGTTCATAGATAATTTAGAAGAATAATGAAGAATAGTGTTATTGGTCAAGTGATTTTGGTACGGTTGAGTTAGGTAAGTAAAGTCACCCAGAACGCGGAATCAGTGCACTGCTTCACCAAAGCAATGAATAGTAGTAATAGTTTTAAAGCAATTAAAAGTTATCATTATAAGCAAGTCGAGCAGACCAGTCCACACAAGCAGCACTCGTTCACGAGTATGACGCATGTGCCAGCCATCGGCCTCCTCAACCATGTTACAGGGAAGTGACCGACCCGGCACACGACGCCGCCGCAAGCACAGACGTTTTAGCGAGCATGACTTACTCAAATTGCTTACAACTGCGATGAAATCAAATGAACTAATTATTACATCACATCTATATCAAACAATGCACATCCGGTTAGGGGACTTATATTATGTTATGTTCCCAAGCCTTATTATCCTCTAGGTAATCTGAAATTTTATAGTAAGCTTTATTACACAACTGTCGCTTAACAGTGGATTTAAATTTGTTTATACTTAAGGCTTTTATGTGAGTGGGAACTTTATTATAGAAGTGTATACAGTAACCCTTAAAAGATTTTGTGGAGCCTGGTCTTATGACTGACTAGATTATTTCTATTTCTAGTATCTCTAGTATTTCTAGTATTTTTGTCATGTCTGTAGCTTATTTTGCGATATTTTTATTTGCATTGTGTCTGAAACCACTAAAACTACCACCCGGCTTCGTTTTCGGTCGCAGTCTTGATATACCCGGTATAGTTTTAGATACAACAAAATACTGGCTAATAATAAATGGCTAAGTTTTGTAAACAGTAGAATTAAGATAGATGTACAAGAATATTGTTTATTAATAAAATAAAGATACCCAAAAAAAAAAAAAAAAAAATCACCAATTTTCACATTAACATAAGGACGAGAATCATTCTCCGGTTTACGTTCCCAGATTGAAGTGATGTTATAAGTTGAAAATTGCCTTGGCATCGCAGCCGGGCTGAAGTCAAGGCGGATAGCCACCGGGGCGTATCTCTTCGAGGTGCCCGGGCCTGAGTCGGAGGCGAAGGCCGACTCCCTCAGTGCCAGAATGAGGGAGGTCCTTCGCGGGTCGGAGGAGGACGTTCGCGTCTCCCGGCCCGTGAAGACTGCGGAGCTGCGCGTCTCGGGGCTGGACGCTTCAGCCACCTCCGAGGCAGTCGCAGCAGCCATCGCCCGTCTCGGCGAATGCTCCCCGGACGACGTTAAGGTCGGGGAGATCCGAGACGAGCGTTCGGGCCTGGGTGCGGTGTGGCTCCGCTGCCCAGCGAAGGCAGCGGAGAAAGTTGTGAAGGCGGGGCGTGTCCTGGTGGGCTGGGTGGCGGCGGCGGTGCGGCTGCTCGAGGCCCGGCCTCTTCCTTGCTTCCGCTGCCTGTATAAGGAGCATGTGCGGGTCCAATGCACCGGCGAGTGCGACCGTAGCGGGCTCTGCTACCGCTGCGGTCAATCGGGCCATAAGGCCCGGGAGTGTTCCGCGGACCCGCACTGCGCAATCTGCGCAGATGCAGGAAAAACCGCGGACCATCGGGTGGGCGGCAAGGCCTGCGCTGCCTCCTCGGTCCCGCACCGTTCTCAACGCGGTGTGGGAGCCGAGGTTGCGACGCGGCCGCAACCGTCCCGCCCCGAGACGATGGAGATCGCCCATACATAAATGGCGCTTAACTTCCTCCAGGCGAACATTAACCACTGTAAAGGAGCACAGGACATGCTTGTCCAGTCTCTGGCACAGTGGTCGATCCACGTGGCTGTGGTCGCCGAGCCATACTCTGTCCCTGCCCGCGACGACTGGGCAGGGGACCTTGATGGCTCGGTGGCCGTCATCACCCGGGGCGCCGCCGGCTCTCCGCCCTTCGAAAAAGTAGCGAAGGGTGCGGGATGCGTGGCGGTCTTGGTGGGAGGGGTGTGGGTAGTAGGAGTCTATTTCTCTCCCAACAGGTCCCAGGCGGAATTCGAGAGCTTTCTCGCGCGCCTGGGGGCCCTGGTGCAGCTTGACAGCCAGCCTCGCCCCGCGCTTGTAGCCGGCGACTTCAACGCCAAATCCTTGGCTTGGGGTTCGTCGGTGACCGACGCGCGGGGCGAGGCCCTGGAGGAATGGGCGATCTCCATCGGGTTGGTCGTCCTGAATCGGGGGTCGGAGAACACGTGCGTGCGGCACAACGGCGGTTCGGTGGTGGACGTGACGTTCGCCACCCCGGCCCTTGTCCGCCGTGTTCGGGACTGGAGGGTTTTGGTCGAGGAAGAGACGCTGTCCGATCATCTCTACATTCGGTACAGCGTCTCGGCCTCCCAGGTCTCCAACCATCAGTCCGGTGGTGGTCCGACTGCCCGATTCACGGGCGGCCGACGTTGGGCCGCGAAGCGCCTCGATGTGGAGGCCGCGAAGGAAGCCGCTATTATTCAGGCGTGGCTCCCCGTACCGGATGGGCCGGTGCGGGTCGAGCAAGAGGCGGAATGGTTCGGGGTGGCGATATCGCGAGTCTGCGACGCGGCCATGCCCCAGGTCACCCGCCTCCCAGCGAAGCGCCAGGTGTACTGGTGGTCGGCCGAGCTCACTGAGCTGCGTGCGTCCTGCCAGGTCGCGCGCCGCCGACTCGCCAGGCACTGTCGTCGTCGGACACGCAGACCCGGCGACGACGAGCAAGGGCGGCACCTTCTCGACCTCCACAGAGAGGCGAAGAGAGCGCTGCGGGTGGCCATCGCTCAAGCGAAGGCCGCGGCGAACGTAGAGTTCCGGAGGTCTCAGGACAGAGATCCATGGGGGCGTCCGTACCGTGTGGCGTTGAGGAAAGGCCACGTCCACCGGCGTCATCGTCGTTGGTTTCGGTAAGGGATATCCCGGAGGTTTCGCCGCAAGAGCTAGAGGCGGCAGTGCTTCGGCTGCGGAGCAAGAACTCGGCCCCGGGGCTCGACGGGGTGCCCGGTCGTGTCTGGGTGCTGGCCGTCGAGTCGCTGGGTACGAGGCTCCGCGGCCTTTTCTCCGCGTGCCTTGAGCAGGGCATCTTCCCGTCGCGGTGGAAGACGGGCAAGCTTGTCCTGCTCCGCAAGGAGGGGCGACCCGCAAACTCGCCGTCGGCCTACCGGCCCATCGTGTTGCTCGACGAGGTGTGCAAGCTCTTTGAGCGCGTAGTTCACGCGCGCCTCGTCGAGCATTTGGAGGACGCGGGCCCGGACTTGGCGGACTGCCAGTTCGGGTTCCGGCGGGGCCGGTCGACGGTCCACGCAATTCTGCGGGTGAAGGCACAAGCGGAGCGTGCGGTGTCCCGGGGTAGGGTCGTGGTGGTGGTGTCTCTCGACATCGCCAACGCGTTCAACACCATGCCCTGGGCCTGCATCGAAGAAGCACTGCGGTACCACGAAGTGCCGCCCTATCTCCGGCGTCTGGTGCACGCGTACTTGTCTGACAGGTGCGTGGTGTATCCGGGCGCCGACGGGTGGCATCGCAGAGCGGTGTCGTGCGGTGTTCCGCAGGGGTCGGTTCTCGGCCCACTCCTGTGAAACATCGGCTATGACTGGGTGCTCCGTGGTACCAACCCTCGGGGCGTCGCTGTCGTCTGCTACGCGGACGACACGTTGGTGACAGCGACGGCCAGGACATTCCAGAGGTCCGCCCTGCTCGCCTCGTTCGGTACTGGACTGGTGGCGGGCAGGATTCGGCGACTGGGCCTCACGGTGGCCCTCAACAAGACCGAGGCCGTGTGTTTCCACGGTCCTCGGTGTGGGCCTCCGCCTGGGGCCCACATCACGGTGGAGGGCGTGCGGATTCCCGTCGACTCGAGGATGAAATACCTCGGTCTCGTCCTCGACATTCGATGGGATTTCCGCGCGCACTTTGAGGAGTTATCGCCGAAGCTGGTGAGGGCGGCGGGCGCACTGGGGCGCCTGTTGCCCAACACTGATGGTCCTGGCATCCCTTGCCGAAACCTTTATGCTGGAGTCGTGCGGTCCATGGCCCTCTACGGGTACCCCGTTTGGGCCGAGTCCCTGGGCGATCGCTGCGTCCGCCTGCTGCATCGTCCGCAGCGCATAGTGGCGCAGCGAATAGTCAGGGGCTACCGCACGGTCTCGCATTAGGCGGCCTGCGTGTTGGCGGGAACTCTGCCCTGGGTGCTGGACGCAAAGACCCTCTCGTCGGCTTTCTTCCGACGAGAGGAGGCGTCCGGGCGTGGGCAGAGGCTGGTCCCCAGAGAGGTCGAGGCCATGTTGGCCTCCCTCCGCAGGACCGCCGTGGAGGAGTGGCGTTCCAGGCTGGAGAGCCCTAGTGCTGGTGCGAGGACCGTCGCGGCAGTGCGACCTGTCCTCGAGCAGTGGCTGGACAGGCGCCACGGCGCGGTGCGCCGACATACCGGCTGACGCAGGTGCTCACCGGGCACGGTTGCTTCGGTGCGTACCTGTGTCGCGTAGCCGGAGCGGAGGAGTCCGCCGTGTGCCACCATTGTGGCAACTGCCGTGAGGACACGGCCCAACACACGCTGGAGGAGTGCCCAGCCTGGGACGAGGAGCGCAGCGCTCTCATCGCGGTCGTAGGAAGAGACCTCTCGCTGCCGGCCGTGGTCGCCGCCATGGTCGGCAGTAAGAGGTCGTGGCGAGCCATGCTCTCCTTCTGCGAATGTGTCATGTCGCAGAAGGAGAGCGCCGAGCGGGATCGGGAGCAGACCGATCCCGCTCGTCGCCACAGAAGACGAAGGAGGCGCCGGGATGTCACCTAACCCGGCGCCGGAGAGGCCACGCGGGGCCGCCGTCCCTACCTTGGCGGCCCCCGAGACGTGACGCAACACGCGTTTCATGCCGCGTCGCTTCAGCGGCAGTGCACATAGAGGCGGTCCCGGCGCGCTCTGTATCAACGGTATGTGACGTTGTAGAATGTCACCCGGAATAATTTAAGTCTATGGCTCAATTATATATATTGTCTATGCCAATCAACGCCTCCATTGCGCTGATTGGTCGATTAAATTCTGACAGCTAAAACGTGCGAACTGTCATCGTACGCATAAATACGCGTGTAACCTCGCTCGCGTCCTCTTTCTAAAAATAAACTGCGTGCTACCACGCGTGTTGTTGTTCCCGCTGGGGTGAGTGTTAAAAGTGCTAACTTGCTAACCGCTTAACCGCTTGCTTCGCAGCTTATTCTGTCCGCCGGCTTGTGAACTACCACGAGTCGCTGGCACGGAATGTAAGCGTAGTTTGCATTCCGATTTCTTGGACGCTGATTCCAGGTTCACCTTCACCTTCACCTACACCTTCACGTGCTTCACTTCTTCACTTCATCTGCTTCTATCTTCTCTCTTCCTGCTTACGGCACGGAGCGTGCCGTGCTAAGGCTTCACTCCGCACCGCTTCCTGCCCGTGCTGCGACCGCACCTGCGCCGAGCCGCTGACCTGCGCATCACTACCGGCCACGTGGCAGCCAACCTTGCCGGCGAGCTGTCGTCGGAAAACGCCACGTGCAGAAGACCCGGATCAGTGTCCACAGAAGGCCAGTGACTCTTGTTGCATAACACCAGCAACAGTACCGAGTGTAAGACGGTGATGCGAAATATTAAAGCCTGTACCACGTAATCACCCTGAGTTCTTATTTTCTACCTACTCCTATCTGCAGGCGGTCCCTAAACCCGCCGCAGGTATCCCGGGGCCGTCTCTGAAGTGCACTGATGTTGGCCGACGCGGGGTTTTTAGTCGGTATTTCGGTATTTAAAATTAAGTCGAATATGAAGTCAAATAATTAAAATGAAGTCAATCGACAATCTACCGTTTATTTAAAATATCACTAGTGAAATTATAATATCACGGCTTTGACAATATACCTTTAACATATATAAATGGTTAGTTTGTGTATTTGTTTGTTTATTGAAATTGTAGAAATGTGTAGATTTTTTATTAAATAGAATATTAGTATTATTAGTTTTGTTAGAGTAGGCTAAATCTGGAGCTAGCGTATTGTTAGTTATAGGAGGTGGTTCACGATATTGAGCAGTCATAGATTGAATATTTTCGAAATTTTTACAAATTAAACGAAGTTCCTCAATTGTAGAAATTTTAGGTGAGCATGCTATTCGCTATGTGCGAAACGGGTGGTAGGTGTACCAAAACGATCGCAGCGCACAACGTGACAAAAAATGGAAGCTACTTCGGCTAACTGGCTGTCAAAATAGAAGTATTTCAGTACAAATCAAAGCTAAAAAATGGGTCACGACTATTGTTGCGTTGTTCAATGCAAAAATAGTGGCAGAAATAGCTCCTGCAAATTTTATATATTTCCAAGAGCGGCATATAAATTGGAACAACGAATAAAATGGATAGCTGCTGTGAAAAGAAGGAAGTAAGTGTCCTTAACCGTATTAACCTTAAATTACAACGTTGCTGCAACAGTTTAGATGTTTATATATATTTTTTTATTTTGTAATTTTAGTGATGATGGCACACCATGGTCTCCGAAACCTCACGACAAAATTTGTAGTGCACATTTTATTGGAGGAAAAAAATCAGAGGAACGATTAAGTCCTAGTTATGTTCCTACGATATTCCCGACAATATACAGGAAGAAGAAGATTAATGAATCCCAGGTATTAGCAAGATATAATCGTTTCATAGCTCCAAGAACCACACAAATCTCAAAGTGTACTACGTCAACACAAGTGATAAAAGAAGTAGAGGATGAATTTATTCAACAGCCACAGCTAATAACCGATAAAGGATGCCAGGCTAATGTGTTTTCTGAGTTGATATTAAATGAAACCACATTTACATGCAATCGATACATCTATAATGATCACTGTGATGCTGAAATTCAAGTGGATATTGCATCAGAACAAACACAAAATACCTACGAAATTGCTAGAGTAAGAATTCACGTAGAAAGGATAATGCAGAGATTAAGAGTTTATCGGGTTCTCGATAAAATACCTCATAATTTATTCTCTCATATTGATGACATTGTGCACATGTGCTGTGTTTTAGTGAATTTACAACCTCCAATATTTTCTAATAATAGTATGTAAGTAATTATTAAAATTGGAACTTAAATAAAAACAGGTTTTGTGAAACGTAAATCAGATTTTATTATTTAAAAAATAAAAACCTTCATTAAATCTTCTATCTCTCACTCTAAATATATTTATCTCTTTTTAATTAAATAGTTTCTTCAATTTTGACAATAATATATTAATTATTAATTATATTTTTAGTTCTTAATATGAATTTATAATATTTTTTCCAGTAAAAGAACGTTTCTGTAAATCCTTGCAATCATTGTTATTGTTATTACTGATAAATTCTGTGTACAATGCTAGTAAATAGTGTTCAAAATAAAATAATTCACATTTTAAAATAATTCCTTCAATAAAGTGATCATCACGGTGAACAGGTACAGTTACACTACCAGCAATGACTGGCGAATAGATAAAAAGGTCACACATTGACATTCCAGTTACATACATTTGTATTTGCACTTGGGTGTAATACTGATGACTTTTTTTAAGTTCTAATTTATTATTAATTAATTTCAAGTACCCTACATTGCATTTATTATTATGAAAATCTACCACACATTGTTTCTTGCATGAAATTGGGCACTTTACTTCTATAATCTTTGATATACATCCATCTTCCACAACAACTCCATCAACACTTGCGCATAACCAGTTTTGATCTTTACAAATAATTACACCTACTCGTTTAACCTGACAAAAATTCAATTTTTCATAAGCCTTTATAGCTTTTTCTTCATTACATATGCCATATCGGGTCGCACCACAATCAACTTTCTTTGGATTTAAAATATCCGACACTAAACTTTCAATACTTTTGGTTGTACGGGTTATAATACTGTGTACATTTTTACTTGCACTTACTCTGACATGTCTAATTGCATACCACTCTGGGCATGCCGATTGCTTTATTGTGTTACAAGACATTTTAATAATATTCTCATTTGAGACAACAACATGATTCTCATAATATAATTTTAGATTATCCACTAGTGAGTAATCATTGTGATATAATTCAAATTCTGTTTTAAATATAAAAAAAGTATTTAAACAGACAACACAATCTTCCTGCTCTAAAAGTGATTCGACTTCATTCAATAAATTTGCTATCGCTCCCTTTACATCACTCACGTGTTGAGATTGTTCTCCTGCTTGCAAAATTTGTTTTAAAGATGACTCTTGAGATAATTCATAGTGAGTTACTGGATCCACTAGATTACATTTCTTCTTTGCAACTGGTGGGAACATATCTTCAAAGTATCTTCCTTTAAAATATTTATTTTTAACAAACTGACGAATACTAGGCTTGCCCCACTCTTGTTCATTACTTGTTTTTGACAAGCTGATGGTGTTGTTAACATATGATATCAAAGCACCAACATGTTTGCACTTGCCGCTCTGATTATACACGCAGTCACATTTTACACTAGTGACGACACGAGCATCATTTATCTGTAAAAAAAATAAGCAGAATAATAAGCATACAAGTAGTAAATGAGAAATTACTCACACGAAATAGAGATCTGACATCACATAAAAATTGCTTACATTTGTAGGGTGTTAGTGTCACAGATGTCTGGCGAATCACTTGGGCTCGTATTAAGTAACTCTTGCCGTTACTTCGTAATTCTTCAACATTTCTTACATGCTGGGCTAATACTAATTTATTGCCTTTTATCACTGTTTGTGGTTGGAAACTAATATTGTGTGTAATACTTTCGAACCCGGTTTTTATGATTATATCCATTTTACACATACACTATTTCAATAAATTGCACTCAAATAAAGTCAAAAAGTACCATTTACTCTTTATTTTGGTTTTTAATTGCAAAAATACTAACAATGTTTACATGTCAATATTTGACAGTCGCCGAAAAAGTTGCCTAAGCTGCGCGTCGCCACCGTCGCGCACGTTCCGAATAACGTTACAATAGCAGGGACGAATGTTATGTAACAAAATTTCTAATTTTTCCGACTCGGGTAATTCTTTACAAAGACGAGAGAAAAATTCAGACATTATAGAAAAATATATAGTGATGTTTTCAGTTTCACTCTGAGTACGGTTACGAATTTCTGAAACTAAACGATAATCATAATCAAATTGGCCAAAATCCTCGATCAAAAATTTAGATAATTGATCCCAATCTTTAATTTTATTTTTAATGCTACGGAACCAATGTAGTGCATTGCCACAAAATATTTCGGTAGCGAAATTCAATAGATCAGAAGATGAAATACCCCTAGCGACTTTAAAATCATCGACCTTTTGTAAAAATATTCGAACACATAATTGCACATCATGAGTTGTGGTTGGGCTCCTCCAAGACCGATCATGCTGGCAGAGCTGCCCATGCATTCGCTCTGACACATGACTTGTCACAACTGGTGAACCAGCCCACCAGGATCCATCCAGGAGTCATGCGCCTTCTCTGCTGGACCTTCTGCTGGCGAGTCACCCGGCCGGGTATAGTGTGACCGTTAGTGCTCCTCTGGGCATTTCCGATCACTGCCTGGTTCGGTCGTCGGTACCGTTCGCTTCTCCTCCACGCCCCGTGCAGGTTAAGCGAAGGGTCTGGCATTACTCGTCGGCGGATTGGGATGGTATGCGGGAATATTTCGCATCTATCCCTTGGCGGCAGCGCTGCTTTGAGGGAAAAGATCCTTCTGCGAGTGCCAACGCTATTGCTGACGAAATCAGACTAGGAATGGAATATTATATTCCTTCCTCTGAGATCGCCAGTAAGGGCCGTGGACGCTCCTGGTTCAATCGGGCATGCGCCGATGCTGTCGGTGACAAACAGGCGGCGTATCGCGCTTGGATCAGGGGTCGCGCTAACAAGGATCCTAATATCAGTTCCCTCAAGGAAGCCTATAATCGAGCCGCCAAGGCCTGCAAGAAGGCCTACGTTAGAGCGGATGCCCAGCGCGTTTGCAGGATTGGGCGTGCGTTGGCCAATCACCCAACTAGCAGTCGTGCTTATTGGAGTTTGGCCAGGGCCGTCCAGTCTAACTTCTGCCGTCCAGCACTGCCACCGCTGAGGTACCCGGAAGGTTCGCTGGCCCACAAGCCGCAAGAGAAAGCCGCCTTACTGGCAAATCTCTTTGCGGCTAATTCCCGCCTCGAGGACTGTGGTTCCCGGCCCCGGCCGGTGCTGCCTGATTGCGGATCCTCAATGGCGGATATTCGCATCAGGCAGTGTGATGTGCAGCGTGAGCTACGGTCTCTCGATGTGCGGAAAGCCAGTGGTCCGGATGGAATACCGGCGGTGGTTTTAAGGAGTTGCGCAGCGGAGTTGTCTCCTGCACTGACACGCCTCTACCGAGTGTCCTACCGCACAGGTGTTGTGCCGGAATCTTGGAGGGAGGCCAATGTGCAACCGATCCCCAAAAAGGGTGATCGGTCAGACCCTACCAATTATCGCCCTATCGCTATCACCTCAGTGATGTGTTAGGTCATGGAGCGGATCATAAACGCTCAATTGGTCCGCTACCTGGAGGATCACTCGTTGATCAGTGACAGACAGTACGGATTCCGTCACAACCCATCAACGGGTGATCTTCTGGCGTTTGTCCTGCATCGCTGGGGTGAGGCGATAGACCGGCGTGGCGAGGCTCTTGCTGTGAGCCTCGACATAGCCAAGGCGTTTGATAGGGTCTGGCACCGTGGTCTCCTATCCAAGCTTCCGGCATACGGTCTGCCCGACAACTTGTGTTCGTGGATTTCTGGCTTTCTGCATGGGCGTAGAATGCGTGTTGTCGTTGACGGACACGCTTCGGCGCTCATGTCGGTAAATGCCGGAGTTCCGCAGGGCTCGGTGCTGTCGCCCACCCTGTTTATTCTGCATATCAATGATATGTTGTCACTTGGCAACATTCATTGCTATGCAGATGGCAGCACGGTTCATGGGCGATACTGCCATGGGTCCCCAGGTTGCCGGGTCGACACTGTGAGTGGGCGCGAGGATCTTGTCATTGAGCTCAATCGGTCCTTGGATCTCATTTCTACATGGGGCTCCAGGAATATGGTTGAGTTCAATGCCAGGAAAACCCAGGTGTGTGCGTTCACGTGCAAAAAATCCCCGTTCTCTGCCCTCCCCATTCTTCAGGGTATTCCCCTCTCAATGCGGAATGACCTGAGTATCCTTGGTGTGGATATCCGTTGTGATCTTAATCCAAGGAATCACATCGAGGGCGTAATATCTGCCACTTCCCGCAGGGTTGGGGTCCTGAACAAGGTGCGTCGGTTTTTCGCGCCCGGTCAACTCTACCGCTTGTATAAAGCGCAGGTTCGGCCGGGTATGGAATACTGTTCGCACCTCTGGGATGGATCCGCCCAGTACTTACTCGATGCCTTGGATGGATTGCAGCGGCGGGCCATCCGCATTGTGAATGATGCAGACATTACGGGCAACTTAGAGTCGCTACAGTTACGGAGGGATGTCGCCTCTCTAAGCGTGTTCTACCGTCTGTATCATGGCGAATGCTCTGAGGAATTGTTCAATTTAATCCCCTCCTCTCCTTTCCTTAACAGAACCACGCGTGCTGGCTTGCGGAGCCATAGCTTGACTGTTCAATCCATTTCGGCGCGAACCAAAAGGTTCTCTAATTCTTTTTTCTGCCGTACAGTCAAGCTGTGGAACGGTTTGCCATCGCACGTGTTCCCTCCTTCCTATAATCCTGGGTCCTTCCGCCGTAGCGTGAAGAGGCATCTCAGCGGGCCGGCATGATTGTATCGAATGGTATGAGACTACCGTTTGATACCATTCGATACTCTATCTGGACGGCATTAGCACTTACCATCAGGTGCAATGCAGTCACTATGCCGTGCCAGGTTAAAAAAAAAAAAAAAAAAAAAACACAAGTAGAACCGTCGTATTTTAATAGTTAAAAATCGGACATTCGAGGACGCTCGCATAAATATGTTGTAACATCTGTTTTATCAACCGATGTGGATACATTAAATGTAGTCTGTTCACTAGAGTGAAGTTTTTTAAGCTTATTGACAAATAGATCGTAATTAGTGTGGAATGTATGCAATAACTTTTTATCGGCAGATGTTAATGGTTTCAATCTACGCGCCCTGTGAAAAATGCGATTTGCCAAATTGGATGTGCGTTTAAATATGTTAGAATCGTATGAACATTCTAGGTTTGAAATTTTAGATTGTAGGTCATTAAAAGAATCATTTAGTGAATTGAGATCGACGTCAAATGCTAATCCTGACTCGTCTATGTCCTCTGATGGATACAGCACAGACAGTTTGTGTATTTGCTTACGCAGTTGTAGGACTGTGTTAGTCGGGTCCTCGCCGCGAATTTATATGTAATAAGTTTGCATAACAAAATAATATGAATATTTTAGTTACAGTGCCATCTAGCGGCTTACTATAAACTTAAGACCATAGATCAATGTTTTTGTTCAATCTGTGCACTATGACAAATAAAGTTTAGTTGATTACAAGATCTCATTGCGTTTTAATAGGTTATGGGCCCAGTCCCATTATTTGTTAGTAAAAGTCAAGTTAAAAGTCAGTGTGTCCGTTAGAATATAATGTCTACAAATTACTTGGCAAATATTACAAAATTAAAAGGTCGAGAGAACTATGACGACTGGTGCTTCGCGGCGAAGAATGTTCTCGTGTTGGAGGGAATGGCGGACGCCATTAAGACCCCTTTGCCGTCGACAGCCACGCCGACTCAGATTGCAGACGATTTAAAGGCGAGAGCAAAACTAATATTAACGATCGATGCTTCTCTTTACGTGCACATCAAACAAGCTACAACAACGTATAGCTTATGGAATACATTGAGGAATATGTTCGATGATTCGGGGTGTGCTCGGAAAATAAGCTTATTAAGGAATCTTATTAGTATACGCCTGGACAACTGTGAGTCGATGACAAGCTATGTAAGTCAGATCATAGAAACAGCTCAAAAGCTGAACGGCACCGGCTTTGAAATAAATGACCAGTGGATAGGGTCACTGATGTTGGCAGGACTACCCGAAAAATTCGGACCAATGATTATGGCTATCGAACACTCCGGCATAACTATCAGTGCAGACGCAATAAAGTCGAAGCTATTGGACATGAGTGATTTTGAAGTTAAGTCGGAGGGTGCATTTGCCGCCAAAAATTTTCGGCGAAATGTTGGCAGTACTGCAAAGCAATTTCAGCATGGCGGTACCGGAACCGGAACGAACGGAGTGTATGGAACGTCGCGGTCGTTTCCTGTCACTGTACATGCCAACACCGGCGGACATCACAACATGGCGCCTAGAAAAAAGTTAATACGTTGTTATAAATGTAAACAGATTGGGCACTATAAAAGTCAGTGTTCGGGTGCAGAAAAAACAACAAATGCTTTTAGTGCAGTCTTCCTTACGGAGAAATTCAGTCAATCAGACTGGCACATTGATTCCGGCGCAAGCACTCATATAGTTTCAAACGCAAACTTATTGACAAATGTTTGTAATCAACCCAAGTCTAAGGAAATCGTCGTTGCAAATCAAACGGTGGTCCCAGTTGCATGCTCCGGAAACCTGCGAATCACGACAAGCGTTGGAGGCAAAGAATACCCCATTGAAGTAAATAATGTTTTATGTGTGCCGAACCTTACCACCAATCTACTCTCGGTAAGTCGCATTATTGCAAATGGAAACAGAGTGGCATTTAGTCCTCGTGGATGCTTCATATACAATTCGAAGAATGTTTGTATTGGCGAAGCGCTCTTGGAAAATGGGGTGTACCGATTGATTGTAGAAAAATTGCAACAGCCCTTAGCAGCAGCTGTAAAGTGTACAAGTACTACTTGGCACAGGCGGTTAGGCCACATCAATAACAATGATTTGAAAAAACTTAAAAATGGAGCCGCGCAAGGTGTATTTTTTGATGACAAAAGTGAAATCAGTAAAAATTGCTGTAAAGTCTGTTGCGAAGGTAAGCACACACGACTACCTTTTCCTAAAAGTACTAATGAAAGTAAAAGTGCTCTTGAATTAATTCATGCAGATTTATGTGGACCCATGGAAAACTTATCACTAGGTAAGCGGAAATACTTCTTGTTATTTGTTGATGATTATAGCAGATTATGCACAGTTTATTTTCTTAAATCCAAGAGTGAAACATTGATGTACTTTAAACAATATAAAAAACTCATTGAGAATCAACAGTCAACCCGTACAGTGAGACCGTCCGCAATCTGGGTCTAATTATAGACAAAACATTTACCTGGGGTCCTCAGCTTCGTGAAATAAGCCGTAAGCTGTTCATATCAGCTAGGTCCTTGCGAAGGTTACGCAATTTTCTGCCCATCGCCACGAAGATTTCGCTTGCGCAAACCCTCCTTCTCCCCATTCTCGATTATGCCGATGTCAGCTATCTAGATCTCACCGAAGACCAACTTAACAAACTTGAGCGTCTTCAAAATTTCTGCATAAGATTCATATTTGGACTCCGCAAATATGATCATGTTTCTGAGTTTCGTGCTAAGCTCAAGTGGTTACCTATTCGGCTTCGTCGGAATACTCACACCCTTTCTCTTCTTTATAATATTTTGTTTAATCCTCTCACCCCCTCTTATCTGAAAGATAGATTTATTTTTCTTAATGACTCACATTCGAGGTCCCTGAGGTCGTCTGAGAACCTAAAGCTGAGAATGCCCGTGCACACCACAATATTTACGGACAACTCATTCACTGTCAAAGCAGTTCGATTATGGAACGCGCTTCCAATTGTGGTGAGACAATCACAATCACTGTCATCATTTAAAAGGCTGGTTAAAGAACACTACCTTTCTCCTTAAACAGATATTAGTGTTATTTCCTCCGTCTGAATAAATTGGTAATATATTATAGTATAAGTATTTATATATGTACTTGTATATTTATTTATTTATATTTTTATTTATGTATTTATGAGTCATAATATGTATATTATGTTTGTGTATTTATATGTTGAACTAGTATTAGTTAACTTTATATCTACACTGCCCTCTCTTTTTCCTTCTCTTAAATCCATCCTATGGTTGTCTGTAAGACATTGCCTAGAGCGATAAGACCGCCACTTGTACTTTTATTATTTTTGTAATTTCTGTATATTGTGTTTCATTGTTGTGTACAATAAAGACTTAATAAATATATAAATAAATAAAAAAACAGTCAAAAAACATAAAGATATTCAGATCGGACAATGGAGGAGAGTTTTGCTCAGCAGAAATGTCAGATTATCTGAGACAACATGGCATCATTCATCAGAAAACTAACAGTTATACACCGGAACAGAATGGACTTTGTGAAAGATTCAACAGATCTATAGTTGAGAAAGCGCGTTGTCTCCTTTATGATGCCAAATTTAATAAAAGTCTTTGGGCCGAAGCTGTGAACACAGCCGTGTATTTAAAGAATCGATCACCAGCAGCAGGCTTAGATGAAAACAAAACTCCTTAAGAAATATGGACGGGCAGAAAGCCAGCATTGAACCATCTACGGATCTTCGGCAGCCCAGTAATGGTTCATATTCCAAAAGAGAGGCGAAGAAAATGGGATAAGAAAGCAAAGAAAATGTGCCTAGTAGGATATTCTGAGAATATCAAGGGCTATCGCTTGTATGATCCTATTTCGCAGAATGTTATTGTCGCCAGAGGTGTAGCTGTCATGGAGAAAAGTGATGACAATTTAACAACATCTGTTGTGATTGAAGAGAGCAAGGAACCAAAAAGGTCAACAGAGGCAGTTCCTGAGTGCGATCCAGAGAAAGAGAATCAGAATGATGAGACATATATACCTGATAGTTCAGGAAGTGAGTCAGAAGATAGTTTATCGACTCAATGTCTTTGTCACCAGAATCAAAGAATATGGTCTCAAAGAATTCTAATAATAATAATAATAATAAATACACCCAACAGTCACATACATAGTCCTGACCCCACACTAAGATCAAGTCTTGTGTCGTGGGTATCAGAAGCTACGAGAGACTTTTCGGTCTCACAAACACCCAGACCCGAAACAAATACCTGTGGATCACACAAATATTTGTTTCGGTGCGGGGATCGAACCCGCGGCCTCTCGTTTCACAGGTGGCGTCTAACCAACTGCGCCACGGAGGCTGTCATTCTGACAGCAATCTACCAGAAAAACGTATAAGGCGTAAACCGGATTACTACCAATATGCAAATATGTGTGTGGAAATGCCAGATGAACAGATTTTTCTAAGTGAAGCATTAAGTGGACATGAGAAGGATCAGTGGCAACAGGCCATAAAACAGGAATTGTAATCCTTTCAAGATTGTGACTCATGGAATTAGTGAATAGACCGAGTGAAGGTACTGTTGTGAAAAATAAGTGGGTTTTTTAAAATAAATATAACAGTGAAGGTGAAGTGCGTTATAGGGACCGACTTGTTGCAAAGGGCTTTACCCAGAAAAAAGGTATAGACTTTGAAATAAAACTATTTTATACGGATTTTATCGCGATTTGGTTTAATTTTTACATTTTTTAACTTCCCGACGTTTCGATTACTTTACAGCTTTCGTGGTCACGGGGCGGACTGAGGTATTAGTCATCCGCTCAGTGACTGTTACAATTAAACTACCCTTAATTTATAATTATTAAATTAAAAAGTTAATTTAAAAAGTTAGCTAGTATTTGCGATCCGATCTACGCAGAAGGAGCTCACTGTGTCTTGAGGTCTGGCAGCTGGTCTTTTGGGTTCCGATTTAATTAAATGTAGAATTGGATCCCATGATGGTGCAAGCTTCAAGCCATCTTCTCTATTGAAATTTGGATGTTTTTTAATTTCAATAGCCTCGCGAAACATCCTGGGCAGGAAACGGTGTTCTTTGGCAAGGATTTGGGGCTGGTCAAAGCGAAGGTAATGCTTGGAGCTTTCCTCTATGTGTTCAGCAACTGCAGACTTCGTTGAGCGTCGGTGTTTGACGTCAGCTATGTGTTCTTTTACGCGGGTCCCTATGCTTCGTTTGGTTTGGCCGATGTAAGAGAGGCCACAGTCGCAATCTAATTTATATACTCCCGGTTCTTGTAAAGGTATATGACACTTGACAGGTGGTAAGAATTGACTAATCTTCTTAGGCGGCTTGTAGTATGTTTTAATAGAAACACGCTTCAGGATGTAGCCAATCTTGTCCGTGACTCCTTTTATGTATGGCAATATAACCGGGACCCGTTCAACTGTGGCTGGTTTCACTCGGTTTCTGTGACGGCGGCGTGGAATTTGGAGCTTGTTGTCTCGCAGTACTTGCTTGACGTGTTGCAGCTCAGTTGCCAGGTGTTTCTTCTTCTTGTTGTGTTTCTTTCGCTATGGGCTCACCTGTATCTCCAGTAGTCGCCGATATTTTCATGGAGGACTTTGAGGAGACAGCCCTTAGTACAGCCCCGGTCTCGCCAAGATTTTACAAGCGGTACGTAGATGATACTTTCACAATTTTACCAACTGACCAAGTAACTGCATTTTTAAATCACCTCAACTCCATTAACAATAAAATTCAATTTACTATGGAGTTGGAACAAAACAAATCTCTTGCTTTCTTAGATGTTTTAGTAATCCGTAATCCTGATCAGTCCTTAGGTCATACTGTGTATAGGAAAAAGACCCATACAGATAAATATCTGAACGGTGATTCTCACCACCATCCAAAACAGTTAGCTACCGTGGGTTTCAGAGAGCACAAGGAATCTGTGACGAGAAACACCTGGCAACTGAGCTGCAACACGTCAAGCAAGTACTGCGAGACAACAAGCTCCAAATTCCACGCCGCCGTCACAGAAACCGAGTGAAACCAGCCACAGTTGAACGGGTCCCGGTTATATTGCCATACATAAAAGGAGTCACGGACAAGATTGGCTACATCCTGAAGCGTGCTTCTATTAAAGCATACTACAAGCCGCCTAAGAAGATTAGTCAATTCTTACCACCTGTCAAGTGTCATATACCTTTACAAGAACCGGGAGTATATAAATTAGATTGCGACTGTGGCCTCTCTTACATCGGCCAAACCAAACGAAGCATAGGGACCCGCGTAAAAGAACACATAGCTGACGTCAAACACCGACGCTCAACGAAGTCTGCAGTTGCTGAACACATAGAGGAAAGCTCCAAGCATTACCTTCGCTTTGACCAGCCCCAAATCCTTGCCAAAGAACACCGTTTCCTGCCCAGGATGTTTCGCGAGGCTATTGAAATTAAAAAACATCCAAATTTCAATAGAGAAGATGGCTTGAGGCTTGCACCATCATGGGATCCAATTCTACATTTAATTAAATCGGAACCCAAAAGACCAGCTGCCAGACCTCAAGACACAGTGAGCTCCTTCTGCGTAGATCGGATCGCAAATACTAGCTAACTTTTTAAATTAACTTTTTAATTTAATAATTATAAATTAAGGGTAGTTTAATTGTAACAGTCACTGAGCGGATGACTAATACCTCAGTCCGCCCCGTGACCACGAAAGCTGTAAAGTAATCGAAACGTCGCGGTCGGGAAGTTAAAAAATGTAAAAATTAAACCAAATCGCGATAAAATCCGTATAAAATAGTTTTATTTCAATGTGTAACATTCGCGTAAATCTAAGAAACCATTAAAGGTATAGACTTTAACGAGACCTTTTCACCAGTTTTAAAATATTCCACATTTAGATTGTTGTTAGCATTAAGTATTGAACTAGGTTTAAAAATGAATCATCTTGATGTGCCTACTGCATTTCTTAATGGATATCTACATGAAACAGTTTATATGGAAATACCAGAATGCTCAGATATTAAAGATTGTAATAATAAAGTTTTAAAATTAAAAAGGCCCATATATGGTCTCAAGCAATCAGCAAGAGCTTGGTATACTTGTGTTGAAGATTGTTTGTTAAAGTTAAACTTTAAAAGATCAAACTATGAACCATGTCTCTTCATTAAGAATGTTCAAGATGTAAAGATTTATGTAGCAATATTTGTGGATGACTTTTTTGTGATTTACAATTGTCAAAATGTTTATGAAGAACTGATAAATGAGTTAGTAACAAAATTTAAAATAAAAGATTTAGGCCAGATCAAACAGTGTTTAGGAATGAATATAAATGTTAATAAGGATAATATTACTGTTAACCAAGAGCAATTTATAGAAAGTATTTTAAGGAAATATAACATGATTGATTGTTCAAATTCAAATACACCAATGGAAATTAATTTAAAGTTGCAAAAGAATGTAGATAGTAAATTTGTGTCAAAGTATCCATATCAACAATTAATTGGAAGCCTGATGTATTTATCTGTGCTTACCAGGCCAGACATTTCATATAGTGTAAGTTTTTTAAGTCAATATAATAATTGTTTTAATGCAACTCATTGGAAACATTTGAAACGTTTACTGAAATATCTAAAGAAAACAAAAAGTTATGGTTTAGTATATAGAAAGACAGGATGTAATCTTTTTGGTTTTGTGGATGCTGACTGGGCATCTTGCACATTAGATAGACGATCATATACAGGGTACTGTTTTATTATGTCAGGCTCAGTGATTTCATATGAAGCTAAAAAACAAAAAACTGTAGCGCTTTCTAGTACAGAGGCAGAATACATGGCACTTTCAGAATCCTGTAAAGAAGCCATATACCTGAGAAATATATTAAGTGAATTGGCTATAATAAATGAAAGGTTACCAATAAATTTATATAGTGATAATCAGAGTTCAATAATATTGGCAACCAATCCATTGTTCAATAGTAAGCGCACAAAACATATTGACACTAGACATAATTTTGTGAGAGAGTGTGTATCATTGAATAAAATTAAAATTAAATATGTGTCAACCTCAGAAATGCCAGCAGATATATTTACAAAAGGATTAGGAGCAAGTAAGCATTATAAGTTTTTAAATTTAATTGGCATGTCTGAACTTTAAATGTAATTTAAACTATATTTAGTATTTTTTTGTTTGTTTTATTGTCAAAGATTTTGATTAGATTGTTTTTTGACTTAGTTGTTTTATATGGTATTCAGATTATTTTGTTAGGTGTGGATGTTATTTATATGTAATAAGTTTGCATAACAAAATAATATAAATATTTTAGTTACAGTGCCATCTAGCGGCTTACTATAAACTTAAGACCATAGATCAGTGTTTTTGTTCAATCTGTGCACTATGACAAATAAAGTTTAGTTGATTACAAGATCTCATTGCGTTTTATTAGAATTAACACTTCGTAACTCAGTTCACTTTTGTTTAGTAGGAAATATTTAATAGGGTGAGTGCCCATTATGAAAGTTAGTGAATTTAAGTTTAAGGTGTAGAAAGTATATAAATGTTTAGAGAATAGAAGTTAAAGCAGGAAAAAAATTGCAAACAAATAACTTTAGAATTAACTATAAAATCAAACGTTACATTTCACTTATAAAGAAAAAACTAACCTATTTGCAACTTTTTAACCGCTCGATTGCCCAGCTGTAGACTGCGCAACCGGACTGTGTGTGGAGTACCGAGTATAATGGTGATGCGAAAACCCAGGTATTAGATGAAGTTGGGCGACACTGCGGCGGGTTTAGGGGCCGCCCGCAGATAGGAGTAGGTAGAAAAATGATACTCAGGGTAATTACGTGGTTCAGGCTTTAAAAATTCGCATCACCATCTTACACTCGGCACTGTTGCTGGTGTTATGCAACTAGAGTCACTGGCCTTCTGTGGACACTGATCCGGGTCTTCTGCACGTGGCGGTTTCCGACGACAGCAAAGTTGCAAAGTTGGCTGCCACGTGGCCGGTAGTAGTGAGCAGGTCAGCGGCTCGGTGCAGGTGCGGTCGCAGCACGGGCAGGAAGCGGTGCAGAGTGAAGCCAGAGCACGGCACGCTCCGTGCCGTAAGCAGGAAGAGAGAAGATAGCAGTAAAAGATGAAGATGAAGAGATGAACCTGGAATCAGCGTCCAAGAAATCGGAATGCAAACTAGGTTTACATTCCGTGCCAGCGACTCGTGGTAGTTCACAAGCCGGCGGCAGAATAAGCTGCGAAGCAAGCGGTTAAGCAGTTAGCACTTTTAACACTCACCCCAGCGGGTACACCAACACGCGTGGTATTACGCAGTTTATAATAAGAAAGAGGACGTGAGCGAGGTTACACGCGTATTTATGCGTGCGATGACAGTTCGCACGTTTTAGGTGTCAGAATTGAATCGACCAATCAGCGCAATGGAGGCGTTGATTGGCATAGACAATATGATTA
Organism: Deilephila elpenor; assembly: GCA_949752805.1. Taxonomy (NCBI): domain Eukaryota; kingdom Metazoa; phylum Arthropoda; class Insecta; order Lepidoptera; family Sphingidae; genus Deilephila; species Deilephila elpenor. The sequence goes on from OX457095.1 coordinate 855,155, forward strand.
TTGAGCCATAGACCGCAACTATTCCGGGTGACATTCTACAACGTCACACAGTTTAACCCTACACAGGTCGCGCGTCATAAAGTCACGTAACGTGTCGCGTGGATTACTATTGTAGTCCAAAATCAATTAAGAAATAAATTTGAAAACATTACATAAAAAGTATTTATTTTACTTTATATAGAACAAGTAACTATTCTTAGAGATATTTAAAAACCAATAACTAAATTCACAAATACAATATATTTTTTAAAAAATAATAAAAAATCTTAAACTTATTTCGGAACAAAAATGGCACATAAATTTAAAAATGAGATTACAAATCATTGAATATACTTATTCTAATCATAGGTATTGGTATTTATACACGACAATCATATACATTTGGAATGATCCGGGCAAACAAATCTGCTACATGCTGTGCACATCTCTTGGTGCTTTTATTGCGCGCCCTTCTGCAATCGTAGCAACGACCCACTTTCCCAATTTGTGAAGATACGAGATGAAGTAGAAGGTTGGCTTTCAATTTGTGGAATCTGAAGGAAATCCTTTATTAACCGACTTCAGAGGAGGTTATCAATTCGTATTTTTTTTTTTCTTATGTATGTTCACCGAATACTCTGAGATTTCTGATTCGATTTACGTAATTCTTCTTTGGTTGGATGCAAAATAGCAGCCATTTGGTTCCATTTAAAGTTGGTGAAGACCTGATGAATATCTTCGGACTTGGAGAGTAGAACTCCTCGAAATTGAGCAGGTTTCCAATGGTTCTTTTTGCAATAGGTTCAAAATAAAAGTCAAATTTTGGTGAGATGGAGAAAAAGGGGTGGGGGCGAAGAGGGGGTGATAAAATTAACATGAATGTAAATACTTAATATCTTCGGCAGCTTTGAACCGATTTTAGTGATTCTTATTTAGTTTGATGCGGAATAGTTGCCATTTGCTTTCATAAAAAAGTGGTGAAGATCTGATGAATATCTTTGGACCTAGACAGTAGAATTGCTCAAAATTGAGTAAGTTTCGATCAATTCGCAAGTAAATACTTAATATCTTCGGCAACTTTGAACCGATTTTAGTAATTCTTCTTTAGTTTGATGCGGAATAGTTGCCATTTGGTTCCATAAAAAAGTGTTGAAGATCTGATGAATATCTTCGGACCTATACAGTAGAACTCCTCAAAATTGAGTAGATTTCCAATGGGTCTTTTTGTAATAGGTTCAGTATTTAAGTCAAATTTTAGTGAGGTAAAGATGAAAGTGCGTGGTGGCCTGTTGGTAACGGACCAGACGCGGCTGCCTACATGTTCACGGTGGTCGCGGGTTCAAATCCCAGGGCACACCTCTGACTTTTCGGAGTTATGTGTTTATTGATAGTCAATCACCACGCACTTTAACGGTGAAGGAAAACATCGTGAGGAAACCTGCATACCGTAGCGATTTTAAAGAATTTCTACGGTATGTAAGTCCGCCAACCCGCACTAGGCCAGCGTGGTGGACTATATGGCCTAACCACTCTCAATCGATTCTCTCGATTGTAGAGTAGGCCCGTGCCCTGCAGTGGGACGTATATGGGCTGATATAGATAGATAGAAAGATAAAAGGGTGAGGGTGAGGAGGGGGGCGAGAAAATGAAAATAATGTAAATACTTAATATCTTTGGCAGCTTTGAACCGATTTTAGTGATTCTTCCTTAGTTAGATGCGGAATAGTTGTCATTTGGTCCCATAAAACAATTGGTGAAGACCTGATGAATCTTCGGACCTAGACCGTAGAACTCCTCAAAATTGAGCAGGTTTCCAATAGTTCTTTTTTAACAGGTTCAGTATTAACGTCAAACTATAGTGAGGCAGAAGAAGTGATGGGGGTGAGGAGGAGGGTGAGAAAATTAAGTTACTGTAGGCGTTTTGCTCTTATGAGCGTTGTTAACGAAAATTGAGTTTAGCTCACACTAAAAAGTAAAAAATAAAAAAAAACTACGTTTAAAAAAACCGACTTCAACTACTAAAAAGTATAAAATAACTTAATAAAAATTTAATTTAATACACCTCTTGTGCAAACCTGTACCTTTCATATCAATAAAATACAATTATTTATATGTGCTACCTATTGATAGGTTTAAAGTCGTTCAAACCTATCACTCGCAGAAGGATCTTTTCCCTCAAAGCAGCGCTGCCGCCAAGGGATAGATGCGAAATATTCCCGCATGCCATCCTAATCCGCCGAAGAGTAATGCCAGACCCTTCGCTTAACCTGCACGGGACGTGGAGGAGAAGCGAACGGTACCGACGACCGAACCAGGCAGTGATCGGAAGTGCCCAGAGGAGCACTAACGGTCACACTATACCCGGCCGGGTGACTCGCCAGCAGAAGGTCCAGCAGAGAAGGCGCATGACTCGCCACATCCGGGATCCTGGTGGGCTGGTTCACCAGTTGTGACAAGTCATGTGTCAGAGCGAATGCATGGGCAGCTCTGCCAGCATGATCGGTCTTGGAGGAGCCCAACCACAACTCATGATGTGCATTAAAATCCCCCAAGACCACCATTTCCGCTGACGGGAACTGCATGCTACCAGATGGAACAAAATTCCATGAAAAAGAGTTCGGTTTTACTATGGGTAGGTCGACTATTGACGCGGCAATTTTGGTTAGAAGAAGAGTAAGTACATCGATACGCAAATATGTACTCGGTATTTTCCTGGACATCTCCGGTGCTTTCGACAATGCTTGGTGGCCAATGCTGCTTTTTAAGTTGAAATTACGAGGTTGCTTTAAAAATATATATTCACTTATATACTCGTATTTCTTGCACGGAATAACGAAACTTAAACTTGGACACCATGCCTGACGACATGACATGACACTGACACTGACGATGGGCTGTCCACAAGGCTCGGTCTTGGGTCCTTATTTATGGAATTTAGGCATCGACGATTTTCTTACAATTCCCTTACCGTCGGGGTGTTCTTTGATTGGATATGCGGACGATGGCCTTTTGCTTATTGAGTCAAACAGTAGGTCGGGGCTAAGGACAGAAAGGTGATTTTAGGCTGCAGTTCGAAAGTTGAGCTGGACAGGGTAAAGGAAAAGATAAAGAAAGGGGACGGACGTTTCAAGGTAGAAGATGTCAAGAATAAGGATCCTCTAGTGATCCTGAGAAACGTCCTTAGTCACAACACGGACGAAGAGATCGTTAAGGCACTCCGATCACAGAACCGGAACCTGATTGGGGATGTGAAGGGGGACAGCGCGCGCATGTCCGTGAAGTTCCGGAAGGGCGCGCGGAACGCACTCACATCGCACGTAGTGCTACAAGTCTCCCCAGAGCTGTGGAAGAGACTTACCCAGCAGGGGTCGGTTCACATCGACGTCCAACGTGTGAAAGTCGAGGACCAATCCCCTCTAGTGCAGTGCTCGCGCTGCCTCGGTTATGGCCACGGGAGGCGGTTCTGTAGTGACCAGACTGACGTGTGCAGTCACTGTGGGGGTGCGCACCTCGGTAGGGACTGTGCCAAACGCTTGGCACAGGCGCCCCCCACGTGTTGCAACTGCGTCAGGTCGGGTCTCGATAGAGCCGACCACAATGCTTTTGGCGGCGAATGTCCGGTGAGGAGGAAGTGGGACGCCCTGGCGCGGACGGCGGTAGCGTATTGCTGAGGTTGTCCCCAGGGTAAGCGAGCAAAACGATCCCCCAGCAGGAGCACGGCCACTGCTCGTAGCCCAGGCTAATCTCCAGCGAAAGCAGTTGGCGACGCAGGAGATTATGCTTGAGGCCGTGAGCAGAAAAATGGCGTTCGCTCTACTCCAGGAGCCATACGTGGGCGCTCAAGGTAGGGTGAGGGACTACGGCGGCGCGAGGGTTTTCCAGTATGTAGGCGTGGACAATACTACGGTTAAGGCCGCTATTGTAGTATTTGACGATAACACCAAAGTCAAGCCATGTCCAAAGTTCACCACGACCAACATCTCAGTGGTGACCATATATGCTGGAGGCCGGAAAATCGCCGTGGTCTCCGTCTACTTTGAGCCGGATAAACCCATAGGGCCATACTTGGAACAACTGGGGAGGATCGTTAGCGAACTGGGTCCCACCAATGTCCTCATCGGCGGTGACTTCAACGCTAAAAGCATGTGGTGGGGTAGCGCGGGTACTGACGGTAGGGGAGAGGACCTAGCAGAATGCATAGGAGAATGGGGCCTCCAGGTGCTCAATGAAGGCGACGTACCCACGTTTGACACAATAAGGGGTGGTAAGCGCTATACAAGCTATGTGGACATTACATTATGCACAGAGGACCTTCTCGGCCAGGTGAACGACTGGCGGATCAGTGAAGGCCTTGTCAGCTCCGACCACAACACCATTTTATTTAACCTCAATTTTGGCAAACTCGATCAGATCCAAATTAGTAGAACTACTCGGATTTTTAATACCAAAAAGGCTAATTGGGCTGAATTTAGTGATAAATTCGCCCAATTAAAATTAGACTCAAAATTTAATACTTGCAATATCTCTAACTTAAAAAACAAAAGAGAAATAGACGGAATAGTAGAAGATTACACTCAAGTCATTCTGGAAGCCTGTAATCAGAGCATACCGAAATTCAAAATTAATAGAAAGCCTACTATTCCATGGTGGTCTGATGAGCTAGCCTCACTGAGGAAGGCCATGGTCACCAGGAGGAGAAGGATCCGCTGGGCAGCAGCAGTCCGCAGGGATTTCGTCGTCGGAGAGTACCTGAAAGCAAAGGAAGAGTACGAGACAGCAGCTAAAAAGGCCCAAACTAACAGCTGGAAAGCATTCTGCGAACGACAAGCTAAAGAAACCGTTTGGGACGGCATTTACAGAGTGATAGGGCGAGTGTCGAAAAGAGAGGAAGATCTCCCCCTGAAGAAAGATGGAGTTACCCTTAGTCCAGAGGAATCGGCGAAGGTTTTGGCGGAAGTCTTCTACCCGGAGGACCGGGTGGAGGACGATAACGCAGAACACCAGCGGATTAGGGCAGAAGCTCATAGCATAAATGACGGATTAGCGGATAGTGATTATCACGATCCGCCATTTACCATGGATGAAACCTTGGCGGCTGTGAACAGCTTCAACCCTAAGAAAGCCCCCGGAGCAGATGGTCTAACAGCCGACATCTGCAAACAAGCTATCCTTAAGGATCCGGAGTTGTTCCTCGCACTGGCTAACAAATGCCTCGTAAATGGCCACTTCCCGACCATCTGGAAGGAGGCCACGGTCGTAGTTCTCCGTAAACCCGGAAAGGAGGACTACACACACGTTAAATCGTACAGACCGATAGGCTTGTTGCCGGTGCTGGGAAAGATTCTGGAGAAGATGGTAGTGGGAAGAGTGAAGTGGCATCTGCTACCTAGGATGAGTACACGACAGTTTGGCTTTATGCCCCAAAGAGGCACGGAAGACTCCCTCTATACCCTACTCCAGTACATCAGGGGTAAAGTGAGTGACAAGAAAATTGTCACACTGATCTCACTGGATATAGAGGGAGCCTTCGACAGTGCTTGGTGGCCTGCTATTAAGGTCAGACTGTCGGAGGAAGGTTGTCCGAAAAACATAAGACGGTTAGTAGATAGCTACTTCGAGAGCCGTAGAGTTAAAGTTCGCTACGCCGGAGTAGAACACATGAGAACGACCACCAAGGGATGTGTACAAGGGTCTATTGGTGGTCCTATCATGTGGAACTTGCTCCTCGACTCACTGCTAAAGGAGCTCGACAAGCGGGGCTTTTACTGCCAAGCCTTTGCCGATGACGTTGTGTTAGTGTTTCACGGAGATGAGACACTAAAAATACAGAAACAGGCCAATGAGGCGCTAGCGTATGTGCGGGATTGGGGAGTTCGGAATAAGCTGAATTTCGCTCCTCAGAAGACGAAGGCTATGGTCGTAACACGACGACTAAAGTACGACTCCCCAATCCTGCGCATGGGCGGAGTGGACATTGGCCTGTCACACGAAATTAAAATACTGGGCCTGACTGTGGATGATAAGTTAACTTTCAACACGCACGTCTCGGAAGTTTGTAGGAAGGCTATAGGCTTCTACAAACGACTGGCTACTGCAGCAAAGGTGCAGTGGGGACTGGGACCTGAAGTGGTAAAAACCCTGTATACGGCAGTCGTTGAACCCACGATATTATATGCGGCCAGTGCTTGGGCGCCAGCGAGTAATAAGATTTGTATACAGAAGAAGCTCGCTAGGGTTCAGCGGGGTTTTGCACAGAAAATGGTAAAGGGCTACAGGACCGTTTCACTAAACTCGGCCCTGCTGCTTGCCGGGATCCTTCCGCTAGACATTCGTGTCCGAGAAGCGGCGCTTCTTTACGAAGTGAAAAAGGGACATACTCAGCAAGTGGTGGGTGACCGAGAGGTGGAATGTCCTGTGCCCTTTGCTATTTCGAAACACCCGGCTCACCGTAGAGCGTTGCAGTTCGAATGCGTGGTGAACGATGCAGAGCTGAACCTCAAGGCTGCCAATACCGTTAAGGTTTATACGGATGGCAGCAAAATTGGTGGCCAAGTCGGAGCATCGGTGTCCTTATGGGACGGCGATGCCGAGACGAAAGCCACCAAAATGAAACTGGAATCGTTCTGCACCGTTTACCAGGCAGAGCTGCTCGCTCTGCGGAAAGCTGTGCAAATGGCCTTACAGGGAAAACGTAAAAACTACAGCATCTTTTGTGATTCGAGGGCCGCGCTCGAGTCCGTCGCGAGCGGAAACTCCCTCCACCCCATTGCATTTGGCATCAACGATTTGTTGAGTAAGACCGTAGAGTGCGAAAAAACTATTAACCTCTTTTGGGTTAAGGCGCACGTGGGAGTGGTTGGGAACGAGCGCGCAGACGAGCTCGCTAAAGCAGCGGCCCAAACGCTGAAAAAGAAGCCCGACTATGACCTATGCCCCGTATCATTCGTCAAGCGACAGATCCGACAGGCGTCGATTGACGAGTGGAACGAGCGCTATCGGGCGGGAGAAACAGCTTCAGTGACCAAGCTGTTTTTCCCTGACGCCAGACAAGCATACAGCGTAATCAGGAAGATGCCAACGGACCCGGTCCTCACGCAAGTTTTCACGGGTCATGGGAGATTCTCTGAGTACTTGAATCGCTTCAAGTGCAAGGAGAGCCCCTCATGCATCTGTGACCCAGCGGCCATTGAAGATGTTTTGCATGTGTTGACCGAATGCCCAGTATATCTGTATCAACGTCTGAAAGTCGAAAGTGAAATTGATATTAAAATATGTAAAGATAACCTAAGCAGTATACTGGAGACCGGTGAGATAAGATGTAAATTTTTAAGATACTGTAAAGATATAGCATGTAAAGTGTTGAATAGGAACAAATAGATGGGGCAACTACTTAATATAATATAAGATTATATAAACCTAGTTGCCAAGGAGTGTGGTTTTGACGAAGAAGACATGCTATATTTAAAAATGTGTAAATTTTACAATGTTTCCAAATTCTTTTAAACAAGTATGTAAGTTTGTATGTTTTAAATTTTTATATGATTTTGTGTACATACTTGTATTTTTATTGTGAAATAGTAGTATCTTGTAGTTGTCGGATGACTGTAATCGTTCAGATAGGTAGTTAGACTAACATCAGACGAAGCACTTTATGTGCGATATTTTTACTTTGTGTAACTTTTTATTTTTTATCTAGTCGTTTTTAAACTAATGTATGTTAGTCATTAAATCTATGTAGCAAAAACCTCTGAACGGTATCGGAGGGACAAGTAAAAAATAAAAAAAAAAAAAAAAAAAAAAAAAAACAGTAGGTCGGGACTCGAAAATATGGCAGACACGTGTTTAAAATTAATATCTGATTGGGGCGATCGAAATCGCTTACAGTTCGCACCACATAAAACGTTCCAATTACTTCTAAAAGGAATTTTAAAATCACCGCCGCGAATTAAATTTAATAATATCACCGTAAAGAAAAAAGAATCAGTTTGTTATCTTGGTCTAATTTTGGAAAGGAATTTTTCCTTTTTTTTTTTTTTATTGCCGTATAGGCAGACAAGCTAGCGGCCCGCCTAATGGTAAGCGGCTCCCGCTGCCCATAGACCTTCGCAATGCCAGGGGTCCAGCACAACAAAGTCGCTGCCTACCTTAAGGATAGTACTCTCTTTAAGCCTCGTTTGAAGAAGGACAGGTCATAGCGCTCAGGAAACACCGATGCAGGGAGTTCATTCCAGAGCTTGCACGTACGTGGTAAGAAAGAACGCTGGAAACGTACCGTTCGGGAGCGGTACGCTTCCAGGTGGTAGGGATGAACTCTGCTGCGGTGACGGGTGGTGCGATGGTAGAAGGGCGATGTTGGTACCATCTCAAACAATTCCTCGGAGCACTCCCCATGGAACAGACGATAGAACACACAGAGAGACCCGAAGTCTCTCCGCAGTCCTAACGGTTCCAATTTGTCCGTAAGATTGGGATCATCGACTATTCGACAAGCTCGTCGCTGTAAGGAGTCAAGTGGGTTGAGCTGGTATTTTGGGGCACCTGCCCAGAGGTGAGAGCAGTACTCCACGTGGGGCCGGATTTGTGCTTTGTAAAGCGTCAATCTATGACCCGACGTGAAGTACCGCTTGGCTCTGTTCAGGATACCCAACTTTTTGCTCGCCATTTTGGCTTTGTCCTCCAAATGACTCCTAAAGTCAACATTGCTCGATATTTCGACGCCGAGGATCCCAATACTTTCGGATCTTTGGAGAGTAACTCCTTGAAATTGCGGCGCCATGACAAAAGGGTCCTTCTTCGCAGTGAATGTGCAAACTTGTGTCTTCGAGGGGTTAAATTGAACTAAGTTCAATTCACCCCATTCGGAGACCCGCCCCAGAGATCTCTCGACTTCAGACACAAGTTGAGACCGTCTTTCCTCAATGGAACCTCGAGAGAGACTCTGATGGCCGATGTATCGCGCGTCACACGTACTATCATCCGCATAACAATGCATGCTGTCGTTAGACAATATGTCATTGATATGCAGGATGAAGAGTGTCGGCGATAGCACCGATCCTTGTGGAACACCAGCGTTAATGGTCTTGGTTTCGAAGCAACAGCCTTCCACCACGACTTTTATGCTCCGACCATCCAAAAAACTGGCGATCCACTTGCAGAGTCCTCAGGGATAACATACGCAGGTAGCTTCGCCAGAAGGGCGCCATGCCACACTCGATCGAACGCCTTCGCTATGTCAAGGCCGACCGCAATCGCCTCACCCCCACTCTCCAAAGCCTCCGCCCAACGGTGCGTGAGGTACACAAGAAGATCACCAGCTGAACGACCGTGACGGAAACCGTACTGGCGGTCACTAATCAGCTGGTGGTCCTCAAGATACCTCAGGAGCTGAGTGTTTATAACTCGCTCCAAGACCTTGGAGAGTAAGGATGTGACAGCAATCGGCCTGTAGCATAAAGGGTCCGATCTGTTACCCTTTTTGGGGACTGGGTGGACATGGGCGACCTTCCACGAAGCGGGAACCCGGTTGGTTTTGTAGGAAAGACGGTAAAGGCGCGTTAGCACGGGGGTCAACTCAGGGGCGCACGTCTTAAGAACCACTGCGGGGATACAGTCCGGCCCACTCGACTTATGGATGTAGAGAGCCATGAGCTCCCGTCTGACAGCACGCTGGGTGATTTTTATATCAGACAGGAGACTCTCACACCAGGGGATGTTCAGCGGTGTGGCTCCCCCGTCATCCAAAGTCGAGTTCGAGGCAAAGAATTGGGCCAAGAGATCGGCCTTCTCCTTTGCACTATGGGCCAAACTGTTATCGGGTTTACACAGTGGTGGGAGACTGGATAGGCAGAAATTGCCCTCCACAGCCTTAGCGAGCGACCAAAAAGCACGGCTTCCAGAGGGATAGCTTTGGAGCCGCTCGCCAATTCTGCGGATGTGCTCCGCCTTGGCCCTAGCTAAGGCTCTTTTGTTGGATCTAGAGGCGGCATTAAACTTCCGTTTCTCCTCCTTCGAATTTGGATCCCGACGCCTCCTGGCGTCTTACCACGCCGCGTATGCGGACTGCTTGAGGCGCGCAGCAACGGCGCAGGCACGATTGTACCACGGCCTGCTGCGACGCCCTGCGGATATTTTTGAGCTGGGTATGAAGGTCTCCATACCCAAGCCAATTGTCTCCGCGACGCAGTCCGCACAGGCGTCAGGATCATCAGAGGAGAAGCAAAGCTGCCCCCATGGGTAGGACGCGAAGAATTCTCGGAGTCCGTCCCAATCTGCTGACATATACCGCCAAACCGTGCGAGTTCCAGTTGTAGAAGAACGACTGGAACCCGCTGCAGGGGCCCACGAACGGACCAGGCAGTGGTCAGACGATCCCAGTGGAGCATCAACCACTATCCTGTATCCGTTCGGGTGTGTCGTCAGCAGAAGAAGTCGTTCCTTTCTTGAACATATTAAGAAAGTCGGGGAAAAATCGAAAAATAACTTTTTTGCTTTGACAAGAATATCAAAATCAACGTGGGGGCTATCTTTCAATACATTAAAAACCATCTATGGAGCTACTTACTTAGGATGTATTACTTACGGATCCCCCGTATGGGCTGATAGGGCCACTATCGGTGCTGTGCGAAGGAAATTGCTCCAGAGCCAACGTTTGGCGTTGATATTCTTGTGTAAGGCGTATAGGACTGTTAGTACCGAAGCTTTACCTGTCCTAGCGGGTTTACTTCCAGTCGACCTGGAGGTACAACGTCGCGCCGCGATGTATTACTCAACTAGAGAGAATATGGACAAAAGATTCTTAAATTCACGTGAACTTTTAAAAGTAGACAGTCTATTTAAGCCACTCTCAGTAGTTTATAACGAAATAATAGATGAATGGCAAAATAGATGGGATGTATCTTTGAAGGGTCGGCATCTATACCAATATTTTCCATGCTTGCGTGATCGTTTGACAAAGACTTGGCTAGATATCGATTATTACGTATCACAGTTTATTACGGGCCATGGTAACTTTAAGTCTAAACTGTACTCATTTAAGCTCGTTGATTCGCCTGCGTGCTCATGTTCAACACCTTATTGCGAATATGAGCAGTCGGCGCATCACATACTTTGGGAGTGTAGTCTTTGGCAGAATGAGCGTAAAACCATGCTAGATAATATGCAAATAACATCTGGAGTTGTATACTACATAGACCTTGTGGAGACTAGGAATAATTTCCGTGCTTTCCGACGATTTTGCCATACCTGTTATTCGAATTAAGTATAACAGCTTACATATTAGGTCCCATTTTAATGTAATACTCACTATTCCGTGGTGCTTTACAGCTGGCTTCTCTGGCTGTAAATGTCTTTATGCAAGGTTATTTACCTCTTTAGTTCATTGTTTTGTCACCCGCTCTATTAGGGAGGGAAGTGGACAATAATTTATTTCCAACTCCTCCTATTAATTTAACTTTTTGATTGATTTCGTTGCGGGTTAAAGACAAGTTAGGCATTCCCGGAGACGTGCTGAGCTTCAATGCTCAGTGTCATTAAAATGCGTGCCACTGTTGATCCTGGCGCGTCATCTGCCGCCTGGCTAAGGTACCTGAACAGCCGAGTCGTCTCATCGTCCCCGTTGTGTGACCTGTAGAGGCACACGTAGATGCGGCTCAGAGAACCAAGATCCACGTGCACCCACAGTGCGGAGAAGGAGGGGTCCTCCATGCAGCGCAGACGGCGATAGCAGACGTCCGACCGAACATACAAGCATACCCCGGCTTTTGGCTTGAAGTTTCCTTCAAGCGAATAACCGTTGTACATCAGGTAAGAATTGTCGGCCGGACAACGAATCTGCGTCTCCGTCAAGAAGAGCAAAGTAGGCCGGGCCGTCTCAAGATGGTGGTGGACGTCATTAATGTTTGTATGGAGTCCGCGGAAGTTGGCGAACTCCACAGTGAACGCGGTGGTGGGGTTATACACCGCTGAAGGACCTGCTTTCTTTTTGTGCACTGTCATGATGGTAAGGGTTGGGTTCGGTGAAGAGGCATCAAGGAGCCTGTATCAGGGCACTAAGAAGGCCGAACGGGTACAGGGACAAGGGAGTTAGCAGGAGGAGAATTGATCCGCCGGACGGAAGGGCCCCCGTACCCTCCCGGGATGGGCCGCCGGGACCCCACATCCGGTCACCAACCGGCACGATGGACCCACCCAAGATTATGCGCGGCATGGTGCGGCAGCCTCTCGTAGTGGTCAGCTACGATTGGGCCCCTGTACTGTACCGCGGGCGGCCAGCGGACAACCGTTTCTACGGGTCTCCCTGGCCGGCGGGTCAACACTCCTCCCACCGACAGCGTACCGCAAATACCCACACGGCGCAACCTCATACCCAGATACAAACCGGGGGAAAACGGGCCGATCCAGGAACGCGACCCCCTTGCGGGGATCACTATGGCGGTCTTTACGCCGCGTTAACGGTGGTTGCTACCCGGGCGGATGCAGGCATTCTACCACCACGAACTGTGTCACTCATTTGGCACTACCCAGGGGTCACGTGTAGGGAAACTAGAGTCAAAGCCTACGGACGCGAGTGACGTTAACCCCCACATGACTTTCTTCCAGTCTTCTTCATCTGCATCAGACTGATCCGTGTCAGATTCACTTTTATCCTCAGAATCAGGGTGAGCAGTTGATAGCGACTGAGTTACAGGACTATCTGGGCTGAGTGAAATTGGGCGTGGTCGAGTTGGGCGTCTTGTACCGGAACATCCGGGAATTGGACTACTATTTTCAATTTCTTCTATTGCAGAAAACGGGATACAGTCCGATTCTGTTACAGATGGTTGCGGGCTGGGTTGACTCTCTAGTAAAGGTGTGGAAGTACTAGTATCCTCGTCAAGACCCTCTAAAATGCTCTGAAGTCGGGCTGAACTGAACTGAACTTCTTCTTCTTCCAAATCGTCTTCAGATTGTTCTGGTTCGTCGGGAAGGTCAAATATGTCTTCAAGGGCATGCTCGATTTCCAACTCATTCAAACTTTTGCGACTCATCATGCAAAAGTCTCACCACACTGCGAAATAACAGTAAAATCGTAATGCAATACCCAAAACCAAAAATCAAGCAAACGTGCCTAACGGGCAGAGGGAATATGCAACCTACCATAAAAAAGCGAAAGTATGAGAAATTCGGCTGCGTGATGGCTTATATATTACTTATATGGCGGAGAACAAATACCTAGTGAAATGATGTTCAACGGTAAAGCTGCTGATGATGGAGACAGCATTGCGAATTTATTTTCGGATTCTTTTGCATCAGTTTACGATTCTAATTGTACCACACAATATCACTTTCCAATAATTAAACATGTTAATCAGGGTAATAGTCTATGTAACATATACTTATCTAAGTCTAACATACTCAAAAAATTGAAGCAATTAAATAGAACGAAGGGGGCGGGTTGCGATGGCATTCCTCCGGTGTTTTTTAAGGAATGTGCTGATCAACTGTCTGAACCACTTCATATTCTCTATAACAGATCACTAAAAGAGGGATATTTTCCTGAATACTGGAAGGAAGCAATGGTTATACCGATTCCGAAAGCGGGCCCAAGAACCGATGTCTGTAATTACAGACCAATTAGCATGCTCTGTGTCTTAGCAAAAGTGTTTGAAAGTCTGATATGCCCCTTCATTGAATGGCATATTAAAAGTATTATAACAGAGCATCAACACGGTTTTATAAAAAATAGATCTACATTAACAAATTTGGTTGTTTTTGTCGAGAGAAACCTTACTTATGTCAGTAACGGCAATGAAGTAGACGCAATATATAGCGACTTCAGCAAGGCCTTCGACAAGGTTAATCATCATATTCTGCTTCATAAACTTTCAACTATATATAATATTCATGGTTCCCTCTTGGTTTGGTTCAAGTCATATTTGCAAAATAGAAAGTCTAAAGTTGTTGTTAACGGTTTCTCGTCTTACAGCTTCTCGCCCATTTCTGGAGTTCCGCAAGGGTCTCATTTAGGTCCCTTACTATTTACTATCTTTATAGATGACATAAAACATGTTATTCATACCTCCCACTTCGAATTATATGCTGATGATTTAAAATTGTCTAGAATAGTAAATTCAGTAACTGACCAAAAACACCTTCAAGATGACATTGACAGATTGTGTAAATGGTGTGAGCTTAATAGCATGCAATTTAATCTAAATAAATGTTATCACATAAAGTTTTCGCGCAAAAAAAATAAACTATGCACATCATATTCAATGAAAGGCACAATTTTGAAAAATGTTAACTTGGTTAGAGATTTGGGAGTTGCAATAGACTCTGAAATGCGTTTCTTTGTACATATAGATAATACAATAGATAAATGCAATAGAATGTTAGCGTTTATAAACCGCAACACGAAAGAGTTCACTTCTATCCCAGCTCTAAAGACATTATACTACGCTTTGGTTCGCAGTAATATAGAATATTGTTCAATGGTATGGTATCCAAACTTTCAAAATAATATTCAACGCATCGAAAATATTCAAAAAAATTTGTTAGACGACTTACAATAATAACTAAGGTTAGACGTACATTTAGGGATTACTGTGACCGACTACTCTATTTCAAAATGAAACCTTTAAAATGGCGCAGGGATTTTTTGAGTTTGTGTTTTCTGTACAAAATTTTTAATCATCATATAGATAGTCCTTGCTTGCTTAAACAAATAGGCATTAATGTGCCCAGATTGTCTGCTAGAGTTTGTAATTACAAACCTTTTGCTAATAAAAGTAGTCGAAATATTTATGGAAGTAATTCCCCTCTCTCTTATGCGCTTGGAAAATGCAACGAGCTATACTATGTCAATGATATGAACATATTTTCCGTCAAATATCACTCATTTAAAAGAAACCTAAGTTTTGATGTACCTATTTTGTAATATTGAATTATATTGAATAATCGTTACAAATTGATTTATTATATTATTTAGTAAATTTATATTATTAATTGTAATGGTAATATTAACTGTAACTTAGTCATATTTTTATTTGTAGTCTTTTTTTAATCCGATTTAATGTTTATTATTATTTTTTTTTTATTATTTATAAAGATTTTTTTTGTATTCTTCTTTTTTTTCCTATTTAATGTATTTTTTTAACTTATGTTTTTGATTGAATTGTAGAGGTACTTAACAGTGTTGTACTTACCTGTAATTTAAAAGCATACATCCAAAATGTGAACTGAATTTTGTAATTGTGAATATTTGTATGTATTTTAGTTGGTAAGGCTAATAAATAAATAAAAAAATAAAATAAATAAAAAAAAAAAAACACGATAAATACCTTTTCAAATCCACTGATGCTTGAGATCAATAATGATTTTCAGTCGAGTTGATAAACTCACCACTTTCAAACTTTCAACTGACTACCATAATGAAAAAACGTATGAGAGTTGCACATCATATCAATGTCAAAACAATGACAGATATCCGTTTGTGTAACCAGTGCAAAAAAATAAGTAAAACCATACAATTTTTTCGGTTTTATGGACCACATAATATGGTGGTAAATATATTCCCTTTACCTGACAAAGGGTTAACAGATCAAGGCAACTGTTTTACTTCCGACCTATTCAAACAATTAACAGATATTCTTAAAGTAAAGAAAATATTTTCCACACCATATCATCCTCAAACTAATGGTGCTCTCGAAAGATCACATGCAACCCTTAAGAAATATTTGAGATCTAGAGAGAAATATAACACGACTCTGCATTGTACTACTCAATACACACCCTTTGAGTTGTTATACGGCTATAAACCATTTATTCCTAGCATTGTTTATGGGTCTAGTGATAATACTACATACCAGGAATATATTCGTGCTCTGCAATATACAAGGTTATTATTAGTATACTACAAAGCCGAAAGTAGTTTGTTGAGAATCAGTAACACAGTCCGTTGCACTAAATTTTAACATACGTTATATTTTATCCCAAAAACATATTAAAATTCCGTCCAGCTGGTTACCGTGTTGATTAATAAAAATCCAGCGCGTGTCGGTCGTTCAACTATACCTATTAAAGTACTTACACAACCGGCCGATGCAAAATACAAGGCCAAGGACACCATTCCTCCCCCACTCTCGCTCGCTTTCTACGTCGGCGCGTGCCGCGTGCGGTGCATTTGATCTAATAATTAGTAACCCCGGAAGTTTCGGCGCGTACGCACCTTTCGTGATTTTGCATAGACTACTCCGCGCACGTACCGATTTCGCGATGGCTTTTATACCACGCACTTTTATATTCCCGTGAAAAGGCTATTGAATACATGAATAAAAGTAAAGAATTCTCTAAAAAGTATTACGATTCAACATCTCGCGAGAAAAGTTACAAAACTGGTGATTTGGTATATTTAAAATATCATCACTGGTTACGCAAGGCCCTATCTCCGGTTTGGAAAGGCCCTTATAAAATTATTAAAACACATGGAAATAATATAATGTAACTCTCTGCATTCGTCTCGCGCACGCGCTGCCGTACGCCACGATAACATGTGTGTGGCAATATAATTTAAATACTACTGGACCTAGTGTAATATCGGAGTGAATTTGTATACCATTCGTTGAATTAAGTATAATTCGTGTCAATTACTCATAATTTAGTGATTCTGCATATTGATATATCGTACTATCGGATTATAAAGTGAGTGAAACACTTTACACATAGTTCGCCGTAGCTACACATTACCGGCCGGTGATCTGCCGCGTACCCGCAACACAAGATTATTAAAGTGAACACGGTGTAACGGTTCGTTATTCTAAAAATCTTAACGTTAGTTAATTATCATCATTATATTACCTTACTTATCTATCTATTAATTCTCAGAATATTAAATCAATTTACAAACCTATATTAAATCAATCAATTATGTTAAATCAAAACAAAATCTAAATGACAATAATCAGCTGGCTTCGCAAACATGTGAGGTGACAGTGGACGAAGCGGCCAAGGAGGTGCGGGGAAGGGGCAGTCTAACGGTCCCCGCTCACTCATTCAAATACGTGACGCCGGCTACCGGATAGTCTCTGAACGAGCGCGCACGCACGTACCTTTTTATTAACCGATTTCAGAGGAGGTTATCAATTCGTACATTTTTTTTTCTTATGTATGTTCACCGATTACTCTGAGATTTCTGATTCGATTTACGTAATTCTTCTTTAGTTGGATGCAAAATAGCTGCCATTTGGTCCCATTAAAAGTTGGTGAAGACCTGATGAATATCTTCGGACTTAGAGAGTAGAACTCCTTGAAATTGAGCAGGTTTCCAATGGTTATTATACAATAGGTTCAGTATAAAAGTCAAATTGCAGTGAGGTAGAGAAAAAGGGGTGGGGGTGAGGAGGGGGTGAGAAAATTAACATGCATGTAAATACTTAATATCTATGGCAGCTTTGAACCGATTTTAGTGATTTTTCTTTTGTTTGATGCGGAATAGTTGTCATTTGGTCCCATAAAAAATTGGTGAAGACCTGATGAATATCTTCGGACCTACACAGTAGAACTTCTCAAAATTGAGTAGGTTTCCAATAGTTCTTTTTTAACAGGTTCAGTATTAACGTCGAGCCATAGTGAGGCAGAAGAAGTGGTGGGGGTGAGGAGGAGGGTGAGAAAATTAAGTTACTGTAGGCGTTTTGCTCTTATGAGCGTTGTTAACGAAAATTGAGTTTAGCTTACACTAAAAAGTAAAAAATAAAAAAAACTACGTTTAAAAAAACCGACTTCAACTACTAAAAAGTATAAAATAACTTAATAAAGATATAATTTAATACACCTATTGTGCAAACCTATACCTTTCATATCAATAAATAAAATACAATTATTTTTATGTGCTACCTATTGATAGGTTTGAAGTCGGTGCCAAGCCTTAAACAAAATAAAACTTAATATTATACACAGCTTAGTGCCTGTAAAGATTTTTTTACTTTTGCTAAAGATTAACCTACATAAATAATCCTATAAGCAATGTGCATTTATGTGAAACAGATAAAAACTTTACGACAAATATATATATTTATAAATTAATACCTGAATATGGTTATATTAAACCTATATTAGGCTTATATCTATATACAGGGTATATCAAGACCGCGACCGAAAACGAAGCCAGGTGGTAGTACTAGTGACTTCAGACATAATGCAACTAAAAATTTCGCAAAAAAAAAATCGTCAACTTTTTTTTGGTAATTTTTTACTTATCGTCGTATTTGGGTGATAAATACATAGTTTCCTAAAATAATTATGTACACCATTTTATTTTGTAAGATGCAATGGTACGATAGGGTTTAAATTACTATTTTCGCAATAACTAGGTATTTACTACCCAAATACAATGATTTTCATAAAATTGCAAAAAAAAATCTGTAGCTTATTTTGCGAAAATTTTATTTGCATTGTGTCTGTAACCACTAAAACTACCACCCGGCTTCGTTTTCGGTCGCAGTCTTGATATATCCTGTATATAAAAGAGGAACCTGATTGACTGACTGACCTATCAACGCACAGCCGAAACTACTGGAGCTAGGAACTTGAAATTTTGCACAGGGATTCCTATTGTGACGTAGGGTAGCACTAAGAAGGGATTTTGGTAAATTCTACCCCTAAGGGGGTGAAAGGGGTTAAAAACTGTTGTATGGAAAATCTAAACCGTTAAAGTTACAATTGTCAAACTTGGCAGTTCAATAAATCATTTAAAAACAAAATTAATTGTATACTCAATTTGTCTAAAAATTAACATTAAAGGGGTTAAAATGTTTAGAAACTGGGTGATTTCCTTCCTACCCGATCAACGCACAGCCGAAACTACTGGAGCTAGAAACGTGAAATTTTACATAGGGGTTCCTATTGTGACGTAGGGTGGCACTAAGGAAGGATTTTTGGAAATTCGACCTCTAAAGGGGTGAAAAGGGTAAATTACTGGTGTATGGAAAACCGAAACCGTTGAAGTTGCAGATATCAAACTTGACTTTTTAGTTACACATCTAGAAACAAGAACAACTGCATACTCCTTTTTCTTATAATTAAACCTAAAGGGGTGAAAATAAGGGTTGAAGTATTGTAAACGCGAACTGCTGGATCAACGCACAGTCGAAACTACTAAAGCTAGGAACTTGAAATTTTACACAGGGGTTCCTATTGTGACGTAGAGGAGCACTAAGGAAGGATGTTTGGAAATTCGATCCCTAAGGGGGTGAAAAGGGTAAAATACTGGTGTATGGAAAACCGAAACCGTTGAAGTTGCAGATATCAAACTTTACTTTTTAGTTACTTATCTAAAAACAATAACAACTGCATACTCTCTTTTCTTATAATTAACCTTAAAGGGGTGAAAATAAGGGTTGAAGTATTGTAAAACCGAATTGCTGGATCTTGAAAGCTAGGAACTTGAAAATTTACACAAGGGTTCCTATTGTGACGTAGGGTAGCACTAAGGATGGATATTTGGATATTCATCCCCTAAGGGGGTGTAAAGGGTTAAAAACTGATAAAGGGAAAATTTTAACCGTTAAAGTTACAATTGTCAAACTTGGCACTTAAGTTATTAATTATAAGACAAAAATAATTGCATATTTTGTTTATCTAAAATAACCCTAAAGGGACGAAAATAAGGGTTGAAGTTTTGTAGAACCGAACTGCCGGATCAACGCACAGCCGAAACTACTGAAGTTAGGAACTTGAAATTTTACACACAGATTAGTAGCACTAAGAAAGGTTTTTTGGAAATTCAACCCCTAAGGGGGATGAAAAGGTTAAAATTATTTTGTATTGAAAACCGCAATCGTTGAAGTTGCAGGTTTCAAACTTGACACTATAATTACTCATCTAAGACCAAAAATAAGTGCGTACTCTGTTTACTTAAATTTAACCCTAAAGGAGTAAAAATAAGGGTTGAAAGTTTGTATAGAAATCAAAACTACTGAAGTTATTCGTGTGAAAATTTAACTTTTGTCCCTTTCGAACGACTTTTCAATTCAGTTTGAGCGAGAAAACAAACATTCGATACCTAAAATAGGTTTTAAAACTGTATATGTATAAGGGCGTTTATATATTGATCCGATTGGTCTCTGAATCGATAACTGATGAAACCCTGATAACTGATGATGCCCTATCGCTATCACCTCAGTGATGTGTAAGGTCATGGAGCGGATCATAAACGCTCAATTGGTCCGCTACCTGGAGGATCACTCGTTGATCAGTGACAGACAGTACGGATTCCGTCACAACCGATCAACGGGTGATCTTCTGGCGTGTGTCCTGCATCGCTGGGGTGAGGCGATAGACCGGCGTGGCGAGGCTCTTGCTGTGAGCCTCGACATAGCCAAGGCGTTTGATAGGGTCTGGCACCGTGGTCTCCTATCCAAGCTTCCGGCATACGGTCTGCCCGGCAACTTGTGTTCGTGGATTTCTGGCTTTCTGCATGGGCGTAGAATGCGTGTTGTCGTTGACGGACACGCTTCGGCGCTCATGTCGGTAAATACCGGAGTTCCGCAGGGCTCGGTGCTGTCGCCCACCCTGTTTATTCTGCATATCAATGATATGTTGTCACTTGGCAACATTCATTGCTATGCAGATGACAGCACGGTTCATGGGCGATACTGCCATGGGTCCCCAGGTTGCCGGGTCGACACTGTGAGTGGGCGCGAGGATCTTGTCATTGAGCTCAATCGGTCCTTGGATCTCATTTCTACATGGGGCGCCAGGAATATGGTTGAGTTCAATGCCAGGAAAACCCAGGTGTGTGCGTTCACGTGCAAAAAATCCCCGTTCTCTCCCCTCCCCATTCTTCAGGGTATTCCCCTCTCAATGCGGAATGACCTGAGTATCCTTGGTGTGGATATCCGTTGTGATCTTAATCCAAGGAATCACATCGAGGGCGTAATATCTGCCACTTCCCGCAGGGTTGGGGTCCTGAACAAGGTGCGTCGGTTTTTCGCGCCCGGTCAACTCTACCGCTTGTATAAAGCGCAGGTTCGGCCGGGTATGGAATACTGTTCGCACCTCTGGGATGGATCCGCCCAGTACTTACTCGATGCCTTGGATGGATTGCAGCGGCGGGCCATCCGCATTGTGAATGATGCAGACATTACGGGCAACTTAGAGTCGCTACAGTTACGGAGGGATGTCGCCTCTCTAAGCGTGTTCTACCGTCTGTATCATGGCGAATGCTCTGAGGAATTGTTCAATTTAATCCCCTCCTCTCCTTTCCTTAACAGAACCACGCGTGCTGGCTTGCGGAGCCATAGCTTGACTGTTCAATCCATTTCGGCGCGAACCAAAAGGTTTTCTAACTCTTTTTTCTGCCGTACAGTCAAGCTGTGGAACGGTTTGCCATCGCACGTGTTCCCTCCTTCCTATAATCCTGGGTCCTTCCGCCGTAGCGTGAAGAGGCATCTCAGCGGGCCGGCATGATTGTATCGAATGGTATGAGACTACCGTTTGATACCATTGGATACTCTATCTGGACGGCATTAGCACTTACCATCAGGTGCAATGCAGTCACTATGCCGTGCCAGTTTAAAAAAAAAAAAAAAAACCGGAAGAAACCATTGATCCGATAATCTAAATTCATGGTCAGAATTGGAAATAGAAATTTTGCACGTTGATTTTTGTTAAAAGTTTATGTAAATGTAACAATGGAACAGTTTTAGCGATATAACGTCTACATTATCTTAAACACGCAGACGAAGTTGCGGGCAAAAGCTAGTAGTTTTTTTTTTTTTTTTTTTTTTCGCGTGTGGCAACACTAACGTCAACAGCTGTTTTATTCGTGTGGCATATTGTGTTAGTATTAAATCTTACTAATATTTTCTAAGTTAATACCGAAAACAGCAAGTGCCGGCAAGTGACATTTAACATTTCATTTCATTTCATTTTAACACTTTGTACATTTCAAAAGTACAGGCGGACTTAATGCCTAAGGGCATTTTCTCCCAGTCAACCTTGAGGTGGTGCAGAGAGACGGAAGCAGGTGTTAATAATAAATGCAGCAAAAAATAATAATATATATCTATATATATAAAAGAGGAACCTGATTGACTGACTGACTGACTGACCTATCAACGCACAGCCGAAACTACTGGAGCTAGGAACTTGAAATTTTGCACAGGGATTCCTATTGTGACGTAGGGTAGCACTAAGAAGGGATTTTGGTAAATTCTACCCCTAAGGGGGTGAAAGGGGTTAAAAACTGTTGTATGGAAAATCTAAACCGTTAAAGTTACAATTGTCAAACTTGGCAGTTCAATAAATCATTAAAAAACAAAATTAATTGCATAATGGTTTCTTAGATTTACGCGAATGTTACACATTGAAATAAAACTATTTTATACGGATTTTATCGCGATTTGGTTTAATTTTTACATTTTTTAACTTCCCGACGTTTCGATTACTTTACAGCTTTCATGGTCACGGGGCAGACTGACCAAATCGCGATAAAATCCGTATAAAATAGTTTTATTTCAATTAATTGCATACTCAATTTGTCTAAAAATTAACATTAAAGGGGTTAAAATAAGGGTTGAAATGTTTAGAAACTGGGTGATTTCCTTCCTACCCGATCAACGCACAGCCAAAACTACTGGAGCTACAAACGTGAAATTTTACATAGGGGTTCCTATTGTGACGTAGGGTAGCACTAAGGAAGGATTTTTGGAAATTCGACCCCTAAGAGGGTAAAAAGGGTAAAATACTGGTGTATGGAAAACCGAAACCCTTGAAGTTGCCGATATCAAACTTGGCTGTTTAGTTACTCATCTGGAAACAAGAACAACTGCATACTCTCTTTTCTTATAATTAACCCTAAAGGGGTGAAAATAAGGGTTGAAGTATTGTAAAACCGAACTGCCGGATCAACGCACAGCCGAAACTACTGAAGCTAAGACCTTGAAATTTTACACAGGTATTCCTATTATGACGTAGGGTAGCACTACGGATGGATTTTTGGATATTCATCCCCTAAAGGGGTGTAAAGGGTTAAAAACTGATATAGGGAAAATTTAAGTTGCAGATATCAAACTTTACTTTTTAGTTACTTATCTAGAAAAAACAACAACTGCATACTCTCTTTTCTCATAATTAACCCTAAAGGGGGGAAAATAAGGGTTGAAGTATTGTAAAACCGAACTGCCGGATCAACGCACAGCCGAAACTACCAAAGCTAGGAACTTAAAAATTTACACAGGGGTTCCCATTGTGACGTAGGGTAGCACTAAGGATGGATTTTTGGATATTCATCCCCTAAGGGGGTGTAAAGGGTTAAAAACTGATAAAGGGAAAATTTTAACCGTTAAAGTTACAATTGTCAAACTTGGCACTTAAGTTATTAATTATAAGACAAAAATAATTGCATATTTTGTTTATCTAAAATAACTCTAAAGGGACGAAAATAAGGGTTGAAGTTTTGTAGAACCGAACTGCCGGACCAACGCACAGCCGAAACTACTGAAGTTAGGAACTTGAAATTTTACACACAGATTAGTAGCACTAAGAAAGGATTTTTGGAAATTCAATCCCTAGGGGGGGTGAAAAGGGTAAAATAAATTTGTATGGAAAACCGCAACTGTTGAAGTTGCAGGTTTCAAACTTGACATTATAATTACTCATCTAACACCAAAAATAAGTGCGTACTCTGTTAACTTAAATTTAACCCTAAAGGAGTAAAAGTAAGGATTGAAAGTTTGTATAGAAATCAAAACTACTGAAGTTATTCGTATGAAAATTTAACCTTTGTCCCTTTCGAACGACTTTTCAATTCAGTTTGAGCGAGAAAACAAACATTCGATACCTAAAATAGGTTTTAAAACTGTATATGAATAAGACCGTTTATCTATTGATCCGATTGGTCTCTGAATCAATAACTGATGGATCCATTGATCCGATAATAATCTAAATTCAGTGTCAGAATTGGAAATAGAAATGTTGCACGTTGATTTTGTTAAAAGTTTACGTAAAGGTTACAATGGCATAGTTTTAGCAATATAACGTCTACATTATCTTAAACACGCAGACGAAGTTGCGGGCAAACGCTAGTATGTATATACATATACAACACAAAATAAAAAGGACAACAAAATATAAATGGGAAAAAGCTAATATTATATATATGAGTACTTACAAATACTACATAAATAAATATGTACGTAAATAAATACTTTAAAATATATACATAAACAACTACATACATAAATAAATATCAACATCAAGGAGGAGAGTCTGCTACTTCGGCGAGGAGTAATTGCCGAACCTTCGTTTTGAAAGCCACCCGTGTTGTGCACGACCTGACTTTAACATAACCTCAACGGAAAATAATTTCAAAATTCAAAAGTTTACATAGTTTAATTTCAATTTGTAAGTCACTATTTCTCTGTTTTATAATAATTTCTTATAGTTATCAAAGGGAATAATACCGATTTTTTTATTTTATAAACTTTAACACACGGTTATCTTCAATCAACCTAACTTGGTAGGTACCTACATAATATACAAAGTAATTCCCAAGAATTTACAATGATGACTCGCAGGGCCTGTTCTCGTCAGGAGGAGACTAAACTCCAACTGACGTTGAAGGAGCTAAAAGCTACCAAGGAGTTGGTTGAGGATCTGAACAGAGAGAGAGATGACAATGAAAGGGTACTGTTGGAGATTTCAGACAAAAATTGTAAACTTAAAAGTGAGTTAACTGAGTTACACATACAGTTAGAAGCATGTATAGATGATCGGGAGAGGTTGCAAACTATCATAGAAGGATTTGGCCAATGCAGTGATGAATATGAGTCAGCTCTAAATCGGATCACTGAACTAGAAATCTTACTTCAGGAGGCCCATAAAGAAATAAATAAATTAGAATCAGATAAACTCAATGAAACTGTCTTGCAAAATCAGAGTTTGTTTGAGGAATTAGTTTCAACCTCTCCGCAGTTGGTTCATGCTGTTAATAACCACACCCCTTCAACAAATACTTTTTTTTTTTTTTTCTCGCGGGGAAAATCCCTTTACGGACCATCCCACCCCCGAAGGGGCGAGGGTGTGTCGGACTCACCGGCGCCTTCCGAGCCCAGCGAGATGTTGTGCCGCCCGTGGATGTGGACGGGCGGCCGCTGGGTCGGGTCCCTACCATAAACCTACGCGCCGACATACCGACTAAAAACCCCGCGTCGGCCACCATCGGTGCACTTGAGAGACGGTCCCGGGATACCGTTTAACAGACGCGCCAGGACCGCCTCTTTGTGCAACGCCGCTTAGCGACGCGGCAACAGACGCGTGTTGCGTCACGTCTCGGGGGCCGCCACGGTAGGGAGCGCGGCCCCGCGTGGGCTCTGCGGCGCCGGGTTAGTTGGCGTCCCGGCGCCTCCCACGTCTCCTGTGGCGACGATCGGGATCGGTCTGCTCCCGATCCCGCTCGGCGCTCTCCTTCTGCGACATGACACGTTCGCAGAAGGAGAGCATGGCTCGCCACGAACTCCGGCTGCTGACCATGGCGGCGACCACGGCCGGCAGCGTAAGGTCGCTTCCCACGACCGCGACGAGAGCGCTGCGCTCCTCGTCCCAGGCTGGGCACTCTTCCAGCGTGTGCTGGGCCGTGTCCTCACGGCAGTTGCCACAATGGTGGCACACGGCGGACTCCTCGGCTCCGGCTATGCGACACAGGTACGCACCGAAGCAGTCGTGCCCGGTGAGCACCTGCGTCAGCCGGTATGTCGGCGCACCGTGGCGCCTGTCCAGCCACTGCTCGAGGACAGGTCGCACTGCCGCGACGGTCCTCGTACCAGCACTAGGGTTCTCCAGCCTGGAACGCCACTCCTCCACGGCGGTCCTGCGGAGGGAGGCCAACATGGCCTCGACCTCACGGGGGACCAACCTCTGCCCACGCCCGGACGCGTCCTCTCGCCGGAAGAAAGCCGACGAGAGGGTCCTCGCGTCCAGCACCCAGGGCAGAGTTCCCGCCAATACGCAGGCCGCCTCGTGCGCGACCGTGCGGTAGCCCCTGATTATTCGCTGCGCCACCATGCGCTGCGGACGATGCAGCAGGCGGACGCAACGATCGCCCAGGGACTCGGCCCAAACGGGACACCCGTAGAGGGCCATGGACCGCACGACTCCAGCATAAAGGTTTCGGCAAGGGATGCCAGGACCATCAGTGTTGGGCAACAGGCGCCCCAGTGCGCCCGCCGCCCTCACCAGCTTCGGCGACAACTCCTCAAAATGCGCACGGAAATCCCATCGACTGTCGAGAACGAGACCGAGGTACTTCATCCTCGAGCCGACGGGAATCCGCACGCTTTCCACCGTGATGTAGGCCCCTGGCGGTGGCCCACACCGAGGACCGTGGAAACACACGGCCTCGGTCTTGTTCAGGGCCACCGTGAGGCCCAGTCGCCGAATCCTGCCCACCACCAGTCCGGTACCGAACGAGGCGAGCAGGGCGGACCTCTGGAATGTCCTGGCCGTCGCTGTCACCAGTGTGTCGTCCGCGTAGCAGACGACAGCGACGCCCCGAAGGTTGGTACCACGTAGCACCCAGTCGTAGCCGATGTTCCACAGGAGCGGCCCAAGAACCGAGCCCTGTGGAACACCGCACGTCACTTCCCTGCGGTGCCACCCGTCGGCGCCCGGATACACCACGTACCTATCAGACAGGTACGAGTGCACCAGACGCCGAAGGTAGGGCGCAACATCGTGGTACCGCAGTGCTTCTTAGATGCAGGCCCAGGGCATGGTGTTAAACGCGTTGGCGATGTCGAGAGACACCGCCACCACGACCCTACCCCGGGACACCGCACGCTCCGCTTGTGCCTTCACCCGCAGAATCGCGTGGACCGTCGACCGGCCCCGCCGGAACCCCAACTGGCAGTCTGCCGAATCCGGGCCCGTACTCTCCAAATGCTCGACGAGGCGCGCGTGGACTATGCGCTCGAAGAGCTTGCACGCCTCGTCGAGCAACACGATCGGCCGGTAGGCCGACGGCGAGTCCGCGGGTCGCCCCTCCTTGCGGAGCAGGACAAGCTTGCCCGTCTTCCACCGCGACGGGAAGATGCCCTGCTCAAGGCACGCGGAGAAAAGGCCGCGGAGCCTCGTACCCAGCGACTCGACGGCCAGCACCCAGACACGACCGGGCACCCCGTCGAGCCCCGGGGTCGAGTTCTTGCTCCGCAGCCGAAGCACTGCCGCCTCTAGCTCTTGCGGCGAAACCTCCGGGATATCCCTTACCGAAACCAACGACGATGACGCCGGTGGACGTGGCAGGACGCACGCAGCTCAGTGAGCTCGGCCGACCACCAGTACACCTGGCGCTTCGCTGGGAGGCGGGTGACCCGGGGCATGGCCGCGTCGCAGACTCGCGACATCGCCACCCCGAACCATTCCGCCTCTTCCTCGACCCGCACCGGCCCATCCGGCACGGGGAGCCACGCCTGAACAATGGCAGCCTCCTTCACGGCCTCCACATCGAGGCGCTTCGCAGCCCAACGTCGGCCGCCCGTGAATCGGGCAGTCGGACCACCACCGGACTGGCGGGTGGAGACCTGGGAGGATGAGACGCTGAACCGAATGTAGAGATGATCGGACAGCGTCTCCTCCTCGACCAAAACCCTCCAGTCCCGAACACGGCGGGCAAGGGCTGGGGTGGCGAACGTCACGTCCACCACCGAGCCGCCGTTGTGCCACACGCACGTGTTCTCCGACCCCCGATTCAGGACGACCAACCCGATGGAGATCGCCCATTCCTCCAGGGCCTCGCCCCGCGCGTCGGTCACCGACGAACCCCAGGCCAAGGATTTGGCGTTGAAGTCGCCGGCTACAAGCGCGGGGCGAGGCTGGCTGTCAAGCTGCACCAGGGCCCCCAGGCGCGCCAGGAAGCTCTCGAATTCCGCCTGGGACCTGTTGGGAGAGAAATAGACTCCCACTACCCACACCCCTCCCACCAGGACCGCCACGCATCCCGCACCCTTCGCTACTTTTTCGAAGGGCGGAGAGCCGGCGGCGCCCCGGGTGATGACGGCCACCGAGCCATCAAGGTCCCCTGCCCAGTCGTCGCGGGCAGGGACAGAGTATGGCTCGGCGACCACAGCCACGTGGATCAACCACTGCGCCAGAGACTGTTCGAGCAACTGTTGCGCTCCGACGCAGTGGTTGATGTTCGCCTGGAGGAAATTAAGTTCCATCTATTTATGGGCGATCTCCATCGCCTCAGGGGGGGACGGTTGCGGCCGCGTCGCAACCTCGGCTCCCACACCGCGACCCCTTCAACAAATACTGACTCAACTGTTAACAACAGTGATGAATATACAAAAGGGATTGGCAAATGCAGCAGGAACAAACTGAAGAAATATATTAACTTAAATAAATTCATTAGAAAGGCTCAGAAATTAATTTGTAAAAATAAAATCCATACAAAAAGTTTGAGACATAACAGATCTAGAATTAACTTGAAGGAACAGTTACAGTCCTGTTACAACAAAATTAATTCAAACAAAAAACAGTATGACTGTGAAATTAGTAAATTAGAGTTAGAAATAATAGGCCTTGAAAAATCACTAAAGTCAATTTCTAATAAATATGAACTGTCAAAAAAAGAAATAAGTGAACATGTCTTAGTCCTAAATGACTTAGTGGAGACATGTCATTACAATACAGAACGATTTAATTCATTAATGGACAATCATACTTGCAACTGCAATCGTTCTACCAAACTGTTAACACCGAAAAAAAAAAATGAATTTACCTTGAAATCTCCCAGTACCCCGAATACAGTTGTAGAAAAAGAAAACATAATAATATTTAGCGACAATATTGGGAAAGGGTTAGGTCAAATGTTGATTAATAGGACAGGACAAAAAGTTGTAAACTATTGTATGCCAGGGCTTTCCTACCCACAAATTGTTGAAAAAATTATAAGTTATAAATTTAGTCAAAATTCAACTTTAATAGTTCTGATTGGTGATAGGGGTAATGTAAACACACGCCAGTATACAAAGAGTCTTAACATACTAACATCTTTAAATGTTAAGCATATTGTAATGTTTGCATTCCCCTATGATAAGAGATTGTCACACGTGGAAAAGAATATTAGATTTAAGTTAAACACTATTTTAAATGAGGCCCTTAACAGAAACAATAATAAATTTACCAAATTTGACATAAATACTTACTTTAGTAAGTTTAATTTAAATAAAAAAAATTATCCATATTTTATAAAAAGACATATAGCAAAATTGCTATGTATAATATATTAGACAAAGTCAAAAGCTTGGCTACTCCTCCTGCTTCTATTGAGCAGTTGACATATTTTGAGACAGGGAATGATACACCTGTATCTATTCCTAATGATATTTCCAATAATTATTTAAATTAGTTAGTCAGACAATAGAGTCCACCTCTTGCCGTCAGAAATCTACATTATCAAATAATAATGACATGAATAAGATTTACTTAAATAATAATAATATTTCTAATGATATAAATACCTCACCACCCATTAGTTGGAATAGTGTTCACAATATGGGTGAAAGAAATATAATCAACCTAGTGCATTAGTCAGGGCATGTTAGGTAAAGAATTACAAATGGAATTGTTCATGAGTTGTCAAAATATTGATATACTATGTCTAACAGAACATTGGCTGAGAACTGAACAGCTCATGTTCAATTTCAAAAATCATATAGTTGGTAGCAATTTTTGCAGAAAAAATGCTATACATGGTGGCTCACTAATTTTAATTAATAAGAATATTAAATTTAAAGAACGTAAGGATATAGTGAGTCTCTCTGTGGAGCAAATAATAGAAATGTCATGTATAGAGTCAGAGCAGTTCATAGTTGTAAGTGTATACAGACCGCCCGCCTCATTGTATGATAATTTTGAATTAATACTTGAAGATGCATTGAGGAAACTAAATAAAACAAATAAAAGATTATTGGTGTGTGGCGATTTTAACGTTAATATGTTAGAAACGTCTGCTATGACTGGAAGGTT
Source organism: Deilephila elpenor (assembly GCA_949752805.1). Classification (NCBI taxonomy): domain Eukaryota; kingdom Metazoa; phylum Arthropoda; class Insecta; order Lepidoptera; family Sphingidae; genus Deilephila; species Deilephila elpenor. The sequence continues at coordinate 885,134 of OX457095.1, forward strand.
AAAAAATCTCTTTTTGTCATTTGATTTAGTCCATCTATTCTTGGAGCCAACTAAGATAACCAACACTAGTGCTACTTGTATAGATAATGTATTCACTGATATTATGCCAATTAATAAATCTATTATTACGAAGTTAGATTCTGACCATTGTGGACAACTAGTCACATTTATAGGTGAATTCCAGCAAACATACAATAAAAAACTTAACATTGTTCCGGTAACAAAGACCCGGTTAGAGAAACTAAGAAACAAATTATTACACAAATTCAATATACTTGTACAGGGTAACGACCCTAATATTCTTTATAATTCTGTATTTAACATATTTTGTAAGGAATTTAATTCCGTCCGTAATGAGTCCGCCCCGTGACCACGAAAGCTGTAAAGTAATCGAAACGTCGGGAAGTTAAAAAATGTAAAAATTAAACCAAATCGCGATAAAATCCGTATAAAATAGTTTTATTTCAATGTGTAACATTCGCGTAAATCTAAGAAACCATAATTTAATTCAATCTTCACATCCAGGTCGGTTTCCACAGCCAAAAAAACTTGCTTCAACAATTGGGCCACTGTTGGTATCCACAGAAGTAGGGAGAAATTATATAATCTTTATTCTGAAAGGACTTATAATCATAGTGAGGAATTTAAAAATTATGTCAAAAAATATTCCAAGCTATTCAAACAAGTTTGTTTTAAAGCTAAATCACTATATTTGAAGAATAAAATTAAAAACTCCAAAAATAAAATTAAAATGACATGGAGTGTAATTAATAAGGAAACTGGGAGAGCTAAACCTCGTAACACCGAGTTTAGCTTAAATATTAATAATATTATTATTAACTCTGATATAGATGTAGCTAGAGCTTTTGAAAATTTCTTCACAGATATACCAGTTTCCATAACGAAAAACTTAAATTCATCCCCTTACATAGCTGATAAGTTACTGCAGGAAAGTGTGCCTGGATGTGGGGATTCATTTGCATTTCAATTCGTTGACAGTATGGACATTATAAAAACGTTTAAATTAATAAACATTAAAAATACATGTGATCTCTGGGGAATCTCTACAAAAATACTCAAATCTGTAATACCTGTATTAGCACCCCAGCTAGCTATAGTTTTCAACACTTGTATTAATAGTGGCATATTTCCTGATAAAATGAAACTCAGCAAGATCATACCACTTTTTAAATCTGGTAGTACAGATGACCCCTCAAATTTTAGACCTATTTCAGTACTGCCTTCATTAAGTAAAAATTTTGAAAAATTGATGCTATTACAATTACAAAGATATTTTAAAACGAATAATATACTTCATGGTAAACAATTTGGTTTCACTCGGGGTCGCTCCACTACTGATGCTGGTGTGGAGCTTATAAATAACATTTTCGATGCTTGGGAGAATTCTCAGGATGCTTTAGGTGTATTCTGTGATCTATCCAAGGCATTTGATTGTGTTCACCATGATATTCTTATCAGGAAATTGAGCCACTATGGAATTAATGGTCCTGCTCTTGAATTATGTAAATCATATTTAAGTAATAGGGTTCAGAGCGTTGATGTCTACGGAAAAAGATCTCCTGGATCTGTTGTTACTATGGGAGTTCCGCAGGGCTCGATTCTTGGACCCTTTCTATTTTTGATTTATATTAACGACTTACCTTATTTTATAAGGGACAAATGTGAGGTAGTGTTGTTTGCTGATGATAGTTCATTAATATTTAAAGTAAAACGACATCAACCATTCCTTGACGATGTAAACCACACTCTCTCAAATATAGTCCATTGGTTTGGCGTGAACAATTTATTATTAAATAGTCAGAAAACGAAATGTATACGGTTCGTGACACCTAATGTAAAGAAAGTTAATGCCAACATCTTGATGAATGGGGATGTGTTGAGCCTTGTGGAGACTACCAAATTCTTGGGAATTACATTGGATCCTAAACTTCAATGGGGTCCCCATATAACTGCCTTAGCAAAAAAGCTGAGTGCTGCTGTTTATGCGGTGGGCAAGATTCGCCAATTGACTGACATTGATACGGCTCGATTGGTCTATTTTGCTTACTTTCATAGCCTTATGAGTTATGGAATTTTGCTGTGGGGTGGTGCTACTGACATTAATGCAATCTTTGTTCTCCAAAAACGAGCCATAAGATCTATTTATTCACTAAGCTCCAAACAATCTCTGAGGGAAAAATTCAAAGAAATAAACATAATGACAGTAGCATCTGAATTCATATTTACTAATCTTATGTATGTCCATAAAAATATAGAGAAATTTAAAAAGTTAAGCGATGTTCATGACAAAAATACTAGAAATAGAAATAATCTAGTCAGTCATAAGACCAGGCTCCACAAAATCAGCAAATCTTTTAAGGGTTACTGTATACACTTCTATAATAAAGTTCCCACTCACATAAAAGCCTTAAGTATAAACAAATTTAAATCCACTGTTAAGCGACAGTTGTGTAATAAAGCTTACTATAAAATTTCAGAATACCTAGAGGATAATAAGGCTTGGAAACATAACATAGTATAAGTCCCCCAACCGGATGTGCATTGTTTAGTATAGATGTAATAATTCGTTCATTTGATTTCATCGTAGTTGTAAGCAATTTGAGTAAGTCATGCTCGCTAAAACGTCTGTGCTTGCGGCGGTGTCGTGTGCCGGATCGGTCACTTCCCTGTAACATGGTTGAGGAAGCCGATGGCTGGCACATGCGTCATACTCGTGAACGAGTGCTGCTTGTGTGGACTGGTCTGCTCGATTTGCTTATAATGATAACTTTTAATCACTTTAAAACTTTTATTTCTATTCATTGCTTTGGTGAAACAGTGTACTGATTCCGCGTTCTGGGCGACTTTACTTACCTAACTCAACCGTACAAAATCACTTGACCAATTACCCTATTCATCATTACTATTCTAAATTATCTATGAACTGCTCTGAATTTAACGCTGCAACCTCTGTATAAATACTGTATTGTAAACTTGTGTTAAAAGAGCAACGCTAGAGTTTCTTGCCCCATCTTCTCTGGCGAAAACAGCCTTGTGAACCGGGTGGTAGTGGAAAAAAGTGACTGAATCTAAATAATGTATGACATTTCATGGGTTCAACAAATATTTTTCATTTCATTTCATTTCAGTATGATTATATTTGTGGCCCTGAAAAGGACAATTTGGTTTGCGTATTGGTACCTCTGTTTTGAAAACAAAGTAATTATGGAATTAAGTAATAATGAATACCTACTATTATAAAAACAACTTATATACTATACCTTCGTGCAGCAGATAAATTATACAAATATATAATATATAAATTAGGTTACAACGAATCAAAATTTTACTATATTTCGAGACTGTTGTAATAATAATAAGAAAAATGTTATTTATATAAAGATTGAATAAATAAAAAGAGATGTTGACTGTCAGAAGTGTATATTTGAAGTACTGAAAACTAAGGCTAGAAAGTCACAAGTATATTATCAAAATTAGAACATAATACATTTTTCTACTATCCAGTGTTAATATATAGAAATAACCACAACGGAGGTTACATTTCTCCAACAGAGACGACCGTCTACGTCGTTTGCCCGCTTGGGTTGTTTTCATTGTTCTAGACTAGAGATTTTCAATATTTATGAATATGCGACACTTTTTCAGGTTAAAAACTTCTGGCGACCCCCGTGGGCGATAGACAGACTAAAAGTTAGTGATTTAGAAGACTGTGTTAATGAGTTTCTCCATTTTGGTACCTAAAGGAGATCGGTCGATTTGGTCCAACTGTGGACAAGAAATTCATTACTATCAAAAAATTTGGCGTATTTTTTTAGATTTATTTCTCTATTTACTTTTATCCTACACCATTGGAATTAGATTTACAAAAAAATGAGGATATCATGAAATATTTCTACCATTTTTGTATTTGTCAGCAACATTAATAGAGTTGACATCTGTCACGAGACTATTATCTGCAAATTGCGTTGTTTATTTCGTCGTGTACTAATGTGTATTTAAAATTGAATTAATTTGAAAATCATATAATTTCGTTTTATGGCTGGGTGTTGTGTTTATTCTCTACGGCGTCCCTTGCAGTCAATTGCTTACCTCGATTCAACAATACTATAGCATATAAATAAGTTAAAATGTTTATAATCGTCATGTAAGCAAAAACTACGGGAAATCATTGATGCGCGCCTGAAGCCAACAACTACGAGACACCGATCGTAAAGGCGCAAAGGCTTACATGATCTGTAATGTCTGAACTCTGAATGGATTCATCCTCAATCATTGTTTTATTTTTTCATTATTGTGTACGGTAGCTTCAGATATTTTTCAAACTAGCGCATGACAAAGTGACTAACTACATACAATAAACCTGATATCAAAATAATATACTTTTAAATATTCAAATGTGTTTTTCTGTCTTCCTTGATAAGCTTACGTACTTTATAATAATGTATATTCATACTCATCCCAAACTTAAAATATAAGCCAACTATGACATTACGTATTCAGATAGCAGAAAATGGTAGATTTTGTAAAACTTTAAGAGGATAAATCTTAAAAACCCCGTATCCTAGCTCAAGAAGACTATGTTATATTTGAAGGATAAAAAATCCTTATTATTTAATTCTATGTCTCATTTGTCTCCACCATGTTTCCACTACTAGGCCCAATATTCATAGGAAAACGACCGATCTCCTTTATTATGAACACCTATACTCTGTAAGAATGACGACTTCTTGAGTAAGGCCCCCAGGTGGTCGCGACCCAAAGATTGAAAAACACAGTTGTAGACAAAGCTATCCCGCTCAAGGTCACGCGCGGCGAGTGTAGGTACCTACTATTCCATTTGGCTTGGCACCGATTTCAAACCTATCAATAGGTAGCACATAAAAATAATTGTATTTTATTTATTGATATGAAAGGTATAGGTTTGCACAAGAGGTGTATTAAATTATATCTTTATTAAGTTATTTTATACTTTTTAGTAGTTGAAGTCGGTTTTTTTAAACGTAGTTTTTTTTATTTTGCTACTTCATTTTGAATTCGCCGTTCCAACGTATTTACGCGTACGAGGAGTTTCTACTGTATAACCCTACAACCGTGTTAGTGGATCCCCGAATTGGGTGAGTGTGCATATTCCATTGCGCCTTTTCTTTTCTCCTGTATGTGACGTGAGTACATTCAAATATGTCCTAACGGTTGTTCGGGTTTAGTTAACGTGTGGTAAAAGTATTGTTGTTATACCTGTGGGCCTCCACCTGGGGCCCACATCACGGTGGAGGGCGTACGGATTCCCGTCGACTCGAGGATGAAATACCTCGGTCTCGTCCTCGACAGTCGATTTCCGTGCGCACTTCGAGGAGTTGTCGCCGAAGCTGGTGAGGGCGGCGGGCGCATTGGGGCGCCTGCTGCCCAACACTGATGGTCATGGCATCCCTTGCCGAAACTTGTATGCTGGAGTCGTGCGGTCCATGGCCCTCTACGGGTGCCCCGTTTGGGCCGAGTCCCTGGGCGATCGCTGCGTCCGCCTGCTGCATCGTCCGCAGCGCATGGTGGCGCAGCGGATTATCAGGGGCTACCGCACGGTCTCGCATGAGGCGGCCTGCGTATTGGCGGGAACTCTGCCCTGGGTGCTGGACGCAAAGACCCTCTCGTCGGCTTTCTTCCGACGAGAGGAGGCGTCCGGGCGTGGGCAGAGGCTGGTCCCCAGTGAGGTCGAGGCCATGTTGGCCTCCCTCCGCAGGACCGCCGTGGAGGAGTGGCGTTCCAGGCTGGAGAGCCCGAGTGCTGGCGTGAGGACCGTCGCGGCAGTGCGACCTGTCCTCGACCAGTGGATGGACAGGCGCCACGGCGCGCCGACATACCGGCTGACGCAGGTGCTCACCGGGCACGGTTGCTTCGGTGCGTACCTGTGTCGCGTAGCCGGAGCGGAGGAGTCCGCCGTGTGCCACCATTGTGGCAACTGCCGTGAGGACACGGCCCAGCACACTCTGGAGGAGTGCCCAGCCTGGGACGAGGAGCGCAGCGCTCTCATCGCGGTCGTAGGAAGAGACCTCTCGCTGCCGACTGTGGTCGCCGCTATGGTCGGCAGTAAGAGGTCGTGGCGAGCCATGCTCTCCTTCTGTGAACGCGTCATGTCGCAGAAGGAGGGCGCCGAGCGGGATCGGGAGCAGACCGATCCCGCTCGTCGCCACAGAAGACGAAGGAGGCGCCGGGATGTCACCTAACCCGGCGGCGGAGAGGCCACGCGGGGCCGCCGTCCCTACCTTGGCGGCCCCCGAGACGTGACGCAACACGCGTCTCATGTCGCGTCGCTTCAGCGGCAGTGCACATAGAGGCGGTCTCGGCGCGCTCTGTATCAACGGTATCCCGGGGCCGTCTCTGAAGAGCACCGGTGGTGGCCGACGCGGGGTTTTTAGTCGGTATTTCGGCGCGTAGATGTACGGTAGGGACCCGACCCAGCGGCTGCCCGTCCACATCCACGGGCGGCACAACATCTTCGCTGGGCTCGGAAGGCGCCGGTGAGTCCGACACACCCTCGCCCCTTCGGGGGTGGGATGGTCCGTAAAGGGATTTTCCCCGCGAGAAAAAAAAATAAAAAATAAAATCAATAGAACGCTTTGTTTTTAACGTTTCGTTATGTCGTCTACAATAATATTATATGATTGACGAACCAATGAAATCGTCAATTATTGTAATGTGCTAAACTGGTTTCGTCATTGTAAAGTTGTATGCATATATGCAACAGACATAATCGAATGTACCTAGAAATTTGATAAACCCAAATTGCTATTGTTTCCTATAAAATTGTGAATATAGCTAGTGTGAATTTTGTATTAAGCCTAAGTATAAGTATTGTGAACGTTTGACTGCCTCATCCCAGACACTATTCACTGCTTAGCCACTGCTTGGTACTTGGTTTTGCCTCGTGCAGCTACACGCATGTTGCAGTCAAACTCCAAACTTGAACGTCAGCTAAGACATTCGATTCTGGAATTCCAGGGCTCATCCGCGCCGCTTTCGCGGTGGATTTTCTACGAGGAGTTGGCTGGGCACATCATAGTTTTCCACCTTTCACCTGAAGCCGTCAACGGGCATTCATCGCTACATCACTGCGGTGCAAAATCGAACCTTATCCGGACCAGCTGTCAGAGGAATTCCAAGGCCAGTGTTGCATACGGGCGAGCGAAGCGCATTGGTTCGTAGAGGCAACAAACCCCGACCCTTCTATATTTCTACGACACTTAATATAAGTTTATACAAGCTTGTGCCTTTTACTTACCCTAGTCATAGGATAGGTAGGCAAGGCACCTAAAAGTGTCACATTGGCGCCCAACGTTTAGTTGCTTCCACAATTAATGTGATTTGCTCCGCTGTTATTGCTTTTAATAGTTGATCTGTTTTGGTGTTGGCTATAAAAATAATTTTAAGATTGATTTTGTACTAAGTCAACTAATGTGTGACACTCCTGTTGGTATTTATATTGTTGCTTAGCTGTTATAATTTATTTTCAAACCTCTCTTTAGTTATAATTCTGCCTCCCTATTAGTCACACATTTGTTGAATCTAATTTTAAGGTGACTGGGTATACGTCCCTTCTACAATTAATAGAAAAATAGTTCCTTAATTATTTGTAATTCTGTAGTTATTATTGTAACACCCGCCCAATCGGTACAATGGGTCACGAGATAAAATTCCTTTCGCTTCAGAAGGCCGAATTACATTATGAAGTAGAGTTGAGGGGTGGTACAGGAGATTCCGTACAAGAACTCAGGAAGCAGATAGTAAAATTAGCTCCACTACTGCAACCTGATGATATATTAGAATCGCATTTATAACCACTCGATGACCTGAAAGAGGTAAAGGAATCTTTAGTTAAATCTCAGGGTAATATAACATCCTTAAAATCTAAATTCGAAAGAAACTTATTCGCTAGAGCGGAGAATTTACTAAATCACATTTATCATCGACTAAACAGGATAAGTGTGGTCCCCGAGGTTTCTGACTTGTATAAGTCATGCATTACAAATTTTAAAATGCAATATAAAGAACTCTTAGCTTTTAAACCTCTGGCACCGCAAACTCAGTCGAATATATCAGCTTCTAGCTCATCGAAAGTTGAATCAGAGGCCACAGCGGCAATAGCTGTGACCTGTGAACGTAGCTTAGCGTCTGACATTGCTAAATTAAAATACTCAGGGAAGTCGTGCGTGCGCTCCTTCTTACAGAGAATAGAGGAATTCGTAATGGCTAGAGGAATTAACTACGAAAAGATTCTGTCCTTGGCATTTGAAATTTTTACTGATGATGCCTTGCACTGGTACAGATGCAATAAGGACAGAATACAGTCTTGGCAGGATCTATGCACACTGTTAAAAGAAGACTTTAGCGTCTGCGATTACGATTACCGGCTCGCTACAGAAATAAGATCACGTACCCAGGGGGAGAATGAAAATATTACCATATATCTAGCTATAATGCACGGTTTGTTTTCTCGGCTCAGCAAGCCTTATTCCGAGGATGAGAAATTAGAAATCCTACTACACAATATCCGCCCTTGCTACGCTAGCTCATTGGCCGCTTCACCAAATATTCTAAGTGTCGATTATCTTAAATCGGTATGCCGTAATTATGAAAATGTTCAAGCGCGATTTAGTCACTTTCACGAGCCACCCCGAGTAACCAATTCTACACTAGCTGCTGAGTTTGCATATAAACATACGGCTGCTATATCAAATAACTCAAGGTGTCGTCAGGACTATTTTCACAATAAAAAACACACATACACTTCTAATGTAAATGCTTACACTAAAACCAACCACAACAGCAACTTCACTAGGGATAACGAATATAATGTGGATAAAAATCTCACAGTAGCCGCTATAGCTTCCGACTATCGTCCGAGACCTATATTTTGTCCGCGGTGTAGAACTAACGACCATACACTAAAAACATGTAAAGAGGAACGGTTCCCCATTTGCTTTAAGTGCGGGAAGAAAGATGTTCGGTTCGCGGAATGTTCTAATTGCAACCCAAACCTTGTCGAGGAGCCAAAAAACTAGGTACGCAGGATTGGAGTGGGGGTGTTGAGAAATCATTAAGAACTAAAACAAGTATAAAGGAGTGGATGGGATGGTTAAGTTTTGTTTCAAAATTTTCCGCTCTTAACACTGTTTCTTCAATCCATGATAATAATAACAATGTTAATAGGTCACGCCTTTATGTTGCCATCAACATTGCTGGTTACGATCTAACGGGACTTTTAGATACCGGTTCATCCGCAACGATACTAGGGAATGTGAGTCATGAGGATCTTCTCAACTCAGGGTTCAATCTTGAAGCCAATGACTCAACAGAGTTTGTTGCTGCAGGTGGTGAACAGCTAAATTCTATAGGTATAATCAATCTACCTCTAACTTTCGAAGGTCAAACTCATAACCTCAAAGCTTATATAGTTCCAAATGTAAAGCACGACCTCATTTTAGGGGTGGATTTCTGGCTTTTATTTGGACTACTCCCTAAAAATCTTGATCGCATTACCGTTTATAAAAAATCAAATGTCTCCATAACTTCTATAAAAAACACTAAACCTAAAAATTTAAGTACATATGATAATTTATCCGATAAGCAAAAAGAAATAGCCGACGACATAATGGAACAATTCTACAACATTTCATATGAAAAACGCGGGTTAGGCCGTACATACCTAATTATGCACTCCATTGACACAAGTGATGCTGCCCCCATACGTCAACGGTACTACAGAATGTCCCCTGAGAAACAGCGAATCTTAGCTGAACAACTAGATGAGATGTTGCGAGAAGATATTGTTGAACCATGCGAGAGTCCCTGGTCATCACCAGTTCTTTTAACACCTAAAAAGAATGGGGAGCTGCGTTTTTGTTTAGATAGCAGAAAACTAAATGCTGTAACAAAAAAAGACGCCTATAGTTTACCTTACATATCGGAAATTCTTGATAACTTGCGCGACTGCAAATATCTGTCTAGTTTAGACCTTTCTAAAAGCTTCTGGCAGATATTAATTCGTGAAAAAGACAGACAGAAGACGGCTTTCTATATTCCTAACCGCGGCACATTTCAGTTCAAATCAATGCCATTCGGATTAACTAACGCACCTGCAACCCAACAGAGATTGGTAGATGCTCTATTTTACGGACCTGAGTTCGAACATAAAGTTTTTGTATTCGTGGACGACGTTATAATCGCGTCGGATTGTTTTGAACAGCACATTCTATTGTTGTCTCGTGTCCTAGAAGAGTTAAAGGCAGCTAACCTTACAATAAATTTTGAAAAAAGTAACTTTTTTAGGACTCAGCTCAAATATCTAGGATACATTGTAGACTCGAAGGGCCTGCACGCTGATCCTGAAAAATCAGAGTCTATAATTAACTACCCTGTCCCTACTAATCGCAAAGAAGTTAGGCGATTCATAGGAACCGCCTCTTGGTATCGTAGGTTCATCCCTAATTTTAGCAGTCTGTCATCGCCCTTGAATAAGTTAACATCGCAGGGTAAAAACGCACCACCCTTTAAATGGTCTCCTGATGCTGACATGGCTTTTAGAGAACTTAAAAAGTGTCTGGCTTCTCCGCCTATACTCTCCTGCCCGGACTATTCCAAACCTTTTGAGGTACACACTGACGCTAGTGATTACGGGATTGGTGCGGTACTTACTCAGAAAACTTGATGGACAGGAAAAGGTTATAGCCTATATGAGCAAATCCCTATCGCGTCAGGAGCGAAATTATAGCGCTACTGAACGCGAGACGCTAGCCGTGATCACTGCTATAGAACACTGGCGCTGTTACTTAGAAAACGGCCTCAAGTTCAGCGTTTTCACCGATCACTCTTCTTTAAGGTGGTTCCTAAACCTTAATAATCCAACGGGAAGACTTGCTCGTTGGGGGGTGAGATTATCAGCATACAACTTCGAGATTAAACATAAAAAAGGCTTTGAAAACTTCGTACCAGACAGTTTAAGCCGCTCAGTTCCTATAACAATCGTCGATGTCTCGCAAAGTATATCTCCACATTACAAGACCAACGATTCGTGGTACCTAAAATTATTTAACGAATGCCAAAGTCTCCCAGCATCCTTTGCTAATTACCGCGTTACTAAGGGGAGACTATTTCGATACTTAAAGACATTAAATCCTTTAACAAGAGAATTTGAATGGAAGGAAGTAATCCCGATGGAATATCGACAGGACATTGTGGCTAAAAATCATTCCGAACCTACATCTGGCCACTTTGGCATATTTAAGACACAAAAGCGGGTGTCTCTAAACTACTTCTGGCCCAATCTATATAGAGACGTCATAAACTTTGTAACTAGTTGTGACACTTGCCATTCCCATAAGTATCCGAATCACACGACCTTAGGAACAATGGGCAGGCCAAAGGATTGCTGCCGACCGTTCCAAATGATTAGTGCTGACTTAGTTGGACCCCTACCTACGACAAGAAAACAAAACATATTCCTCCTTGTGATAACGTGCTGTTTCTCTAAATACTGTTTACTTTTTCCTATTAAACGAGCCACTTCAGAGATAATACACAATATCTTTGAAGAAAAGGTTTTCTTGGTTCATGGCATTCCAAGCACTATAATAATGTATAACGGAAAGCAATTTAGCAGCAATATGATGCGCAATCTGTTTACTCACTACAGCATCCCAAATATTTTCTTCACTCCATTTTATACGCCCCAAATAAATACTGTAGAACGGTACAATAAAACCATAATGACAGTTGTATCTTCCTTTATCCCTTCCGGTGTCGATGTGATGACAGATGAGTTTTGACAATGGAAAACAATTGAAAAACAATAGGCCACGTCATCAAAATTTTGACAGCAGGCCCGAAATGAGATCTTGGACACCTGAAGTATGAAAACGACCATAGGTCTTGGGACATGAACATCGCTAAGATACAATTTGCCTTGAACAGTGCCGTCAATGAGGTCACTGGATATTCACCCTCATTTCTTGTTTTTGGTCGCGAACTACCAAGTGATGGTTCTCATTATGTCGATGCTGATCTTGAGAACCAAATAATATTTCTACCTTGTGACAGTTATGCAGAAAATATAGGGGTATTACAGAAGATACTCGATAAGGTACTGCGGCGGGTTTAGGGACCGCCCGCAGATAGGAGTAGGTAGAAAATAAGAACTCAGGGTAATTACGTGGTTCAGGCTTTAATATTTCGCATCACCGTCTTACACTCGGTACTGTTGCTGGTGTTATGCAACAAGAGTCACTGGCCTTCTGTGGACACTGATCCGGGTCTTCTGCACGTGGCGGTTCCCGACGACAGCTCGCCGGCAAAGTTGGCTGCCACGTGGCCGGTAGTGGTGAGCAGGTCAGCGGCTCGGTGCAGTTGCGGTCGCAGCACGGGCAGGAAGCGGTGCGGAGCAGAAGCCAAGCACGGCACGCTCCGTGCCGTAAGCAGGGTAGAAGAAGTGAAGAAGTGAAGTCGAAGGTGAAGGTGAAGGTGAAGGTGAAGGTGAACCTGGAATCAGCGTCCAAGAAATCGGAATGCAAACTAGGTTTACATTCCGTGCCAGCGACTCGTGGTAGTTCACAAGCCGGCGGCAGAATAAGCTGCGAAGCAAGCGGTTAGCAAGTTAGCACTTTTAACACTCACCCCAGCGGGAACAACAACACGCGTGGTAGCACGCAGTTTATTTTTAGAAAGAGGACGGGAGAGAGGTTACACGCGTATTTATACGTGCGATGACAGTTCGCACGTTTTAGCTGTCAGAATTGAATCGACCAATCAGCGCAATGGAGGCGTTGATTAGCATAGACAATATATATAATTGAGCCATAGACTTAAATTATTCCGGGTGACTTTCTACAACGTCACAGTACAACTTTCGCTCATAAAAGCACATTCTCGCAACGCTACAAACTATAATCTACGCCGTAAAAATGTAGAATTTAACGTAGGTGACATCATCTGGAAACGTACATTTTACCAGAGCGACAAGGATAACCGCTTTTCCAAAAAATTAGCTCCTAAATTCGTGAAATGTCGTATAAGAGCAAAGAGATTAAAACTTGTATACGACGTAGAAGATTTGGAAGGCCGTAATTTGGGTACGTGGCACGTCAAAGATATTAAACTTGTTTAAGGATGTAGACATCGGATTTTTCTTAGGTAAAATCTCAACCTAATGAGGGGGGTATGTAACGGTTCGTTATTCTTAAAATCTTAACGTTAGTTAATTATCATAGTTATATTACCTTATTTATTTATTTATTTATAATCTTTATTGTACACTACAGAAGCTTGACAAAAAAAAACATTAAATTAGATAGCAGTACAAAAGGCGGTCGTATCGCTCGAAATAATCTCTTACCGACTACCTTGGGATGGAAAAAAGAGAAGGATAAAAGAGAGGGCAGTCAATAGTGTACCAATAGCTTGACTGATAAAAATAAAAATACTAATAATAAAAGACTTAAAATTTAGAAAATAAAATAAAAAAACAGTAAATTTAATAATACATGTAAAATAAGCTACATACTAATTTAATAATAATATAAACATACAAACTACGTAATATAAACATAAATAAATACATACATTTATATACACACATAAGTGCACACATATATGAAGTACAAACATAAACAATCAATCACTTGACTAATTAGGCTGTTAAAGGGACAAGTAGTGTTCTTTAACCATTTTTTTAAAGGACGACAGTGTTTGTGCCCGTCTTATGACATCAGGGAGTGCGTTCCATAAACGGACAGCTTGGACAGCAAAAGACTTATCCATAAAAGTCGTAGAGTGCGCGGGCATTCTGAACCTCAGGTTCTCCGACGATCTCAGGGATTTTGTATGTGAATCATGCAGGAATATGAAACGATCTTTGAGATATGAAGGAGTTAACGGATTAAACAAGATATTGTAAAGAAGAAAAAGGACATGAGTATTCCGACGAAGTCGTATGGGTAACCACTTGAGCTTAACACGAAATTCGGAAACATGATCATACTTGCGAAGGCCAAATATGAACCGTATGCAAAAATTTTGGAGACGCTCAAGTTACCTTACTTATCTATTAATTCTCAGAATATTAAATCAATTTACAATCCTATATTAAATCAATCAATTATGTTAATTCAAAACAAAATCTAAATGACAACTAATCAGCTGGCTTCGCAAACATGTGAGGTGACAGTGGACGAAGCGGCCAAGGAGGTGCGGGGAAGGGGCAGTCTAACGGTCCCCGCTTGCTCATTCAAATACGTGACGCCAGCTACCGATAGTCTCTGAACGAGCGCGCACGCACGTACCTTTTTTTGCTACTTCATTTTGAATTCGCCGTTCCAACGTATTAACGCGTACGAGGAGTTTCTACTGTATAACCCTACAACCGTGTTAGTGGATCCCCGAATTGGGTGAGTGTGCATATTCCATTGCGCCTTTGCTTTTCTCCAGTATGTGACGTGAGTACATTCAAATATGTCCTAATGGTTGTTCAATGTTCGGGTTTAGTTAACGTGTGGTAAAAGTATTGTTGTTATGAGCTCGAGTCTATCAATAGAACGCTTTGTTTTTAACGTTTCGTTATGTCGTCTACAATAATATTATATGATTGACGAACCAATGAAATCGTCAATTATTGTAATGTGCTAAACTGGTTTCGTCATTGTAAAGTTGTATGCATATATGCAACAGACATAATCGAATGTACCTAGAAATTTGATAAACCCAAATTGCTATTGTTTCCTATAAAATTGTGAATATAGCTAGTGTGAATTTTGTATTAAGCCTAAGTATAAGTATTGTGAACGTTTGACTGCCTCATCCCAGACACTATTCACTGCTTAGCCACTGCTTGGTACTTGGTTTTGCCTCGTGCAGCTACACGCATGTTGCAGTCAAACTCCAAACTTGAACGTCAGCTAAGACATTCGATTCTGGAATTCCAGGGCTCATCCGCGCCGCTTTCGCGGTGGATTTTCTACGAGGATTTGGCTGGTCACATCATAGTATTCCGCCTTTCACCTGAAGCCATCAACGGGCATTCATCGCTACATCACTGCGGTGCAAAATGGAACCTTATCCGGACCAGCTGTCAGAGGAATTCCAAGGCCAGTGTTGCATACGGGCGAGCGAAGCGCATTGGTTCGTGGAGGCAACAAACCCCGACCCTTCTATATTTCTACGACACTTAATATAAGTTTATACAAGCTTGTGCCTTTTACTGACCCTAGTCATAGGATAGGTAGGCAAGGCACCTAAAAGTGTCACAACGGAATAATGGATTGCAAACATTGCTCGGAAACCATGAATACAGATGAATGTTTAAAATGTATGGCTTGTCAAGAAGTATTTCATTTTGGCTGTTGCGGTATGACAGAAATAGATTTCAGAAAAATTCTCCCCATGAACAAAGCCAAATAAATGTACAGATTGTAAACCCATTAAGAAAAATAATACAAAAAATACAAAACCAGTGGAAACAGATTTAGACAATACTCATCCTCAACTTGGCGCTAATAGCGATTACAAACTGTTATTGGATTTATTTGATGAACGCTTCAACAAGTTGAATTCGACGATAGAATCGTTTAAATCTTATACAACGAGTAACAGAATTAAATGTAAAAGCCGAAAGTAGTAGGTTCAGAATCAGCTACTGAATCGATATCAACACTTTTTTCTATAGGCTTATTTTTTTTTAATAATTAATTAAAACTTAGTAAATAACAGACACCCTTTCCTTTAATGCACCGAACAAACGAAATTGAAACGTAACTCCAGAGTATAAGGTCCTTTCTGAATGACATAATAAACGAATACTTTAATAAATCAAAAAATAAACAAATATGAACTTTATTTCGACAGTCATAAAGGTCCTTTCAAATTCGCAAGCAATCTAGCATTAAACAAACGCACACAACTATAGGCCTGAATAAACGTAATAACCTACCAAAATAAATAATTACCATATTCTCTTTTCCGCATATTTAACAACGGTTAGACAGAGCAAGACACAGCTATTGTTTAATGAAATTTGAATCATCCGATAAACGATGGCGCGCGCTGCGGAATCTTAAAAGGTTTGGCGGTCGGTGTAGGGTAGTTCCGCGAAAAACGTGTGGCGAACGCTACACGGTGACGGCGAGCGTCGTTTCCACCTGAGAAGCTGTCAGGACCTAATTTCACGTGATTACGCACCACGATTAGAGTGGCTATCTTAGAATTGGATCGGTCGCGGCGGGCCCGTGCAATGGCCTCCTAGGTCACCTGACTTGACGCCTCTTGACTTTTTTTTGTGGGGACGTATTAAATCTCTGGTATACTTCAGTGAAACTACTAGTGTGGAGGAACTTAAAAGTAGGATAGTGGCAGCGTTCCAAAAAGTTAAGAGTGACACTGAAGTTTTAGATAAATTACGTGACTAATTACGCAAACGTGCATTGAGATGTATTGTGTAAGGTGGTGGACATTTGGAACATATTTTAACAAGAAGTCGCCGTATGAGTGCCATTTATCATGTAAGTTAATTTTGTTTTTATTTTTTTGTTATTATTCCCAATCTAGTCTTCGTTGTATGATATTGCGTCATGTAATTCATCAGCAATGCAAAATAAATAACGCCTGTATCATGCCTGCCTGTATGGACTAGGTTAAACAGAAGTTAAATTAATAATATTTAATAACCGATGAATGCAAGAAAAGTCTTGTGTTGTCTTCGTGCCCATTACAATGTAAGTTAAAATATTTAGTTTTGTAGCTCAAATAATAATGATAAGCTTACACAGTAAATAAATAATAATTGGTTTACAAAACTACCCGGTAATCAGTTACGTACGAAATTTGTATTTCGTTTATTGTCGATTGTTTCCGCCGGCGCGGCGCGGCGCGGCGCGGCGTTCGGGCCAGTCGCGTAGGGCGAATAGGCCTTGTGAACATGTGTGCGTGTCCGCGCGCGTGTGTACTATACAGTAGTGCACTTTATTCGTAAGATGACCATGTTGCGCGCCTATATTTGGTATAACTAATTTCATAAATAAATATTTTTTGAAATCTTCGGAGTACAATTTCAAACTTCCACTATGATTCCAATAATATTTTTAAGTTGGGGTGTCTGAGGTTGTGAATTAATCCTGTTACACGTTGTATAACGATAGAATTTAAGCAACTATCGGATATTGTCCACGCGTGGGCCCCTAAGATCTCATCACTAGAAACATCTGCCACGGCAATACTGGAACGGTTTGAAGTTATAGATATGGATATGCTTAAAATTAAAACAATAGAAACGGAGCTCAGTGACTTGAATAAAAAAATTAATGACCAAATAAATCATAATAATAAGGCTGATCAGTGGGCTCGCCGTTCCAATATACAAATTGATGGTGTTGCTTACAAAAAAATCTGAAAACCTGCTGAATATTGTTACAACATTGGCAAAGCGGTGTGGTTTTGACTTAAATACCTCCGCCGATATTGATTTTGTTACGAGGGTTGCTGTGAAAAATGATGGTAATCATGCTAAACCGAAACCGATTATTTTGACCAATAACACTATTCATCATTATTCTTCTAAATTATCTATGAACTGCTCTGAATTTAACTGCGCTGCAACCTCTGTATAATTATTGTATTGTAAACTTGTTTTAAAAAGAGCAACGCTAGAGTTTCTTGCCCGTTCTTCTCTGGCGAAAACAGCCTTGTGAACCGGGTGGTAGTGGAAAACAGTGACTGAATCTAAATAATGTATGACATTTCATGGGTTCAATAAATATTTTCATTTCATTTCATTTCATTTCATTTCATTTCATTTCATTTCATTTCATTTCATTTCATTTCATTTCATTTCATTTCATTTCATTTCATTTCATTTCATTTCATTTCATTTCATTTCATTTCATTTCATTTCATTTCATTTCATTTCATTTCATTTCATTTCATTTCATTTCATTTCATTTCATTTCATTTCATTTCATTTCATTTCATTTCATTTCATTTCATTTCATTTCATTTCATTTCATTTCATTTCATTTCATTTCATTTCATTTCATTTCATTTCATTTCATTTCATTTCATTTCATTTCATTTCATTTCATTTCATTTCATTTCATTTCATTTCATTTCATTTCATTTCATTTCATTTCATTTCATTTCATTTCATTTCATTTCATTTCATTTCATTTCATTTCATTTCATTTCATTTCATTTCATTTCATTTCATTTCATTTCATTTCATTTCATTTCATTTCATTTCATTTCATTTCATTTCATTTCATTTC
Organism: Deilephila elpenor; assembly: GCA_949752805.1. Classification (NCBI taxonomy): domain Eukaryota; kingdom Metazoa; phylum Arthropoda; class Insecta; order Lepidoptera; family Sphingidae; genus Deilephila; species Deilephila elpenor. Next base: position 903,448 of record OX457095.1, read on the forward strand.
ATTTCATTTCATTTCATTTCATTTCATTTCATTTCATTTCATTTCATTTCATTTCATTTCATTTCATTTCATTTCATTTCATTTCATTTCATTTCATTTCATTTCATTTCATTTCATTTCATTTCATTTCATTTCATTTCATTTCATTTCATTTCATTTCATTTCATTTCATTTCATTTCATTTCATTTCATTTCATTTCATTTCATTTCATTTCATTTCATTTCATTTCATTTCATTTCATTTCATTTCATTTCATTTCATTTCATTTCATTTCATTTCATTTCATTTCATTTCATTTCATTTCATTTCATTTCATTTCATTTCATTTCATTTCATTTCATTTCATTTCATTTCATTTCATTTCATTTCATTTCATTTCATTTCATTTCATTTCATTTCATTTCATTTCATTTCATTTCATTTCATTTCATTTCATTTCATTTCATTTCATTTCATTTCATTTCATTTCATTTCATTTCATTTCATTTCATTTCATTTCATTTCATTTCATTTCATTTCATTTCATTTCATTTCATTTCATTTCATTTCATTTCATTTCATTTCATTTCATTTCATTTCATTTCATTTCATTTCATTTCATTTCATTTCATTTCATTTCATTTCATTTCATTTCATTTCATTTCATTTCATTTCATTTCATTTCATTTCATTTCATTTCATTTCATTTCATTTCATTTCATTTCATTTCATTTCATTTCATTTCATTTCATTTGAAGATGCGGGCTAGGTATCGGAAAGACGATTTTCTGTCTGCTCTTCGCGCAATGAAAACTCTAAAGGCATGTGATATAGGATTCCCTGGTGCAAATTCGCCTATATATGCTAACGACCACCTCTCTTCTCGTAATAAAGCTTTACTAAAGGAAGCCAAGTGTTTAGCGGAAACCAAGGGATATCGGTACTGCTGGGTCCGCAACTGTACCATCATGGTTCGTCGTACTCCAGAATCTCCTGTCCTCCACATATTGTCAGAGGAGTGTTTCAAAAAAAGTATATAAGGACTATATTATGTTTAAGTTGCTGTAAAATACTTTTATTGTGTAAAGATTCCTTATTCATAAGTTGCATAATAGCAATGCGCCAGTTTCTTAATACTTGACGGCGCGTTTTAATAATTGTGAGCAACTAGAGTGGAGGGTAGTACACCCCACTCTGGCGGAGCGTCGTGTCGACGGCAGCGGGGCGGCCTGGTTCGGGAGGAGGGACGACAGTCTCGCTCGAGGAAGGCGCCAGCGCACCACGGTTACGACGAATCGCCGCCAGTTGCATTTAGTTAATTTTAATTGTAATAGTGTGTGTGTTAATTGAGATAAGTTATATTGGCTAATAATTATAATATCACAAATCAATTGCGTACGCTTATTATTTCCAAGCGGCGGTACCCGCACCGACTAAAGTTTAGGAATGGATTCCGCTCAAGGCTCGCAAGTGATTACATCAGAATTGGGATCGGACAGACGCCCAGATGAGACAAATCCAAATGAGTTAAATTACGCTGAGAAACTTTTGAGCAGCATGGAATCTTTGCTTACCCGAGTTGTGGCGGCTCAACAAATACCCACAGTGAGTACTAACCAACCATTATTGAAATTTGACCCGGATGAGGTAGATGTGGATATCGACGATTGGTGTAAATTATCTGAAGTAATCGTGCAAAGCAAAGGGTTAGAAGGAGTTAACTTACTCGTGGCGTTAACTGGTGCGCTAAAAGGTCGTGCAGCCTCATGTCTGACGAAGCTAAACTTGAATAATATCACGTGGAGTTCTATAAAAGAAATTTTACTTGCCAAATTTTCTAAACCAAAGCTCATTCAAGAATACTTTGATGATATTTTACGATTCGAAATAAACACAAAAGAAGCTGCATCTGAATCCGGCCTCCGGTTATGGAATCTCATTGAGCGTATACCTAATACTGTCATGCCGGAAGAAGTTATAACTGGGTTTGTTATCTCAGTACTGTGTCAGAAAGACAACTCGTTACGTCGGGAATTGAATTCACAAATCATCACATGTCGGTCTCATTTATTTCGATTTCTTGGTGGATTACCACAAAAGAGACGGTTAGATGCACTGGCCCCAGAATCTGAAGCCAAGCGTTTCCGTCTAACGGAGAGATTTACTGGCAAGTGTCACTATTGCGGATTGGCTGGACATCGTATAGCCGAGTGTCGTAAGCGACGTAATGACTTCGGAGCGCAAACACAGGACACTCCAAGTACATCATGCGTTATGGAGAAGAAAACTGCTGTAACTTGTTACACGTGTGGTCAGCTTGGACACGTAGCGTCTGCATGTCCAGATAAAAGGAATGGGAACCGAGCTGCGGTTAAGGAAGTCCACCAATGCGAGCGCCGTTCTTCCAGGGGTATTCTGAAAACATCTTCCGGTGAGTCAGTCTCCTTTTTATTTGATAGCGGTTCATCTTGTTCTCTTGTAAAAGAAAGTTTTAATGATAAACTAATGGGTACTGTACGTAAGAGTCTCGTTTATCTTAGTGGCATAGGCGGTGAAGATTTAGAATGTACAATCCAGGTGCAAAGTGATGTAATAATTGACGAACTTGTAGTAAATCTTATTTTTCATGTAGTACCCGACACACGTATTTCGGATCCTATAATAATTGGTAGGGATATTTTTGAACTAGGGCTATGCGTCAAAGTTGATAATGACAATCTTTTGTTCTATTCCAAGGAACGCAGTAATTTATGTAATGTAAAGTCGGATAAACCGGATTTTACACAAATTGACACGGATTTACAAGGTCAGGAAAAAGACTCGCTCATATCGTTGTTACATAAGTACTGTAATTATTTCAGTAAAGGCAATCCGACCCGCAGAATTAAGACGGGACAATGTGAAATCAATTTAATAGACCCACATATAGTTGTACAGCGATGCCCGTATAGGTTAGCACTTGCCGAAAAACAAATTGTTAGAGAAAAGGTACAGGAGTTGCTTGATTCTGGTGTAATTAGAGAAAGTTCGTCACCCTTTGCAAGCCCAATATTACTAGTTGCAAAAAAAGATAACTCATACAGAATATGTGTAGATTACAGGGAGTTAAATTCCAATACACATCCTGAACACTATCCTTTACCCCGGATAGACGAGCAGATAGATCAACTTGTAGGCGCTAATCTTTTTTCGTCGTTAGACATGGCGTCAGGGTTTCATCAGATCAGTATGCATCCTGATTCTGTAGAGAAAACAGCGTTTGTTACGCCCGATGGGCAATATGAGTACTTAGCTATGCCATTTGGACTTCGAAACGCTCCCTCAGTATTTCAAAGGTGCATTACTAAGGCCATGAGTCATTTAAGTAATAAGCCACTAATTTACATGGATGATGTTTTATGTTATTCTGCTAACGTAACAGAAGGTCTGGTTAGCTTGGAGAAGGTTTTAGCCGCTTTAACAGGTGCTGGATTTACAATAAATATTAAAAAGTGTAAATTTATGAAACGTAAAATCGACTATCTGGGTTATTCAATTCAATCTGGTAAAATTAGGCCAAACACTCAAAAAATAAGAGCATTAGTAGATTCGCGGCAGCCAAAAACGGCTACTCAGGTTCGGCAATTCCTTGGTCTTGCTTCGTATTTCCGTAAATTCATTCACGATTATACACGTATTGTAGGTCCGTTATATCCCCTTACAAAATTGAAGGGACCCATTGTTTGGACTAAGAAACACGAGGAAATACGTAACTCCGTAATACGTGTACTTACTACCGAGCCGGTGTTAACTATTTTTGATCCAGAGCTACCAGTAGAATTACATACCGATGCTAGTTCCGAAGGATATGGGGCAATTCTCATACAAAAGAAAAATAATCTACCCCATGTAGTGGAATATTACAGCCGTCGCACGTCAGAGGTAGAGTCACGTTATCACTCGTATGAGTTAGAAACTTTGGCAGTAGTGCGGGCAGTAGAACATTTCCGTCACTATCTTTATGGTAGACGTTTTGTTGTTTTCACAGATTGCAATTCCCTTAAGGCATCAAAATCAAAAAAAGACCTTATGCCTCGTATGCATCGATGGTGGGCATTCTTACAATCATACGACTTCGATATTGTTTATCGTGAAGGACGGGGAATGGAACACGCGGATTATCTTTCAAGAAACCCCCTTCCTACTGTGGATTTTGCCGGTACTTCTGAAAGCTCTCATATAAAGAAAGTTCATTACGTCGATCTTCATCAAGATTGGCTTTCGGTTGAACAAAAGCGCGATAGTGAGATACAAGATCTTATATCAAAACACAATAATAGTGAACTTCCTGAGTCAATAGCTCCAACATATGGTGTTAGGGACGGCATGCTTTACAGGAAAATAGTGCGTAATAAAATAGTCTCTTGGCTACCAGTAGTTCCTCGGTCTCTAATTTGGACGTTAATCAATCACATCCATAACGAGCTACAGCATTTAGGTAAAGATAAAACCTTAGAAAAACTTTATGAACTATATTGGTTTCCTCAGATGTCGAAATGTGTACGTCAGTTTATTGATTCATGTATTATTTGCAAAGCATCAAAAGGTACATCCGGACCGCAAGCTGTTCAGCTTCATCCTATCCCTAAGATTAGTGTGCCCTGGCATACAGTACACATTGATTTTTCGGGTAAGCTTAGCGGGAAAAGTGATCGGAAGGAGTATTGTTCAGTGATCATCGACGGCTTTACCAAGTACATCTTGTTGGAACATACTGTCTCTATTGATACTAAGAGTGCAATACATGCGTTAAGTAAAGCAGTTTGTTTATTCGGAGCGCCTAAACGAATCATTGCGGACCAGGGCCGTTGCTATATTAGCTCCGATTTTAAAAGTTTCTGCGCCGATCATAAGATACAACTTCACCTTATTGCTACAGGTTCTAGTAGGGCTAACGGGCAAGTTGAAAGGGTTATGCGTACTCTCAAAGGTCTGTTAACTATTGTTGAAAACGACTCTAATAAAACATGGCGTGAAGAACTTGGAAACATACAACTGGCACTCAATAGTTCTAAGTCGACAGTGACAAAGTATTCACCTATGGAACTTATGTTAGGGGTTCAATCACAATCATTAGGCATGTCTAAGCTAAACTCAGAGGTACATGGGCAACGGGATCGTCTAGACCTCGATACCATACGGAAAGATGCATCGGCTAATATTGAAAAGGCAGCTACATTGGAAGTATGTCGATTCAATCATGGCCGCGCAGCAATTAAACCGTTTTCAGTAGGCGAATTTGTGTTCATAAAAAATAGTGAACGGAGTCAAACTAAATTAGATCGGAAGTTTAAGGGTCCATTTGTTATAACATCGGTGCTGGAACATGATAGGTATGAATTGAAGAGTTTGGGTGGTTCTAATAGAATATTCAAATATGCCCACGAGAACTTGCGTCCAGTACCTCAGGGTCATGATGGTCTTCTTGAAATCACAACTAGTCTTTTAAATGATATGGAGGCCGAGACGGCTCCGGATGATGTAGTAGATACAATTTTAACTGACACGGATGATGTATTTTCCCTGAATGACAATGACACCCTGTCTGTAAGCTCAGATACTTTATCTGCTGATTCCCATACCATCACAGCTGATTCAGGCACACTGAGTGTACACTCAGATGCCGGGACATGGGATAAATAAAATGAAATGGACACTGGAGAGCATCATCTGTCATCATAGGTATGTATTACCATTTTGGCATGAGTGTGTTAGATATACTGTCGATCCTGGACTGGAAAGTGACATCCAGGCCTGACAGGATTCACTACTTCAGTACAGAGGCGTGGTGTTCTAGTCTATCCTGGTTGTGGAATGTCATCCGGGCCACACCCACTGTGGTTGGTTGAAGGGATACATTCGCACAAATCAGATGTGCAGCATTATAGTCGATCCTGGTTGAGGAATGTCGTCCGGGCTAGGCCCATTGTGGTTGATTGAAGGGATGCATTCGCTCAATTCAGATGTGCTGTATTACAGTCTATCCTGGTCGGGGGGTGTCGTCCGGGACACATCTAATAGGGTTGTTTGAAAGGATGCACTTGTTTGGTCCAGATGTATGGTGTGGTAGAGGACACTGGTTTGGTTGGATTAAGTTGCTCATAATATCAGATGGATTGCGTTTGGTTGCTGAAAAAAAATGCAGTGTGGAAGTATGTGATATATAGCACTTAGGTAGTTCTAAGATCCTTAACCCGTTTTCTGTGAGTATCAAATCATATCCTTAGCAGAATGGACGAGCGTGTGTCCCAGTGGTGATATTTCTTTGTTGCAGAAATTAAAGCACGTTCAACGCCCGAGGACGGTCGTATGTCAGTCCGGCCGTGACGGCGCGTTTTAATAATTGTGAGCAACTAGAGTGGAGGGTAGTACACCCCACTCTGGCGGAGCGTCGTGTCGACGGCAGCGGGGCGGCCTGGTTCGGGAGGAGGGACGACAGTCTCGCTCGAGGAAGGCGCCAGCGCACCACGGTTACGACGAATCGCCGCCAGTTGCATTTAGTTAATTTTAATTGTAATAGTGTGTGTGTTAATTGAGATAAGTTATATTGGCTAATAATTATAATATCACAAATCAATTGCGTACGCTTATTATTTCCAAGCGGCGGTACCCGCACCGACTAAAGTTTAGGAATGGATTCCGCTCAAGGCTCGCAAGTGATTACATACTTTAATATGTTTGTTATTGTTTTTTTGTTGGATGTATAGAACCAGTACCCCTAGCCGGAACATTTTGCAGTATCGTAATAGAATAGTAATAGTAAAATTTTGTATGGGAATTTAAACAGCGCCATTGTGAGCGTATTTGGAACTAAAATGTGACAGCGGGAAACGTTTACGATACTATAGTATAGTTAGCGAGTAGTTTAACGATAGTTTTACTTTAGAAATGTATGAAAAGTGGCAGCAGGAATAATTTTTGACGTATAGTATCGCCAATTTACTATAGTTTTGCTGTCGAAAAATACGAGAACTTTCTCACCGAGATTTTGACAGTGAGAAAGATATCGTGAATGTAGTTTTGCGATTTATTTTATTTGAAATAAGGCAAAATGTGTTAATTACGATCATACTCAGTGCCCTCGACGTCTTATTGTTATTTTGTATAATTATCGACTCCATGTTTCACTAAAAATAGGCTATTAAATATGAAGTTACAATTGTGTTGTTTCAAATATTTTTGTTACTAACAGCGGCATTATCAAAAGAAGGTTACTTCCTATCCTAAGGACTTCTCGGAATCGGAGCAATGAACTTGGGAAAAAGTATGAGGATACAAGAAGACTAGACTTAGTGTAGTTTTAAAATGAATACCTAACTAAAACTGTAACATTAATAAATAAAACAATCATATTATGCACTTTTGTTTTATGTTTTGTGTACCTACTTATTTATTTTATGCAACAGGCTCATTTCAATGTGTAGTCAATATGGGCAAGTTCTTAGCTACTTCTTCATATTATATTATTGAAATGATATATGTGAAGAAAGTTACCAAGGCTCTTAACAGGCAAAAATGTAGCGAATACTTTCATTAAGTTTCCACCTTAAAGGTATAAAGGCATTATATTAAACAAACATCTGTGTCTATATCTATTACCTATTATTTATAAGTTTAATTCTTTACATTCACAATGTGTTACTTAGGATCATACTCAGTGTCCTCAACATCTTATATTTTGATCTTATTGTTATTATGTATAATTATCTACTCCGTGAAATGAAATGAAATGAAATGAAATGAAATTCATTTATTGGTCACGTAGGCAATTAAATAGCTCTTATGACAAGTCAATACACATAGTACTTATTTTCTATTTACAAGATATTCGTTGTAATGCTTACGTGTTTCACTAAAAATAGGCAATTCAATATGTAGTTACAATTGTGTTATTTCAAATATTTATAATTCTTACTAATAGCGGCATTACGAAAAGAAGGTTAATTCCTATCCTAAGGTCTTCTCGGAATTGGAGCAACAAACTTAGGAACAAGTATGACGATATAAGAAGACTAGACTTAGTGTAGTTTTAAAAACGAATTCCTAAATAACCTTTTATAAATAAAACAATCATATTATGCACTATTGTTGTATGTTTTGTGTACTTACTTATTTAGTTAATGCACTGGCTCATTTCAATGTATAGTGGATATGGGCAAGTTCTCAACTAGTTGTTCATATTATGTTATCAAAATGATATATGTGAAGAAAGTTACCTCTAGGCTTTTTACGAGCAAAAATGTAGCAAATACATTCATAAAGTTTCCACCTTAAAGGTATAAAGGGATCATATTAAACAAATGTCCGTGTCTATATCTATTACTTATTTATGAGTTTATTTCTTTACATTCGTTGACGAGTGGCATCCGTATAAATTTGTTTGTTGTTGTTGTTATGTCAATTGTCAAACAAAAAATGGCTACGTTCGGAAATATAAATGTAACGGCACATGGCCATTATCAATGTTTCCTGCATCCATTTGTGGCTGCCGAGCGATCGTGGGTAGGCGGGCGAGGAGAATTAAAACCACGTATTTGAAATAATAATAGTTTTAACAAAATATTAACAATACAATAATCAGCACTTTCAATATTATAATAAAGTAACGACGCTCCACCAGGCACGTCTTGCTTACGCGAGATGTAAAAGGATTATGGTCCGTTTTACTCTGCGCACAAAAGAGCCTGAAGTTGCGTCAGAGTGAAGAAACGTCAAAAGCGCACTATTCTAAATGTTACCGTCCAGTGCTAATATCACTTTTGACGTTTCTTTTACACTCTCAAAACACGGTGGCGCCGTCACGGCCGGACTGACATTCGCACGTCCTCGTGCGACAGCTCACGCCTCGGGTTACCTGAAAAGACAAAATACAACTGTAGTCCACGACTAGGCCTGCTCGCCCATCCCTGATAAGCTACCCATTTATATCACGTGATTAAGAAGATATGGGTTTTCATCCCCCTCATTAACTACCAACGCACTGGGCGGACAACTGACCTCAGGCGCCCCTTCGACCAGCTCACCAAGTCACATGGTGAGATGGACCGGACAACCGTCAACGCCCCTTCCACCAGTCACGAAAACCACACACAGCTGCTGCAATCAACTGATTCGGAACGTCGACCCACGTAGCCAAGTTCCAGACCAATTTCTTGCCACTCAGCTCACACACAACTAGTCATAGTGTGATCCTAGGCATCGACCCGGTTTAGGCCGGCCCAGTAGATCAGCTATTATACATCACACACCACATAAGAAAATATAGTGTGGTCATGGGCATCGACCCGATGTAGGCCAGCCCAGTTAACCAACTACATTCTACTCACTGTCTAACCAATATCTAGATAAAAGTGGGCACAAAAACAGGGTTTACACGTAATTAACACACCAAAAACTATTCTTCATGTTCAGAGGCAGAGAGGGTGTTGGAGCTGGCGGTCAAAGTGTGTGAACTAGATACCGACACTGTATCACTATCATCATCAGATGTTGCCATTCCATTCTCATGACTATGGACTGCCGCCGTCTCGGCCTCCTCTACATTATTAATTAAGGAAGTAGCTACTTCAACCAACCCGCCATAGCCCCCGGGTACTGCACGTAGGTTTTCATGGGCGTATTTATAGGTTCGGTTAGATCCATCAATGTCTCGCAGCTCATACCTATCATGGTCTAATACTCGGAGTATGGTAAAAGGACCTTTAAACTTTCGCTGTAATTTAGTTTGGTTACGCTCACTACTTTTTATAAAGACAAAGTCACCTACACTAAATGGTCTCACTTTTGCTTTACCCCGTTTAAAGCGTATTTCTTCCAATGAAGCCGTTTTTTTTATATTTTCAGAAGCATTATGCCGAATAGTGTCTAGATCTAAACGAGGCTCGGGTTCCGCGTGCACGGATAAGGTTGATATCCCTAATGACTGTGCTCGTATGCCGAACATTAGTTCAGTGGATGAGTATCCAGTTACTCTGGATCTGGTGCTATTCAACGCCAGCTGAACTTCGGGGAGTTCGTCTCGCCAAGTTTTGTTTGGGTCGTTTTCTACAATTGTGAGTAGGCACTTTAAGGTGCGCATTATCCGCTCTACTTGGCCGTTGGCTCTACTGGAGCCGGTGGCGATAAGGTGAAGCTCTATACCATGTTCGCTACAAAATCGTTTAAAATCTGCACTAATATAACACCTGCCTTGATCTGCTATAATGCGTCTCGGGGCACCAAATAGGCAAACAGCTTTTTTGAGACATTGAATTGCGCTTGCAGCATCAAGGGAAGGTGTGTATTCTAAGAGTACATATTTGGTGAATGCATCGATAATTACGGACGCATATTCTTTCCTATCACTCTTACCACTTAATTTGCCCGTGACGTCTATATGTATGGTATGCCAAGGCGTGGACACTTTAGGTATTGGATGTAGTCGAACTTGCTGTGCTCCTGAACATCCCTTTGAGGCTTTGCATACTATGCATGAGTCTACAAATTTACGCACCTGTTTGGACATTTGTGGGAACCAGTACTGCTCGTATATTTTATTAAGTGTCTTATCTGCCCCGAGGTGCTTAATTTCTGAGTGGACATGATTAATAAGTGTCCATGTTAGGGATCTAGGAACAATTGGTAACCACAAGCTGGTTCTATTGCGTTCAATTTTCCTGTACAATATACCATTGCGCACGTCATAGGTGTGTGCAATGGCTTCTGGCAACTCATCGTTTTTATGTTTGCTGATAAGGTCACATATCTCGCTATCACGTTTTTGCTCTACGGCCAGCCAACCCTGATGTAACTCTATAAAGTGGACTTCTTTATTTAATTTACTTGAGTCTCTTGGATCATTTAATCCTTGCACACTAGGTATAGGCTCCACAGTAGGATTTCTAGATAAATAGTCTGCGTGGCTCATGCTAATGCCCTGCTTATGGACTATATCGAAATCGTAAGCTTGTAAGAAAGCCCACCATCTGTGTACGCGTGGAGTTAAATCGGTTTTTGATTTGGATGCTTTTAGGGAGTTACAGTCTGTGAAGACCGTGAAATGCTGGCCATACAAGTAATGCCGAAAATTTTCAACCGCACGAACGACTGCCAGGGTCTCTAATTGGCTATCGTACGCGTGGCTCATAATGACGGTTATGAATGTTTATGGGGTGATCGTTGCAACAATCTACCCACTCAAATAGTTTATATTTTTCTTATTACTAACTACGGTTGCTGATGGCTGATTGTTGTATTTGTATTATTTTATTTTGTATGCATTGTCTTTTTTATAGAAATAGTTATTATTTGTTTGTGCTCCAATTTGTTTTTGTACCGACTGGACGTCTGTGTGTCACTTGAGCTTCTCTTTGAAAACCAGCGCTGCGGTATTATTCAGGTGATATCGCAGCATACAAGCTGAAAGAGTGGCTCATTGTTGGCACAATATTTTAGGCAAAAAAAGTGTTAACTCGTAGTTTAGTCTATCTTTATTGTGCCAATAATAAAAACTATTATTATTATTATTATTATTATTATTAATTCATATGAGTGATACCTTGATTCCGCGTCAGACGTTCGACGGCTAAAATATGATACCACGTGAGGAGCGTTATCTTTTCTTTGGATTAATATAGCCCCGTAGCCTTCAGAGCTCGCGTCAGTATGAAGCTCAATGGGGGAGTCTGGATCAAATATTGTTAACACCGGTTCTGAAGTTAGTATGTCGATGATCTTTTTTGTGAATGCCATTATGAGCGTCTGTCCATTTGATAGGGCCTTTCAGTTTTGTCAGGGGATAGAGGGGGCCTACTAACCGAGTGAAATTCGGTATGAATCGCCTGAAATAAGAAGCGAGGCCTAAAAATTGCCTTACATGTGTAGCTGTTTTTGGGGTGGGAGCGTCAACCAAAGCCTGTATCTTTCTAGGGTTTGGTGTTACTTCTCCTGCTTTTATGACATATCCGAGGTAGTCTATCTCCTTTTTCATGAATCTGCACTTTCTGAAGTTTAATGAAAAACCTGCTTCAGAAAGTGCTTTCAAAGTTAGGTCTAGACGCTCTAGTCCTGTAGTGACGTTATTGGAATAGCACATGACGTCATCCATATAAGCCATAGCTACTTTGTCTTTTAGGGGCCCGAGAGCTCTGTTAATGCAGCGCTGATACACTGAAGCGCCATTTCGTAAGCCAAACGGCATTGCCAAATATTCGAATTGACCATCCGGTGTCACAAATGCCGTTCTTGCTACGCTATCGGGATCAACCGGTATTTGGTGATAGCCAGACGCCATATCTAATGACGAAAAATAGTGCGCACCATGGAGACGGTCAATTTGTTCGTCAATACGAGGCAACGGATAATGCTCGGGAAGTGTGTTGGCATTGAGTTCCCTATAGTCTACGCACATCCTATCAGTGTTGTCGTGCTTCTTAACCAACAAAATGGGGCTCGCAAATGGAGAACTACTTTCCCGAATAACGTTCGCTTTTAATAGGGACTTTATTTTTTCGTTGACTATTTGTTTTTCTGCGGGAGCTAGCCTATAAGGATTTCTTTGAACCGTCTTGTTTGGATCAATGAGATCTATCCTGAACACACCCGTCGTGACTCGTCGTGTTGGTATATTGTCAATGAAGAATTCACTGTATTTCTCTAGTATCCTAATTAAAGCCAATTTCTCATCGCCTTGTAAGTCCGTCTCAATATTCGCGAATTTAAAACCGCTAGAATTGTCAACTAAGTTTACTTCTTTATGCTGAGAAAAGGTAATTCGATCGTTGTCGATATGCACGTGCACGTTCTCCTCTAATATATCCCTACCTATTATTACCGGTTCAGTAATAGTGCCATCGGGTACTATGTGAAACAATACTGATAGCGATAGGCCTTGGATATTGATGGGACTAATAACCTGGGAAACGCATTCCACATCACCGCTACCAATGCCCGTCAGATACACTAATTCACCCTGCGCATTACCTGGGAACTTATAGGCATAGCTATTAGTTACTAGAGAACAGGCTGATCCACTATCAAAAAGAAAGGAAACTGACTCACCGGATGATGTAGTTAACGTGCTTCTCGATGCCTTGCGTTCACACACATGGACCTCTTTGACCGCCGCTGCTCCGCTGCCGCCCACTCGATCGGGACACGCCGACGCCAGGTGTCCTGGTCGTCCACACACGAAGCAGGTGATTGGTCTGTCAGCGCCCCTGGCGCTTGATTGCGCATTTTGACCGAAGCAGCAGGCTCTTCCTTTCGCTTACGACAGTCGATTGCTTTGTGACCCGAAGTACCGCAGCGGTGACATGTTCCCGTGAAACGCGATTCTATAAATCGGGTCCTTTTCACATCTGAATCATGGTTATCACTGCTTTCGTGCTTTCGTTTCAGCGAAATGCCGTTAAGAATTCGCAGAAGTTGAGATCTTGTAGTTGGGTTATGGGAGTGGAGCTCACGACGAATCACTCCGTCTTTTTGGCATAAAACCGACGATACAAATCCCGTAGTAATGTCTTCAGGCATTTCCGTCCGCGGAATGCGTCCAATGATGTTCCAAAGTTGCCTCACTCGCGGTTTCTTTAACACCGACTTGGAAACGTAGAATTTCATCGAAATAATCTTGTGGCATCATAGGCTTGGCAAACTTGGCGAGCAATAGCTCTTTTATTTGAGGCCATGTCAGCTGCGATGCCTGCAGTCGTGTTAAATAGGTAGAGGCTCGGCCTTTAAGTGCACGTGTGAGTAACAACAGCAAGTCTGCACCTCTTACCTCGCGGTCGTTGATTACAATTTCGGTTACGTTGCACCAACCTTCTATGTCTGCTTCATTGTCGTCAGGGTCGAACTCAATTAATTGGATAGACGCGCTGCTTACAGGTTGTGGCTGTGATAAAGCCATCATTCGAGACAAAAACAACTCCATCTGTTGCGGCAGGCTTTGTTCCAGTGCCGGTGCTGACGATCTGGTACGAGTATTCTCCTCAGAAGTAAGCCCTTCACATCCCACTTCTGATAACGGCACATGGCCATTATCAATGTTTCCTGCATCCATTTGTGGCTGCCGAGCGATCGTGGGTAGGCGGGCGAGGAGAATTAAAACCACGTATTTGAAATAATAATAGTTTTAACAAAATATTAACAATACAATAATCAGCACTTTCAATATTATAATAAAGTAACGACGCTCCACCAGGCACGTCTTGCTTACGCGAGATGTAAAAGGATTATGGTCCGTTTTACTCTGCGCACAAAAGAGCCTGAAGTTGCGTCAGAGTGAAGAAACGTCAAAAGCGCACTATTCTAAATGTTACCGTCCAGTGCTAATATCACTTTTGACGTTTCTTTTACACTCTCAAAACACGGTGGCGCCGTCAAATGCTTAATTGCTTGAAATGATTTTTTAAAATTTAGATCAATTGTTATTGTTGTTGACTGCCTCGGTGGCGTAGTTGTATTACGGTACGGCTACAAAGCTGAGGTCTCGGGTTCGAGTCCCGGGTCGGGCAAAGTGGTATTGGATTTTTCTATTCATTATCAGCCCGGAGTCAGGAATTTGTGCCCGATATGGCGATAGGCTCGCCCCCTATCACATCATGGGACGGAACATACAAGGCGAAATGTGGGTGTCCTGGTGGCGCCTCTGCCTACCCCTTCGGGGATAAAGGCGTGAGTTTATGTATGTATGTATCAATTGTTATTAATACTTTTTTTGCGTCATAATTCATTTTCATGACCTTTAACATGTCGTTAAGGCATGCTATAGGCTTTTTGTTATTTTATGATAATAATATATTTTTTTACAAACACGGTGAATGATAATTCCGCACGAATCATTCAATAATATTCATTCATTGCCATAGGTTATCTGTGAGTATCGTATCGTATTAATCAGTATTAATAAAGAGTTTACGAGAATATGGTTAAACGGTTCATGCTGCCGCCAAATATAGTTATCGAGTAGTAATAGTAAAGTAATGATTGTTACTATACTATTACTATACGATACTTCAAAATGTTCCGGCTAGGGGTACAGTTATCTTAATTACTCGACTTGACGAGTTGTTTTGTTTATTTTTTACAAATACTTTTGCATGTTCTACTTTTTACTCTCTGTATATTTTTATATTTCATTACTTTATTTTTACGATTTTGATTCATGGGTTACATTTATTTGATTTTTATTATATTAGTGATTTAATTAATGTCTATTAATATCTTCTACCAGAATGTCAGAGGCCTACGAACTAAAACATCACAGTTCTATTCTAGTGTATTAAACACCTGTTACGACATTATTTGCATAAGTGAGACTTGGCTAATGCCGGGTATATTTGATGAAGAAATCTTCGATTCACGTTATCATGTTTATAGAACCGATCGTGATTATGCCAATTTAGGTATTAATATGGGAGGTGGCACTCTAATTGCAGTCCGTGGTGGTATTACCGTAGACACACGTCTCACCAGACCACTTCCAACATATCCACATGTGAGTATTACTTATATTACCATTCAGATCGATCAAGATTCAAATCGTAAAAAACTTCATCTTATGTGTTGCTATTTTCCTCAAAATATAAGTCAAACAGAGTTTGAGTGTAACTTTTTTAATTATTTATCTGATTTATATCTTGACCATACCGGGGACAGTTTTATGGTCCTAGGTGACTTTAATATTAGGCATGCCTGTTGGACACCCAGCAAGGATAGCAATAACACAGAACCATGTATGTCATTTTTAAAAAATCCTTATGTAAATCCTTTGGTCTCACATCTTCAGAACTTTTTAAACTTTACAAATTGGAATCAATACAATAATATATGTTATGTTAATTGTAGAATGTTAGACCTTATCATTTGTAACCAAAATTCTGTGGTCACGCGAGTCACCCCGTTGTCTTTACCCGAGGATGCTCACCACCCTGCTTTAGCTGTTAAAGTTTATCTTGGGTTGACTAAGCAAGTTTTGCAGCCCCCTCCGTGTATTGTCCACCGTTATCACTTGGCTGATTACGATGTAATCAATAAGGAATTGGAAAATATTGACTGGGATAGGATTTTATTACATTGTGACATTAATAAAGCTGTTGACGAATTTTATTTAATTATTAATGATTTAATAAACCGGTTTGTTCCCTCAAAGGTAGTAAATGATAGTCCTAGATATCCGGTTTGGTATTCGCGTTCTTTGATCAAAACTATTAAAAAGAAATTAAGTATACACAGAAAATGGAAAATTTATGGAAGACAGAGCGACTATAAACAGTTTTCTGAAATTAGTAAAAGAAATGCAGAAATCGTGCTTAAGATTATATGTTTCAGATGCTGAAGATAGGATATGTTTGAGCTCGAAATACTTCTGGTCTTTTATAAAATCCAAAAAACAAGGTAATCATGTTCCAGACACAATGTTTTTCAATGATCAGGTTGGTTCCGATGGACAATCTATTGCAAACATGTTTAACACATTTTTTCAGTCTGTATTCGATGTTAATTCTACGCAACAAGGAAGTAAAAAATCTTATAATAACCAAATTAACATAAGTTCACTTACAATTGACCGTAAACTAATTGAAAAATACTTACATAAACTCGATATAAAAAAGGGTTGTGGCCCAGATGGGTTGCATCCTCTATTTCTTAAACAATGCAGGAAACAACTTTCTATTCCTCTGAAAATACTATTTCACAAGTCTTTATCATATAGTTGTGTACCCTCTGTTTGGAAACAAAGTCTTATCACTCCAAATTTCAAAAGTGGAAATAAACATGACATTAAAAATTATAGAGGCATTTCAAAACTTTCAGTAATTCCAAAAATGTTAGAAAAAATTGTGTTTGACATTTTGTATCCATTATTAAGACCTGCGCTAATCAGTCAACAACACGGTTTTGTTGGCAAGCGATCAACTGAATCAAATCTATGTGAATTTTTAGACAGGGTATTGTGTGCTATGGAACAGGGATTTCCGGTCGATGTCGTGTACACCGATTTCTCCAAAGCTTTTGATAAAATTTCACACGATCTTCTAGTCAGAAAGTTGGAAGGAATCGGTGTGCACGGCGATCTCCTCCGATGGGTGGATTCATATTTGCGGAATAGAACTCAAGCAGTCAAAGGATTTATGTCCAACTTTGTACCTATTTCTTCAGGAGTACCCCAGGGTTCACATCTTGGCCCCTTACTTTTTAATATTTTCATTAACGACATGATTGATCATATTTGTAATTCTGAAATTTTGCTTTATGCTGACGATTCAAAAATATTCAAAATTATTAAAAATAAAAAAGATTGTTTCAGCTTACAGGAAGATTTGACAAACCTAAGTAAATATTGCGTTTCTAATCATTTGCATTTGAATGTTGAAAAGTGTTGTGTTATAACTTTTTCACGTAAAACAAAAACAATTTTATATGATTATAAATTAAATGATACAATACTTAAACGAAATGTAAAAGTTAGGGACCTCGGAGTCCAATTGGACTGTAAGCTTTTGTTTGATATTCATATTAATACAATTGCAGAAAAAGCTTACAAAATGCTTGGTTTCATGTTTAGACAAAGTATGGAATTCACCCGTCCGGAAACATTTTTATTATTATTTAATGCACTAGTCAGATCTCAACTGGAGTATGCCTCGACAGTCTGGAATCCACAGTATGGAATCCATATCCATACTTTGGAAAGTGTTCAAAATAATTTTTAAAAAAGATTATCTTATAAATTTCCTACCGCTGACATCAAAATCGCATCATTGCAAAGACGCAGAGAGTATAGAGATCAAGTTTTCCTGTACAAAATAATTAATGGCCTTATAAATTCTCCTTATCTTCTAGGTAAGATATTTTTTAATTGTCCTCGTATTAACGCGCGTTACAAACATACATTCTCTCTTCCTACTTGTCTTAAAAAATATTCAAAAAATCTCTTTATTAAAAGAGCATGTCATGACTACGATAGAACATATAACCATATTGATATATTTAATAACAATAAGTCGTATTATATTGCTTCTATAAAAAATAAAATAAAAAACTACTGGTTCTTCTATCTATTCAGCAAATAAGAAAATTAAATTATTATTATCTTATTTGTGATATTTTATGTAACGTGTATTTATCTGTAACATTTATGCTGTATGTTTTCCTTAATAAATAAACAAATAAACAAATTAATCTGCGTGGGTAGTTGAGACGTATAGTAAAACAAATTTTTGCTCTGCATATTTTAATTGTTTAAATTTATACCAAGTGTTAATTTTTCAATTCCTATGTTTATATACATTAGCTAAGCTGACTACCTGCCGGTATTAGTGTTAATATCCTCTCTTCTTTCTCTGCATCACTGAACCCGCCACCTCAACACACTCTACAATACTTATTGTCACTATGGAGTCCACACTTAAGACCACTATTGAAGAGATGAAGGATGAGTTCCACCGTAGGATGACTGCTTTTGAAGCCAGTCTCCAAAAGTCGTCAGCTGTCACCTCCAGCTCAACTGATTTGGCAGCTGAATTTGCCACATATAGGGCCTTCGTCACTCAAGCCCTAACTCTTCTACAGCAACAAATAGAAGCCTTGGCACACAATGTTGACACCATGGAGATGCAGCGGCGCCGCAAAATTCTTCTCTTCCATGGCGTTGCCGAAGGAGCTGATGAGAACACTGTGCAACTCATTGTGGATGTCGTGAAGCAGCGTGTTGGAATCGACGAGTTCAACACTGGTGATATCAAACGTTGCCACAGGATGGGCCGTCCGTCACCTTCTAAAAAGCCTAGGCCTGTACTTGTTAAGTTGCATGATACAACTCTCAGGGACAAGCTGTGGTTTAACAAGACCAAATTAAAAGGCTCTGGCATCACTCTCTCGGAGTTTCTCACGAAGAACAGACATGATTTATTCATGGCTGCGCGGGAAAAGTTCGGTGTCACTAACTCCTGGACCCGGGAGGGTAATATTTATGTCGTCAGCTCTGGTGTTCGGCATCGCATCGTGTCGCTTAATCTGCTGAGCCAGATGAAAGTTGACACTCCTGCGAAGTCGACTCCGGTAAAGAAGGCCATAGCTGTGCCTAAGACGAGACGAGCAGCAACCACCAAGAAATAGAGTGTAGTTTGTTTATATTGATTGTTTATGTCGTCCAGGTATTTGTTTTTTAGTTACTAGTATTAGTTTTTGTATTACTGTCTTGCTTCGGTTAAAATTGTTACCTAACTAGTTAATGATCTTTTCTACAATAATTCTTCTAGTTTAATGTTATATTTTAGTCTCTTAACAACTTTTTATCCACCTAAATGTAGGTACATCGTAAACACAAACCTAACCTTTTTAATGACAATTGACATTTCATATGTCGATACTGAATACTGACAGGTTGTGTTTCGTTCTGAAATCTGTACAACAAATGTCTGTCTAGTTATGTTTTTATCTTTTTATCATTTTATTTCTTAATTCATTTACCTGGATTAGCATAGTTTATTTCTATATTGTTACATTGTATTAATTAATCATAATCTTATTTTTTTTTTTCTCTTCTTTTTCTTCGCAATGTTTCTCTTTCATTGTGTTAAATATTTTTAAAACTGTTTTTACAATTATTGGGTTTTGCCTATACTGCCGGCAGATGGATTGTTAATAGTTAATTTGTTTTTTTATATATATATATTTTTATTGAGTATATTTATTTTTATTATAAGCTACGGCTTTTATATATATTTATTGTTAAGTATATATATTTAAGTATTGTCTTTAATCACATTAATGTCTGTGCACAACTATAATAGTGATAGCGAAGAATTCTTATCACCTTGTAGTGATGACAGCTTTGTCAGTATTCCCTCGCTTGCTGACACTCTTTCATCTCAGTTCTCTACCGTCCCTGGGAATTTTAATGTGGTTCACTTCAATGCCCAAAGTATTCCGGCCCATTTCCCCGATATGCTGGCTAGTTTTGACTGTACACATATACATGCTATTCTTGTTTCAGAATCATGGCTTAAACCATGCCTATCTTCTACTTCTTACTCACTTCCTGGGTTCCACCTCATTAGGAATGATCGCACTGAACGTGGTGGAGGGGGTGTTGCTATCTATCTACGTACGCAATTACAATATTCGATCATTAGTGCATCACCGCAACCCCCGCCACTAAATGCTGGTGAACATCTTTTTGTTGAGGTGGAATTCTCCCTCAAAAAAGTTCTTCTCGGTGTTTATTATTGTCCCTCGCTTCGCATTGACTTTTTCTCATCCTTTGAAATTATTCTCGAAAACCTAGTTCCTTCGTACAGTCAAACCATAATCATGGGTGATTTCAATACCTGCCTACTCAAGACCGATCGTCGCTCTTCTTCCCTCTTGAATGTTATCCAATCCTGTAACCTTTCCATTCTTCCGCTTTCAGCCACTCACCATTCTCCAAACTGTACTCCTTCCCTTCTTGACCTTATCCTTGTCTCTTCCCTAAACCACGTCGCGAAACATGGACAATGTTCCGCCGACGCTTTTTCCTCTCACGATCTCTTATTTTTGTCCTACCGTGTCCGTCCTCCTAAATCCTTACCTAAAATCCTCCTGCAGAGAAATTTTCGGGGTATGGATATTGATAGCCTTCGTAAAGATGCCGACAGCATTGACTGGAGTCCACTGTTCCTTACAGATAGCATTGACGCTAAAGTTGAGTTATTTAACAGCCAATTAACCACACTGTTCGATAGATATGCACCCGTCAAAGCCATCAAGGTGAAACACCTACCAACGCCTTGGCTCACAGCCGAAATTAAAGATTTACTTGCCAAAAAAGCCGCAGCTAAGTCCAGGTACAACCGACGCCCTAATGAAACAAACTGGCTAAAATATGTAGCTATACGGAATCACTGCACTAAGGTGTGTAGGAACGCTCAACGCCGACATATCCACAACTCTGTCGAAAACGGAGACCCAGCTAAAGTCTGGAAATTTCTTAAGTCATTGGGAGTGGGTAAATCTCAACAAGATTCAATTCCCAAATCTATAGATTTAAATTCTTTGAACCATCATTTCTCCTCTCCGTCCTATTTCCCCAGGACGATCAAAGATAACACTTTAAAGCATCTTTCTACCTGTAAGACTCCCGATTATTCTTGTTTCGTTTTCAAACAATTTGCTATGTGTGATGTTAGGAGAACCATATCGCTTATTACATCGAATGCAATGGGAAGTGACCATGTCAGCCGTAATATGATTCTTCCTATCCTGGACGAAATCCTTCCTATTATTACCCATATCCTAAACCATTCCATCTCCTCAGGGATCTTTCCGATCGCTTGGAAAGAAGCCCACATCATTCCTATACCGAAAAAACCAAATGCCTCTCTACTTTCCGAATTTCGTCCTATTTCCATACTTCCATTTCTGTCCAAAGTCCTTGAACGCCTAATCCATAGCCAATTTAATGGTTTCCTTTCCAAAAATAGCATCCTTAATCCTCTCCAATCTGGATTTCGTCCAGGACATAGCACTACTACTACTCTGACTCATATTACGGATGGCATTAGGTCAGGTATGGAAGAGGGCAAGCTGACAGTTTTAGCGTTGCTAGACTTCAGTAACGCCTTCAACAATGTTGATTTCGATGTATTACTTGGCATTCTGAGTTCTCTTAACATATCTCCAATGGCAATTGATTGGTTTCGAAGTTACCTGTATGGACGTCGGCAACGCATCCGTGTTGAGGAGAGTTTTTCCTCCTGGTGCACTGTGAATGCTGGCGTCCCTCAGGGCGGCGTGCTATCTCCTTTACTCTTCGCTGTTTTTATCAATTCAATTACTAATCATCTTTGCTCCTCCTACCACCTTTATGCAGATGATCTCCAAATCTACACTCGGGCACCCCTGGACAGGCTAGCTGATGCAATTACGGCAATTAACGTTGACATCCAAAGCATCTGTGATTGGAGCAAAGCCAATGGGTTGAAGGTTAACCCATCTAAAACTCAGGTCATTGTTGTCGGCAGCCCCAGGATGATTTCTAAAATAGATTGGGATCTGATACCCTCTATATACTGTGATGGTATCATGATTCCTTACAGTGATACTGTCAAAAACCTAGGTTTGTATCTAGATAAATCCCTCACCTGGGGCCCGCAGCTTTGTGAGCTAAGTAGAAAGTTGTTTGCTTCAGCACGGTCTTTGCGAAGGTTACACAATTTCCTACCCGTTACCACGAAGATTTCACTTGCGCAAACACTTCTTCTCCCCATCCTTGATTATGCAGATGTCAGCTATCTCGATCTTACCGAGGACCAGCTTAATAAACTTGAGCGTCTCCAAAATTTTTGCATACGCTTCATATTTGGCCTTCGCAAATATGATCATGTTTCCGAGTTTCGTGTTAAGCTCAAGTGGTTACCCATACGACTTCGTCGGAATACTCATATCCTTTTTCTTCTTTACAATATCTTGTTTAATCCGTTAACTCCTTCTTATCTCAAAGATCGTTTCATATTCCTGCACGATTCACACCAAAAGTCCCTGAGATCGTCAGAGAACCTGAGGTTGAGAATGCCCGTGCACTCTACGACGTTTATGGATAAGTCTTTCACTGTGCAAGCTGTCCGATTATGGAACGCACTTCCTGATGCAGTAAGACGGGCACGAACACTGTTGTCCTTTAAAAAAATGGTAAAAGAACACTACTTGTCCCTTTAACAGCCCAATTAATCGAGTGAGTGATTGTTAATATTTTTATTATACAGGGTATATCAAGACTGCGACCGAAAACGAAGCCAGGTGATAGTTTTAGCGGCTACAGACAAAATGCAACTAAAAATTTTGCAAAATAAGCGACGGATTTTTTTTTTAAATTTTTTAAAAATCATCGTTTTTGAGGGGTAAAATCTTAGTTTTTCCAAAAATAGTAATTTAAACCCTTACGTACCATTGCGTGTTTAAAAATTAAGCGATGTACGTCATTATTTTAGAAAAACTATGTTTAATCACTCAAATACGACGATACGTAAAAAATAACAAAAAAAAATATTGACGATTTTTTTTCTAAAATTTTTACTTGCATTGTGTTTGATATCACTAATACTACCTCCTGGCTTCGTTTTCGGTCGCGGTCTTGAGATACCCTGTATAATATGCTATAAATGTGTGCACTTATGTGTATATATAAACGTATGTATTTATTTATGTATATATTTTGTAATATATATGTTTATTTATTTATTATATTAGTATGTTGCATATTTTATATGTCTGATACTGTGTCACTTGTTTTATTCGTATATTTATGTGTATACGGAGCATCTATTAAATATTATTGTTATTTTTATTTTATAGTTATTATTAATATGTTTTTAATAAGCTATTGGTGCACTATTGACTGCCCTCTCTTTTATCCTTCTGTTATTTCCATCCCAAGGTAGTCGGTAAGAGATTGCCTCGAGCGATACGACCGCCTTTTGTACTATTATCGAATGTAATGTTTTATTTGTTAAACTTAAATATAGTGTACAATAAAGGATATAAATAAATAAATAAATAAATAATCGAAAACACGTAAAATATCATATTAATGAAATCAAGCCAGCGTAATATTACTCTTGTTATGTCATTGTTTCAGATTTCTGCTTAACCCGGGACTGTTTCTTTCAAAACCCATTGAACCTATATCACACGGTCCAGGAATATATTTGACCCTACCTCTATTGCTTACTTTTATAACGATTATTGGAATGTAGTAACTCATTTAGAATTCCTATCTATAAAACCATACTTATAAAAAAAACAGAAATCTATTAAAGTATTTCCTTATTTTGCGATAAGGCTCAAAACTATGCCGATGTGAATTTTGACTGTAAAGATACTATTAATCCTTTAGAAATATTAATAAATGCCAATAATTTAAAATACGAATCTCTTTCGTATCTTATTGCTGAAAATCCGTCAAAACGCAAACGAGTACTTGAGTTCGGTGGCGAGATACTTAAATTTTTCTTTGGAACTCTAGACGCTGACGACGCTAGAAAATACGATGAAGCTATTACAGTATGTCAGCATAATTAACATGAAATATATTATACATGATATTGTACAATCTACCATTAACAATTTTAACGTATCTATTCAAAAATTAAACAATAATGAGATTAAACTAAATAAACATATTGGAAAATTAGATATCATATTTTCCGAAAATTCTAAGATGCACACAAAGTTAATTAATTCAGAAAGAATTAATTCAATATTTAATGGTATTGAGAAGGGTGATTGGAGGGTGGTTGTTGCTCGCGTCCGTAGGTCTTACCCTCGATACCCTACACGTGCCCTCCGGGTGGTGCTAAACGAGTAACAACGCCGAGCATCAGGCGGCGGTAACTAACCTGACCCCCTCGGCTCACTACCGAGGCCGGCTACTAAAAGCCGTGAGAATGAAGTAATCTCAAAAAAGAGTAGACTCGCCAACCCGCAGTGGCCAGCGTGGCGTTTCAAGGCCAACTACCTTTATGCACAGCCAAAATAAAAAAAGGCCCTCAGTTCCCAGCGGTCCTGCTAGGCTTGGTTACGGCAGCGGTCGAGGAACCGGCAGGACAGAGGGTGCTAAGAATCCCTGGGAGAACGGATACGGCTGCCAACACATCTACCTGGCTACGTATAATGTAAGAACCCTACTCACAGAGGAACGCTACCAAGAATTGGAATCCGAAGTACTGAACAAAATCAAATGGGTCATTATTGGTTAAGTGAGGTAAGGCGAAGAATAGGGGTGCTATGTCGGGAACCTCCAAGTGGTGCACCCTGGGCAACGTGGGTCATCGTAGTTGCAATTTTGCAACTACAATGGCCGACGGCAAATATCCAACGGGGAGGGCAGGGGGTTTGGCGGTCGCTGTCTTTTGTCGCGGCCGCCTCCATCTGTCGTTTCTAGGTGGGGCCCATCTCAGGGCTACCCTCCGGTTCTGTCCCGGAGGTCTCGGCGGGCCCGGTGTGCGCTTACCCCGCCGCCGGGCGGGCTGTGGGAGTGTCCCTCCCACGGTCGCCGTCGTATATCGTAATCCGGTTGTGAGGTTTGTGGTCATGTCTCGCACTCCTGCCGGACCGAGGGTCTTGGCTTAACCGCCCGGACCGCGAGGGAGGATGCCTCTATAAAAAGTACCCCGAATCCCAAGCGGCGGCGCACCGCGAAGGGATGCATGGCTGATGGGCAGTTCAGTCTCTAGTGCGACCCCCGCCAGAGTACCGGCCGACCCTCTGGCGGGTTACGCTAGGCTTACCCAGGTACAGGGGGCACTGCCTGGGCGGACCTTCCTTTCCCCCATACTCGTGGGAATAACAATGAATATTGAAAACCTTAAAACCAAAACTTGTTCGGTGGTAGTCGAGAGGTTGCACGGCTCGGATGCTTCTCAAGCGTCCAGTCGGGCACCCTCAGCGTCAGGAGCGCCTGCGGAGAGGAACGCGCCATCCCGTGACTTCGATTCGGAGTCCGGGATGAGCAGCGACTCTTCGCATGCGAAGAGAAGCCGCACTAGGCCGCGCGGGCCGCGTCCGGCGGAGAAGCGGCAGAGGGCTAGCGATGGTGGCAGTACGGCGGAAACGGACTCCCGTGCTGCCACCAGAAAGCAGAGGCGAAGATCCCCGGCTCCAGCCCGGAGCATGGGCGTAGTTGATGACGCCGTCAGCAGGGCGCAGGCGGATTACGAGGCGGCTCTTGAAAAAGAGCGCATCGCAGAGGCCGAGGCGATGGAGGCGGATGAGGCCGATCTGCGGAAGGCCAAGGAGGCGCATCCGTGGACAAAGCCGGCTCCACAGGAGGCGCCGCCAGTCACCCGCAGTGAGGCCCTCATGCGGATGGCGAAGCGGCTCCAGCACGTGTCTCGCACGTCCCGACACCTTAAGGGCACTTATGTTCGGGACATAAATGAGAGCGTGTCGGAGCTGCTGGCGTTAGCGCAAGAGCCGTCCTCTGCGGAGCTCGCCAGGGTCGAGGCGGAGAACCGCAATCTCCGCCAGAAAGTGACGGCGTTGGAGGCGGCCCTCACCACGCAGGGCAAAATGATTGACGACCTGATGGCGACGGTCGGGTCGCAGCGGCAGCCTGCGGCTGAAATGGCGTCCGGCGCTCCAGGGCCGGATGTCCTGAGGCAGCTGCTGGAGGTGCACATGGCGAAAGTGGACGCCAAACTAGAGGCGATCGCCATGCGGCTACCTCCGGAGCCGATTCTCCGCCCTCCGCTGGCTGCCGACCGGGCTAGGGCCAAGGCAGCCCCGAAGCCGCAGCCACCCGTCGTGGGGATACCGGCCGCCTCATGGCCGGCTCTAGCGGAGCGGGGAAGCAGAGGGCTGCCGCTGCGGCCGTGGGCCGCCCCGCACCGGCTGCCCCTGCGGCGGCTCGCCGCCCTGCAGCAGCTGCCCGGCCGACCGCAGCTTCGACGGCTCCGCCGCCGGTCGCCTCTCGAGAGTCCCGCGGGCGCAAGCGAGGCAACCGCAAACGCGCCCCGCCTCGGTCGCAGACGCCTCACCCGCCCCTTCAACCCGCCACATCCACGGAGACTCCGTGGACAGTGGTGGCAAAGAGGGGCAAGAAGAAGTCCCGGGCGGCCCAACAGCCGGTCCAGGCCCCACGCAGGGCTGCTCCCCAGCTCCGTCTCCCGCGCAAAGCCGCCGTGACACTCACGGTGACGCCGGAGGCGTTGAAGCGGGGAGTAACGTACGCCCAAGTCCTGCGTGAGGTCCAGACGAAGGTGGACCTGGCCAGCCTCGGCATAGCAGGCGGGCTAAAGTCGAGGCGAATAGCCACCGGGGCGTATTTGTTCGAGGTGCCCGGGCCTGAGTCGGAGGCGAGGGCCGACTCCCTCAGTGTCAAAATGAGGGAGGTCCTCCGCGGGTCGGAGGAGGACGTTCGCGTCTCCCGGCCCGTGAAGACTGCGGAGCTGCGCGTCTCGGGGCTGGACGCTTCAGCCACCTCCGAGGCAGTCGCAGCAGCCATCGCCCGTCTCGGCGAATGCTCCCCCGACGACGTTAAGGTCGGGGAGATCCGAGACGAGCGTTCGGGCCTGGGTGCGGTGTGGCTCCGCTGCCCAGCGAAGGCAGCGGAGGAAGTAGTGAAGGTGGGGCGTGTCCTGGTGGGCTGGGTGGCGGCGGCGGTGCGGCTGCTTGAGGCCCGGCCTCTTCGCTGCTTCCGCTGCCTGTATAAGGGGCATGTGCGGGTCCAATGCACCGGCGAGTGCGACCGTAGCGGGCTCTGCTACCGCTGCGGTCAATCGGGCCATAAGGCCCGGGAGTGTTCCGCGGACCCGCACTGCGCAATCTGCGCAGATGCAGGAAAAACCGCGGACCATCGGGTGGGCGGAAAGGCCTGCGCTGCCTCCTCGGTCCCACACCGTTCTCAACGCGGTGTGGGAGCCGAGGTTGCGACGCGGCCGCAACCGTCCCACCCCGAGACGATGGAGATCGCCCATACATAAATGGCGCTTAACTTCCTCCAGGCGAACATTAACCACTGTAAAGGAGCACAGGACATGCTTGTCCAGTCTCTGGCACAGTGGTCGATCCACGTGGCTGTGGTCGCCGAGCCATACTCTGTCCCTGCCCGCGACGACTGGGCAGGGGACCTTGATGGCTCGGTGGCCGTCATCACCCGGGGCGCCGCCGGCTCTCCGCCCTTCGAAAAAGTAGCGAAGGGTGCGGGATGCGTGGCGGTCTTGGTGGGAGGGGTGTGGGTAGTAGGAGTATATTTCTCTCCCAACAGGTCCCAGGCGGAATTCGAGAGCTTTCTCGCGCGCCTGGGGGCCCTGGTGCAGCTTGACAGCCAGCCTCGCCCCGTGCTTGTAGCCGGCGACTTCAACGCCAAATCCTTGGCTTGGGGTTCGTCGGTGACCGACGCGCGGGGCGAGGCCCTGGAGGAATGGGCGATCTCCATCGGGTTGGTCGTCCTGAATCGGGGGTCGGAGAACACGTGCGTGCGGCACAACGGCGGTTCGGTGGTGGACGTGACGTTCGCCACCCCGGCCCTTGCCCGCCGTGTTCGGGACTGGAGGGTTTTGGTCGAGGAAGAGACGCTGTCCGATCATCTCTACATTCGGTACAGCGTCTCGACCTCCCAGGTCTCCACCCATCAGTCCGGAGGTGGTCCGACTGCTCGATTCACGGGCGGCCGACGTTGGGCCGCGAAGCGCCTCGATGTGGAAGCCGCGAAGGAAGCCGCCATTATTCAGGCGTGGCTCCCCGCACCGGATGGGCAGGTGCGGGTAGAGCAAGAGGCGGAATGGTTCGGGGTGGCGATGTCGCGAGTCTGCGACGCGGCCATGCCCCGGGTCACCCGCCTCCCAGCGAAACGCCAGGTGTACTGGTGGTCGGCCGAGCTCACTGAGCTGCGTGCGTCCTGTCAGGTCGCGCGCCGCCGACTCGCCAGGCACCGTCGTCGTCGGACACGTAGACCCGGCGACGACGAGCAAGGGCGGCACCTTCTCGACCTCCACAGAGAGGCGAAGAGAGCGCTGCGGGTGGCCATCGCGCAAGCGAAGGCCGCGGCGAACGTAGAGTTCCGGAGGTCTCTGGACAGAGATCCATGGGGGCGTCCGTACCGTGTGGCGTTGAGGAAACTCCGCCCATGGGCGCCCCCACTGACACAGAGTCTCCGGACCGAACTTTTGGAGGACGTCGTCGCGGCCTTGTTTCCGGCCACCGAGGAGTTCACTCCTCCACCGATGGCGCCACGTCCACCGGCGTCATCGTCGTTGGTTTCGGCAAGGGATATCCCGGAGGTTTCGCCGCAAGAGCTAGAGGCGGCAGTGCTTCGGCTGCGGAGCAAGAACTCGGCCCCGGGGCTCGACGGGGTGCCCGGTCGTGTCTGGGTGCTGGCCGTCGAGTCGCTGGGTACGAGGCTCCGCGGCCTTTTCTCCGCGTGCCTTGAGCAGGGCATCTTCCCGTCGCTGTGGAAGACGGGCAAGCTTGTCCTGCTCCGCAAGGAGGGGCGACCTGCAGACTCGCCGTCGGCCTACCGGCCCATCGTGTTGCTCGACGAGGTGTGCAAGCTCTTTGAGCGCATAGTCCACGCGCGCCTCGTCGAGCATTTGGAGGACACGGGCCCGGACTTGGCGGACTGCCAGTTCGGGTTCCGGCGGGGCCGGTCGACAGTGCACGCGATTCTGCGGGTCAAGGCACAAGCGGAGCGTGCGGTGTCCCGGGGTAGGGTCGTGGTGGCGGTGTCTCTCGACATCGCCAACGCGTTCAACACCATGCCCTGGGCCTGCATCGAAGAAGCACTGCGGTACCACGAGGTGCCGCCCTATCTCCGGCGTCTGGTGCACGCGTACTTGTCTGACAGGTGCGTGGTGTATCCGGGCGCCAACGGGTGGCATCGCAGAGCGGTGTCGTGCGGTGTTCCGCAGGGGTCGGTTCTCGGCCCGCTCCTGTGGAACATCGGCTATGACTGGGTGCTCCGTGGTACCAACCTTCGGGGCGTCGCTGTCGTCTGCTACGCGGACGACACGTTGGTGACAGCGACGGCCAGGACATTCCAGAGGTCCGCCCTGCTCGCCTCGTTCGGTACCGGACTGGTGGTGGGCAGGATTCGGCGACTGGGCCTCACGGTGGCCCTCAACAAGACCGAGGCCGTGTGTTTCCACGGTCCTCGGTGTGGGCCTCCGCCTGAGGCCCACATCACGGTGGAGGGCGTGCGGATTCCCGTCGAGTCGAGGATGAAATACCTCGGTCTCGTCCTCGACAGTCGATGGGATTTCCGTGCGCACTTCGAGGAGTTGTCGCCGAAGCTGGTGAGGGCGGCGGGCGCACTGGGGCGCCTGCTGCCCAACACTGATGGTCCTGGCATCCCTTGCCGAAACTTGTATGCTGGAGTCGTGCGGTCCATGGACCTCTACGGGTGTCCCGTTTGGGCCGAGTCCCTGGGCGATCGCTGCGTCCGCCTGCTGCATCGTCCGCAGCGCATGGTGGCGCAGCGGATTATCAGGGGCTACCGCACGGTCTCGCATGAGGCGGCCTGCGTATTGGCGGGAACTCTGCCCTGGGTGCTGGACGCAAAGACCCTCTCGTCGGCTTTCTTCCGGCGAGAGGAGGCGTCCGGGCGTGGGCAGAGGTTGGTCCCCCGTGAGGTCGAGGCCATGTTGGCCTCCCTCCGCAGGACCGCCGTGGAGGAGTGGCGTTCCAGGCTGGAGAGCCCGAGTGCTGGCGTGAGGACCGTCGGGGCAGTGCGACCTGTCCTCGACCAGTGGATGGACAGGCGCCACGGCGCGCCGACATACCGGCTGACGCAGGTGCTCACCGGGCACGGTTGCTTCGGTGCGTACCTGTGTCGCGTAGCCGGAGCGGAGGAGTCCGCCGTGTGCCACCATTGTGGCAACTGCCGTGAGGACACGGCCCAGCACACGCTGGAGGAGTGCCCAGCCTGGGACGAGGAGCGCAGCGCTCTCTACGCGGTCGTAGGAAGAGACCTCTCGCTGCCGGCCGTGGTCGCCGCCATGGTCGGCAGTAAGAGGTCGTGGCGAGCCATGCTCTCCTTCTGCGAATGTGTCATGTCGCAGAAGGAGAGCGCCGAGCGGGATCGGGAGCAGACCGATCCCGCACGCCGCCACAGAAGACGAAGGAGGCGCCGGGATGTCACCTAACCCGGCGCCGGAGAGGCCACGCGGGGCCGCCGTCCCTACCTTGGCGGCCCCCGAGACGTGACGCAACACGCGTCTCATGTCGCGTCGCTTCAGCGGCAGTGCACAGAGGCGGTCCCGGCGCGCTCTGTATCAACGGTATCCCGGGGCCGTCTCTGAAGTGCACCGATGATGGCCGACGCGGGGTTTTTAGTCGGTATTTCGGCGCGTAGATTAACGGTAGGGACCCGACCCAGCGGCCGCCCGTCCACATCCACGGGCGGCACAACATCTTCGCTGGGCTCGGAAGGCGCCGGTGAGTCCGACACACCCTCGCCCCTGCGGGGGTGGGATGGTCCGTAAAGGGATTTTCCCCGCGAGAAAAAAAAAAAAAAAAAATAAAAATAAAAAAAAAAAAAAAAAAAAAAGGTAAGGCGAAGAGGTGAAAATCTAATAAAATTAACATCGGGCCAGCTGTTATACTTTAAGGACTATGAGGACAAATCGCAAGGAGGTGTTGGGTTTTTAATAAACACATCAATGGCGAAAATGCTGCGGAATGTCTATGCAGTATCACCTAGGGTCATTTATGCTACATTTGACTTGAATAAGCGCTACACACTTAAAGTAATACAAGTGTACGCCCCAACTTCCTCATACTCAGATGAAGAACTCACTGTATTCTACGAAGATATAAGCAGCGCTTTAACCGCGAATCCGTGTTTTTATACGACCGTGCTCGGTGATTTTAACGCCAAATTGGGCCGGCGCATGGAAAATGAGGATTATGTGGGCAGGTTTGGGTTAGAACGGAGAAACTCAAGGGGAAATACTTTGTCTAACTACCTCGAACAACACAAACTATATGCCATGAATACGTTTTTCCGCAAGAAACAACAGAGGCTCTGGACTTGGAAAAGTCCAGACGGAAAGACGAAAAACCAGATAGATTACATCTTGTGTTCAAAACGGTATATATTCGAAATTGTAGACGTCATTAACGCAGTGAGCGCAGGAAGCGACCATCGAATCCTACGAGCGAGATTAGCCATCAACCTTAAACTCGAAAGGCGAAAATTAGTCGAAACTGTGCGAATATCTGATGTCAATAAATGAATAAACACACCGAGTTACATAAAGAATTATACCAAGACGCATTAGGTCTGAAACTCTCAGCGGACGATGACTGGGATGGACAAGCTATTGATGACCAACTGGTTAAAGCTATCAATGACACCATAAAGGAATTAAGACCAAAGAGTAGATCTATCCCTGGCCTGCAATCTCAAGAGCTCAGTCGAGTATTGGAAGAACGCAGAAAAGCTCTGATGGAACCTGACAGCAAGAACACCAATAAAATAAACACCCAGATCAGACACCTGCTTCGGAAGCTACTTAGACAGAGGAGACACAAAATAATTCTCGAGACCATAGAGAAACATAAAGGGCCAAAAGTATTTAGGAAGCAGCTGAAACGAGGAACTCAGCAGATTCATAGGCTTAAAACGGAAGACGGAGTCTTAACTACAGACCGTTTGAAAATAATGGAAGTTGCTCAGGACTTCTACTCCAAATTGTACAAGTCTCAACAACAGCACACAAGGCATATAGATCAAAGAGCGCCACTTACAAAGCACCTCACTGAGGATCTGCCAGAGATTAGCCTATACGAAATCAAGCGTGCACTTGTGCTTATGAAATCTGAGAAGTCACCTGGTGAAGATCATATCACCTATGAAAGTCTGCAGCGCGGAGGTAGGCCTGTGCTGAAGCAACTGCAACTTTTATACAATAAAGATCTGTTTGAGGGGGTCACGCCAAGCACCTGGAGGAATGCAATTGTCGTTCTACTACACAAGAAAGGCGATACCAGTGAGCTGTCAAATTATAGACCCATATCATTACTCAGTCACATATACAAATTATTCACCAAGGTGATTACCCTTAGAGTGGCGAACAAATTTGATTCAGCCCAACCGGTAGAACAGGCAGGCTTTAGATCTGGCTTCTCGACTATCGACTACACACATACCGTACGGCAAGTGATAGAGAAGTGTACTGAATACAATAAGCCCCTAGTAGTAGCCTTTATAGACTACGAAAAGGCGTTTGATACGGTGGAACATTGGGCTGTAGTACACTCTCTACAAAGAAGTCAAGTGGATTCCAGATACATCGAGGCCATTAAAGCAATCTACAACAAGGCTACTCTGCAAATCAAGTTGCACGAGCTGACAAACCCGATACCTGTGAAAAGGGGAGTGAGACAGAGAGACACAATTTTGCCAAAATTATTCACCTCATGTTTAGAGGATTTATTCAAACTTCTCGACTGGTCAAATAGAGGTATCAACATCAATGGGCAATACCTGTCTCACTTACGATTTGCGGATGACATTGTCCTCTTTGCCGAAAACTTAGATTTTTTTTTTTTTTTTTTTTTGTGTCTTTTTTCGCTGCGATCTGTCGCCATTGGGACAATGAACAGCTGGTTTAGCGGGTCAGTATATATCACGCTCGGTATGCGACCAGTGTCACATCCTACTTGATTTTACTTTATTCAAGTATGTCTTGTGGCATTCTCCGCTTCAAACGACGGATCGCCGGGCTTTTCTCCATTAAGACGTTGGCCATGCTGTTATGATGGTTCTTTATTCTTTCGCTGTATGTTTCCGTACGATGACGAATTTCCTGCCTGATTGTGGTCATGTGTAGGTCGTGATGTAGTTGATCATTTGTTACGAACCAAGGGGCATTGGTTACTATCCTCAGTATTTTATTTTGGAATCTTTGCATAATTTCAATGTTGGAATGAGACGCTGTTCCCCAGAGTTGAATTCCATATGTCCAAATTGGTTTAAGTATGGACTTGTAGAGTAGGAGCTTGTTGTTTAGCGACAGTTGTGAACGGCAACCTATTAACCAATATAGTTTTCGCAGTTGTAAACTTAGTTGTTTCCTTTTTGTGAATATATGTTTTTGCCAAGTGAGTCGTTTGTCAAGGTACAAACCCAAGTACCTGACATGGTCTGATTGTGGCACTTCTAGGTTGTTGAGTTTTACGGGTGGGCAAGTCCCTCTTCTTAGTGTAAATGTCACATTAACAGATTTCGTTTCATTAGCCTTGATCCGCCATTTCTTTAACCAGACTGATATTTTATTAAGTCCACATTGTAGTAATTTCGCTGCCTCAATGGGGTCCTGGTGAGATGCTAAAATTGCAGTGTCATCGGCGAAGGTACCGGTGGTTATACACTCAGAAGTAGGTAAGTCAGAGGTATAAATCAGATATAATGTAGGGCCTAACACGCTGCCTTGTGGTACTCCTGCTTTGATAGGGTAGAGGCTTGAGAATGCTTCGGCATTTTGGACTAAAAAATGTCTGTTTTCTATGAATGATTTCAGAATTTTGTACATGTATGCTGGAAGAAAAGATTTTATCTTATATAACAGGCCTTCATGCCAGACCCTATCAAAAGCTTGTGTTATGTCCAAAAATGTACTTGCACAGTACCTTTTGGTTTCAAAGGTTTTATCGATTTCAGTTATTAGCCTGTGCACCTGTTCGGTGGTGCCGTGCTTACTACGAAATCCAAATTGGTGGTTGGGAATCAATTTGCGTTGTTCTATCAATGGTGTCAGTCGAAGCGATATTAGAGATTCATATATTTTCGCAGGTATCGGTAGTAAGCTGATTGGCCTGTATGATTTTGGGTCCTCAGGTTGCTTGTCAGGTTTCTGCAACATGATTATCTTTGCAACTTTCCATTGTGGAGGGATGAATTTTAATTTTGTAATGGCATTATAGATTGCTGTGAGTAGTGTTACCCCAGACTCAGGTAATTCTTGTAAAACTTTATTTGTAATGAGATCATATCCAGGAGCTTTCTTAGGCTTTGCTTTTCGTATTATTCTTACTACTTCCTTTTTAGTAAATTTTTCAGGTTCGCCATCATCTTGATCAGGGGCATCAATAAAATCAATAACTTCCTTTTCATGTTTGGAAGGACCTTCGTAAGGATGCGGTTGAAAGACTTTTTCCAAATGCTCCGCGAATGTGTTAGCCTTTTCTTGATCACTGCGTGCCCAATTGTCATCTGATTTTCTAAGTGGAGGACATGTTACTGTGGGCCTTTTGATTTTCTTAGTGGCTTTCCAAAGAGAGTAATCTGTAACTGCGGTCGCATCTAGACCTTCTAGGTATGTTTGGAAGCCTGCGTTACGTTCGTGGTCCAGGGCCTGTTTTAGTTCTCTTACTTTGTGGTTGAATCTTTTTTTTGTATCGGGACATTTATTTTGTTGCCATAACTTTCTGATCGCTCTTTTTTCCTTAATTAAATCCAATATGTTCGAGGCGACTAATCGGTCTCCAGATTTAAATTGATTTAATGGAGTCGAGTTCCATGTGGCATTTTGTATGTTTGTATTTAAAAATTCAATAGCATTTGTTATGTCATCTTTTGTTTTCAATGGAATTGACACGTTAAATGCTTCATCTATGAAGTGTCGAAAAAGGGACCAGTTCGTTTTCCTATTATGTAGCGTGCATTTTTTTATGGATTCTTTTAGATCAGTTTTGATATCGACGATTATGGGTGAGTGGTCTGATGATAAGTCCCAACAACTATTACAAGATATATTGGTTTTGGCTATTCCTTTGGTTACACAAAAATCGATAATATCTGGTATTTTTCGTGTATCTGAGGGCCAATATGTTGGTTGGCCTGATGAGAAAACATGCAAACTTTTTTTTTGAATACTTTTAAACAGTTCGCGACCTCTGGGCAAAACCAGCCTAGAGCCCCAGAAAGTATGTTTAGCATTATAGTCGCCTGCGGCTATAAAGCGATTTCCTAGGAAGTCAAAGAAATCATTAAACTGACTTTCTTTGATTGTATGTCTTGGGGGGCAGTAGAGAGCTGAAACTGTGATGTTGCTAATCCAGTCGCATACAACAACGTTAGTTGCCTGGATGAAATCATTGCAGTATGATTGAGATTGGTGATGTTTAATAGAAGTTTTGATAAGGATAGCTGACCCTCCATGTGCTTTTCCATCTGGATGCATGGTATGATATACTATATATTCGGGGATTTTTATAAAACTCTTAGGTGTAAAATGAGTTTCAGATATAAGCATAATGTCAATTTTGTTTATTTTAAGAAATGTTTTTAACTCATTTGAGTGGTTTGACAGCCCATTAGCATTCCATACGCATAATTTTAGGGCAGTGAATTTAGTGGCAGTCTGGACATGAGATCTACTAAGATTTGGGTCATTTTAAGCATTTGATTCATGAGGGTCTGCATTGATGCATTAAAAGTGCGAAGGGCGTCAGATATCAGCTGTTCAGGATTGGACATATTCTGGTTCTGTAACTGTGTGATGGGCTCATTTTTTGCAGCTGCTGCGTAACGATCATCTAAATTTCTTGCAGAGTTAAATTGGTTAACACTTTGTTGATTTGTATTATTTCGCTGTAAGTATTCTGGTTTAGTTAGCTGTTGTTTTTTGAGACGAGAAGTTGGGTATTTTATCTTTTGTAGCTCTTTATACACAATACAGCCCTTATAATTGGCTGGATGGTTTCCTTCACAGAGAATACATTTAACCTTGTCAGAACGTTCCTTCCTGGGACAGTTAGAGGTATGATGAGATCCAGCACATTTAACACATTTGGATTGCCTATGACAGAAGTTTTGTGTATGTCCGTACTGCTGACAGTTAGAACACTGAGGAATAGTTTGCTTGGGTCTTGGTGGTTCAATTTCTATACGACAGTTGAGTATCGACTTTATGTTGTAAACATCCTTATTATTATAGTTAGGTTGTAGATCTATGAAAAACATTGGTAATGGTTGTTTTGTTTTACCGTTTTTTATATTCCAGATGTTAGTAGGTTTGTGACCTAAGTCTTCCAAGGCTTGCTTAAGTAAGTCAATGTTAGTTGAAGGATGGATGTGTTTTAATACTATTCTAAAACTCCTCTCCTGTTTTGTCTTATAGGTAAAAAATTCAGTATCTTTGCTTTTTAATTCTTTATATGTAGCAGAGTATGCTTCAGGAGTTTTTGTTTGTATTTTTACTCGCTCACCTTGGAGGATTTTGATTTCATAGTTTTCATGTGCCACTCTTTCCAACATTTCTGTGAGGGGTTGGATGTTACTGACCTTATCAATAAAGAACGGCGGGGGCTTAGCTGCCACTTGTGTTTCCTTTTCTGGGGGCCTAATTTGGTCTGTGTTTTCAAGTTCAGAGAATCTATTCGAAGTTGGTATAGGTGTTGCTAGCCAATAATTTGGTTTAGACTTCTGATTTCTAATTGTGACTGCTTTAGGGCTACTCCTCATTCGTTTACGTTGGTTAGCTTCCTGCCATTTAGAATGTTCTGCGTGACTAGGAACTTGACTTTCTGTTCTTTCAGGTTCTTTTTCTGTAGTCACATTACCTATAGGTGCAGATTTAGGTCTCGATATAAACAAGCTAGGATGGAAAGCTTGCTGTACAAGTTTTTTGTTGGTGCTGCCAGATGCATTTACTGACACAGGAGCCTGGTCGCCTACCCCTGTGTAGTCTTCGGTAGCAGATTTCACACTCACAGGCCCGGGTACCTGCGAGCGCCGGGGGTTAGCCGGAGCGCATGACAGATCACTCTCATTATTAGACATTTTCATATAAGGGTGGAAATAAGTACATATAGGCACTTTTCCAAGGTGCTATAGCCACACTTTTAGAGGGCATTTATCTCCTCCAGGCTTGTGGTAGCCCATTACAGGTTATTTGACCGCCGCCTGTGGCTCGGCGTTGCTGTTCGTTTAGCACCAACCGGGGGACACGTGTAGGGTGGGCCTAGGAAAGGTGGTAAATCCTACGGACGCGAACAACATCACCCACAAAACTTAGATGAGCTAAAAGTTATGACGGAAGAGCTCTATGACGTGTCCGTAATGGTGGGTTTAAAAATGAACACGAGCAAAACAAAGATTATGTGCAAAAACACCGATGCCAACCACATTACTGTACACGGTCACGCCTTAAAAACAGTAGAGGAGTGTGTCTACCTGGGGCAAGTGGTGAGCTTGGAGAGTAACGGCCAAGAGAAAGAAATCCAACGCCGTATTCGGTTAGGATTGGGTGCGTTCAGCAAACTTTCCGACGTGTTCGAGAGAGACATACTCATAAACTTGAAGCGAAGAGCTTTCAGCCAATGTGTCCTCCCAGTGTTGGTATATGGGCCCGAGACCTGGACGCTCACACAACAACTTGTCCACAAACTGCAAGTCACTCAGAGAGCCATTGAGCGAGCAATGTTAGGTGTTTCTCTCCGAGACAAAATTCGTAACACGGAAGACGGAGACGAACCGGACTCACCGACATTGGCACAATTATAGCTCGACGGAAGTGGAAGTGGGCAGGCCACATAAGCCGCAGTAATGATGACAGATGGGGTAAAGCAGTGCTGGAATGGAGACCAAGAACTGGATATAGAAACCGGGGCAGGCCCTTGACGAGGTGGACCGACGACCTGGTCCACGTGGCGGGGAGGAGCTGGATGAGGACTGCCCAGGACCGAACAACCTGGCGTGCATTAGAAGAGGCCTACACTCAGCATTGGGTGGATACATAGGCTGAAGAAGAAG
The DNA here is from genome assembly GCA_949752805.1 of Deilephila elpenor. NCBI lineage: Eukaryota > Metazoa > Arthropoda > Insecta > Lepidoptera > Sphingidae > Deilephila > Deilephila elpenor. The sequence goes on from OX457095.1 coordinate 941,685, forward strand.
AAGAATGGTATTGAAGGGTCTCTATTGTCAATCTCTAATATACTAGACACTATTTTAAACTCAATATTATTCGCAAAGGCCAATATATTATCCTTATGTTATTACTCCAACTAAATTGTATGAGGAACTCTCCAAAAGTGTGACTAAAAGAAATTCAGAGTTTCCCGTTACTTTATCACTACAAAATATTCATACTATTATGGATCTATCGTTATTGACTTCTTATTATTTTTATAACAATAAGTTGGTATTGGCTTATATTTTAAGTTTGGGATAAGTATGAATATACATTATTATAAAATACGTAAGCTTATCAAGGAAGACAGAAAAACACATTTGAATATTTAAAAGTATATTATTTTGATATCAGGTTTATTGTATGTAGTTAGTCACTTTGTCATGCGCTAGTTTAAAAAATATCTGAAGCTAACGTTCACAATAATGAAAAAATAAAACAATGATTGAGGATGAATCCATTCAAACATTATAGATCATGTAAGCCTTTGCGCCTTTACGATCGGTGTCTCGTAGTTGTTGGCTTCAGGCGCGCATCAATGATTTCTCGTAGTTTTTGCTCACATGATGATTATAAACATTTTAACTTATTTATATGCTATAGTATGGTTGGATCGAGGTAAGCAATTGACTGCAAGGGACGCCGTAGAGAATAAACACAACACCCAGCCACAAATCGAAATTATATGATTTTCAAATTAATTCAATTTTAAATACACATTAGTACGCGACGAAATAAACAATGCAATTTGACAGATAATAGTCTCGTGACAGATGTCAACTCTATGAATATATATATACAGCGAGTAACAGAATTAAATGTAAAAGCCGAAAGTAGTAGGTTCAGAATCAGCTACCGAATCGATATCAACACTTTTTTCTATAGGTTTATTTTTTTTTAATAATTAATTAAAACTTAGTAAATAACAGACACCCTTTTTTTTTTTTTTTTTTTTTTTTTTTTTATTGCCGTTATAGGCAGACGAGCTAGCGGCCCGCCTGATGGTAAGCGGCTACCGCTGCCCAGAGAACTTCGCAGTGCCAGGGGTCCAGCACAACAAAATCGCTGCCTACCTTAAGGAGAGTACTCTCTTTAAGCCTCTTTTGAAGAAGGACAGGTCATAGCGCTCAGGGAACACCGATGCAGGGAGTTCATTCCAGAGCTTGCACGTACGTGGTAAGAAAGAACGCTGAAAACGTACCGTTCGGGAGCGGTACGCTTCCAGGTGGTAGGAATGAACTCTGCTGCGGTGACGGGTGGTGCGATGGTAGAAGGGCGACGTTGGTACCATCTCAAACAATTCCTCGGAGCACTCCCCATGGAACAGACGATAGAACACACAGAGAGACCCGAAGTCTCTCCGCAGTCCTAACGGTTCCAATTTGTCCGTAAGATTGGGATCATCGACTATTCGACAAGCTCGTCGCTGTAAGGAGTCAAGTGGGTTGAGCTGGTATTTTGGGGCACCTGCCCAGAGGTGAGAGCAGTACTCCACGTGGGGCCGGATTTGTGCTTTGTAGAGCGTCAATCTGTGACCCGACGTGAAGTACCGCTTGGCTCTGTTCAGGATACCCAACTTTCTGCTCGCCAGTTTGGCTTTGTCCTCCAAATGACTCCTAAAGTCGACATTGCTTGATATTTCGACGCCGAGGATCCCAATACTTTCGGATCTTTGGAGAGTAACTCCTTGGAATTGCGGCGCCATGACAAAAGGGTCCTTCTTCGCAGTGAATGCGCAAACTTGTGTCTTCGAGGGGTTAAATTGAACTAAGTTCAATTCACCCCATTCGGAGACCCGCCCCAGAGATCTCTCGACTTCAGACACAAGTTGAGACCGTCTTTCCTCAATGGAACCTCGAGAGAGACTCTGATGGCCGATGTATCGCGCGTCACACGTACTATCATCCGCATAACAATACATGCTGTCGGTAGACAACATGTCATTGATATGCAGGATGAAGAGTGTAGGCGATAGCACCGATCCTTGTGGAACACCAGCGTTAATGGTCTTGGTCTCGGAGCAACAGCCGTCCACTACGACTTTTATGCTCCGACCATCCAAAAAGCTGGCGATCCACTTGCAGAGTCCCTCAGGGATACCATACGCAGGTAGCTTCGCTAGAAGGGCGCCATGCCACACTCGATCGAACGCCTTCGCTATGTCAAGGCCGACCGCAATCGCCTCACCCCCACTCTCCAAAGCCTCCGCCCAACGGTGCGTGAGGTACACGAGGAGGTCACCAGCTGAACGACCGTGACGGAAACCGTACTGGCGGTCACTAATCAGCTGGCGGTCCTCAAGATACCTCAGGAGCTGAGTGTTTATAACTCGCTCCAAGACCTTGGAGAGTAAGGATGTGACAGCAATCGGCCTGTAGCATAAAGGGTCCGATCTGTTACCCTTTTTGGGGACTGGGTGGACATGGGCGACCTTCCACGAAGCGGGAACCCGGTTGGTTTTGTAGGAAAGACGGTAAAGGCGCGTTAGCACGGGGGTCAACTCAGGGGCGCACGTCTTAAGAACCACTGCGGGGATACAGTCTGGCCCACTCGACTTATGGATGTCGAGAGCCATGAGCTCCCGTCTGACAGCACGCTGGGTGATTTTAATATCAGACAGGAGACTCTCACACCAAGGGATGTTCGGCGGTGTGGCTCCCCCGTCATCCAAAGTCGAGTTCGAGGCAAAGAATTGGGCCAAGAGATCGGCCTTCTCCTTTGCACTATGGGCCAAACTGTTATCAGGTTTACGCAGTGGTGGGAGACTGGATAGGCAGAAATTGCCCTCCACAGCCTTAGCGAGCGACCAAAAAGCACGGCTCCCAGAGGGATATCTTTGGAGCCGCTCGCCAATTCTGCGGATGTGCTCCGCCTTGGCCTTAGCTAAGGCTCTTTTGTTGGATCTAGAGGCGGCATTAAACTTCAGTTTCTCCTCCTTCGAATTTGGATCCCGACGCCTCCTGGCGTCTTGCCACGCCGCGTATGCGGACTGCTTGAGGCGCGCAGCAGCAGCGCAGGCACGATTGTACCACGGCTTGCTGCGACGCCCTGCGGGTATTTTTGAGCTGGGTATGAATGTCTCTATACCCAAGCTAATTGTCTCCGCGACGCAGTTCGCACAGGCGTCAGGATCATCAGAGGAGAAGCAAAGCCGCCTCCATGGGTAGGACGCGAAGAATTCTCGGAGTCCGTCCCAATCTGCTGACGAATACCGCCAAACCGTGCGAGTTCCAGTTATTGAAGAACGACTGGAACTCGCTGCAGGGGCCCACGAACGGACCAGGCAGTGGTCAGAAGATCCCAGTGGAGCATCAACCACTATCCTGTATCCGTTCGGGTGTGTCGTCAGCAGAAGATCCAACATAGAGGGCTCATGGCTCTCAACATCTGGAACACGGGTGGGCTGTGTTACCAGCTGCGAGAGACCATAAGCCAAGGCCATCTCGTAAACAGCCCGACCGGGGAGATCAGTGGTCCTGGATCCCAACCACTCTTTGTGATGAGCGTTGAAATCACCAAGGACCACCACCTCCGCGGATGGGAACTGCTCGAGAATCCGGTCAGTCCCCACTTGGACGCTCTCAAATAATTGAGTTGATCCCGTATCACTGCCGTGGGACCTGTACAGGCATGCGTAGACTCGGGTCTTACCCTTGAATACTACCCGCAGCCATAATAAGGACAGGTCCCGACGCTCGAAGCCCCGAAGGCGGTGACAACAGATATCACCCCTGACGAAGACGCACACCCCGGCTTTACGTAAGAATTGATGTTCCAACACGTAACCGGGGTAATTTAAGTACGATACATCGTCAGGGGTGGATATTTGCGTCTCCGTTAAAAAGAGCAGGGCAGGCCGCGCCGTCTCTAGATGGTGGTGGACGGCGTCGAGGTTGCTGTGTAGACCCCTGACATTGCAGAAGTCCACAGAAAATGTGGATGCATTTCCCGCCGTGGAGAGCCTTCTTTTGTTTGTCCTTCGCATAGTATATATATTTTTTTAAGAGAGTGGGATAGGGATAGGAAAAAGCGTGGTTGACCCAGGACGATACCCGAGAAAGGGAGGATATAGTGCGAGACGGGCATACGGCAATAGGAGGAGCCAGCGAGAAGCACGGAAGGGCCCCCGGTGCCCCCCCGCGTGCAGTCGCCGGGATCCACTCCAGTCTCCCACTCTGGCACGACGACTGCATGACGGGATTTTCGCCGGTTGGCGGGACAGCTTCCCGGGGAGGGAGTTTGATAATAGTGGGCCCCCGGGTTCAGGTCCCCTACTGACCGGCAGGCGGCCGGCGGTGACCGTTCCCACCGGGTCTCCCTGTACTTCACACCAGCGTCCCCCAGCCTAATGCCCACCCCGACACCCAACCACATAAACGAGCATCGCCTGGATCCACCAACACCAGCAGAAGGTTGGGAACGGATGAGGGAACGGCTATCCAGCCCTTCTACCGGAACGCATTTCTACTTAGCGGCAGAAAAAGACCGGACGGTGGTACCAACCCGCTTGGATTTGGCATTGAGTAAAAAATAGAACTCAACCCCAAACCCTACCACCAGTGATGGGGGTGGGGGGGGTTTGACACCAAAGCCGCGGATTGGGAAGTGGAATGCGGCAATGGTGGCTCGAGGGGCCGGGAGTGCGTGCCCGTGCCATTCTGAAAGACAGCCGGACAGGTTGCCAGAAGAATGACCCTCTGACCTAGACCCTTTCCTTTAATGCACCGAACAAACAAAATTGAAACGTAAATCCAGAGTATAAGGTCCTTTCTAAATATCATAATAAACAAATACTTTAATAAATCAAATAATAACTGTCAAATAATAACTGTCTCATAACTGGGATAATTATGTAGCTCTCCGTAATCTCTGCAACAAGATGTGTAGGAATGCTCAACGCCGTCATATCCATAAGTCCGTAGAAAATGGTGATCCAGCAAAAGTTTGGAAATTTCTTCGTTCAATGGGAGTTGGAATTTCTCGTCCTGATTCTTGTTCTAATAAATTAAATATAAATTTAATAAATTCTCATTTTACAGCCTCGCCCAATTTTGATAGGGCGACTAAAGATAAAACTATAAAAGATCTTTCCTCTATTCCAACCCCTGACTATTCTCAGTTTGTCTTAAGTCAATTTACTAATTGTGATGTTAAAAAGAGCATATTATCGATTTCTTCTAATGCAGTTGGTACCGACTGTATCAGTCGCAATATGTTGCTACCAATTCTGGACGAAATTCTTCCTGTCCTCTGTCATATCTTCAATTTCTCTGTTTCCAATTCCGTATTCCCGTCCCTTTGGAAGGATGCCGAAGTCTTACCCCTCCCTAAACGACCTAATCCTACATCTTACACCGACTATCGTCCCATCTCCATCCTTCCTTTCCTCTCTAAAGTGTTCGAACATCTTATCCATAACCAGCTTTCTTCCTTTCTATCCACTAATCATCTCCTTAATCCCTTCCAGTCGGGATTTCGTCCTGGGTACCACAACTGCATTGGTGCATATCACGGACGACATTAGAGCGGCTTTGGAGAATGGCAAGCTGACAATTCTAGCTCTGCTGGACTTCAGCAATGCCTTCAACTCTGTTGATTATGATGTCTTGCTTAGCACTCTTTGCTCTATTAACATATCTCCAACGGTAATTGACTGGTTTTGTAGTTACCTGATGGGGCGCCGACAGCGTATACGTATTGAAGAAGCAGTTTCTTCGTGGTGCGATAATTCTGCTGGCGTTCCTCAGGGCGGCGTTTTATCTCCTTTACTCTTCGCTTTATTTATTAATTCTATCTCCAATGACCTTATTTCTTCCTACCATCTGTATGCGGACGATTTACAAATATATTACCAAGCACCAGTTGACAGGGTGACGGAGGCCATATCTGCAATCAACAAAGATCTTTCACGTATAAATGAATGGAGTAAGATGCATGGCCTGAAAGTTAACCCGTCGAAAACTCAAGTTATTGTTGTTGGCAGCTCCAGGATGGTTTCCAAAATAGATACCAATCTGATACCTAGCTTGGTATTTGATGGATGCATTATCCCTTTTAGTGACAGGGTTAAGAACTTGGGCTTAATTTTTGACAAAACCTTATCCTGGGGCCCCCAACTTCAAGAACTCAGCCGCAAATTATTTGCGGCTGCGGGGTCTTTAAGAAGACTACGGAACTTTTTACCAATTCCCACGAAAGTTGCGCTTGTTCAGTCTCTTCTTCTTCCTCTCCTTGATTATGCTGATGCTAGCTATCTTGATCTCACCGAAGCCCAATTTGAAAAGCTTGAGCGACTTCAAAATTTTTGTATCCGGTTTATATTTTTTTTCTGCGGGTGTTGAAATAAGAAGACGTGTTAACAATACATAAATTTATTTATTTATAATTTGGACTATATAGTGACTAATTTGTGTGTATTACGTGAACTCGTGCTTATTTTCGTCATTGTGCCTACCTGTATGTAGGATATCGCAATTACGAACACCACCTGCCATCACACTTCACCACTTTCACTGCTCCGAGTTTTTATTCACTCTGACTACCATGGCACAACTCGCCGACATCCAGAGTACACAAAAGCAGCTAGAGGATAGCTTCTCAAAAAGGATGGCTGAACTCGAAGATCAACTGCACTCGGGAGGCCCCGCTAAAGACACTGTGTGTCGCGGGTAGCCGAGGAATTTCGCACATTTAGGGAGTTAATGTTTCACATGCTCCGACTCCTCCGGCAACAAATCGACGAGTGTGCTCGTATGGTTGACCACGTGGAAACCAGGCATCGGCGGAAGGCGCTTCTATTTGTTGGTGTACCTGAAGGTGTCGATGATGACTGCACTGGTGCTGTCTTGAGCATAGTCCATAAAACAATGGGTCTCAATGACATATCCCCAGCCAAAGTTCGTGTATGCCATCGTCTTGGAACTCCTAAGAAAGACCACCATCGTCCAATTCTTGTCCGATTTGCAGCTACCTCAGACAAGTCCGCAGTTTGGAGTTTTAAGTCGAAACTGAAAGGTTCGTCCATTTCCGTGAAAGAATTTCTCACAAAGTCTCGACAGATAGTTTTCGGAAAGGCGCGACAACATTTTGGTATGCGGGCGTGTTGGACGCAGGACGGCGTTATTTCGATCAAGGTCCCCGACGGCAGTCGTCACAAGTTAACGAATATTGACGAACTCAACAGCCTGATTGCGAAATATCCCGGAACTACTGGCAATTCTTCATCTGTTATTAAGAGCAGTGCGGGATCACGCGCGAAACCAAAGAGAAACTAACTGTATTGATTTGGTTGTTTACTCGGAATGTGACACAATATCACTGTACAAACATATTGTAAACACTTTTAGTGTCAATCTTTGTTGTACCTACCCACTTTTATTCTTTTTTTTTCGATAAAAAAGTTTGTTTATAATAGTTGTCAATTCGACTTTGACGTTACATTTGTGACAACTGACATAATACAGCCTGTGTTACATATCGATAATTATATTACTTGTTAGTTCCTTATAGTATTAATTACTCTTTAGCATTTTTCTTTTTTGAATTGTTTATATTACATTTTTGATTTCTTTTCTTGGCTTTGTTAAATTTGCGCTTTTTTTTATCATTTCATTTTGTATATTTTATCAAGTGTGTATATCAGCTGGCGGGTGGTGCAGAGAATGTATTAGTGCACCGGTCGGGTACTTTATATATTTTAATTCCATATCTGTAATATTTACTAATTTATTTATATTAATTATATTTTGTAATAGCTATATTATGATATCTGATGACGATATTTACTTTTCTGCCAACGAATCGGATACACAGTCGAATGACAGTTTCTGTTCTGTAACTGACGGGCTCGGGAGCACGATACGCCAAACTTTTAATCAGCGATGTTCTCACCTTCTGAACGTGTGCCACATTAATGCTCAGAGCATCCCCAGTCATTACAGCGACTTTCTAGAAACCTTCACGGATGCAGACATTCATGCTGTCCTGGTTTCTGAAACTTGGCTCAAACCTCAACTTCTTTCCACTTCTTACCCACTCCCTGGCTTTCTTCTAGTTCGCAATGATCGCCTCAATAAAAGAGGCGGTGGTGTTGCCATTTACTTACGTAAAGACTTATCGTACAAACTTGTCGCTTCTTCTTCTCCTACCAACGTTTCTTCGGCAGAGTTTCTTTTTCTTGAGGTTTGGGTCAAGGGAGCCAAAACCATACTTGGGGTAGTGTACTGCCCTCCTTCTGTCGATTACTTCTCCAGTCTCGAGCCTGTACTGGAAACCTTGGGGTCAAATTATGCACATCATATCATCATGGGAGATTTTAACACTGATCTCCTCGCCCACCAATCCACTCGTTCCCTTAAACTCCTTCACATCCTACAGTCTGCCAGTCTTAGTGTTCTGCCACTTCTACCCACTCACCACAATATAGACGGGCAGGATACCTGGCTAGACCTTATCCTAACCTCTAATACTTCCCTTGTCTCTTCCCATGGCCAATATCCTGCACCTGGTTTCTCTCGTCATGACCTCATCTTCCTTTCTTATGCCCTAAAACCTCCAAAATCCCTTCCCCAAGTCTTGCGCATGCGTAGTTTTGGGCGCATGGATGTCAACAACTTGATTGAGGACGCTAAGCAGCTGAATTGGGAAGACTTGATGGCGGCCAGTGGTGTTGATGAAAAAGTTCTTGTGTTCAACTCCACTGTCATCAATCTGTATGACATTCATGCGCCTATAAGGAAGATGAAGTTGAAGCGTCCACCAGCGCTGTGGATGACGTCAACGGTTCGGATGGCGATGAGACGACGGGATCGGGCTTTCCTAAAATTTAGGCATCATCGCACTGAAGACAATTGGGCGTCCTACAAAATTGCAAGAAATCGGTGTAATCAGATGATGCGCAATGCTAAACGCCGTTATATTTCCGACAATATATCTTCCTCTTCCCCCGCTAATATTTGGAAGTTTCTCAAAACTCTAGGTATTGGCAAACAAAGGCCTCTAGATTTTCAACAAACCATTGGCTTGGATGACATCAATCAACACTTCACTAAGACCGAATTATTAGATAACCAAGTCAAATGTGCTACGTTGAATTATCTGGCAGGTCTTCCTTATCCTGATATCGATCCTTTCCACTTTTCTCTAGTTGCATCTGATGAGATTAAAAAAATCATCCTCAATATTAAATCCAATGCGGTGGGATGTGATAACATCAGCCGCCGCATGATTATTCCCATCCTTGACCAACTCCTCCCCGCAATTACTCATATTATTAATTACTCCTTAACATCCGGTGTCTTTCCTTCTTTATGGCGGAAAGCGCAGGTTATCCCTCTTCCTAAAATCCCGAACCCTACTCTTGCCTCACACTTCCGACCTATCTCCATTCTCCCGTTCCTCTCAAAAGTTCTTGAGGCCTGTGCACATAAACAGATGTCCAGGTTTGTGCACACGAATCATCTTCTAAGCCCGTTTCAGTCTGGCTTCAGACCTGGACATAGCACTGTTTCCGCCCTCCTTAAAGTGACTGACGATATTAGAGCGGGTATGGAGGATACCAAAGTAACCATACTGGTTCTGGTTGATTTCTCAAATGCTTTTAATACCGTCAGTTACGACATCCTATTATCTATCCTTTCTTATCTTAAGATCTCATCGGAGGCACTGGAATGGTTCTCAAGCTATCTTCGAGGGCGTCAGCAATCGGTACATCTTGGTGAATTGTCGTCTATTTGGTGTGACCTTAAATCTGGCGTCCCTCAAGGCGGTATACTCTCACCTCTTTTGTTTTCAATCTTCATTAATCTCATAACCCAGAAACTTCAATGTGCGCATCATCTTTATGCCGATGACTTGCAATTGTATGCTCAAGCGAATGTCAATTGTATTCACTTGGCAATAGATAAGGTCAATAGGGATTTGGCGCATATTAAAAGCTGGTCTGATGGGTTTGGTTTGACAGTAAATCCATCCAAATGTCAGGCGATCATCGTAGGTAGCCAGCGGTTATTAAATAGAATAGACATTACGAGTCTCCCACAACTTTTTTATAACGGGTTGTCAATTCCTTTGTCCCCTGACGTTAAAGACCTTGGCTTACACATCGACTCGAACATGACCTGGCGAACCCAAGTCACCTATGTTTGCCGACGAGTGACCGACACCCTTCGCGTTCTCTATCGCCTGAAGAATTTTCTTCCTCTTACAACTAAGACGATGCTTGTGCAAGCCTTAATCCTCCCGGTAATCGACTATGGCGATGTGTGCTATTTTGACCTGAATGCAGATCTTCTCAACAAATTAGACCGACTTCTCAATAACTGCATTCGTTTCATCTTTAATCTCCGCAAGTACGATCATGTATCGTCTTGCCGCTCCCAATTAAAGTGGTTGCCCATTCGCCAACGCCGTAGCCTGCGTGCACTTTGTCTCCTGCATTCTCTTCTTGTCTCGCCTTCTCCACCATCTTACCTAATTTCCTGCTTCCAATATCTTGGTAGCAACCACGACAAAAATCTTCGTTCATTAAATAGCTTACTTCTCAAGTGTCCTCCCCACAGCTCAGATTTTCTTCATTCTTCTTTTCATATCCAATCCATACTTCTGTGGAATGCGCTCCCTTCGGAAATTAGGACATGCAAGAATCGTCTTGCGTTTAAAGTGAAGGTTCGAGAATTGCTACTCAAACAAATGGCAGAATTGTCAACTTAAATTTTCATATTTTATGAAATATATATTATATTTTATATATTTTATAGCATTATTTGTATTTTATGTATATATATATATATATATATATATACTATACATATATATATATATTTATACTATAGTATATATTTTATGCATGTACTTATATTGTAAGAATATACCTTGGTATAATATTATATTATTGTTAGTTTGTATGTATTTAATATATTATCTACTTTTATTTATTTTTTTACAAACACCCTTTTTGTCTCATTACTGCATCTCCCAAAGGTTGACTGGTAGAAAATGCCGTTGGCATTAAGTCCGCCTGTACAATTTCATTGTATGAAGTTTAATAAATAAATATATTTGGACTTCGCAAATATGACCATGTTTCTGAATTTCGTACAAAGCTCAAGTGGCTATCAATACGCCTTCGCCGAAATACTCGTATTCTATCCCTCCTATATACTATTCTTTTTCATCCCACTACTCCCCGTTACCTTAAAGAGCGTTTTACTTTCCTTAGCAGCACACATGCACGATCTCTTAGATCCTCAGAGAATTTGGTATTAGCAATTCCCGAGCATAGCAGTTCTTTCCTCAGCAAATCGTTTTCGGTCCATGCTGCCCGCTTGTGGAACGAACTGCCACTCTCAATAAGATTAGCCAAATCCCTTCCCATCTTCAAAAAGCTCCTTAGATCACATTACCTGTCACTTTAATTTATTATTATTTTCACGTTTTCCCCTTAAATAATATTTTATACATCGTATTGTAGTTTATGTAGTGTATTATATTTTTATTTTATGTAGTCTATGTATAATTAATGAAAATATGTGTTTGCATTCCTCATATTTTGAATTCTTTTTTTTTTTTGTTTACTTTTATCATTATTCTTTGCCTATGTTGTGACCACCCTCTTCTTCCTAATTTCTTTTTAAATCAGTCCATCTAATGGTTGTCTGGAAGAAATCGCTGTAAGCGATAAGACCGCCGATTGTCACCTTCATTTAAATTAGTTTTTAATTCTTTTTTATTTTATTTTTTTGTATGTATGTGGTGTACAATAAAGAATTTATAAATAAATAAGTAAAAAATAAATAATAAACCAATATGAACTTTATTTCGACAGTCATGAAGATCCTTTCAAATTCGCAAACAATCTAGCATTAAATAAACGCACACAACGATAGGCCTGAATAAACGTAATAACCTACCAAAATAAATAATTACCATATTCTCTTTTCCGCATATTTAACAACGGTTAGACAGAGCAAGACGCAGCTATTGTTTAATGAAATTTGAATCATCCGATAAACAATGGCGCGCGCGGCGGAATCTTAAAAGGTTTGGCGGTCGGTGTAGGGTAGTTCCACGAAAAACGTGTGGCGAACGCTTCACGGTGACGGCGAGCGTCGTTTCCACCTGAGAAGCTGTCAGGACCTAATTCCTCGTGATTACGCACCACGATTAGAGTAGCTATCTTAAAATTGGATGGGTCGCGGCGGGCCCGTGCAATGGCCTCCTAGGTCACCTGACTTGACGCCTCTTGACTTTTTTTTGTGGGGACGTATTAAATCTCTGGTATACTTCAGTGAAACTACTAGTGTGGAGGAACTTAAAAGTAGGATAGTGGCAGCGTTCCAAAAAGTTAAGAGTGACACTGAAGTCTTAGATAAATTACGTGACTAATTACGCAAACGTGCATTGAGATGTATTGAGTAAGGTGGTGGACATTTGGAATATATTTTAACAAGAAGTCGCCGTATGAGTGCCATTTATCATGTAAGTTAATTTTGTTTTTATTTTTTTGTTATTATTCCCAATCTAGTCTTTGTTGTATGATATTGCGTCATGTAATTCATCAGCAATGCAAAATAAATAACGCCTGTATCATGCCTGCCTGTATGGACTAGGTTAAACAGAAGTTAAATTAATAATATTTAATAACCGATGAATGCAAGAAAAGTCTTGTGTTGTCTTCGTGCCCATTACAATGTAGGTTAAAATATTTCGTTTTGTATCTCAAATAATAATGATAAGCTTACTCAGTAAATAAATAATAATTGGTTTACAAAACTACTCGGTAATCAGTTACGTACGAAATTTGTATTTCGTTTATTGTCGGCTGTTTCCGCCGGCGCGGCGCGACGTTCGTGCCAGTCGCGTAGGTACTCGTGTGAATAGGCCTTGTGAACATGTGTGCGTGTCCGCGCGTGTGTGTACTATACAGTAGTGCACTTTATTCGTAAGATGACCATGTTGCGCGCCTATATTTGGTATAACTAATTTCATAAATAAATATTTTTTGTAATCTTCGGAGTACAATTTCAAACTTCCACTATGATTCCAATAACATTTTTAAGTTGGGGTGTCTGAGGTTGTGAATTAATCCTGTTACACGTTGTATATACCGCGTTGATACGACAGATGGGCATTAAATTACACTACGTATACTATACGTCCTTAGTATTAATTCGACACGGCACAAAAATCAATAATACCAAAAATCAGATTTTGTTTGTATCAAGCAAACTAAATAACCTACAAATAAGAGTAAAACGCAACCATCTTTTGTAAATAAATTTCACTGACCATTGATGAACTGAACTGGCAACATCGCGCGGGGCCTATGTTATCGTCGTGTCGTGGCGAGACGCCGCGCGCCAGCGCACCGCGCGTAGTTACGTAGTTTTGAAGGTAGTTTTAAGTCTAAAATTCGTTCTTTCCAAGCAGCGGGTATTTGCCGCGCTGGCACTCCCTCCTGTTGCGGCACTATACTTTTGTTGTCTCGTATCTTTGTACTGCCAATGTTATTGTGCGGGCGTTCCTGGGGCAATTGTGTCACCATACCTTTCGCGGTATGTACACAGAGCTAAAGCTGTGTTTCCATGGCATTCGCCGTAAATAAAAACCAAGCAGTGTATTCTGACGCGGTGTAAGTTACACGAGGCATTGTTAAACAGTTTAATTACAAACACAAACACAATTTAATTACGTGTCCTCGACAATAAAAAAAGTCAACAAAATTACAAAATCACAATTGTCGGCGCGAGATCGACAAGATAAAAGCGGCGCGGCGCGGCGGCGCAGGAGTTTCCGTGTTACATCCGTTCCGAAAGGATAGCGACGGCGCACTAAAATAACAATTTCTTTAGCAAACAATTTTTATTTGTTAAGATGCAATAGCAACACACTGACCTATTTCTATTTCTTTTACGCGCGGGATGTTTTGCTATGATTTGTCTCTCTCGTAATGAAAGTGCAGGTGTGTATTTATTGCTTCCTTATTTGCATCGCCAACTTTTTAAGTAATTTAGTTGTACTTATTTATGTGACTTGTGTAAGAGCGGCAACAACGCGTAGATTTTAGTAGGATCTATCGTTTTAAGGTGTTTGACCTGTGCGTTATACGTAATCAGCTGTTAGAAAAGCTACATCGTGTTCAAATGGAGCAAAAACTTACAAAATCACTTATGACTCAACTACTGCTCCTATTTAATTGATTTTTAGTACAGAACTTGGAAATGGTACCTAGTATATGCAGTTTAAAAAAATGCCTATCGGTCGTATCAACATTGTATACTCTATGAATGTTGCTGACAAATACAAAAATGGTAGAAATATTTCATTATATCCTCATTTTTTTGTAAATCTAATTCCAATGGTGTAGGAGAAAAGTAAACAGAGAAATTAATCTAAAAAAATACGCCAAATTTTTTGGTAATAATTAATTTCCTTCTGAACGGACATATTGAGTAGTTTAATTCCCTGCATTTGAACCTAAAGGTAATTTATAGTATGTACGTATATGTATATTTATCTATAGAAATATTTATATGTGTATGTATATCATGTGTATATGTTTATGTATATATTTTGTATATATTAATATAAATAAGTTGTTTATGATTATTATTATTTTTTTCTTTTTTTATTGTTGCTTGTATCCTTTAAATTCTAGACTGCCCTCTCTTGTTTTCCTTTTCTTATATCCATCCTAAGGTTGTCTGTAAGAAATCGCCTAGAGCGATAAGACCGCCATCTGTACTTTTTTTTTGTTTATCTGTAATATCTTTAAGTGTTTTTTTCCTTTTTTTATGTGCAGTTAAGAATAAAATAAATAATAAATAAATAATTTCTTGTCCGTAGTTGGACCAAATCGACCGATCTCCTTTCTGATTACACATTGCAAGGAACTGGCATTATGTCTTTGGAAAATGATTGTGTTGCATATTTTCAAACTTTACAGTTTTATTTATCTCATAACTAACTTTAAAAACTTTTTTTTTTTTAAAAACTACAAAACCATTTTACCAAGCCAGTTAACAATTGATTATAATATAATTGAAGATGATTGTTGCAAATATAAAATCATAAATGAAAGTTGTCCGTGACTCCTCTTATGTATGGCAATATTATTATTTTATGTTTGCCATACATAAAAGGAGTCACGGACAAGATTGGCTACATCCTGAAGCGTGCTTCTATTAAAACATACTACAAGCCGCCTAAGAAGATTAGTCAATTCTTACCACATGTCAAGTGTCATATACCTTTACAAGAACCGGGAGTATATAAAATAGATTGCGACTGTGGCCTCTCTTACATCGGCCAAACCAAACGAAGCATAGGGACCCGCGTAAAAGAACACATAGCTGACGTTAAACACCGACGCTCAACGAAGTCTGCAGTTGCTGACCAGCCCCAAATCCTTGCCAAAGAACACCGTTTCCTGCCCAGGATGTTTCGCGAGGCTATTGAAATTAAAAAACACCCAAATTTCAATAGAGAAGATGGCTTGAAGCTTGCACCATCATGGGATCCAATTCTACATTTAATTAAATTGGAACCCAAAAGACCAGCTGCCAGACCTCAAGACACAGTGAGCTCCTTCTGCGTAGATCGGATCGCAAAAACTAGCTAACTTTTCAAATTAACTTTTTAATTTAATAATTGTGAATTAAGGGTAGTTTAATTGTAACAGTCACTGAGCGGATGACTAATGCCTCTGTCCGCCCCGTGACCACGAAAGCTGTAAAGTAATTGAAACGTCGGGAAGTTAAAAAATGTAAAAATTAAACCAAATCGCGATAAAATCCGTATAAAATAGTTTTATTTCAATAATGCAAAGATGTTGAAAATGACTTCTCGCCGGGACCTGCACTTTTCTTGTTTACTTTTTAATATTATTAAACATAAGCCCCGAGTTGAGCCCCATAAATCGAGTTGCCCCGCAGCTGCCGCGCGCGTCCGTCGCATACTCCATGCGACCCCGCTGCTCCTCCACCATAATATGGATATACAGCATATCCGCGCCCTTATCAACATCCAGTTCGCATATTTGTGGTTTCGCGAAGTCTCTGAAAAATACAAATGGATTATATTGTAAAGTGCGTCGAGTGTTTTTAGTTTTGTAAGATAAGCGTGTGACTGAGTGCGTCTGAGTCCGGTTCCGGTACAACTAAACGTCACAAGTGCTTGTAAACGCTCTCACAAATAAAATAAAAATAGTGCAAATTAACACCCGCGAGTTAAATCAGTGCCTTTCTAAATAAACTCTGCTTGTGTGCATCGATAAACAGTAAAATTGAAAACAAAAACAGCAATTCAGCGATCCAATTTTAAAATAAACTTAGTCATCCAGTTTTAAGGTTATATCTCAGTCGGCAAAACTGTCATTGTGTAGTACTTCCAACCAAACAACACAAAGTGTGCGTTCGGAAACTTGCTCATAAACAAGAATTGCGTTTCGTTTTTCCGTAAACCATGTATTCCGAGCTATCACCAGAAATGTCACTGCTCCTTACGAAAATGACAGAACAACTAAGAATACAAACTAATGTTATAACAGAAAATATTACTGCAGTTATATTACAAAAAGTGGATGAAAAACTAAAACCGATTATTGAAGAGAACCAAAACCTGCGAAACGAAATGGACAAATTAAACAACAAGCTAATAAATCTCGAGGTAAACAGCAAGCGTAAAAACGTACTAATCCATGGGCTCCCAGAGCCTAACGAAGAAATTCACGAAGAACTGACTACTCTCGTCACGTCAACGTTGAAAGAAATTGAGGTGAATCTAGAAATAGGGGAAATAGATAGACTTCAGAGACTGGGTAAAAAACAAAAAAAAAATGAAATCGGGCACATACATTACACATGATCTACCGAAGGCAGTGCTACAAGCAAAAACTAAAAACCTTAACACAAATAAAGACAGCGAAAAAAGAAAAAGATCTGACACTCCAAGCCCCAACCAGCAGAATACAAATACCCCTAAATTGCCGAAGATAAATACATTTCAGCACCTGCGGGAGAGATCACACTCCGCTTCAGGGGCCATCACATGCAAAAACTAACACAATTCCAATAACCGACAAACTGCAACTATGTCAACTAAGTCAACCACAACAAATAAATCTACAACCAAAACAACACCAAAACAAAATTCAACAACCAATGCTCCCACCACGGCTGGTCACCGCGGGAAAAACAGACCATCACCCTCTAACAAAAAGCAACAAACTACACAACAAAATACACAACAAACTACACATTGCAACATTAAATACCAGGACATTAAGAACAAATGAATCTCTATTAGAGCTTGAGGAAGCGTTGAAAGAACTCAATTGGGATATACTGGGAATAAGTGAAATGCGAAGAGCTGGCGAATCAATAGAAGAACATACGGAATATATTATGTTTAACAAGGGAGAAACTGGGGGACAAAGAGGAGTTGGATTCATGGTAAAAACACACCTAAGAAATAATATACTGAATTTCATTGGAGTTAATGATCGAATTGCAATTTTACTCATTAAAATACCCGGCTTTGAAAAAACATGGACAATAATACAAGCCTATGCACCAACCGAACAACCTGCTACATCTGAACACATTATCTTCTACAATAACCTTTCCCAAGTTATATACAAATATCCAAAAAATATAATTGTTCTTATGGGGGATTTTAATGCTCAAGTAGGGACCAAGCAAAACAAAGATGAATATGTACTGGGGAACTTTGGCCACGGAAAAAGAAGTACAAACGGGCAAAGGCTAATAGATTTTTCACTGGAGCACAACTTAACTTTCTTGAATAGTATCTTCAAGAAAAACAAGAAAAACAAGTGAACATGGACCTCCCCAGATGGCAAATATAAAAACGAGATAGATTATATTATGTGCAATCACCCAAGATAATTCACTAACACTTCAGTAATAACAAAGCTAAACTTTAATACAAACCATCGTATGATAAGAGCATCTCTCAAACTAATACCACCCAAAAACTCTAGAAAACATATTACAACATCCAGCATGGTTCACTATCCAGAAGACAGCAAAGATGCAGCCCGTTCTTTGGTAATACTTGGCAAGGAATTACTGGAAGATCACAAAAGTGATGTCAAAGCAAGCTATGTCAAACTACAAAGCCATCTTACCGGTACCAACACCAGCAAACCACCCAAGCATAAATATATACTGAGAGATAAAACACTACAATTAATCCAGGAAAGAAAATGTCTATTCAATAGCAAAATGAGAAAAGAGAATATTCAAATGATTACCAAGCTGAGTAAGAAAATCAAGGAAGGCATTAGGAAAGATAGAAAGGCCGTGAGGCTACAAAAATTAGAAAAACATATTTTAGCTACTGGAGGAACAAGAAAAGCTCTTAAAGAACTACGCGAGTCAAATCCATGGATACCAAACCTGAAAAATAACCACTGTAACATCACAAATCGAAAAGAAATAAACAAAGCAGCTACAAAATTCTACCAGTATCTATACTCCAACCAAGATGACACCAATCAGGGAATTTATGAAATCCGTACACCTAACCCATGCCCATCAGACCCAGAACCTGAAATCTTACCCAGTGAAGTCAAGAAAGCAATACTAAGCCAAAATTCTGATAAAGCACCAGGCCCTGACAAGATTACGAACGAGTTGCTGAAAGGAACACTTGAAGAACTGGCTCCTATTCTGACTAAAATCTTCAACAAGGTTATAACTTCAGGAATCATACCTGAACAGTGGGAAACATCTCATATATTCCTTATATATAAAAAAGGACCAAAGGAAGATATAGGAAATTAAAGACCAATAAGTCTGATGTCCAATGTCTACAAGGTTTTCTCCAAAATCATTCTAGACCGCATAAGTACAAAATTAGACGAAAACCAACCAATAGAACAGGCGGGCTTTAGAAAAAACTTTGCCACAGTGGACCATATACATACTATCAAACAACTCATAGAAAAATACAACGAGTATAATAAGTGTCTGTATATGGCCTTCGTCGATTACACCAAGGCCTTCGACAGCATTAGCCACAAAGCCATATGGGAAAGTCTTGAACACCAAGGAATCCCCACACAATACATAAAAACCATCAAATCTATCTACTCCAACACTAAAGCAAGAATACAACTAGAAAGTTTGGGGGAGACCTTCAATATAAATAGAGGTGTCAGGCAAGGAGATCCACTATCCCCCAAACTCTTCTCTGCAGTGTTGGAGAATATATTTAGAAAACTGGAATGGGACCAACTTGGTCTAAGCATAGATGGACGAAGACTAAATCACCTAAGGTTCGCAGATGATATTGTCATCGTCGAAGAAAACCCCGAAAAATTAGAGAAGATGATCCAAGACCTAAACAGAGAAAGCGAGAAAATAGGGCTATCCATGAATACCACTAAGACCAAGCTTCTGACAAACTCTGACAACCGAGTTATATCATTAAACAACGAACCTCTCGAATACGTGGAAGAGTATATATATCTGGGACAGATCATCTCTTTCAAGGATCAGACGGACAAGGAAATCAAAAGGCGAATAGCAAACGGTTGGAGAAAATATTGGTCACTGAAAGAAATCATGAAGGCCAACGACCTTAGCATCGGTACAAAACGGAATGTATACAACACTTGCATCCTACCTTGCATCACATATGGGTGTGAAACATGGTCTCTTTCGAAACACCACCGAGAAAAGCTGCAGTGGTGTCAAAGAGCGATGGAGAGAAGCATGTTGGGCATCAAGAAGCAAGACAGGAAACGAAATACCTTTATAAGGTTCAAGACAAGAATTGTGGATATACTTACGAAGATAGACCAACTAAAATGGAGATGGGTGGGCCACATGTTAAGGAGTACTCAGGATAAGTGGAGTAAAATCGTGACAGACTGGTATCCCAGAGATGGAAAAAGGAAACGGGGAAGACAACTCAAAAGATGGGAAGATGAGCTAAAACTTACAGCGGGAAACTTACCAGAGATAGGATACAATGGACAATGTTAGAGGAGGCCTTTGCCAGAAGGCACACTGAACTAAGGGATATCCTCTAAAAGAGGAAAACAAATACCTCATTCACAACAGATAAAGTTCAGGATAGAGGGCTTATTGATTGATTGATTGATTGAAACATAAGCAACCTGAATACCTTTTCCGCAAACTAAACTAGTCTAGATCAGATGTGAATTCCCAACTTGGTATCAGACTACTGACTTATACACATAAGACAGCAGCGTTCAAGGGCAGTTTTGGTTATTGTGCTACTAAATGCTGGAATATAATCCCCCCTCCTATACGTGATATCATTTCTTATAGATCTTTTAAAGAAAAACTGAAAGCATAATTAATGGTTTCTTAGATTTACGCGAATGTTACACATTTAAATAAAACTATTTTATACGGATTTTATCGCGATTTGGTGTGGAGTCCGCCCCGTGACCACGAAAGCTGTAAAGTAATCGAAACGTCGGGAAGTTAAAAAATGTAAAAATTAAACCAAATCGCGATAAAATCCGTATAAAATAGTTTTATTTCAAAACTGAAAGCATTTTATTTACTATGAGTCACATTACCTGTAGCGAAGACTGCCTTACACGTTGCAGTAATCTTATTTTTTTTAATCCTAATAAAAAATTTCAGCTCTTGTAACGTTATTATTATTATTTTAAATAATAAATTCGTAACAAAGTCAGAACTAGTGTAATATTAGGTGTATGTTGTTTAGCTAAAAGTATACCTAATGTATGATTTACTTGACTGCATTGTCCTTTTGTTTAGTTTTAACGCCACTTGGTGCATACATAGATTTTACTAAGTACTGTAAGCCAGGTACCAGCAGAATTACCAGCGCTTTGCTCCTTGGAGCATCGCATGTTGCTGAGCTGGGGCCTGATTGCGGCTACAATATTCCACATACTGTATTATTTGTAATCAATACCTATCATGATTTTATTTTCTCGATGATTGTTTTGTGTGTTTATTGTGGCCAAAATAAACGTTTTTATCTATCTATCTATTGCCATGTAAACAAACTTGAGTTAAATGTCGATAAATGTTTTTATATATCATTCACTCGCACAAAATCACCAGTTAACTCTAAATACCAACTAAATGGTCTACCCATAAGCAAAGTCACTTGCATTAAAGATCTTGGAGTAATATTTGATAGCAGACTTTTATTCGATAGCCACATTGACTCAATTGTAAAAAGAGCTTCTAAGACTTTGGGCTTTATTATTAGAAGTAGTTCATGTTTTCGGTCTCTCAAGCCAGTAAAAGTTCTTTACTGTTCTTATGTGCGAAGCCACCTAAAGTATGCGTCTCAAATCTGGAACCATCAATATAACATTTATATAAAACGCATTGAATTTATCCAGCGAAAGTTTTTAAAAATTTTGGAGTTCAAAGTTCGGCAACGTTCGGTTGACTTTGGTCAACGGTGCGAAAAATATTTTTTTTTACCATTAGAGCATAGAAGAAAATTCAACGACATCTGCTCTTTGGTTAACATTGCGAACGGATCGATTGATTGTCCCAAATTGCTCAGTAAAATCTATCTTTGCATAAACCCTATAAGTTTCAGGAGGCGCCCTTTACTACGTGTACCGTATGCATCCACTAACAGCCGATGCCAACAATCAATCCCAATCTAAAACTTGCTGTTTGACATTGACAGCTCAATCTTTTTTCTGACTATAGATTGCCAATAATCAATCTCAGTAGGGAAAAACTATCTAAAAAATCAATCTACTTTTGGGAGGGCCAATCCTTGCTTGTAGATTGTCCTCTGTATGAAAATGACATTTAAAGCTTGCCAATATACAATTATCAGTGTTGACGTTTGCAAAAATATACAAAACAATATACAAAAATGCAATCCGAGAATTTCCACGGATTATTTAAGCAGATTTGCCAAAAACAATGAAACTAGAAAGTAGGAACTAATGCAGATGAAGATGACACAACATTGATTACCGATTTCTTCAGTTAGATCTAAAATATTGTATTGTTGTGTATATTTTATCTTGAACGAATTTATACTTTTTATTTTATTTTGAATACTATGATTTCTGTTATGATATGTTTCTTAATTTCATAGTTGTATTTTTACTTAATTGTTCAGTGTGTTTTGTGAATAAAACATTTATAATGAAATATTCTTTATTACTCACAATTTACAATAATATTGGAAAGAATAAAAATAATAGAAAAGGAAATCAAATTTTGATCATGGGAAGTTGTAGAGCCACGCTGTTATCAGCCATGACTCAGTATGAATGGGCAGGCTATGGCTTTTTCGCTCTCCACCCGATTTGATGGGCCGGCAACACAGCCATGATCCAACCGTAGTGGATGTTCATGGGCGGCAGTGATCACTTTCCACGGACCTATGTAAATGTTCAATCACATTTCGCAATTTTCTCCACATGTTCTCATAATATTTCTATTAGAATAACAAGTGATAAGTCATTGTTTACTGGATATATTACACGACTCTACAAAAAAATTTTCGTTCTTTGTCCTAAAGTTTATACTATTATTTTCCAGTTAGTTATGCACAAAAACGAAAAGAAAATACCTTTTTTCGGTATAAAGTTTGCTTTTGTGATAGTTATAAAAATAATACTCATTTTTCAATTTTTTCATAAATTTTAATTGATTTTAATATTTTTAAAAAGACCGCGCGGTGAGAGTAGGGTATTAACGTTTACACTGTGCCGCTAGATGGCACCCGAGTGATAAACAACCATCAGGTGTTATTTACAAGCCCAGAATAACTTAAAATGTCGTCACGAAAGTGCAAATACGATGCTGATGCATTTTGTTTTATATGTGGTCAATTTATTAAAGTTCGATGTCATTAAAAGTACATATGCTGCATGCTCATTTGGATAAATTTAAAAACAATATGGGAGCCTATTCCGAAGAGCAAGGAGAACGTTTCCATCAGGACATCATGAATTTTGAACAACGCTATCAAGGCCAATACAATGAAAACATGATGGGCGACTATATTTGGGGTTTATTGAGAGAAAGTAGCTATGAACATAAAAGAAAAAGTAAAAGTGTGCACTTTTAAGTTATTTTCCACTTTTCTGTAAGCTAATTTGATAGTAAAACTTAATAAAAATAATAAACATTTTTATTTCAATAGTTTTATTTTCAATCAAAAATTAAAATCCGAGATTTTTAAAAATTTCATTCAATCAGTCTTCTAAGCACAAAAGCAAAGTTTTTCATGCCATATATTTTTTTTCCGTCTTATTACGACCTAAACTACCGAAATTTAATGCTTTGCAATCAAAGTCAAATTTCATGTTGACCCGTGTTATTTTTCAGTGGCCAGAAACACAACAATTCTGTAAAAATCTATATAATTGGGACAAATTGAATTGTTTTTATTGCAATCATTATTATTTCTAACGTTAATTTTTGTTTTTCACAAATAATTTATTTACAAAATGCTGAAAGTGCATAAATATAGAATGAAATATTCTGCGTCAAACTAAATTGTCAAGAGGGAACCGATTGTTTTCAATGTATCAACAGAGGCAATTGACTGTAGCCTGTTTTGTTTATTGGCAACAAGATATTCGACCAATCGAAAAGTAGAAAACAATCCGGATTGACTTCAATCTAAAAGTTTTGATTGATTGTTGGCATCGGCTGTAATTATAGGCGGAATGCCTTTAGTCTACGTAGTGCCAAAATATATAATGCTCTCTCGCCGCTCACGGAAGACTTGATCTGTTCCAGTATAAATAATACAGCGTGATATTGACACCCCCTACATTAAATTAAAACATGGGCATCGCGTAGTAAGGGATTTATTTGCTCGCATAGGAATTGTCGTAGAAGGAAAAACCAAAAAGTCGATTTTTCAAACAAATTATAAGTCAAAATAATGACATTAAATTTAAACAGCCTATATTTACACTTACCTGGTATACAGCGTCCGCACGGAGCGGAGCCGCAACATCGCAATATTCCCGCGTTTATGAAAACAGCCGACCCGCTAGCACGGGCGGCGCGGCGCTGCGATCGCGGGAATAATCTTCCCAAGTCACATATTTTTCATAGTAATCACACAACACACAAATACATAAAATTAACTAATTCAAATTGTTGTATTTTATGCACCAAATCTCTCACAATATGTTCTGAGGGCCATGACGGAGTTTTGATTACACTCACCGTACAACAACACCATGTCTGTGTATTCCACAGTACTATAAGTATTCGTTATTGTATTAAGAATTCGCGCAATACAATAATACTGAACAACTTAAATCTACAAAAACTAAAGTTTACTTATAAACACTAATACGAACACCTAAATAATAAAAAGAACAGTTAAAACACAAAAACTAACTCCTAATAATAAAGTAGGGGAAGTAGGGTAAACCACCCAATTATTGGCACTTTAAGAGACTATGCCAAAAAAACTTTGAAAATTACTTATATTCTATAAATTGAAACAAAGAAAAGGGATTTAAATTGTTGTAATATTATCAGAAAACGCATTTAAGTAGACTTTATTTTAGGTTAGGCAGTAATATTGATTAAAAAGTAAGTTTAGTTATGTTGAGTAAAAATATCAAACATTGGCATAGTAAAACCTTTTATTGGCAGTAAAAATTACCCTATTATTGGCACATCCTGTTTTTCACATTATGTGTATACATAGTACATGATTTATGTACATAACATAGTAGGTAATAGAAAAAATAATTTGAACACATGTCCCAATAAAACACTGATATTAATAATGAAAATAGTATTTATTTTTCCAAGGAATAGGAATAAATTTAGGAACTTCTTTCTAAAAAAGTACCTAGGTATTTTTATTTATTATATTATTCCAAATATATACCTAAATAAAATTAAAAAAAGACATAATCGAAACATAAACTTCTGTTCTTTACAGTCTTAACAATATAATCATCTGAGAACTATATAGGTACCTACCTATATCATCTAATCAACTGAGATCACTTATTGAGATACAAACTAATCATCGAATTCAGCCAACATTTTTTCAATTTCTTCCGTGGTGTATGATTTATCACGCCTACGATCTCCTCTATGCATTCTATTTATATCAATGACTTCCCGATAATTTTCTTTATTTCCAACAACGGTATCTTCATTATCAAATTTATAAAATGTATCAGAAAATAATTTCTTTGATACTTCTTCTTTGGGCTTCATTATGTTTTTGTTTTTTTTCTTTGGCGCCGGTTTTTTCTCCTTTTCTATTTTCTTTCGGTCCCTTTCTTCTTTTCTTTTCTTGATTCCTTCTGCTTTCTCTTTTTTTATCCGGAGTTTTTCACTTTCTTGTTCTTTCCACTTGGCTGAAGTCAGAACAAACGGGGTTTTGATAGAATTCTTTACTCCTTTCCTTATAGGTGTTTTTGGTAATATCAGAATGTCATTTAACTTTACTGGAGTAAGATCTTTCATGGGTATTGAAGCTGTGAGAGATGGAATACATGTATCTGAAATAATTTGTATTGATTGAGCTTTTGGTAAATTTACATTATTGTCTTCAGGAGAATTATGAATTTGGACAGTGTGGTTTATTAATTCAAAATGAGGTTCTTGTGATAAATCTTCAGTTGTCATGTTCTCTTCATCTAAGCACTCTACGATTTCTTCAACAAACATTTCTTTTGATGTAGGAACTAACTTCGATTCTTCAATATTATTTGGACAATCGTTAATATATATTCGTATGTTTTCGACATCTAAATTATTTAAATCTTCAACATTATTTTTTATTGCTAATTCTATGTCTAGATTTGGCTGTTGAGAAATAGTTGATGAAGTGCCGAAGAAATGCCAGATTCTCTTTAACAATTGAGTGGACTCTCCTGACGTCAACTCTCCTTTTTCTATACAATCAATTTTATCCTCGCCTACTAATTTAACAAAGTCTTCTTTTGTAAGTATTTTTTCTTTATCTTGAGTGATCTGTGACGAATTGGTTGTTTTGATGCCTTTTTTTCCGAGGCACTTGCTGAAGTCTATTGCATCTTCATTCCATGGATAAAGTCCTGTTGCTCTAAATCCGTTTATAATAGTTTTTGGCTTAATGCTTTTTTCCATTGTGACTTTTAGCAATGGCACGAATTGAGACTTAGTTAGAGCTTGAGATGGATTTGTTCTACGCCATTCTAAGACAGTTTTTTGCCATTGTGTTTTTAGAGGTTTAAATGCGGCAACATCAGCCGGCTGTAATAGTCTAGTACAATTTGGATAAAGTGCAATTAAAACTATCTGCAAATTAGTACACAGTTCACTAACGGAATAAGTAAGATGGGACTTGTGACCATCTACAAAAAGTACTACAGGAAATTCCTTTCCTGTTTTAACAAGATGGGGATGTAAAACGTTCTTAATGTATTCATAAAATATATCTGAATTCATCCACCCGTTGTCGCTAAGTCCTACGCCCCAATCATCAGGAATTTGCGAAGTTATTTCTGCAGGTAGTCTTTTATAAGGATAAATCACCATTGGTGGTGTAAGACTACCGTCTGCACAAAAAGTGAACATAACCGTCAAAGAAGTTTTAGCCTGGGCGTGATCAACTTCGTATACGTTCTTTTCTCCTTTTGAACTCAAAACGACACCTGTTTTTGGGCACAACACAAAATTTGTTTCGTCTCCATTAAACACACGTCCTGGGTCTGAAAGTATGTGAAATAAATTATTTTCATCAAGGTAATCTTTGATTTGCCGAAACCATCCTCTAACATCGTTTTCTGATACTGCTGAGCTGGCGGCTGTAACGGCTTCAGGTGTACGAAAAGTAAGTGTAGGATGTCTGTTTAAAAATAACTTGAACCATTTTTCTCCATTTTTAAAAGATGATACACGTTTCGTTTTTGTAAGGAAATCCGAAACACTTTTAATTAAATCTTCCTTTCTCTTTGGAAAGCCTTTTCGGCTACTAATTTTGATCCAGTTGACTAAAGCCTCTTCTTCCTCGTTATTTAAAATTGTGGGAGGGCCTGGTTTGGAGCCAATTCCTGGATTTTTTAGTCTAAATTGAATGGTCGAACGCGGCACTTGGAAGGTTTTTGCAGCCAGTTTTTTACTCATGCCCTTAGCTATTTCTAAAAGGGCTTTTTGTAAGTTATCTTCGGAATAGACCTTCCGCTTAAGCTTTTCATTGTTTATTTTATTAATTTTTTTTGAACGGGGCTTCATTTTGAAGATAACTGAAAAAAAAAACATATATTGTTAATGGCACCCCAAATGCCAATCTTTGGCACTGCTGCCAATAATTTGGTTTTCATGCAATTAGCACTGGGCCAACATTTGGAAAAATATGTTCTTTAGCTACGGTATGCAATTATTTGAATTCTGAATAGAAAAAGAACACACATAATGTACATTTTATCATAAAAGTAAATTAATCATAATTACCTAATACTGGCATGTGTGCCAATAAAATGGTTTGATTCATATTACACGTACCAGATGACGGCACCGCAAAAAAAAATTAAAAAATGGCCTAAACATTAAACATCATGATTGGAAAAGGAAGTTAAACAACTAAATAATCGAATTGAACAGTATCTGTATCCAAAACTCAAAAGATTTACGAAAGTTATTGAGATAAGTGAACCTCTTACCTTAGCAAAAACACAGAGTATATTGTTACTTTTTTTATGCCAGTCCGAGCACTACAAACATGTTTTCATCGCGACGCCATTTTTGAAAAGGAGATATTTCTGTGTTGCCAGTATTTTAGAACATTAAATCTACTATTGATTACTAAGAGAATAAACTGTGTTCGGATACTGGTATCCTTATTATTGACAAATAATTTAAAGGGGCCAATAAATTAGTCGAATGCCAGCAATTGGGTGGTTTACCCTACGTACAAAATGACATATAGTTTTGGTTTTGGGTTATAACTCTTTAATGGTAAATCACAGCGCATTCAAATTGCACACCAGTAATCTTAGGTTTCTTAGCTTTGAATTATAATAGATACTTAAAAGATAAACAAACTAGAAAAAATAATAATTTTAAATTTAACAGAGATCAATGAAATCCATTTTGTCCATATGCTATGGACAAAATGGCATACCACATACGGATTAAATGACATACCTGGCAAAAGTTATAAAATTACAAGCAAAGCTCGCAAATGAACCGCTTGGTTCATTTAGAAACGTCCGCGCAAGAAGCGTGGGCCCAATGCGAACATTTTAAACACCGCAACCAGTCTTCTCCAGGTTTTGATCTTGAATAAAGATCGTTGCAATATATGCATGCGCAATCCTCTTCGTCATCTTGAGTGTAGTTTGGCCAATTTTCTTCTTCGCTGTCTTCATGGAATATGGTTTTGGTAACCTTTCGTCTTTTCTTCTCTGAAGGAGCTTTAGGCTCGTTTCTTGCCTTAATTTCGTTCATATTTGGAGTGGAAGTCAAAACTAAAGGGGTTTGGTGTTTCTTTGGCTTACGTTTGCCTTGGCCACTTACGTAAAGTCCTTTGGGGACAGGAGAGAAAACTTCAATAGGCACTGCTAAAGTATGGGATGAGGGATGTAGTTCATTACCAATAGATGGGCAATTTTGATTTGCAGCAGGTAAAATAAGGTCTTGACCAGTGTTTGCTGTTGAATTGATAGCTGGTTCAGTAGAGTCGGTTGTTTGAACTGTTGTGTCATTATTGTCAGGTGTTACGGCGCGGATTATTTGTTGTGTCGTTCCAGGAAGTGATATTAAATCGTCTAACTGTTGTGTGGAAGGTCCTGCTATGGGAACTGGAATAGGACCTACTTGCTCATGAAATTGCATATTGGTGGTGTCTTCCAGTAATGGTATGTTTGTTGTCTCTGCAGGTTCGTACATATAATCGGGAAATATTTCAGGGTTTAGAGGCCAAATCCCAGTGCTCTTAAATCCGTTACAACCATTTAGCACTGTAGCTGCCTTACCATAAGCTTCTTTGAACAGGCCAGCAATTTGAAATTGTGTAACAACACGCCCTGGGTGTTGTTTAAGCCATTTGGATGTCTCTTGGTTGAAATATGTCTTCAAAGGCGCGAAAAATGATACATCCAAAGGCTGGAGACGATGAGTGCAATGTGGAGGTAGACACAGAATAATAATGCCGTTTTGTTTCGCATATTCTAAAGTTTCAAGCCCTTTGTGGCTTACATGCCCGTCGACAATCAATATAACTTTATCGTCAATAGATGATTTAACAAAACTTTGAAAGTGTTTGAGCCATTTCAGAAATAAATCCGTTGTCATCCAACCTGATGGTTGAGCTACACCGAAAGTGCCAGGAGGTGCTTCATCGACCAATTCCATTTTCATATTTTTCCTAGAAAATATCATCATCGGCGGAACATAGGTACCAATAGCATTAACACAACAAACAACAGTGGTGTTAGTTCCACGTTCTGCGCTAGTTATTACGCCAACTTGCTTCCTACTAGTAGTAGCCAATATCTTTTGGGGTTTTTGTACAGTAGACAGGCTTGATTCGTCAGTATTATAAATTCTGTGTGGCCCAATTTTCTCAGATTCCAGCAGATGTCCGTAAATCTCAAAAAACTTTTTGACTTGAGGTCGATTAAAAGCCTGAGCACGAGCAGCTGAAGTAGCTTCTGGTTTTCGTAAAGAAATATCTTTATTTCGTCTCAAAAACCCTTCTAACCATTCTTGTCCAGCTTTACGTTTTTGCGGGTTAAATTTGTGAGCAAACCCGTTTTTTTCAGCCAACTCAAAAGCTAAATCTTGAACAGACGTTCGCGTTAGTCCAAACAAACGAGATTCAAGTAATTTCAAATGCTCAACTAATTTTTTTTCCACATCAGGTGTAAAAGTAGCTTTCCAACATCCTAGGCCCTTTGCAGACGACTCCAAAGTTTTGTTACTATTCGAAGCATGTCTTCTTAGTGTTGCTTGTGGGACTCCAAATGTCTTCGACGTCGAAAGCCAGCCCATTTTATTACTGCGAACTGCTTCTATGGCTTTACGCATTGATTCCTCACTCCAGGATTGACGATCAGTCGTACGCTTATAATTACGTGGCATGTTGGTATCAGCTGTAAATATCTGTAAAGAAATTAACAGCTGTTTAACGAGAAACAGGTACTGGATACCTACAATTAACTCATTGAGTTCTTATGGACAAAACGACATACCTATGTCATTTTGTCCGTAACATATGTATGTCATTTTGTCCGTAAAGCGTTATAAAAAATCAAAATTCAACAATAAATGCAAAATGATTATTATTTACAGAAATAACTGTTTGAAGGCAACAATAAGTACTTAAGGGATGTAACAAATGTAAACACAAGATAATATTATGAAAAACATAATATTAATACACAAAACTCCTTGCAGTTAAAAAAATATTTGTAACTTACAAATATTTGTCGTCAGCCATAACACCCAAACGAAAGACTGGCGCGAGTTCATGTTTTCACAGGTTAGTATTACCGAATAGGGTCACGAGATGTAGTAATCTATGGCGGGCTAGAAGCGGGAAAATTTGAAATATGATGCCTGTGTCATTTTGTCCGTATATGTCATTTTGTACGTACTTCCCCTACTTTGTGACGTTGTAGAATGTCACCCGGAATAGTTGTGGTCTATGGCTCAATAATCATATTGTCTATGCCAATCAACGCCTCCATTGCGCTGATTGGTCGATTCAATTCTGACAGTTAAAACGTGCGAACTGTCATCGCACGCATAAATACGCGTGTAACCTCGCTCGCGTCCTCTTTCTTAAAATAAACTGCGTGCTACCACGCGTGTTGGTGTACCCGCTGGGGTGAGTGTTACAATTTGCTAACTGCTTAACCGCTTGCTTCGCAGCTTATTCTGCCGCCGGCTTGTGAACTACCACGAGTCGCTGGCACGGAATGTAAACTTAGTTTGCCTTCCGATTTCTTGGACGCTGATTCCAGGTTTACCTTCATCTTCACTTTCAACGTTTCTGCTATCTTCTCTCTTCCTGCTTACGGCACGGAGCGTGCCGTGCTTCACTCCACACCGCTTCCTGCCCGTGCTGCGACCGCAACTGCCACTGACCTGCTCACCACTACCGGCCACGTGGCAGCCAACTTTGCCGGCGAGCTGTCGTCGGAAACCGCCACGTGCAGAAGACCCGGATTAGTGTCCACAGAAGGCCAGTGACTCTTGTTGCATAACACCAGCAACAGTGCCGAGTGTAAGACGGTGATGCGAATTATTAAAGCCTGAACCACGTTATTACCCTGAGTATCATTTATCTACCTACTCCTATCTGCGGGCGGTCCCTAAACCCGCCACAGTAGCGCCCAATCAATCTAATACGTGGGTTTTCGCATCACCAATTATACTCGGTACTCCACACACAGTCCGGTTGCGCAGTCTACAGCTGGGCAATCGAGCGGTTAAAAAGTTGCAAATAGCTTAGTATTTTTTTTTTTTTTAAGTGAAGTGTAACGTTTGACCTTTATAGTAATTTTAAAGTACTTTGTTTGCAATTTTTTTTCTGCCTTAATATTTGTTCCTAATATTTTTATACTTTCTATTCCTTAAACTTAAATTTACTAACTTTCGTAATGGGCACTCACCCTATTAAATATTAAGAAAGAAAGAAAGAAAGAAAGAAAACACATTTATTTGTCACTTATCACAACGCACACACTCATATAACATAAATTTACATACACCATACAGAAATAAAAAAAAAAAAAAAAAAAAAGTTTGTACGTCGCAAAAAAGTGACACGTAGGTGACCACTCAGCTTAATGTTGTACTGCAGCGCGAGCCACAGCGCAACGCTGGTTTTCAGTGGTCACCTTGAGTGACATGCGAACGCCAGCCGACATATTAATATTATTTTAAAACATTGTAGGTATTATTAATGCATTAATAAATAAAAAAGATAAAATAATTACTACAACAATAATAATAAAAAAAAGAATGACAAAAACTTCCTTGACTACACCTAAAGTAACCAACATAATACACAAACATAAAATAAAAAAGTTTATACAAATTAATAACAATAACAACAAGTAACAAGCCTTTGCACAGTTCTCTGTCCCGCTTCGACTCGCCAAGCACACCCAGGTCAGTTGCGCGCCTCGCCGCCCGCGCCCGCGCGAGCCTTAGCATTGCACAATGTACATACAGAAAATGCACTCTGCAGTCGCCCGACGACAGGGACGTGAGAGGACGTTCACGATCAACTTTAATAAGTAAGTCTCGAGGCGTGCGGCTAGTGCAATGCGTCGCAAACATGGTGTTGGTGGCATGGCTATGTCGTGTTGGGAAGTAAAAAGTACTGTATACTTCCAAATGATTGTCTCGGGTAAGTACGACTTGCATAATATTGTTTATAGAACAATAAATTATATTGTGTTATCGATTTCCGGTCCAGGACATAAAATGATTAATTACTTAAATTGTCAGTAGAGTTATAATGAAGTTATTGTTAATTGATTTACAAATTACGGTACATTGTACCGTAATTTGGTAATGATTAATTTCTCCAATGTTTTATTATTTTCTTGCCTTCCGGTTCATTAAATATTATTCATTTATCAAGTAATTATTATTACTAATTAAAATTACTAATTGTTATTCTTTTTGGTTTAATGGCTTTAAATGTAATAGCAAGTGTTTAATAAATAATTAAGATAGTTGCCGTCAACTTGTAAGCTTCCGGCAAACATTTTTATGAAATACATTTAAGCAAATATTAGATGATTAATTGTACAAATATTCTTACATATTGTTACTTCATATTATACGATTTATGATACTGAATTTATAATATTATGATTATTAATATTTAAATCTCCAGTTGCTTAATTGATCTCACCCGATCACATAAAAGACGGTAACAATATGTAAGAAAGTTAGTTGTTCAATATCAGTTCGACAAGAAATAAGTGAAAGTGAGTGCCAATTGATGTAAGTACTATTTCATCAAAAACTGTGTGTATAACTGTGTAATAAAATCTGTTGAAGAATCAAAGTCGTTTCGCTGCCCGAAACCATCCTGACCAACACTTCACATTTCAGAAGTGGGATGATGTCAGGCCCATATATTAATGGTATTGGTGCAAAGAGAAGGAATTATGAAGAATCTTTGTGCTCCAACAGCGGCAAAAGTGACGATTTTTTTTTCTTCCTCTGGGGATGAGGATTTTTCCGACCACCGCCAAAAGAAAAGGCGACGAGTTACTCACTTAGATGCCGAAATTATTCCGACGTTTCGACCTGGTGGAAGAACTAACAACGTGAAAGGGTGGTTGCACAAAATCGATCAGTTAGGCGATATGTACCACTGGGACAATACAGACCGCCAGTTTATCATGCAGATTCGCCTTAGAGGGTCTGCACGTGATTGGTATGAGGACCTAGATGATTATAACCTTACGTGGGATCAATGGAAAGATGCACTAGAGAACGCATTTCCACGTGTTACCGATTATGTCGAACTTCTAGAGAAAATGCTTGCAAAAAAAAAAATGTAATAATGAAACCATGACTACCTACTTTCACGATAAGATATCCTTGCTCAAAAAATGCGATATCAAAGGCGAGGCAGCGATTTCGTGTGTGATCAGAGGACTACCAACTGAAATAAGAGCCAATGCAAAAACATATCAATGTGAAACTCCGCAACAGCTTTATTATGGATATTTATCGTCCCTTGAAAACTACAATGAATTACAATTAACTAGCTATACAAAACCATCAAGTACATGGAAGAGAGGCAACAATATGAGTACAGCATCACGTGAAAATGGCGGCCTACCCAAGAGATGTTACGCTTGTAGAAGACAGGGGCATGAAGCAAAAGACTGCCGAGTTCCGCGCTGCGAGGTATGTCATCGTGCCGGCCATAACGCATCCACCTGCTGGTATGCTGCCAGTTCGTCTCAACATCAGCAAAAGGTCGGCAATATTTTTTTTACAACATATAATATTTATGTGAATTTATATAAAAAGGTCGTTATGGTTAAAGGACACAACCTTATAGCATATATAGATACAGGTAGTAATTTAAATATTCTTAGGGTGACACAGGCTAATAATCTAATGTTAAAGATTGAGCCTTCAGAAATAAAAATGAAAGGTTTTGGGGGTGGGTGTTCAAATTCAAAAGGAACATCGTGGATTGATGTTCACGTAGATTGCATTGTTTTAAGTGGTTCTGTAGAGTTGACTGATAACTATTTAGCTGACATAGATTTAATAATTGGTCAAACCATGATTAATCACAGGAATATAAGTTTAATTATAACTGAGAAGTCTGTCCGCTTTGTAAAGCAAATAGAACATAATCATCTACTAAAAATACAATTAGACGAATCAGAATTTCCTACAAAATATCCTGTTTATTTGAAGGAATATACTGTAATTCCGCGACAAAGTACAGCATTAGTAAAAGTTTATGTCAACTTTAATAATAGTAACGGTACTTTCCTTACAAATCCCGTATATTATGAACTAGGTCATATGACTTATATTATACCAGGCGGTCTTATAAGGTCGAAGGATTGCTTTTTGAAAGTTATAAACATAGGAGACGATGTAATTGAGTGGCGACCAAACAAGCTCATAGCGCGTGCTGAACTTATTAATGATAATGAGGGCGAATGGAGTAAACAGGAACAAGTAATGACCATTGAACAACCTTTTCGTGACATGTTACAATTATCTGATTTAGATGTAGGCAATTTAGAATCAAATGAATGTGAAAAATTATTAAACTTATTAAATAAATTTAGATACGTGTTTTCCGAGAATACGAAAGATTTAGGCTGTACGGATGCGTTGGAAATGCATATTCATACAACAACCGAACAATCTGTATATTACAAACCTTATAGACTCTCTCATAGGGAGAATGAAATAGTTAATTCAAAAGTACAAGACTTAATTGAGGCAGGTATTGTTAGGGAATCTGTGTCTGATTTCGCCAGTCCGATAGTACTCGTAAAGAAAAAAGGGGGTGATTATAGGTTATGCATTGACTATAGAGCATTAAACTCACGCACAATTAAAGATCGATATCCACTGCCTCATATTGAAGACCAAGTTACTCGCTTATCTGGGAAATCTTTATTTACAACATTAGACCTTGCACAGGGATATTATCAAGTTAAAATATCTGATGATTCCATTCACAAAACTGCATTTGTTACGCCCTCCGGACAGTATGAATTTCTTAGAATGCCTTTTGGTTTGGCCAATGCACCAGCTGTTTTCTCACGCCTAATTAAGACTGTATTAGGTGAGCTGGGTGATGATATAGTTACATACCTTGACGACATCATGTTACCTACTGTATCTGTTGATGATGGACTCAGATTATTAGAAAAAGTCTTGCAATTATTGGCAAAAGCAAATTTAAAACTAAATTTAAGCAAATGTTCATTCTTAAAAGAAAGCACTAACTATTTAGGACATGAAATCGCTGGGGGCACTATACGACCGGGGCAAGGTAAAATTAATTGTGTAGCCAATTATAAAAAACCAGAAAATGTACATGAAATTCGACAATTTATCGGTTTAACATCGTATTTTCGAAAATTCATCCGTGGCTTTGCAGAAATAGCTAGACCACTCACTGAACTCACTAAAAAGGACGTAAATTGGATTTGGGGCCCAGACCAGGAGAATGCATTCCAAACTTTAAAAAAACGTCTTGTAGAAAGGCCGGTGTTAGGCATTTATGATAGAAACGCACGCACAGAACTACATACCGACGCGAGTAAACTCGGGATAGGCGGCATTCTCTTGCAATACCAATCTGATGGTATGTTAAAACCAATTGCTTATTTTAGTCGAGACACTTCTAAAGAGGAAATTTTTTATCACAGCTACGAGCTGGAAACTTTGGCCGTTGTAGAGTCGCTAAAAAGATATCGTATCTATTTAATAGGTATCCCAGTAACAGTAGTGACAGATTGTGCGGCTTTACGCACTACTTTGGTTAAAAGGGATTTGATTCCTCGTATAGCGCGTTGGTGGCTTTCAATTCAAGATTATGACTTGAAAATAGAATACCGATCTGGAAATAGAATGCGACATGTAGATGCTTTGAGTAGAAACCCAGTACCGAGCACAATATTAATGATAGAAGACTCTGACTGGCTGTTGACTTTACAATTACAGGACGAAAATATTCAAACAATTTTAAATCAGTTACGAAATAGTACAGAGAACAGGGATATTACTAATAATTATGCTATAAAAGACGATCTTCTTTATAGAAAAACTATAAATGGAGATCGTTTTGTTATACCCAAATTGGCTAAATGGAGTTTACTACAAAAATTTCATGACCAAATAGGACATCCAGGTTTTGATAAAACTGAAAAGACTATAAAGGCCCAATTCTGGTTCACAGGCATGACTAGATTTATTAGAAAATATATAAAATCTTGTCTGCGCTGTGCG
The DNA here is from genome assembly GCA_949752805.1 of Deilephila elpenor. NCBI lineage: Eukaryota > Metazoa > Arthropoda > Insecta > Lepidoptera > Sphingidae > Deilephila > Deilephila elpenor. Next base: position 978,156 of record OX457095.1, read on the forward strand.
TATGGAAAAGGGGAATACGGTAAATTGCAAGGAGAACTACATCCTATCAACAAAAATGCAGTTCCAATGCATACATTACATGTCGATCATATAGGGCCATTTATTAGGACTCGGAAAGGAAACTGTTATATACTCGTTATTATAGACGCATTTACAAAATTTGTATTTTCAAGACCAGTTAAGAATTGTAGCTCTATAGAGACTATAAAACATTTAAGAGATATAATAAATCAATTTGGAAATCCTAATAGAATCATCACAGATAGAGGTAAAGCATTTACCAGTAACGCGCGTGGTGTAACGTAAAAGTGCGTGGTGGCCTGTTGGTAACGGACCAGACGCGGCTGCCTACATGTTCACGGTGGTCGCGGGTTCAAATCCCAGGGCACACCTCTGACTTTTCGGAGTTATGTGTGTATTGATAGTCAATCACCACGCACTTTAACGGTGAAGGAAAACATCGTGAGGAAACCTGCATACCGTAGCGATTTTAAAGAATTTCTACGGTATGTAAGTCCGCCAACCCGCACTAGGCCAGCGTGGTGGACTATATGGCCTAACCACTCTCAATCGATTCTCTCGATTGTAGAGTAGGCCCGTGCCCTGCAGTGGGACGTATATGGGCTGATATAGATATAGATTTACCAGTAGATACTTTAAAGAATTCTCCATGGAAATGCAGTTCAAACACGTGTTAAACGCGATTGCCAGCCCTAGATCAAATGGCCAAGTGGAACGAGTCAATCGAACTTTGATTAATGGTTTAAATACTATGTCTAATAGTGAATGTACATGGGATGACCATCTTTCTGATATAGTTTGGGGTATTAATAATACTCCCCATTCAACAACTGGCTATCCGCCTTTCAAATTATTGTTTGGTCACTTTAATTCACGTTTGCCAGCTTACCCTAATGGGGAGCCAATGGACTTTGAAAGTCAAGCTCAAGCATTAGAAAATAGACGGGGCGAAGCTAAATTGCGCATTGATCGGAATATGACTGTTATGAAAGACCGATTTGACCGAGCTCATAAGAATTGCATTAAATATTCTGTAGGACAATTGGTATTATGGAAAGGTGGTATAACTAGAGAAAATGCGAACGTAACTAGAAAACTGAAGGGTATGTATACGGGACCGTATAAAGTACGAAAGGCAAACCCAATATTTGATCGCTATACGATAAGCAGTATAAAAGGTATGAAGGGATATAGAAACTTTACAGCAATTGTACGCGGCGAAGCTCTCCGACCTTATAAATCTTCTATTTCGGATGAAAGTAGTGGCAGTGATCATGAAGTGGACAGGGATGATTTAATAGACTTATTAGAAAGTTAAAATTAAACTTGAAATGCATATTTCATACACAAAAAAAAAGTACTTTCAACAACAGAATTAAATATTTGTTAACCTTCAAGCGGGCGCGCGTAGTCGAATCGACCGCGCTTAGTACATTTTTGTTTATATTATTGTTACTACCCACCACATTAATTTCTCATTCCTAGTAGCCTGTCGCTATGTCATTGGGAGTAAAATAAACAATAAACCGTCGCTCGAGGCGCTCTTCCCACTCCGCAGATCGCAATTGTTTTAGTCCCGGCGTAGTCGTCGAAAAGATTACACGCGCCTGTCGTCGAAAAGATTACGCGCGACGCTCAACGCGACATACACTCGTTCATGCTTGTAATAGTTCTTCGGACATTATTCAATATTATCTAATTTATTTTGGATTTTTATATAGCAATGAGTCGTAGACAGTTATCACAAAGTGCAATCGAGGATTTACTAAGAGAAGACGAAGAAGAGAGTGAATCAGAGCTCAGCGACCATGGCTCTGAAAATTCCGACCACATCGTGGCAGAGGAACCTCGATCTGCTGAGGAGTCAAACTGCTCAGACGAAGAAGAGGATGATTTGCCACTTTCAGTAATAAATAGCTATTTTACAGGACGCGATAAAGTAACGAAGTGGCAAAAATCTAACAATAACAGAGTGAGACGTCAAGTGCAAAATGTTCTGACGGAAGATGCGGGTATTCGGAGAAATGGTGTGGGAGCAACAACATTTACGCAAGCCTGGAGTTTATTCATTTCAGAGAATATTATTGAAAAAGTTGTTAGATATACCAACGAATTTATTCAAAAAAAGGCGCAATCGTATAACAGAATACGTGACTGCAAACCAACTGATGCGGTAGAAATTCGAGCACTTTTCGGATTGTTGTACATAGCAGGATCCTTGAAGACATCACACGCCAATTTAGAAGATTTATATGCAAGTGATGGAACAGGTATACCTATTTTTCCTACTACTATGTCAGTGAAAAGAGTAAAATTTCTACTGAATTCATTGCGGTTTGATGATGCTACTACGCGACAAGCTCGTCGAACTTTAGACAAAGCTGCACCAATAAGAGAAGTTTTAGATATGTTTACACAAAACTGTCTTTTGCCATATTCAGTGGGAGAGAATGTTGTAATCGACGAGATGATGATTGGCTTTCGAGGAAAATGTCCTTTCCGACAGTACATGAAATCAAAGCCCGACAAATACGGAATCAAACTGTATCCACTAGTAGATGCTGCTACGTTTTACGTTCTAAATATTGAACTTTATGCTGGCAGGCAGCCTGAAGGCCCATATCAATTGAGTAATGCTGCGGCAGACGTCGTAAAGAGGCTAATTACACCGATTTCTGGCACTGGAAGAAACCTTACCATCGACAATTGGTATACGAGTGTGCCGTTGATAAACGATTTGGCCAAGGATTATAAAATTTCTGTTGTGGGTACCATGCGTAAGAACAAGAGAGAAATACCTCCTTGCTTTATAGATAAAAACCAACCTGAATATTCAAGTCAATTTGGATTTTCAGATACATCTACACTCGTGTCTTACGTACCTAAAAAGAAAAGATCAGTAGTTCTTATATCATCACTTCACTGTGCTGCAGAAATAGATGAAAGTACAAATGAAAAGCGCAAACCTAGCATCATTACTTTTTACAATAAAACAAAGGGGGGTGTTGATGAAGTCGATAAAAAAGCAAAAATGTATTCGGTTTCAAGGAAGAATAATAGATGGCCATTGACACTCTTCTTTCGTCTCCTGGATATTGCAGGAATAAATAGTATGGTGATATTGAGGGCAAATAATGTCATTCTAAGGAAAAGGCGAATGTATTTACGGGCATTAGGCATTGAATTGATAAAAGAGTATGTCCAAAGAAGATCAACGATGTCAGGCCTTCCAAGAAAACTAAAAAGAAACATAAGGGAGCATTTGAATATGGAGGATAGTGCTGCTGATGCAGAAGCAGGTAGTTCTGGCACATGCAGAGGAACCTGTAAAATATGTCCAGCCAAAAAAAGGAGGCAATCAAAAACGCAATGTAACTTATGTATGAAAAATATTTGCAGAAGTCATACAACATTTATTTGCAATCAATGTTATATGAACGAAGAAACTGATTCCAATGAAAACTAAACCAAAGTTAATTATTATTATTCTTATTTTGAATTTTTATTATTAGACTAGGTATATATACTAGTCTTAGATATAAAAAAGGGTTTTGTGTTCCTAATTTTTGTTTTGATTTATAGAATGTTTGAGTTATGTTTATTAATGTAAAAATTGTTTCTTTTTCATAATTTTAATTACTTTTTTTGACAAATTACACTTTAAACACAATCATAATGTATCTGAGTACAAATAAATAAGAGAATATCGAATAATTAGTGCTTTATTTGTCTTATTCATCCCATAGGTCTTTTCGGTTACGCGCGCCCGCTCCCGTTACAAATGACCGCGCGCCCGCTTGAAGGTTAAATGTTAATGATGTCACTATTATATTTTTCGTATAAAACTCAAGTTGTATATTTTGTATTAATTATCACATAATTTGTTCTAATTAACACATAGGTACAGATTTTCCACGATCTTATGGCTTCGAATGTTAATGCATATTATGCTGTTGCCAAGATATTAGGAACAGTCTGTTTTTATTTATTTTTTCTTTGCTTCCTTTCTCTTTTGACATTTTATGTTAATAGTATTAGATTACCAACACAATGTAAAAAAAAAAATATTTTAAACACTAAGTTAAAAATATATAATAGATTTTGTAATTTGAAATTTCGCACACGCCAATAAATTAATGAATTTAAATGAATAATTATGATAAAATGTTTTTTATTATTATTTTGTTCCAATTAAATTAAAATTTAATAAATTATTTAAGTGTAGGCTGTCACAAATCATCACTCGCTGTCCTGTCCATCAATAATGCGTAGCATCTTTACATAATCTGTGTGTCAATAGCAGTTATCGGATAAAAATGACTTATGTCGCCCCGGCAGGCGCTGGAAACATAAGTGTATAATGAAGTTATTATGAAAGCTGTGTGGTCCTATTTAAAAATCTGTGTAATCATCGAAAACTGTGTGATTACTGTGTTATGTACAGTCTGTGTGATCTTATGTACAGTCTGTGTGATCTTATGTACAGTCTGTGTGATCTTATGTACAGTCTGTGTGATCTTATGTACAGTCTGTGTGATCTTATGTACAGTCTGTGTGATCTTATGTAGTCTGTGTGATCTTATGTACAATCTGTGTGATCATCGAAAGCTGTGTGATCTTATGTACAAACTGTGTGTTCATCGAAGGCTGTGTGATCTCAAATCAAACCTGTGTGTGTGATCATGAAAAGCTGTGTGATCTCATATAAAACCTGTGTGATCAACTGAAGCTATGTAAGCCTATGTACACTCTGTGTGATCTTATGTACAAATGATACGACCATCAAACTCTGTGTGGCCCTATATAAAATCTGTGTGATGTGTGTGGTTGTTTTATTTGAAAATAAACAAAATGATGCTGTTTAATTCTTTTTCTTTTATTTCAGACGCCGCTTTCCAACGTCAAACCAAGGACAAGTGGCTTAGGCGATAACCGTGGGACACGGTAGACACAGGATGGCCGAATGTTATCGATTTCCGGTCCAGGACATAAAATGATTAATTACTTAAATTGTCAGTAGAGTTATAATGAAGTTATTGTTAATTGATTTACAAATTACGGTACATTGTACCGTAATTTGGTAATGATTCATTTCTCCAATGTTTTATTATTTTCTTGCCTTCCGGTTCATTAAATATTATTCATTTATCAAGTAATTATTATTACTAATTAAAATTACTAATTGTTATTCTTTTTGGTTTAATGGCTTTAAATGTAATAGCAAGTGTTTAATAAATAATTAAGATAGTTGCCGTCAACTTGTAAGCTTCCGGCAAACATTTTTATGAAATACATTTAAGCAAATATTAGATGATTAATTGTACAAATATTCTTACATATTGTTACTTCATATTATACGATTTATGATACTGAATTTATAATATTATGATTATTAATATTTAAATCTCCAGTTGCTTAATTGATCTCACCCGATCACATAAAAGACGGTAACAATATGTAAGAAAGTTAGTTGTTCAATATCAGTTCGACAAGAAATAAGTGAAAGTGAGTGCCAATTGATGTAAGTACTATTTCATCAAAAACTGTGTGTATAACTGTGTAATAAAATCTGTTGAAGAATCAAAGTCGTTTCGCTGCCCGAAACCATCCTGACCAACACTTCACAATTGGTAAATATAATAATATAATAAATAGGTGCAAATATTGAGTAGTACCTATCTTATCCCAGCAATTATCTCTAGAGAAACAATAAAATAAAATAAATAAATAAATAAATAAAATAAATACACCCAACAGTCACATACATAGTCCTGACCCCACACTAAGATCGAGTCTTGTGTCGTGGGTATCAGAAGCTACGAGAGACTTTTCGGTCTCACAAACACCCAGACCCGAAACAAATACCTGTGGATCACACAAATATTTGTTTCGGTGCGGGGATCGAACCCGCGGCCTCTCGTTTCACAGGCGGCGTCTAACCAACTGCGCCACGGAGGCTGTCAAATACAAACAATAATATTCATGACATAATTCTAACACTTATTTTAAAGGCGAATCCAACGTGAAAGGGGAGCCAACTAACCACGTAAAATAGCTAACTATCCGTCTTGGAGGAACGCTGCCACCCGCCGCGAGGACACTATCACGCCTCGCCGATGATTCATTAACTTTAGGTAAATATAGATACTTATCATTAATACCATATTTTATGTACTTAGTTTTATTGGGGATTCTTTTGCTTGTATAATAAGTGTTTTTTAATGTGTAATTTGTGGCAGTCCGCTGCCACCGCCTTTGCCTCACCGCAGAGAAAACCTAACGCTATGCTTCCGCCTCCGCCCGGCGCACGCGTCAGTGACGCCCGCAACCTCGCCGACGCAAGACCGCTGCCGTCTGCCGTCCGCTCCGCCGTTGCAATCTTGCTGGGACTACGCTGTCCTCCGCGCCGCTTGCCGACTGCCTCGCCGAAGCACGCGCTTTATCACAATTTGTAATTAATAATCATTGGGTGACAGTGCATGTACTTATTACACGTAATAAACATAGTTCCGCCATTGTATCGAATTCGGATGTTTCATTGGTGTATAATGTGGATAGGAACCCACATGTGGTGACCCCGACGTGATCGCCAGACAGAAACGGTCACACCTACGGAGAAGAACAAGGTAACGGAAATGGAAGAACATAACACAGGCGAAAAGGAATCGGTCGACCGCGTGGCTGTGCGCCTGCCGCCATTTTGGCCGGACGATCCGGAAGTATGGTTCGCGCAGGCCGACGCGCAATTCCGCATTTCTGGGATCAAAGAAGATACCACTATGTTTTACCACGCAATCGCCCAGATAGACCAGCGTTTTATCAAGGAAGTCAAGGACATCGTCAAGAATCCTCCTACCACTGGTAAATATGAAAAATTAAAGTCGGAATTAATAAAACGATTATCGGTGTCGCGGGAACGCCAAATTAGCCAATTGTTATCCAGTGAAGAATTGGGAGATCGAAAGCCGTCTCAGTTTTTACGTCATTTAAAAACGCTCGCGGCGGACGGCGTCACAGGAGAATTTTTACGAAGTCTGTGGACAAGCCGATTACCACCACACATACAAGCCATTATTGTGTCGCAAACGTCAAGTAATTTGGACGCCATCGCGGACTTAGCGGACAAAATAAGCGAGGTAACACCATTTCCCACACATATTGCAAGTTCAATTTCAAATAACGACGATTTGTTAAAGCGCATAGACAACATGGTGACCGCACGCATCCGGGCCGAACTGAGTCAGCAGATCTCAGAATTGAATTTAACCGACCGCGGTCGATCGCGGTTTCGACGTTGGAATAACGGCAGGACAACCAGCGAGAACCGTTTTAGAAGTCGTTCACGTAAAGAAGCACCCGGTATATGCTGGTACCATAGCAAGTTCGGCGACAACGCTAAAAAGTGCTCGCCGCCATGCACGTATAAATCGGAAAACTACAACGGCAGTTCGTAGAAGCGGCGGACGACTGTCGTAAAGCTTCCAGCCGCCTTTTTATCACAGACAAGAAGACTAAGGTACAATTTTTAATTGACACTGGTTCTGACCTTTGTGTGCTACCACTAAGCTACAGTCCCCACTGTAGGAAACCAACGGATTACAGCCTTACAGCCGCAAACGGCACCACCATTCGCACGTTTGGTACAACGTCACTTAGTCTTGATTTGGGTTTAAGGCGTAATTTTTTTTGGAACTTTGTCATTGCAGAAGTCGAGAAGCCTATCATTGGCTCTGATTTTATGGCTCACTACGGGTTGTTGGTCGACTGCAAGAATGGCCGCCTCCTGGACAGCGTCACTACATTGTCGACACCCGGGACTGTGCGGAACTACGGTTACCTTAGCGTAAAGGCAATAGCAGGTAATACAATTTACCATAAATTATTAAGAAGCTACCCCAGCTTGACTACGCCTCCTGGCGTGTTCAGAGAAGTCAAGCACGCGACAGTACATTACATACGCACCACACCTGGGCCACCAGTTTTTTGTAGGCCAAGACGCCTCGCGCCGGATCGCCTCCGAGTGGCTAAGGAACAGTTCGACAACATGATTCGAGAGGGTACAGCACGACCATCTGACTCACCTTGGGCTTCAGCACTACATCTAGCTCCAAAAACGAATGGTTGGAGACCCTGCGGTGACTACCGCGCTTTAAATTCACGGACCATCCCGGACAGATATCCAATCCGGCATATTGAAGATTGTGCCCACAGATTAGCCGGCTGCACAATATTTTCAAAAATTGATTTGGTAAAGGCCTACCACCAAATACCTGTGGCACCAGAAGACATACCCAAAACTGCCATAACGACGCCATTCGGGCTATATGAATTCCCGTACATGACCTTTGGCCTCCGCAACGCAGCACAGACTTTCCAGAGATTCCTGGATGAAGTCTTACGGGGGTTAGAGTTTTGTTTCTCATATATTGATGACATACTCATATATTCCAGAAGCAGTGAGGAACACATGCAGCATTTGGAGGAAGTATTCCAACGCCTACAGGCCTACGGCCTGATTGTAAATAGCACAAAATGTGAATTTGGATCAAATGAGGTAACATTTCTTGGTTTTAAAATTTCTCAACATGGCACATATCCACTTGAAGAGAAAATCAAAACAATTCAGGAATTTCCGCCACCTAAAACTGTCAATGGCCTACGTAGATTCCTTGGAATGCTCAACTTCTACCGTCGTTTCATACCCAGTGCTGCCTGTGACCAAGGACCTTTACATGGTATGATAGCCGGACCAAAAGTCAAAGGTTCGCAATCGTTGAGCTGGACACCAGACTTAATACAAGTTTTTGACTGTTGCAAAGAAAGCATAATACGCTGCATTCTTTTGGCTCATCCTGTATTGAATGCCCCACTCGCCCTTTTGACAGACGCGTCGAATACTGCCTTGGGCGCAGTGCTTCAGCAGTTAGTGGAGAAGGAATGGCAACCCTTAGGATTCTTTTCAAAGAAATTAAGCAACTCACAAAAGTTATACAGTGCATATGATAGAGAACTATTGGCTATCTATGAAAGCGTCAAACATTTTCGACATATGGTCGAAGGTAGACACTTTGTGATATACACTGACCACAAGCCAATCACATATGCTTTTCAACAAAATAAACAGAAGTGTTCCCCAAGGCAATTCAACCACCTTGATTTTATATCCCAATTCACAACAGATATAAAACACATTTCAGGAAAAAGCAATATTGCAGCAGATACGCTGTCGCGCATTGAAGCCATCTCTTCGCCGCCAGACATGACGAAGCTAGCTGAATCACAAGAAAGCAACGCCGAGCTTCAGGAACTCATCAACAAAAACTCATCACTGCGCTTGGAAAAGGTACCCATACCAGGTACAAACATAACATTGTATTGTGATGTCTCTCTATCGACGCCTCGTCCTTTTGTTACCAAGGACCTGCGTCGTGAGGTTTTCAATTCCATCCACTCCATGAGCCATCCTGGAACAAGGTCAACTATAAAGATGGTTACAAGCAGATTTGTTTGGCCCTCCATTCGAAAGGATTGTCGAGCCTGGGTTCGCACATGCGAAGCTTGCCAGAAAACAAAGGTCCAACGACATACGGCATCGCCTTTAGCCGAATTTAAATTACCCGGGACACGTTTCAGTCATGTCCACATCGACCTCATCGGACCACTACCGTCTTCTCGCGACTATACCTATTGTTTAACTGCCATAGATAGGTACACACGATGGCCGGAAGTACAGCCACTTCGAGAAATATCAGCCGAGACCGTGGCTAGAGCTTTCAACAAAATATGGATATCCCGTTTTGGATGCCCTCAGACCATAACGACAGACCAAGGTCGCCAATTCACATCCAACGTGTTTAAAGCACTTACAGATTTTTGCGGGACTCAGCTTCGACATACCACTGCATATCACCCGGCTTCTAACGGCATGATTGAGAGGTTTCACCGGACATTGAAGGCTGCCATCATGGCTCATGGTGAGCAAAGGTGGACAGATGTACTACCTGTCATACTGCTTGGCATAAGAACGGCTTGGAAAGAAGACATCAAGGTATCCACAGCTGAAATGGTGTATGGTGAGCCCCTAAGAATCCCTGGCGAGTTTTTGCATTCCAAACAACTCAATGAAGTTAAACCAGCTGATTTCGTTTCACAACTGCGCACATATATGGCGCAATTGAGACCGCAACCCGCATCACGCCACTGTTCGAAATCCGTATTTGTCCACAAGGATCTGAAGACTATCCAACATGTTTTCGTACGGAAGGACAGTCTGCGTAAGGCGCTGGAACCACCTTATACTGGCCCATACCGTGTCATAGGACGAACAAATAAAACTATGACCATAGAAACGAGCACAGGCCCAGTGACAGTATCAGTGGACCGAGTGAAGCCAGCATACATCTTGTCCGACGAACAAGACGCCAAGCCGCAAGTTATCAAGAAATCATCTGATCAATCTCAAGAAGACAAACGGCAAGAGATGGGCAGAAATACCGACCAACGGTGTGGCATAAAAACTACCCGGTCGGGACGCGTAGTAAAATTCCCTAACATGTATCTGTTCACAGATTAAATCTCCAGCGGGGGTGATGTGGCAGTCCGCTGCCACCGCCTTTGCCTCACCGCAGAGAAAACCTAACGCTATGCTTCCGCCTCCGCCCGGCGCACGCGTCAGTGACGCCCGCAACCTCGCCGACGCAAGACCGCTGCCGTCTGCCGTCCGCTCCGCCGTTGCAATCTTGCTGGGACTACGCTGTCCTCCGCGCCGCTTGCCGACTGCCTCGCCGAAGCACGCGCTTTATCACAATTTGTAATTAATAATCATTGGGTGACAGTGCATGTACTTATTACACGTAATAAACATAGTTCCGCCATTGTATCGAATTCGGATGTTTCATTGGTGTATAATGTGGATAGGAACCCACACAGTATTTTTTGTTTTTAGGAATCTCATTGGCGGCGGAAGATCGTTCCAGCAGCGGGTGGCTGCAAATTTGAAACATCCTCTGAAGGCGGCAGTTTTAAAGCGTGGCTTCGAGAGCGGGTTCGACGTAGAACGAGTGGGATAATTGTAATGCTCCTGCCTCCATGATAATTTACTGTACAGGTATCTCGGTGTGTGTGACTGTACTATACCAAACATTAATGTCGCTAAATGTAGTTTCCTACGTACAGCCATTTTCAACACGTTATGGCAATTCAAGTATGGTGTAACATGGTCCCTTCGGGGAATTCCAAAACAAAACCGTGCACAGGCATTTTGGACACGTTGTATTAAGTGTTCCGTACGGGATAGGAGACAAGGTCCGTAGACAGTATCGCAGTAATTAAATTTAGATAGAATCAAGGAATCCACTAATCTCTTCCTTAACGTAACACTAAGATAGTCTCTTACTCGATACAGAATCTTCAACCTATAGAAACAGGATTTTACAACTCCATTGACATGACTCTCAAACCGCAGCCCCGGGTCGAACACCAGCCCCAGATTACGCGCAGAATCTACCATCTGTACAGACTGACCCAATATTCTAACATCGGGTAATGCCGATTTAATTGCATGTATTTGTTTTTTAGTTCCCAGCACCATGAATTTGGATTTTTCGGGATTGAGCACTAGTGAATTACTCGCGGACCATTCGGCAACTCCGTTGAGCTCCACATTTAGGGTATCTACTGCAAGTGAGGTGTTATTAGCGTTAAAAGAAACATATATTTGGGTATCATCCGTATATATGTGGTACTTACATTCCTTAACGTGTCTTGGCATATCGGCGCTGTATAAAATATACAGTATAGGTCCTAACAACGACCCCTGAGGGACTCCACGGCCTATGGATCGGGAGGGGGAAGACAGTATTGACCCATCTTTTTTTACGATTTCTACTCGCTGCGACCTCCCAGTGAGATAGCTCTCAAACCATTTAATTGTGTTATTTTCGAACCCGTAATATGACAGTTTTGATAAAAGTAGGGAGATGTTAATAGAATCAAAGGCCCGCGAATAATCGAGTAGTGTCAATATTGTCCCCTCCCTACGATCCCTGGCTTCCAGAATGTTCCCTACAACATCCGCTAATGCTGTTGCTGTCCCTCGACCCCTTCTAAATCCCGACTGTAAATCTGGCAATATATTGTTACTTTCGAGAAAGTCGATCACCTGCAAATAGACGATCCTTTCCAACACCTTGGACAAACAGGGCAGTATACTAACAGGCCGGAGATCCTTAATATTTTGCGGATTATTTTTTGGCAGTGGACGGACTATTGCTTCCCGCCACAAGGCTGGGAATTTATTTGACTCAATTGATTGGTTTATAATTTTGGTAATGCAACTTAAAGATTGAGGCAAGGTGAGGTCCAACATTTCCTTTGAAATGCCGTCAATACCTGTGGCGTTAGTCGATATTTTCTTTATAGCTTTCAAGACAGTTTGTGAGTCCGTTGGTTTTAGTGAGAATACATTTGCGCCATAACGGTTATATTCAAAAAAAGTTAATTGGGAGATCGTCACATTAGTGTCCCCTGGAACTTGAAGGAATGCCGAATTCACACTATCAGGGTCATTAAATTGTTCTGAAATATCAATATTATTTACCGGTAAAATATGTTTTTTTAGATTAGACCAAAGTAATTTTGAATTATGGATATTATCATTTATATATTTATTAAAAAAGGTTTTTTTTTCATTATACAATGCAGCTATAGCCACATGTTTTAGATCTAGGTAATACTGTTTATGTGATTCTATTTTAGTACGAGAATAACGATGTCTTGCCTGATCCCTAAGTTTAAACATCAATTTGATGTTATCTGTTATCCAAGGTGTTGGTTGGGCCTTAAAAATCCTAGTTTTCTTTGGCGCGTGAGTATCAAAAAGCTGCATAACGAAGTAGTTAAACAAATGTAGCATAACATCTACATCTTCGCTCCGAACAATTGACCTCCACGGAATAGCCACTAGGTCCCTTGTGAAGTTATCCATCGACATCCCTTTAAACGGACGGTATGACACAAGTCTGCGAATCGGTTTCTCTTTTTTAGAGATGATCTCGCATGTAACAAACGAGTGGTGTCCGAGTTCCGTTATGTGATCCACATGGACGCCCCTAAACTGCGCGTCAGTGCAGATTAAATCAATCAATGTGGCACTGTCCCCCACAAAATGGGTAGGTTCATTTACAACTTGAACCATATTAAAATAGTTAAAGAACTCCGTTATCCTCTTAGTTTTCGCGTTATTAATATCGAGCATATTGATGTTAAAATCCCCCAAGAGAACTACGTTGTCATATGGGGCCAATGCACATGCACTGTCCGTGATTGCATCTAGAAAAGTATCAACACTTAGCCATGGGGGGCGATATGCAGTTCCAAACAACAACTTCTTTGAATATGCTGTTACACTCATCCACAATTGTTCGACCTGGGGATGGTAAGGGTGAGGTCTTATACGAGCATTAGTTCCTTGTTTAATATAAAAAGCGACTCCTCCCTCACGTCCGCCGCGGATGTAGGCCGGTCGCGGTATATGACTCAATACATATCCCGAAACTACAGGCGCCCTGCCCTCCTCTCCCGCACGAAGCCACGTCTCATTAATCGCCATTATATCGACTAAATGGTGACTCATAGCAATTATGAATTCGTCGTGATTTGTAGAAAGTGAACCAGAATTCAATAGTCCAAATTTAAAGTGATGATTCCGTGGCATTTAGATAGCAATTAGAACAATAATTATGTTGAAGTAAATATTGGCAATTAACGATAATATAGAAAATATAATATTTGTATTAAACAGATTTATATGCTTCGTAAATATTGACATATAATGAATTGATACAGCACAGTAAAGAAATAGGTCATGAATAAATAACAAAAAGAAATGCCCGACATCAATAATTAAAGTAGGCAAGATAACAATACAACAAGTTTTACATTGAATATGCACTCCAAATTGACTTCCTGCATCCCCTACAATACACTTGTGCCCACTAGTGCCACGACTAGGTAAATTGGAGAACACATAGCTTACCGAATCATTGCTGAATTTAGCACGACAATGAGGAAAATTATAATTACTAATAGTTATTACATGTTTAGTTACACAAATCATAATTCTACTTATGAGTTGAATTTTCTGAATCCGGCCCAAAAACACTCTGCAGATCGGTCTCGCTTCTGACAACTACCGCTTTGTCATCGGCGTTATGTCGTGCAAGTATGCGTCCATTTTTTGTCCATACATATTTCCAACCAAAACGCTGAGCTGCCTCGCGAACCCGCCAGAATAAAAGTCGGTTACACTTTGTTAGGCGCTCATTTAGGTAGAATCGACGTGGCTTAGAGCTGAGGCCGAGATCGCCGGTGTTAACTCCTCTGCGCACTCGGGCAGCGCGCATCAACTCGTCCCGTAGATCGCGCCGCGCAAGGCGCACGACGATGGGCCGTGGCCGGGTCTCCACTGTGTCCGCTGCACTCGTTGCGTTCACTCGTCCGCCACCGACGCGATCCACACTCACTATATCGCGGTCTTCCAACTTTACCCCCAATTTCACTCCGATTAACTGAACTGTGTGAGACAGACTTTCATTATTGCTTTCCGGTATATTAGTGATTTCTACATCATTCAGAAGCAGCATCTGGTCGCGTTCGTTAAGCTCACGTCTTAATTGAACGACTGCCTCGATGGTCTCCGATGGATTCTGGAGTCTTTGTTCCATACTATCACACCGTGAGCTTAAAGCATCAATGGATTCCCTCAAATTGACTCTGTCGGACTGCAGCTCAGTGATATCATTGCGCACCTTAAGAAGTTCGTCTAAAAATTCATTTTTTACTAAATCGAACTCCTCCTTTATCATTTGGCGCAACTCACTACGTAACTCCTCCTTGAAAACCTGCAACGCGTTCATCATATCCGAGTCACCTTGACTTGAAGACTGCATGGACTCTTTACTTTTGCTCACCGCGACCGGTGTTGTATTGCCCGTTACGCCTCTTGAGCCCTTACGGGAGCACACATTACAGATCCATGATGGAGACAAGGAACCCGATGGTGGTAAGGAAACGCATGATCGGTGGAACAACTCTTTACACATGCTACAAGTAGCGGCACCTATCGGCGACAGGTACTTTGCGCATCCACCGCACTTCGGAGCTGGCATATTGATCCCACTTATTGTATTTGCAACCGATCTTGCTAGGTAGTTTCCGGGTGCGGCGCTAGATGGCGCTTAAAAATGTTTTGTGCGTATATTTACTTCAAGGGGTAATAATATGGCTCAAAAACACCATGTACAGCGCCACTATACCTGTATTGAACACACACACCGTTACACCTTTGGAGTTTTACGCTTCTCTGTATAGTTATGAAGAGCCGTTCACTTATTATAACTGTACGTATAGTTTAGGGTAGTTGTAAGCACTTTTTGGGGATTAGTTCGTAAAAGTTTCAATTTTATTGATTATTAGACCCTGTATATCACTGGTACACTGTAAAACGATAGGGCTTGATAGTTTCACCGTCAACAACACTTTTCTGAATAAAGATGTATGAAAGGAATACTTGTTTTATTTTTCCGATTGGTTAAATACAGACCAATATTTCCTACTAAACAAAAGTGAACTGAGTTACGAAGTGTTAATTCGCGGCGATGACCCGACTAGCACAGTCCTACAACTGCGTAAGCAGATACACAATCTGTCTGTGTTGTATCCATCAGAGGACATAGACGAGTCAGGATTAGCATTTGACATCGATCTCAATTCACTAAATGATTCTTTTAATGACCTACAATCTAAAATTTCAAACCTAGAATGTTCATACGATGCTAACATGTTTAAACGCACATCCAATTTGGCAAATCACATTTTTCACAGAGCACGTAGATTAAAACCATTGACATCTGCCGATAAAAAGTTATTGCATACATTCCACACTAATTACGATCTATTTGTCAATAAGCTTAAAAAACTTCACTCATGGGGGTGCCACTCTCTTGCATTCTATTCATAAGGTACTAGCCGCGCCATCTTGAATGCATATGACACAAACCACGGGTCCAACCTGATGATCTTTTTGTTAAAGTATTACTAGATGTCGCGGCAAGTGCCAAAAAAAATTAAAAAACTAAAAGTATAAATAATAAACAAAACAAGCAGTCTTGCTTTTTAATAATTTTTATTTTCCTTATTAATATAAAAAATTCAAGTATATTTTATTTATTACTGTAACCATTTTATTACATACTTTAAACTTTTTAATGTATGTACATACCCTCTTTACAATTTGTGTCAAAAATTGACACAAGTTTTTCGAAAACTTTCGTGTGCGTACTACTGCGATTCAATAGCTATAATTTTGCGACTTTGGCTTTTAACTGGACTTGTTTGATATCTTTTGCGTTTGACCTCGGCTTCCTATTACTGGATTTTCATACTTGCTTTCCGATTTGGATATTTCAAGAACAACAATGGCGCCTAGGAAGTGTTTCTGGAAGTGCTATTTTGAAATGGTGTGTACCTCTGAGGACGTTATAAGCCCTAACCACTTTGTTTGTACATAGATAATGCAAGAATTTTTCCTCCGTGGTATATCTTCTGCCTCGTGGTTTACTTTTGTACTTCATTTGGAGTTTGCTAAATACCCGGATGGGCTCGGGAAATTTTTCGATTTAATGTAAAAATTGTGCTGAATGTAATAATTTTCTTGCACTTTCTATTTGATTTTTGCATTTTAAAATCATGTTAAATATGGAGCATATATTATAGAATTGTCCTTAATTTCTATCAGAGGTGCATGTATATATTATTATTTACGCACACGAGGAAACCCGTAGATGACACATAACAAATATAATACTAACTAAGAATTATAGAAATTGCAGCATTAAACAATTTATATCTTGAAAACTCTTGAGCTATATTTGATTATGCTTAAACTAAATGTGAAAAGTATACAAAAAGACATAATATATACATGCACATATGAAATTTTGGCTATCTATTGAAACATCGACATAGATAAACATGCAAACATTGCGCAATTGTAACAAAATGATAAAGATAATAATAATGATAATGTCGGGTAAAAATAAAGATAATGTTATTGCAAACGTGCTGTTTTTTTAAATACGGCAAATTGGTGCCAGTTCTCTTCGTTTTAAAATGAAATTATTGGGATTTGGATACAAAACGATGAGCTCGTGCCCAATTGTCGTGACTCCCCTCCATTCTTTAGGTAATAAAAAGGCATGAGCAGCACCATCTGGCGGATTTTATTTAAAACAATATTTCCAGCGACATCTCGCCGTCAGCAAAGGTAATTTTTTTTTACCTCAATATTTTTGAAGAGTGGCATATCTATTTCCTATATAGTGTATTATCTATGACTTCACTCTAGTGAACAGACTACATTTATTGTACCCACATCGGTTGATAAAACAGATGTTACAACGTATTTATGCGAGCGTCCTCGAATGTCCGATTTTAAACTATTAAAATACGACGGTTCTACTTGTGTTCGAATATTTTTACAAAAGGTCGATGATTTTAAAGTCGCTAGGGGTGTTTCATCTTCTGATCTATTGAATTTCGCTACCGAAATATTTTGTGGCAATGCACTACATTGGTTCTGTAGCATTAAAAATAAAATTTAAGATTGGGATCAATTATCAAAATTTTTGATCGAGGATTTTGGCCAATTTGATTATGATTATCGTTTAGTTTCAGAAATTCGTAACCGTACTCAGAGTGAAACTGAAAACATCACTATATATTTTTCTGTAATGTCTGATTTTTTTTCTCGTCTTTCTAAAGAATTACCTGAGTCGGAAAAATTTGAAATTTTGTTACATAACATTCGTCCCTGCTACTCTAACGTTATAGCATGCTCACCTAAAATTTCTACAATTGAGGAACTTCGTTTAATTTGTAAAAATTTCGAAAATATTCAATCTATGACTGCTCAATATCATGAACCACCTCCTATAACTAATAGTACGTTAGCTCCAGATTTAGCCTACTCTAACAATACTAATAATACTAATATTCTATTTAATAAAAAATCTACACATTTCTACAATTTCAATAAACACACAAATACACAAACTAACCCTTTATATACATCTATTAGTCCAAGCAAACCGGTTGCTCGCTTATCGCTCGAGAACAAAAGACGCTCAGGTAGCCATTCATATTGTCCCCGCTGCCGCACTAATGACCACACGCTAGCCGAGTGTAAACAAAATAGGTTTCCGATTTGTTTTAAATGTGGTGCTAAAGATGTTATTTATCCTAATTGTTCGAATTGTCATTCTAAATCTAGTCCAAAAAACTTGTAAGGCCAGATTGTTGTGATATTACTATAAAAAGTGCTAATTTTGATAAGGAAGATTGGGAACAATGGCTTTCCACTATTAAAATCTTTTTTTCTACTTATAACATCACTTCAATCTGGGAACGTAAACTGAAGAATGATTCTCGTCCGTATGTTAACGTAAAAGTTAGTGAAATTTATTTTTGTGCTTTGTTGGATTCTGGTTCCTCGGTGACTATACTAGGGAACGATTCACATAAACTATTATTGTCAGCTGGTTTTAAGTTGTGTACAGATCTTAGCGACACATATTTTGTTGCCGCTGGTGGCCAACGGTTAAACCCTATAGGATATATGAATATCCCTATAAGTTTTGCGAATAATTTTCATATTCTCAAAGCCTACGTAATACCTACAGTGTCATCTTATTTAATTTTAGATATTGATTTCTGGTCTAGATTTGAGATTTGTCCCAAGTATTTAAAATCAATAACAATGGGTGATTCTAGTACTAGTAGTGTTTCTAATTTAAATGATAACAAAAGTAAATTATTTTCTTATGACGATTTAACTAAATCGCAGCGTCTAAACGCTGATAATACTATTGACCTATTTCGTTCTATTTCTATGGAAACTCGAGGCCTAGGCAGAACACATCTCATCACTTATCGCATTGATACTGACAACTCACACCCAATGCGACAACGCTATTACAGACTTTCTCCCAAAAAACAACGCGTGTTATGTAACGAGCTAGATGAAATGTTAGCACTCGGTGTTGTGGAACTTTGTGAAAGTCCTTGGTGTTCACCTGTCTTACTAACTCCTAAAAAAGATGGAACATTGAGATTTTGTTTAGACAGCCGTAAACTCAATTCAGTTACTAAAAAAGATGCTTATAAATTACCGTATATGTCAGAAATTTTGGGCAATTTATGTAACGCTTGTTATTTCAGTTCTATAGATCTTTCGAAAGCCTTTTGGCAAATATATATTGAAGAGTGTGATCGTGATAAAATAGCATTCTATATTCCATCACGTGGTTCGTTCAGGTTTGTCACTACTCCGTTTGGTCTTACCAACGCACCTGCAACGCAGCAAAGGCTGGTTGACATTTTATTCTATGGTCCTGAATATGAGAATTGCGTTTTCGTTTTCTTAGACGATATCATTGTTGTATCTCCTAATTTTGATCATCATATGGCTTTGCTTTTACGTGTCTATAATAAATTAAAATATGCTAATTTGACTACCAATTAATTATTCTAAATCACAATTTTTTCGTACTGAACTAAAATATTTAGGTTATGTTGTTAACTCGAATGGTCTGCAAGTTGATCCTGGAAAATTCGATGCCATTCATAATTTCCCTACACCGACCAACCCTAAGGAGGTCAAACGTTTTCTAGGCACTGCATCTTGGTATCGTAGATTTGTTCCTAACTTTCGTTCAATTGCTGGTCCCCTCAATAAACTTACTTCTACAAGTAAGAAGGCTAAACCCTTCATTTGGTCTCCAGAGGCGCAGGACTCTTTTAACAAACTAAAGGATTGTCTAGTGCAAGCTCCCATTTTGTCGTGTCCTAATTATGACATGCCCTTTGAAGTTCACACAGATGCTAGCGACTATGGTGTCGGTGCTTTACTGACTCAAACTATTGACGGCGTAGAACATCCCATTGCCTATATGAGTAAATCATTGTCCCCACAGGAGCGTAACTACAGCATTAATCAACGCGAAGCTTTAGCAGTCTTAGTTGCTTTAGAACATTGGCGATGTTATCTAGAGAGTGGTAAAAAATTTACTGTCTACACAGACCACTCAGCTCTTAAATGGTTTCTAAACCTGAATAACCCTACCGGTCGGCTCGCTCGCTGGGGTGTCCGACTCTCTGCATTTTCCTTCGACATTAAACATCGTAAGGGTGCAGATAATGTTATTCCTGATGCATTGTCTCGTTCTTGTCCTAAGCATATTAATAATACTATTGATACTTCCATGAATGTTACTAAAACAACTGATGAATGGTACCTAAATATGTTTCACGGTTGTCAAAATTCACCAACTTCATACCCTAACTATTTAATTAAAGATAATCGTCTCTATCGGTTTATGAAATCTAAATGTGTACTTAATACTGAATTTGAGTGGAAGGAAGTTATACCCCAGGAACTTCGGTCCCCTATTATTTTTGAAAACCATAGTAACCCTTTAGCTGGACATTTTGGCATTTTCAAAACTTGCAGAAGGCTGGCACAAAAGTACTACTGGCCAGGAATGCATGCTAGTGTTGTAGAATTTGTTTCTTCTTGTGATGTCTGTATTTTCC
This sequence comes from Deilephila elpenor, assembly GCA_949752805.1. NCBI lineage: Eukaryota > Metazoa > Arthropoda > Insecta > Lepidoptera > Sphingidae > Deilephila > Deilephila elpenor. The sequence goes on from OX457095.1 coordinate 998,826, forward strand.
ATAAGCATCAAAACCACACCACTTTGGGTGAAATGGGCAGACCTAAGTCGTGTTCCCGACCATTTCAAATGTTAAGTATCGATATTGTTGGACCTCTCCCTTATACCAGAAAGCAAAATTGTTATATTTTGGAGTTACTTGTTGTTTTTCTAAATATTGCTTACTTTTTCCATTAAAACGCGCTACCGCGGAAATTATAACTAAGATTTTAGAAGAAAATGTTTTCCTTGTTCATGGCATTCCATCAACCATTCTTATGGATAATGGACGTCAATTTATTAGGTCAACTTTAAAGAATATGTTAGAAAAGTATAAAATTCCAAAAAATCATTTTACACCTAAATATACTCCTCATGTAAATACTGTCGAACGCTACAACAGGACTATCATAACAGCTATTTCTGCATAACGGCGGTTCGGTGGTGGACGTGACGTTCGCCACCCCGGCCCTTGCCCGCCGTGTTCGGGACTGGAGGGTTTTGGTCGAGGAGGAGACGCTGTCCGATCATCTCTACATTCGGTTCAGCGTCTCATCCTCCCAGGTCTCCACCCGCCAGTCCGGTGGTGGTCCGACTGCCCGTTTCACGGGCGGCCGACGATGGGCCGCGAAGCGCCTCGATGTGGAGGCCGCGAAGGAGGCTGCCATTGTTCAGGCGTGGCTCCCCGTGCCGGACGGGCCGGTGCGGGTCGAGGAAGAGGCGGAATGGTTCGGGGTGGCGATGTCGCGAGTCTGCGACGTGGCCATGCCCCGGGTCACCCGCCTCCCAGCGAAGCGCCAGGTGTACTGGTGGTCGGCCGAGCTCTCTGAGCTGCGTGCGTCCTGCCAGGTCGCGCGCCGCCGACTCGCCAGGCACCGTCGTCGTCGGACACGTAGACCCGGCGACGACGAGCAAGGGCGGCACCTTCTCGACCTCCACAGAGAGGCGAAGAGAGCGCTGCGGGTGGCCATCGCGCAAGCGAAGGCCGCGGCGAACGAGGAGTTCCGTAGGTCTCTGGACAGAGATCCATGGGGGCGTCCGTACCGTGCGGCGTTGAAGAAATTCCGCCCATGGGCGCCCCCTCTGACGCAGAGCCTCCGGACCGATCTGGTCGAAGACGTCGTCGCGGCCTTGTTTCCGGCCACTGAGGAGCTCACTCCTCCACCGATGGCGCCACGTCCACCGGCGTCATCGTCGTTGGTTTCGGTAAGGGATATCCCGGAGGTTTCGCCGCAAGAGCTAGAGGCGGCAGTGCTTCGGCTGCGGAGCAAGAACTCGGCCCCGGGGCTCGACGGGGTGCCCGGTCGTGTCTGGGTGCTGGCCGTCGAGTCGCTGGGTACGAGGCTCCGCGGCCTTTTCTCCGCGTGCCTTGAGCAGGGCATCTTCCCGTCGCAGTGGAAGACGGGCAAGCTTGTCCTGCTCCGTAAGGAGGGGCGACCTGCAGAGTCGCCGTCGGCCTACCGGCCCATCGTGTTGCTCGACGAGGTGTGCAAGCTCTTTGAGCGCATAGTTCACGCGCGCCTCATCGAGCATTTGGAGGATACGGGCCCGGACTTGGCGGACTGCCAGTTCGGGTTCCGGCGGGGCCGGTCGACAGTTCACGCGATTCTGCGGGTCAAGGCGCAAGCGGAGCGTGCGGTGTCCCGGGGTAGGGTCGTGGTGGCGGTGTCTCTCGACATCGCCAACGCGTTCAACACCATGCCCTGGGCCTGCATCGAAGAAGCACTGCGGTACCACGAGGTGCCGCCCTATCTCAGGCGCCTGGTGCACGCGTACTTGTCTGACAGGTGCGTGGTGTATCCGGGCGCCGACGGGTGGCACCGCAGAGCGGTGTCGTGCGGTGTTCCGCAGGGGTCGGTTCTCGGCCCGCTCCTGTGGAACATCGGCTATGATTGGGTGCTCCGTGGTATCAACCTTCGGGGCGTCGCTGTCGTCTGCTATGCGGACGACACGTTGGTGACAGCGACGGCCAGGACTTTTAGAAGATCAGCCCTGCTCGCCTCGTTCGGTACCGGACTGGTGGTGGGCAGGATTCGGCGACTGGGCCTCACGGTGGCCCTGAACAAGACCGAGGCCGTGTGTTTCCACGGTCCTCGGTGTGGGCCTCCGCCTGGGGCCCACATCACGGTGGAGGGCGTGCGGATTCCTGTCGGCTCGAGCATGAAGTACCTCGGGCTCATTCTCGACAGCCGATGGGATTTCCGCACGCATTTCGAGACGTTGTCGCCGAAGCTGGTGAGGGTGGCGGGCGCACTTGGGCGCCTGCTGCTCAATACTGATGGTCCTGGCATCCCTTGCCGAAACCTATACGCTGGAGTCGTGCGGTCCATGGCCCTCTACGGGAGTCCCGTTTGGGCCGGGTCCTTGAGCGCTCGCTGCGTCCGCCTGCTGCATCGTCCGCAGCGCATGGTGGCGCAGCGAATTATCAGGGGCTACCGCACGGTCTCGCACGAGGCGGCCTGCGTATTGGCGGGAACTCTGCCCTGGGTGCTGGACGCGAAAACCCTCTCGTCGGCTTTCTTCCGACGAGAGGAGGCGTCCGGGCGTGGGCAGAGGCTGGTCCCCAGAGAGGTCGAGGCCATGTTGGCCTCCCTCCGCAGGACTGCCGTGGAGGAGTGGCGTTCCAGGCTGGAGAGCCCTAGTGCTGGTGCGAGGACCGTCGCGGCAGTGCGACCTGTCCTCGAGCAGTGGCTGGACAGGCGCCACGGTGCGCCGACATACCGGCTGACGCAGGTGCTCACCGGGCACGGCTGCTTCGGTGCGTACCTGTGTCGCATAGCCGGAGCCGAGGAGTCCGCCGTGTGCCACCATTGTGGCAACTGCCGTGAGGACACGGCCCAGCACACGCTGGAAGAGTGCCCAGCCTGGGACGAGGAGCGCAGCGCTCTCATCGCGGTCGTGGGAAGCGACCTTTCGCTGCCGGCCGTGGTCGCCGCCATGGTCGGCAGCCGGAGTTCGTGGCGAGCCGTGCTCTCCTTCTGCGAACGTGTCATGTCGCAGAAGGAGAGCGCGGAGCGGGATCGGGAGCAGACCGATCCCGCCCGTCGCCACAGGAGACGTAGGAGGCGCCGGGACAACAACTAACCCGGCGCCGCAGAGACCACATGGGGCCGCCGTCCCTACCTTGGCGGCCCCCGAGACGTGACGCAACACGCGTCTGTTGCCGCGCCGTTTGAGCGGCAGTGCGCATGGAGGCGGTCCCGGCGCGTTCTGTATTATCTGTATCCCGGGGCCGTCTCTGAAGTGCACCGATGGTGGCCGACGCGGGGTTTTTAGTCGGTATTTCGGCGCATAGGCTTACGGTAGGGACCCGACCCAGCGGCCGCCCGACAAAAACGGGCGACACCAACATCTCGCTGGGCCGGAAGGCGCCGGTGAGTCCGACACACCCCCGCCCCTTCGGGGGTGGGATGGTCCGTAAAGGGATTTTCCCCGCGAGAAAAAAAAAAAAAAAAAAAAAAAAAAAAAACCTATTTCTGCATTCATTGAAGGTGATCAACGCGTATGGGATCTCTTGATTCCCAAAATACAGTTTGCAATTAACAACTCTGTTAATGAGGTGACTGGCTGCACTCCCTCATTTCTGGTATGTGGTCGTGAACTGGTTGCTTGTAGCTCACACTTTGTAGACACTAATGTAGATCAGGATATTATTTTCATACCACGAGATCATTATGCTGAAAACTTAGGCATACTATCTAATATTTTTAACAAAGTACCAGTGGCGAAGGGTTCATACAAGCCGATTCCTAGCAGCACGCCTTATAATTTAAAGGAAATTATTAATTATTTACATATTTTTAAACAAGTTATATGAAGAAAATAATCAATTAATAAACAATATTAAAATAAATATAAACAATAAACAAATGTTATTCGATATTAAAATAAACAAAATATTATCGATCAATTAATAACACAACGACAAACGCATTGCGCGATGTTCAACGTAAGTACACTGTACATGCATACGAAACACGCCGCCGCGCCGCCTAGATCCCGATGACGTCACGTCAAGCTACAAGGACACAGCACGAGTTCCCGTTGCTCTCGCGCTCATTTCCAACGTATTATTTGCCATCTCTGTTACACGTTTGTTGCTCAGAACTGCATGCAAAATTGCACCTTAAAACCCTTAGCTTTTAAGGTCTAAATTTATTTGTAGAAATACGACGGTATTCGCTTGTGAATATGCCGGTGGGCCTACGGCTTATAAAGTAATTTGCCAGTTCGCGCCTCTTTTATTTCGTGTTTATAATTAGAAAATATTATTAACTATTTATTTATACTCTTTATTGTACATAACAAGTTACAAAGGAATGTGATACAAATAAAAAATTAAATAGTACAATCGGTGACCATATCGCATTGAGCGATTTCTTCCTGGCAACCTTTGGATGAACTGGAATTGTTGGATTGAAAAATTGGGCTTGACGTGCAACAAGAGTACATTAACAAAAATAATACATTTATATATATACATATACATACATACACACATACATATACATACATACACACATACATATACATACATACATATACTAATATACAATATAACAGACAATTTAAGCATAAGTTACATAATATACATACACCACCTACATATATACTAAGAAATACAAGATAATATAATATACATAAAACATGTTCTTTTAATTAAGAAGGGATAAGTAGTGATCTTTGACTCGTGCTTTAAAAATGTTAAGTGAATTAGCAAGTCTAACATTTTGAGGTAAGGCATTCCACAACCTGGCTGCTTGAACAGAGAAAGATTTGTCTAAGAATACTGTGGTGTGGTTTGGTATATACAACTTAAGATTTTCTGATGATCTGAGGGATCTCGCATGTCTTTCACTGAGGAACTGAAATCGATCTTTAAGATATGAAGGAGAGGAGGGACAGAATAATACTTTATAAAGCAAAGAAAGTATATGAGCATTCCGACGAAAGCGAATTGGTAACCACTTGAGCTTACTGCGAAATATTGAAACGTGATCATATTTACGAAGTCCAAATATAAATCTTATACAGAAATTTTGAAGCCGCTCAAGTTTGTCTAGTTGGTCTTCTCTGAGGTCAAGATAGCTGGTATCGGCATAGTCAATAATTGGTAGGAGAAGAGACTGTGCAAGCGCAATTTTAGTGGTAAACGGCAAGAAGTTCCGGAGTCGTCGCAAAGATCCCGCTGCAGCGAAAATCTTGCGACTCACGGCCTGTATTTGGGAGTTCCACGACATTTTAGGATCCATTAATATCCCTAGGTTTTTAACGTACGTCTCTCTAAAAGGGACGATTGTTCCATCGAGAGACACTTGAGGAACTCGAGTCCAGTCCAATCTCGAAATCATTCTGGGGCTACCAATAATAATGACCTGGGTTTTTCCGGGATTTACTTTAACACCATAAGATTTACTCCATTTGCATATTTCCGATAGGTCAGCATTGATTCTCGCTATAGTTTCCGACAACCTTGCTAAAGGTCCCTGCGAGTAGATTTGGAGATCATCTGCATAAAGATGGTAGGATGAAGTAAGTTTTTGAGAAATTGAGTTTATAAAAATAGCGAAGAGTAAAGGAGACAAAACGCCACCCTGCGGAACACCGACTGTAGTATCGCACCAAGATGAAAAGGTGTTATCAATACAAACACGTTGTCGGCGACCAAACAGGTAAGTTTGAAACCAATCAATTACCGTTGGAGATATGTTAAGAGAGCGCATAATACCAAGGAGAATGTCAAAATCCACAGTATTGAAAGCGTTGCTAAAGTCTAATAGTGTAAGTACTGTAAGATTTCCACTCTCCATCGCAGCCCTTATATCGTCTGTAACATTGATCAGGGCAGTGACGGTACTATGACCAGGACGAAAACCGGATTGCATTGGGTTAAGGAGATTGTTTTTGCAAAGGAAAGAATTTATTTGATTATAGGTAAGTCGTTCGAGGACTTTGGATAGGAAGGGAAGTATTGATATGGGGCGATAATCGGAAAAGGACCCGGGATTAATCTTTTTAGGTAAAGGGATCACTTGGGCTAATTTCCACGAATGTGGAAACTCCCCACAGGATACAGAAAAGTTGAGGATGTGACAAATAATGGGTAGGATTTCATCAAGGATAGGAATGATCATTTTACGGCTAAGACCGTCACTCCCGACCGCACTAGACGATATGGACAGTATGCACTTCTTAACATTACAATCGGAAAATTTGCTGAAGACAAAAGGCGGATATGTAGGAGTTGGAAGAGAGGAGAGATTATTCAAAGTCATTTCTTTAGCTGCCCCATCACAATAGGGCGAATTGGAGAAATACTGGACGAGCGACTCGATGTCTAAATCATTAGGACAAGAATTCTTACGTGTCTTCCCAACCCCTATGGAGCGAAGAAATTTCCATACCTTTGATGGATCTCCGTTTTCAATGGACTGATGGATATTTTGGCGTTGTGCATTCCTACACATCTTATTGCAGTGATTCCTTATAGCTACGTACTTTTCTCTATTGTCAGCTGTGGGTTGGTATTTTAACCGGGCTTTGGCTTTAGCTTTAACATTTATTATATTCTTTATTTCGTTTGTAAGCCAAGGAGCCGGAAAATGCTTTACTTTTATGGCACGGATAGGAGCATAAATATCATAAAGTTGAAGCAATTTAGATGTAAAAATGCTGACCTTATCATGAACTGATGGAGATGCAATGAGAGAACTCCAGTCGATACTACTAGCAGCCCCACAAAGACCTGTTAAGTTCATTCCACTAAAATTGCGTTGCAGAAGGATTTTTGACTTTGCCTTGGGGGGACGAATTTTATAGGAAGTGAAAACCAAGTCATGGTGAGAAAACATTGACGCTGAGCATTGACCATGCTTAGCGACAGATTCGCAAGAAGAAACAAGAATAAGGTCAAGTAAAGACGGGATGCAATTAGGAAGGTGGTGAGTAGTGCCTAAAGGAAGAATAGCGAGATTAGTGGATTCTACAATGGAAAGGAGAGAATTAGCACGTGAATCATTTTTTAAGAGACATGTATTAAAGTCACCCATAATAATTGTATGACTGTAAGCGGGGACTAGGTCTTCAAGAAGTTTTTCAAAAGAATTGAAATAGTTGATGCGAAGAGAAGGACAGTAATAGACACCTACCAGGACTTTGCTATGACGCATTTCTGCCTCAATGAATAAGTGTTCGCCAGCATTTGGTGGTGTTGGTTGTGGTGACATATCTATTATGCGGAATTGGATATAGCTGCGGAGATATATAGCAACCCCACCTCCGCCGCCAACTGCTCGATCATTTCTAATTAGATTAAATCCTGGTAGGGTGTATGAAATGGAAGGGAGACATGGTTTAAGCCATGACTCGGAAACAAGAATGGCGTGAATATTCTTACAGTCAAAGCTAGCCAGCATATCTGGGAAATGTGCCGGAATACTTTGGGCATTTATGTGAACGACATTAAAGTTCTCGAGAACATCAGAAAATTGGTGGTCAAGCGTATTTGCCAAAGATGGAATACTTTTAAAACTGCTATCACTGCAAGCACTGTGAAAACTATCATTGTCACTATCACTATCAACAGATAACATAGATAAATAATAATAATAGTGAATATACTATAAATAAATATGAATTAATATAAAAATTATGACTAATATTTATTCTAGAGTTTTTTTCAATTAGTGCGTCCAACTGCCAGTGCCAGTAACATAAAAGCAAGGAAAGTAATAACTAAAATGAGAAACAATCATAAATTATAACAGAGACAGCTATCAACATCAATAAATGCATTTATAATAGTAGATATTGAATAAGTATCACACAGTAAAAAAGCAAAAGGTAAAAAAAAACAAAAGACAATAAAAAGAATACATAAAATAGAACAATAAAACAAAAGCCTTTAAAAAACCTGTGTAAAAGAATAACATGAAATACCTACGATAAATAAATTGACACAATTTCATTATTGAATACAATGCCATCTTTAGAGCAAGGTTGGAACTAAATTAAATGCAAATAGACTAACAAACAAGATGTAAAAATAAAGATAAAAAAAAAATAATAAGCTATTAATTGACAGCCGTCGTCTGCTTCACAATTCACAACAATAACAAAAGAGTGACACGAAACGTGTGTTTTAGGTTAAGAGAAGTAATTATAAATAATGTTAACCATAAACCAGTTATTTCTTGCTAACATTTCTTCTGGTTCTGGGCGCAGAGCTACCTTTTGCGATGGTTGCTGCTTTCGGACTACCCGCCTCAAGAGACTTAACCTCCGCATGTGAAGTTATACGGTGTCGTGTGCCATCCGGTCCCACAGCAAATATCGAGCCATCTCTGGTCCAACATTTGGTGACTCCGAACTTTTGACGTGCAGCCATGAATACGGCATGACGAGTTTTTGTGAGGAATTCCGAAAGTGTGACGCCAGAACCCTTTAAGTGCTTCTTCGACGACCAGGCCTTATCACGGACAACCACTCGTTCAAACTTGCAAAGGATCGGCCTGGGCTTCGTGGCATTGCTTTGGCGACCCATCCTGTGACATCGTCTCACATCACTGGCGGTGAAATCATCCAACTTGAGCTGAGTGCGTATCACTTTGACGACGGTTTGGGCTACATCTTCATCCTTCGCCTCGTCGATACCATGTACGAGCAGAATCTTTCGACGACCCCTCATCTCCAAGTCATCTACAGTCTGGTACAATGAGTCAACTTGGGTTTGCAGAATACTTAAAGTATTCAGGATGAAGGTCCTAAAGGAGTGAAACTCAGAGGCAAGAGTGGTGATGGTGGTTGTGGCTGCAGCAGGCGATTTTTTCAGTTCCGCTTCGAAATTAGCCATCCTGGCATGAAATTCCTCCCTCAGTATGGACACAGTGTCTTGGACTGTCTCAGTCATGATAGTGTCGTGTGTTGTGCGCGTATAGTTATTTTACACTGGCAGGTGACTAATATAATTACACTGGCATATAGATAATTGTACAAATACTGTTTATATTATTGTTAAACCAATTTTTAATTAAAGAGCAAATCCGTTACGTGTTTACTTGTCAACACCCGAAAAAAAAAAAAAAAAAAAAAAAAAAAAAAAAAAAAAAAAATGTGTGTTGTTTCAGTGTATATGTATAATGCGGTGTCTATTTTTAGGTTTGTATATAATTAGTGGGTAATTTATGAAATTTTACTGGTTTCGAAGTGCAAATAGATCTATCTATTTAGCAAAACTTTAATGATGAATGAAAATTGATAATGTCGTATGTATCGTTTTATCTCATGAATTGCATTATTATGAGGTAATTTTAAAAATGCTGCATTTACGTAATTAAAAAACGCACTGGAAATTATATTAAATTTGATAATACATTTAAGTACCAGAGAAAGAACGGCAACTGACAAGTTTTAATTATTTAATAAATATTGTAATGCCGTATTTTTTTTGCGTTGATTCAAAATAGGACATACAAACATAACCCTCGCCTAGATCCCATGAGGGTTGCCAGATTCGATAGATCTCCAGTTAGCTCTATACTGGCATCGTTTTACTTTCGTCCACTTACATCAATCTCTTCATCTTTTTTTTATATATAAGGAACGTTTGAAATTTTTTTGTAGATCAATTTCAAAACAGGCTAATGTTGTCTTTTGCATTGAATCGAAATTTACTTTAAAAACGTTAAAAAAAAGCACCTAACGGGCACAGTGCTATTCCGTGCAAGAGTTGTATGAAAATATAGTAAGTATTACTAAGCAAATATGTCGCTCAATATCTTACGTACATAACGGAGTAAAAATATAAGTATGAGTACTTGTTAATTTAATAAAACTAGTCACCAGAAGTATCGGCTTCCCTTTTGAAAAAAGTCACCCTTCGCCACTGCAAAGTACAGTCGTTACTTCTGCAGGCACATCAGAGGAATAGTGCTAACTATAACCTTAGGAAGAAACCTGCTGAATTTAATGTAGGCGATGTAGTTTGGAGAAAAACTTTTTATCAAAGTGACAAAGATAAACATTTCAATAGAAAACTTGCTCCCAAGTTCATAAAATGTAAAATTGTTTCTAAAAAATCACCTTTGGTATATGATTTGGAAGATATGAACGGTAATCCACAAGGTACCTGGCACATCAAGGATTTAAAACTTACTAACTACAAATATTAATATCTATTAACACTTTAACATTTTATATATTTTAACTACATGACATTAACAGCGACACTAAACATATCCTGCCATTTACTAACATCTACTATTTTACCATTATTCTTCTTGTTGTTTTAGAGAGTCCTTTAGTACTGCAAAGTATTCTCTGTTCTATAGGGTCTTGGTCATAATAAATTTTGATGCTAGACATTTTGTAAGAAAGATGTATAATGGTTTCTTAGATTTACGCGAATGTTACACATGGAAATAAAACTATTTTATACGGATTTTATCGCGATTTGGTTTATTTTTTACATTTTTTAACTTCCCGACGTTTCGATTACTTTACAGCTTTCGTGGTTCGACGGTGGTGATTCTCACCACCATCCAAAACAGTTAGCTACCGTGGGTAAATCTTTGTTTCAGAGAGCACAAGGAATCTGTGACGAGAAACACCTGGCAACTGAGCTGCAACACGTCAAGCAAGTACTGCGAGACAACAAGCTCCAAATTCCACGCCGCCGTCACAGAAACCGAGTGAAACCAGCCACAGTTGAACGGGTCCCGGTTATATTGCCTTACATAAAAGGAGTCACGGACAAGATTGGCTACATCCTGAAGCGTGCTTCTATTAAAACACACTACAAGCCGCCTAAGAAGATTAGTAAATTTTTACCATCTGTCAAGTGTCATATACCTTTACAAGAACCGGGAGTATATAAAATAGATTGCGACTGTGGCCTCTCTTATATCGGCCAAACCAAACGAAGCATAGGGACCCGCGTAAAAGAACACATAGCTGACGTCAAACACCGACGCTAAACGAAGTCTGCAGTTGCTGAACACATAGAGGAAGGCTCCAAGCATTACTTTCGCTTTGACCAGCCCCAAATCCTTGCCAAAGAACACCGTTTCCTGCCCAGGATGTTTCGCGAGGCTATTGAAATTAAAAAACATCCAAATTTCAATAGAGAAGATGGCTTGAAGCTTGCACCATCATGGGATCCAATTCTACATTGAATTAAATCGGAACCCAAAAGACCAGCTGCCAGACCTCAAGACACAGTGAGCTCCTTCTGCTTAGATCGGATCGCAAAAACTAGCTAACTTTTTAATTTAATAATTATAAATTAAGGGTAGTTTAATTGTAACAGTCACTGAGCGGATGACTAATACCTCAGTCCGCCCCGTGACCACGAAAGCTGTAAAGTAATCAAAACGTCGGGAAGTCAAAAATGTAAAAATTAAACCAAATCGCGATAAAATCCGTATAAAATAGTTTTATTTCAACAAGAAAGATGTATGTAAGAAGATAGAATAAAAGTGAATATAACAAGAATGCTAAGTAGGCAGACGGAATTTACTTATATTTAGTTATAAGTAAAATCCTGGTCTTTTCGGCGGGGTACTGTGACGTTGTAGAATGTCACCCGGAATAGTTGTGGTCTATGGCTCAATAATCATATTGTCTATGCCAATCAACGCCTCCATTGCGCTGATTGGTCGATTCAATTCTGACAGCTAAAACGTGCGAATTGTCATCGCACGCATAAATACGCGTGTAACCTCGCTCGCGTCCTCTTTCTTAAAATAAACTGCGTGTTGGTGTACCCGCTGGGGTGAGTGTTACAATTTGCTAACCGCTTAACCGCTTGCTTCGCAGCTTATTCTGCCGCTGGCTTGTGAACTACAACGAGTCGCTGGCACGGAATGTAAACCTAGTTTGCATTCCGATTTCTTGGACGCTGATTCCAGGTTCACCTTCATCTTCAGCTTCACCTTTAACTTTTCTGCTATCTTCTCTCTTTCTGCTTACGGCACGGAGCGTGCCGTGCTCTGGCTTCACTCCACACCGCTTACTGGAAGTTAAAAAATGTAAAAATTAAACCAAATCGCGATAAAATCCGTATAAAATAGTTTTATTTCAATGTGTAACATTCGCGTAAATCTAAGAAACCATTAAGAGCCGTGATTACAATATCTTGAAATCGATATCGATTATTTGTAGTTTAGTCAAATGTCAACTTTACTTTTCTAAGCAATTTTACCCGTAAGTAGTTCATTAATGAAACAATCTACAGCAGCGAATGCATACGTGTATTTTGTATAAAATTACGATTTCTCAAAGTGGTTTACTTTGGAAACATTAAATATTGTCAAGTTATGTTCATTTTCAGAAAATGTAGTCAGATATCTTTGTAAATTTTTATTTTATTTATTTTATTTTTATTCTTTACTGCACACACAAAAAAAAAACAAAAGGCATACAATATTTTACAGATATAAATCAAGAGTACAGTTGGCGGTCTTATCGCCCTAGGCGATTTCTTACAGACAACCTTTGGATGGATATAAGAAAAGGATAAGAATTTTATTTTCGTTCAAGATGAAAAGCTTTATGCTCCCCTTTCAATACCCTGGGGAATATCATTCCGGATATTGTGGCCGAGCTGGGTCCCTAGCAATACCTACGCCAACATGTCAGTATGCTAAAAACCCCTTGATGACCGGTTGGGTTTTAATTATTGAAGATGTTCCAAATTATTAAAACCAACCGTAAGCAATAAAAACGAATTACCATGATATTTCTGAAATACTATTAAGTTTCCAGTCAACTCAAATTAAATAATATTGAGATAAAAAATATCGATTAAGTGTCCTCGAATAATTTCACAACACTACTTCAAAAATGTTTCGTATGCTGTCACTTTCTTATAATTATACTTACTCCAAGGGCGAAAAAGGGACAGCATAATAAGATATAAAAATATGTATGATCTGGCAACAAGTGATTATAGTAAATTCAAAGTACAGAAGGAACATGGCGCGTTATGATACGTTTACGTAAAATTGTTTTGAAAATGTTAAATTGAAATATTGCGTGTTGGATTCAAACATTACTTGAAATTGAATGCATATTGTTTAAAAATAAATCTATATATAGCTAAAATAAATTTTATTTTAGATATAGATTTATTATTTATTAGCTTTGTATAAAATAAAGCTGAAATAAATTTTATTCTTGATGCATAGTTTTATTCACGTATTTTTATTTGGACCGATTATACAGGGTATATCAAGACCGCGACCGAAAACGAAGCCAGGTGGTAGTATTAGTGACTTCAGACATCATGCAATTAAAAATTTCGCAAAAAAAATTTTTTTTTTGTAATTTTTTACTTATCGTCGTATTTGGCTGATTTATACATAGTTTTCCTAAAATAATGATGTACACCTCTTTATTTTTAAACACGCAATGGTACCTAAGGGTTTAATTTAGTATTTTCGCAAAAACTAGCTGTTTACCACCCAAACACGACGATTTTTAAAAAAATCTAAAAAAATATCTGTGACCGTTATGGCGAAATATTTATTTGCATCGTGTTTGGGGCCACTAAAACTACCACCAGGCTTCGTTTTCGGTCGCAGTCTTGAGATACCCTGTATAATGACCGATTATATATGAATGATTATATATTTGCCTGCCTCGGTGGCGTAGTTGTATTACGGTACGGTTACAAAGCTGAGGTCTCGGGTTCGAGTCCCGGGTCGGGCAAAGTGATATTGGATTTTTCTATTCATTATCAGCCCGGAGTCAGGAATTTGTGCCCGATATGGCGATAGGCTCGCCCCCTATCACATCATGGGACGGAACATACAAGGCGAAATGTAGGTGTCCTAGTGGCGCCTCTGCCTACCCCTTCGGGGATAAAGGCGTGAGTTTATGTATGTATGTATATATTTATGTGGGACCGGGGAAAGTGCAACCAAATAAGTACTCAACCACTTTAACTGTTATTTATTTAACTTTTATAATAGATAAACTTCTTAAAATCTTTAATCGTCTTAATCAACTTGTCTTTCTTACTTTACACTTCAAACGCACTAACTGCCATCTTTAATTTCTCTCTTCCTGTCCCTTTCACTCACTTCCTTTGCATTCCGTTCCACTCAACATAATATTATCTTACAATCCTACACTCGGTCATCCTGCATATTGTCTGCCCTCAGACATTACAAACATCATAACAAAAAGAAACTAAATCTAATGTTTTACATAATTTTCTTAACTCATTTTAACTTGGTTGACACAAAAAAAAACAAAACTAAAATAAACAAACTCAAGAACTTAAAGTCTATACTATTTATTATTAACTATATTAGTTTAACTATATTAAGGTTTTCTTTTTGACAACTTAATTATTTATGTTAAAATCAGGTGAATAACAATTCAGCAACAATTCTGTAACCCATATTTTATAATAAAGAGTAACCTATCAACTAATTTGTAATTATTTACTCTTCCAATTTAATCCTTTTCCTTTCATCATCTTCTATCCCTCATCTTACAAACAAACCTAACTGTAAAATGCTTATTCCTGATCATTATTAACATCTGGCCATCTCTTCATAAGATCTGCTGCTGTAGACGTCTTATTTGGTCCTTCAGCGGATTTGTCTACTTTCTCTACATTATACCTATCGCATCTTTTAACTTTAGTGATCTGATACGGCCCCAAGTATTTAGGTTTTATCTTCATTCCGACGCCAAACTGGGTGCGCTTTATTGCAACAATGTCTCCCTCCTTATATTTTATACAACTTTTATTATTCTTATCATAATCTTTCTTATTTTCTTGTTGAACTTCTTATATTTGTTGTTTGGCTTTCTTCCTAAGTTCATCCCTACTCTGCATATAGGCATCCCTCTCTTCTTGTTGTAACAATTCATATATTTCCAAATCCTCTTGTCTCCTCATTTTTTTTCCTATCAACATTTCAATAGGTGTAGTATTAATGCTTCTCTGGTAAGTACTATTTAATGCTATCTGCACTCTTACTACGTGTTTATACCATTGCCCTGGTGTTTCAATGCAAAGTTTGGTAAGTACTTGTATAACAGTTCTGTGTATCCTCTCAACTTGCCCATTTCCTCTTGGCACTCCTGTAGTAATATGGCAGCACTCTATATTTTCCCTAATACAGTATTGGTGAAAGAGCTGCTATTGTCTCTGGCCCCCTCCCGTAGAGACAATAGTATCCCTCTCAAAGTCTGTTTCGGCGAGGGTGGCAACCCAATGCAGATATTGCGAAAGGGCTTGGTACATTCGGCGATTCAGCAAGGCAAGGTGGATGGCCTAGGGCGACGGTAGAGGGCGTACAGTTACCGTCGGCCAGACACATCATCCGACCTCTTCTCCAGTCGTAGCGGGTCACCGTTCCACTGAATCGGGAAGGGGGAGGACGAGTGTGTGCGCCTGCGTATGCGCGAACGCTTGCGCACCTTAATATATCCTGCGCAATTGACCGCTTCCGATATATGGACTACGAGACCGTTAGTCCTATGGCGATGGGCTGAGGTAGAGAGGTTCGGCGCGATGCAAGCCGGATTTTGTCCGATACCTGCACATAGGCGGCCCCAGGGGCGTGAGTACACGTCGTGGTCGCTTTCGCATTGCATGTTTGGGACGACAATGCGAATTCGGCAGCACCTGGGGTGACAGAGCAGCCCTATTTAGGGGGGCACTGCTCTCCTCGCTCAGCCGAGGAGGGGGCTAGAAAAGGTGCCCTAAAAAAATGCTCGTCCCGACCCGGAAGGTGGTAGTAACCGCGGCTGCCACTGCATCAATCTAATTCGTGGTCGACGTATCAGAAAGCATAAAACTGTCATGAAACCACCTATTGTGACATTTGGCGCGTGGAACGTAAGAACGTTGATTGACAGAGATGGCAACGCCTGCCCCGAGCGCAAAACCGCTATAGTAGCTCGGGAACTTCGTCGCTATAATGTGGATGTGGCTGCACTCAGCGAAACGCATCTCGCTGATGAAGGAGAGCTGGTGGAAGTTGGAGGTGGTTATACTTTCTTCTGGAAAGGTACCCCTTCATCCGAACCTCGTAGGTCTGGGGTAGGATTTGCCATCCAAAATCAATTAACAAAGCGACTTCATGAATGTCCTGTGCACATCTCAGACCGCGTTACCACACTGCGTCTTCACCTGGACTCGGACAACTACCTTAATGTCATCAGTGTTTATGCCCCAACGCTGGACAAGTCTGATGATATCAAGGACAAATTCTATGAGGAATTATCTCAATGCCTAAACAAAATCAATAGTAAAGAGCAGATATTGCTGCTAGGCGATCTCAATGCCAGAGTTGGCCGGGACTATGAGGCTTGGCCTGGAGTTCTGGGTAGACACGGAGTCGGCAACATGAATAGCAATGGTCAGTTGCTGCTCAGTCTTTGTGCTCAATACAACCTTGCGATATCGAACACTATGTTCCGGCTTGCCGCCAAGCACAAGACAACGTGGATGCACCCGCGGTCTAAACACTGGCATCTGATAGACTACGCTATCATACGGCAACGAGACATTAGTCAAGTGCAAGTCACCCGCGTTATGCGTGGTGCGCACTGTTGGACTGACCATCGACTCATTGTCACTAAGTTAAGACTCCGCCTCCGCCGGCCTCGTAGATCAATGGAGAAAAAGCCTGCGTGTGTAAACGTGGATAGGCTAAAGTATTGCGAGGCTAGAAAGGAATATGCTGAAGCCTTATCGGGAAAGCTGTGGCCTACAAATGAGACGGATGATGTCGGTGATGCTTGGAGAACTCTGTCTAGTCACATTATGGAAACCGCTTCAGCTACATTGGGTACTAAATATCGGCGTAACGAAGACTGGTTTGATGACAACAATGAGGCTCTCAGAGCAGCATTCGACAAACATCGAGAGCTCTTGCGACAGCACGGTAGAAGAGGCGGAAGCACTGCGTTGGTCAAAGCGAGTGACCAAGAATTGCGCAAGCTGTCTCGTCAGATAAAAGATAAGTGGTGGCGGGACAAAGCTTGTCAAATGCAGTGGCTTGCTGACACTAAACAGCTTGGGGAGTTTTACTGCGAGGTGCGAAAGCTGATTGGTATTTCCTACCGAGCAAAAGTGCCCCTGAGGTCTTTAGATAGCTCACACCTCCTCACTAGCAAGAAGGAAGTACTAACACGTTGGGCTGAACACTTTAACACTTTGCTCAACGTGGATCGATCAGCCGATCTGCGAAACATCAGCTTAATGCCTCAACTCCCTTTATGTATCGAGCTGGATGAGCCACTGACGCTCGACGAGGTTGTCACTGCCATCAGACAGCAGAAAAACAAGCGGGCAGTTGGCATTGACCACATACCAAGCGAGCTATTGAAATGCGGCGGTAAGGATTTGAACACGTCGGTGTGGAGACTGTTTGTTCGAATGTGGGAGGAGGAGCGAGTACCAGTCGATTTCAAATTGTCTCGTATTAGTGCCCTCTATAAGAACAGGGGTGACCGATCCGACTGTAACTCATATCGCGGTATTTCACTTCTATCAGCTCCTGGAAAGGTCTTTGCGAGAGTTCTATTGAACCGCCTAAGGGACCTATCAGAAAAGATCCTGCCTGAAACCCAGTTTGGCTTCCGACCTAACCATACACATGTACCTCACATGTGAAGCTATTTTCTCGGTGCGTCAACTTCAGGAGAAAAGTAGAGAACAGGGACGTCAGCTGTACCTCTGCTTTGTTGACTTGGAGAAAGCATTCGACAGTGTGCCTCGCGAAGCCCACTGGGTGGTACTGAGAAAGCTAGGATGCACAGAAAAGTTTGTGAGACTTCTGCGACTCCTGCATGACGATATGCAGTGCTGCGTCTCCATAGACGGCGAACAGTCCGACTTTTTCCCCGTTACCTGTGGGGTAAAGCAAGGATGCGTACTAGCACCCACACTGTTCGCTCTATATTTTGCAGTAGCAGTCAAGGGCGTCCTACAATCTGTTTCTGAAGGAGTTCGCATTCGCTTTCGCACCGATGGCAGTCTTTTCAACTTGGCCAGACTTAAGGCGCGCACCAAAGTCTCGTATGCGATGATCACAGAGATCATGTATGCTGATGACCTGTGTTTCTTGGCAGAATCCCCAGACGGCCTACAGCAGCTAATGTCCACTTTGCACCAAGCATGCTGCAAATTTGGCCTAAAGATCAGTGTCAAAAAGACGGAAGTGATGTCCCTAGACATCCATGGTCGCGAGACACTGACCATTAAGCTTGGTGGGGACGTGCTGAAACAAATCGATAAATTTCGTTATCTGGGGAACACTATAACAGCTAAATGTGACCTTGATGCTGAGATCAACAGCAGAATAAGTGCTGCAGCTGCAGCATTTGGAAAGCTGTGTCCCAAGGTCTTCTGCTCGCACGACCTTAAGCTGGCTACTAAGATCTCGGTTTACATGGCGATTGTGCTGCCAAACCTTCTCTATTCTTCCGAGACCTGGTGTGTGTATCGTCATCATATACGCACTCTCGATCGATTCCACCTAAAATGCCTGCGCTCCATCATGAAGATCAGATGGTCTGATCGGGTGCGTCATACCGAAATTTTACGACGCGCTAATGTTGGTGGCATTGAGGCATATTTGATGCGTCGGCAACTACGGTGGTGCGGTCACGTATCACGGATGGCGGAGGAGAGAGTGGCGAAGCGCATCTTTTACTCTGAGCTAGAGGAGGGCAAGCGAAAGCATGGCGGACAACTCCTCAGATATAAAGATGTTCAGAAACGTCACATGAAAAGATGCAATATAGAGCCCTCTCGCTGGGAGAGTTTGGCAGCACAACGACCGGAGTGGCGCGAGATTGTGAAGAAGCGAATCCGCGAATTTGAGGAACAGCGTTTAGCTGACCTCGACGCCAAGCGCGATGAGCTTAAAGCCCGTCCACTCGCCGCCATACACTTTAATTATGAAAGCGGTAAGCTCACTTGCCCACTTTGTGCAAGGGAGTTTGCTGCGAAAATCGGCTATATAAGCCATCTCCGGGCGCATCAGCGCCAAGCCCTATAAGGGGTCGAAGTGGTCGCCATGGCCGTAATCGGTCGGATTACATATTGGTGAAAATCATTACTGGTAAATGCAGTACCTCGATCTGTGATAACCCGGTCAGGGTTCCCAAATGTTTGTTTAAGTACTTCCAATTTACTTAAAACTTCTTTTGTAGTGGTACTTTTACATGGGAATAACCAAACAAACTTGGTGAAAGCATCAACTATAGTAAGAATATGATTGTACTGCTTATTAGTCTCTGTCAGTGGTCCAACGTGATCTAAATGTAGGGTATGTAGTGGGGTATCTGCCTTATCAATAGGATTAAGGTAACCTTCCCTTTTGCCTTCCTTTCTATTTGCCAGTAAACAAGGTATGCATGAGGCAATGTAATCCTCAACTTTTCTTCCTATTTTATCAATATAATAATCCTTACATATTAAATCTAATGTTTTCTTCTTGGCAAAGTGACCATTGTTATGAGCTCTTTTAATGATTTCATTTTCCATCGTACTTGGCACAACTAATTGATGTTCTGGTCCTTTATAAAGTAACTCTTGGTTTAAGTAATAATCCTTATGTGACCCTCCACCTTCTAGAATTTTCTTTATTGCACTAAGTCCTTCATCACTGCCTTGTGCATGCTGCATGTCCTTATGCAAGCTAGATGTTATCATTCCTACATATGGGTTTCGGCTCAGTGCGTCAGCATGCCTCATTTCAGTGCCTTGACGGTGTTCTACAGTAAAATCATAATCCTGCAAAAGTAAAATCCATCGAGCAACTCTAGTAGACAAAGCCAGATCCTTTTTGTTAAGAGTCATTTGGAACGCTTTACAATCTGTAATAATTTTGAAATGTTTTCCATACACATAGTGCCTAAATTTTTTTACTCCTTCAACTATTGCGAGTGCCTCAAGCTCATAGCTTGTATATTTAGCTTGGGCATCAGTAGTCCTACGGCTCATATAATGGACTGGATGTATTGCTCCATCTTCACCCTTTTGCATCAAAATTGCTGAGTAAGCTACACTTGATGCGTCTTTATGCAATTCTGTTTCATCGTTTTGATTATAAATTTTCAACACTGGTTTAGAAGCTAACTTCATCTTCAACTCATGGAAAACAGCTCTATGCTCATTAGTAAACTTAAACTGAGTATTCTTTTTTAATAAATCTGTGAGCGGCTTTGCTATAAGTGCATACTGAGGTATAAACTTTCTAAAGTAAGAACACAAACCTAGGAAACTATGTAGTTGCTTCAAACTGCATGGCTCAGGAAATTTTGTAACAGCGTCAGTCTTCCCAGGTGATGGCATCACAATACTATTTTCAATAACATGACCTAAGTATTCAACTCTTCTAGTCAACAAGTGAGATTTCTTCCAATTGATGCATAACCCATATTCTGATGCTACTTTCAGGACCTCCTTCAAGCGCTCCAAGGCCTGGTACTCATCTTCTGCTGGAATAAGAATGTCGTCAATAAACACAATAACAACACCTCTAACAATCAACTCACCAAATATGATGGTTATAAATCTTGTGGAAAACCTTAGGACAGTTTGCGAGTCCAAAAGGTGCACGAAGAAATTCATATTGTCCATTCATAGTCACAAAAGCGGTGTACTTCACAGAATCTTCATGGACTCGCAGATGAAAGAATCCATTCTTTAAATCCAATGCACTGAAAACCTTGGCCGTAGATAACCTATCAATATGACTATCTATTAACGGGAGTGGATATTCATCTTTTACAATTTTAGAATTAATCTTCCACACATACTCTTATTTCACCATCTTTTGTTATATTACTGTTTATTTCTTAGTAATACTATGGTTACAGCTTACACTTAACTAAACTATTTTTCACAATGCACGCTCTTATATAATAACCGCCCCACCAACAATTGACAGGACTGAATCATGAACATAATATTAAATATAAACTACCCATCACAAATTATAAGTCTTACAATTATTTGTATTACAGAGAATTATATGTATATATTTAATTAATTGTAATCATATTTTGGTGCGGCGACAACATCCGGCCGTCCTGCGCACGCATCCGTCCCTGGACAGCCTCCGTGGCGCAGTTGGTTAGACGCCGCCTGTGAAACGAGAGGCCGCGGGTTCGATCCCCGCACCGAAACAAATATTTGTGTGATCCACAGGTATTTGTTTCGGGTCTGGGTGTTTGTGAGACCGAAAAAGTCTCTCGTAGTTCCTGATACCCACGACACAAGACTCGATCTTAGTGTGGGGTCAGGACTATGTATGTGACTGTTGGGTGTATTTATTTATTTATTTATTTATTATTAGTCTGGTGCGGTTGCTGAGAATAAACACAAGTATCAGTTTCAAATTAAGTATTGTGGAATTGATTAAGTGTCCTCCACTGCTGTTCCATCGACGGTCAGCAAGGAGGGATTCACTCAACTGGAGTATGTATCAATTTTGCGCATTATTGGTATCCAAATCTGCAACTGTTCCATCACCGGTCAGTTACATTTATGTTGGAATTTGTGATTTACCCTAGGCGATGCCACTGGCCACCCTAGTTGCATATCACCACAAATCCAAACCTCATTGTAACAGATCTATTTTACAAGGATAAATACTGTTACAAAAACATGATCTAGACACCAAAATGCACAAAATTCGAAACAAAAGCATCAGACAATATAAAACAGACAAATTATAGGTAATCAAATTGCATAAATACCTGACAACATCCGGACCTCTCGTACTTAATTTTCCTCTAATTCCTGCAATTGAATCCACGGTTTTATATTTTCTGCACAAGTTGTTCCTTCGTATGGTTTGCTTGTTCTTTCTGCACCTCTCATATCTTTTACTTTGTATCGGTCGTGGCCCAGTACCTCCGTTACTTGGAAAGGTCCTTTATATAACGGTAGTAATTTGTGTACTTTGACCGTTGTTTGACTGACTGGGAATCTTAATTACGACCAAATCATCAATGTTGTACTTTCGAGCAGTTTTTCTCTTAGAATTGAAGGATTGCGCTTGTTTATCTGCATTAATCTTGATTCGATTACTCACGGAATTTCTTAATGAGGTAACGTCAATTGGTAATTGATCGTCATCATTCACTAATTTGTCAGCGTCCATTCGAAGTCGATATCCAAAGAAAACCTCGCTTGGTATTGCAGGGGTTGTTTTATTGATGGTGCTGTTTATTCCATGTTGGATACTTGAAACATGTGTATCCCATTTGTTATAATCACTGTTATCACCCATAGTTCGTAGTGCATCAAGGATGGTACGATTGTAACGCTCCACTTGTCCGTTGGAACGTGGGACGGCGGTGGCGATGATATGTCGTCGTATATTTTTGGTGTCACAATATTTTACAAATAATTTAGATGTAAATGCACTGCCTGCATCGCAGATGATGCGTTTAGGGTTGCCGAATACATTAAATACCTTATTTAATTCATTGATCACAGTCTTACTTTTAGTATTGCGTACAGGTGCAATAAATACAAATTTTGTAAAGGAATCAACAGTCACTAACAGATAAGTATTTTTACAAGTAGTCTTAACAAATGGACCTAAATGGTCGATATGTAAAGTATGAAATGGCCTTGCATATTTAGGTATGGAAAATAATTCACCTTCCTCTTTGCCATGAATAGCTTTCATATAAATGCAGTGAAGACAATTTTTTATGTATTTTGACACAATTTTCCTCATTCTTGGGAACCAATAGTGCGACCTTATTCTTTCAATAGATTTATCCACGGCAAAATGACCTATTTGATCATGATTGGCTCTAATCACTTGCCAAATACAACTTTTTGGAACTACCCACCGCCTGCCATACTCAGTTCTACGATACACTTTATTACCAAGTAATTCATATTCATTAAAAATCTTTTTGTTAAGCTCGGCCTCTCCTGTATTCAAAATATCTTTGATTGCACATATATTGGGATCTTGTAGTTGTACCGCCAATAACCAGTCATTTTCCGTAATAAATAACACACTTTCATTACATACGGTATTTGGAGCATTATTACAAATAGGATTTCTACTTAATGCATCTACGTGTTGCATTTGTGTTCCAGGTTTATGTACCATTACAAAAGTGAATTCTTGTGTCATCAACACCCATCTACCTATTCTCGCATTAATTTCTTGCTTGTTTATAGTGTATTTAACAGCGTTACAATCTGTGTAAATTTTAAAATTAGAACCCAATAAGTAATGTCGAAATTTTTGCAAACCAACCACAATGGCCAAAAATTCTAATTCAAAGGAATGGTACTTTTTTTCTTCAATTGTAGTCTGTCTACTGTAAAAATGTATTGGTTTTTCCCCTTGGTCTGTATATTGTGTTAAAATACAACCTACACCATCACGACTAGCATCCGTATATAAAATAGTGGAAAGTTTTGGATCAAAAATGGATAATACAGCGTTATATAATAATTCTTGTTTTAACTTATTGATAGCTGTAATTTGTTCAATCCCCCATTCCCATAATGCATCTTTCTTCAACATTTTTACCAATGGTTTCGATGTAACGGCACAGTTTTTTATAAATTTTCGAAAATAATTTACAAGTCCCAAAAATTGTCTAACCTGATGAACATTTTTGGGTTCAGGATAGTTTTCAATAGCCTTGAGTTTATTTTTACCAGGCCGAATACCTTCTTCAGAAACATCATACCCAAGAAACTGTACTGAATTTTGAAAAAAATGGCATTTATTTAAATTAATTGTCAAACCATTGTCTTGCAGTACTTTTAATACTTCTTCCAAACGTTTAATATTTTCATTAATTGAATCTGTAGCTATCAATAAGTCATTCATGTAGCAAATAATTCTATCAAACCGTAATTTTCCCAGTACGGTATTCATAAGTCTTTGGAAAACTGCTGGCCCATTACAAAGACCAAATGGCATCCTTTTAAATTCATAGTGGCCATCGGGGGTAATGAACGCAGTTTTAGGTATAGAATTCTCCTTAACCTTAATTTGGTAATACCCGCTTTTTAAGTCTAAAGATGTATAATATTTGCAGCCTTTTAATTTATCCATTAAATCTTCGACAATAGGCATCGGATATTTTTCTTTTATTGTTATTTTATTTAGAGATCTATAATCAATACACATTCGCTTATCTCCAGATGCTTTATTTACTAATAAAATTGGACTTGCATAAGCAGAATTGCTTTCTTGTATAATGTCATTTGTTAAAAGTTCATCAATGATTTCACGAGTAATTAATTTTTCAGATTCGGACATACGGTAAGGTCGGTGACAGACAGGCTTAGTAGTCGTTAACTCAATTTCGAGTTCAACACAAGAAGTTTTACCCAAAGATTGAAAATTATCCGATATTACCCGTGGGTACTTAGAAAATATTTTATTTAACAAAGAACCATGAACTGTAGAATCAGTATTAAATATTGATAAGTCTACCAAAGCCGTGTGTTCATTATTTACAGGATGGAAAGATAATTTGTCCCCTATACGCGTATACATTATACTAATGGTTTCTTAGATTTACGCGAATGTTACACATTGAAATAAAACTATTTTATACGGATTTTATCGCGATTTGGTTTAATTTTTACATTTTTTAACTTCCCGACGTTTCGATTACTTTACAGCTTTCATGGTCACGGGGCAGACTGAGGTATTAGTCATCCGCTCAGTGACTGTTACAATTAAACTACCCTTAATTTATATTTATTAAATTAAAAAAATAATTTAAAAAGTTAGCTAGTTTTTGCGATCCGATCTACGCAGAAGGAGCTCACTGTGTCTTGAGGTCTGGCAGCTGGTCTTTTGGGTTCCGATTTAATTAAATGTAGAATTGGATCCCATGTTGGTGCAAGCTTCAAGCCATCTTCTCTATTGAAATTTGGATGTTTTTTAATTTCAATAGCCTCGCGAAACATCCTGGGCAGGAAACGGTGTTCTTTGGCGAGGATTTGGGGCTGGTCAAAGCGAAGGTAATGCTTGGAGCCTTCCTCTATGTGTTCAGCAACTGCAGACTTCGTTGAGCGTCGGTGTTTGACGTCAGCTATGTGTTCTTTTACGCGGGTCCCTATGCTTCGTTTGGTTTGGCCGATGTAAGAGAGGCCACAGTCGCAATCTATTTTATATACTCCCGGTTCTTGTAAAGGTATATGACACTTGACAGGTGGTAAGAATTGACTAATCTTCTTAGGCGGCTTGTAGTATGTTTTAATAGAAGCACGCTTCAGGATGTAGCCAATCTTGTCCGTGACTCCTTTTATGTATGGCAATATAACCGGGACCCGTTCAACTGTGGCTGGTTTCACTCGGTTTCTGTGACGGCGGCGTGGAATTTGGAGCTTGTTGTCTCGCAGTACTTGCTTGACGTGTTGCAGCTCAGTTGCCAGGTGTTTCTCGTCACAGATTCCTTGTGCTCTCTGAAACAAAGATTTACCCACGGTAGCTAACTGTTTTGGATGGTGGTGAGAATCACCGTTCAGATATTTATCTGTATGGGTCTTTTTCCTATACACAGTATGACCTAAGGACTGATCAGGATTACGGATTACTAAAACATCTAAGAAAGCAAGAGATTTGTTTTGTTCCAACTCCATAGTAAATTGAATTTTATTGTTAATGGAGTTGAGGTGATTTAAAAATGCAGTTACTTGGTCAGTTGGTAAAATTGTGAAAGTATCATCTACATACCGCTTGTAAAATCTTGGCGAGACCGGGGCTGTACTAAGGGCTGTCTCCTCAAAGTCCTCCATGAAAATATCGGCGACTACTGGAGATACAGGTGAGCCCATAGCGACACCATCCATTTGTACATAGTATTGATTGTTCCACAACATGTAGCCAGATGTGAGGCAATGTTTGAGTAATTCTGCATATTCTAGTGGCATGTCATTCTCTGTTAACTTCTTAGTGACAATTTTGATGCAGTCTTGTACTGGTAAGCTTGTAAAAAGTGACTGGACATCAAAACTAACCATTGTTTCATTGTCAGCTAATTGTAGGTGTTTAATATCACTGACAAATTGGTATGAATCCTTCACAGATGCTCTAGTGTTTCCTCTCAGTGGTGAAAGCACTTGTGCTACGTGCTGAGCCAATCTGTAGGTTGGTGTGTCGATCTGGCTCACAATGGGACGTAGTGGAGCATTTTCCTTATGTATTTTTGGTAATCCATACAATTTAGGAGGTTTTGCACACGATGGGATGAGTGACTTAGCGTTCAGATCTAACTTCTCGGAGTACTTGATTATTAAAGAGCTAGTGGCCTTTAAAATCCTGGTGGTCGGGTCTGATTTGACCATTTTGTATGTAGTGTCATCCGATAAGAGTTGTTCGATTTTGTTGTTGTAATCTGAAGTGTCCATCACTACTGTCGCATTCCCTTTATCTGCACGGAGAACAGTTAAATCCTTCATAGATCGCAGGTTCTTTAAAGCGATAAATAGATGTTTTGGAAGATTTGGTTTCGGCACTTTGTTTCGTCGTAATAAAGATGATATATCTTGACGTATCGCCTCCGAATCTTCCCTTTTCAAATTGTTAATGAAGAGACTGTTCTCAACGTTACAAATAATATCTTCATACGGTATCCTACGTGGAGTTACGGCAAAATTTAGACCTCTTGACAAAACCTGAACTGTGTTTTCATCCAATGTATGTTTTGACAGATTAATGACCGCGCGTTGTTTGTCTGCGCCGGAGTGCGTGTTATCTGTGTTAGGGTGCGTTCCGTGCCTGCACTCGGAGTTGTTAGAATTTTTGACATTTGATTTTGATGAAAGTTTATCATATTTATTTATGTGTTTATTTTTGCATTCGTTATATTTAGATGTTTCTCTTTTATTTAATGTGTCCATGCAATTTTTAAAATCAAATGATGTTAATACTGTCTTTAACTCATTGGATGATTTTTCGATACAATTATTTAAGTAATGTAGGTCAGATCGTGTTTCATGTATGGTAGCTTGTAACAGTTTTTTACTCGCCTGGCTTAGAATTTTAGCGCTCCCTCGTATGGTTTTCTTCGGTGATATCTTCACACACGTGGGGATGAGATTATGATCACGGCATCTCTTCAAGAAATTCAATGATGATATATTTCTTGCGCGCTTAGTTTTCAAATTCTCCAACCGGCGTATTTTGTTTGCAATTTGCAGTCCGTACTGGTTTGCATAATGGTTTCTTAGATTTACGCGAATGTTACACATTGAAATAAAACTATTTTATACGGATTTTATCGCGATTTGGTTTAATTTTTACATTTTTTAACTTCCCGACGTTTCGATTACTTTACAGCTTTCATGGTCACGGGGCAGACTGAGGTATTAGTCATCCGCTCAGTGACTGTTACAATTAAACTACCCTTAATTTATATTTATTAAATTAAAAAATTAATTTAAAAAGTTAGCTAGTTTTTGCGATCCGATCTACGCAGAAGGAGCTCACTGTGTCTTGAGGTCTGGCAGCTGGTCTTTTGGGTTCCGATTTAATTAAATGTAGAATTGGATCCCATGTTGGTGCAAGCTTCAAGCCATCTTCTCTATTGAAATTTGGATGTTTTTTAATTTCAATAGCCTCGCGAAACATCCTGGGCAGGAAACGGTGTTCTTTGGCGAGGATTTGGGGCTGGTCAAAGCGAAGGTAATGCTTGGAGCCTTCCTCTATGTGTTCAGCAACTGCAGACTTCGTTGAGCGTCGGTGTTTGACGTCAGCTATGTGTTCTTTTACGCGGGTCCCTATGCTTCGTTTGGTTTGGCCGATGTAAGAGAGGCCACAGTCGCAATCTATTTTATATACTCCCGGTTCTTGTAAAGGTATATGACACTTGACAGGTGGTAAGAATTGACTAATCTTCTTAGGCGGCTTGTAGTATGTTTTAATAGAAGCACGCTTCAGGATGTAGCCAATCTTGTCCGTGACTCCTTTTATGTATGGCAATATAATTATAAATATATCAAATGTCAAAAATTCTAACAACTCCGAGTGCAGGCACGGAACGCACCCTAACACAGATAACACGCACTCCGGCGCAGACAAACAACGCGCGGTCATTAATCTGTCAAAACATACATTGGATGAAAACACAGTTCAGGTTTTGTCAAGAGGTCTAAATTTTGCCGTAACTCCACGTAGGATACCGTATGAAGATATTATTTGTAACGTTGAGAACAGTCTCTTCATTAACAATTTGAAAAGGGAAGATTCGGAGGCGATACGTCAAGATATATCATCTTTATTACGACGAAACAAAGTGCCGAAACCAAATCTTCCAAAACATCTATTTATCGCTTTAAAGAACCTGCGATCTATGAAGGATTTAACTGTTCTCCGTGCAGATAAAGGGAATGCGACAGTAGTGATGGACACTTCAGATTACAACAACAAAATCGAACAACTCTTATCGGATGACACTACATACAAAATGGTCAAATCAGACCCGACCACCAGGATTTTAAAGGCCACTAGCTCTTTAATAATCAAGTACTCCGAGAAGTTAGATCTGAACGCTAAGTCACTCATCCCATCGTGTGCAAAACCTCCTAAATTGTATGGATTACCAAAAATACATAAGGAAAATGCTCCACTACGTCCCATTGTGAGCCAGATCGACACACCAACCTACAGATTGGCTCAGCACGTAGCACAAGTGCTTTCACCACTGAGAGGAAACACTAGAGCATCTGTGAAGGATTCATACCAATTTGTCAGTGATATTAAACACCTACAATTAGCTGACAATGAAACAATGGTTAGTTTTGATGTCCAGTCACTTTTTACAAGCTTACCAGTACAAGACTGCATCAAAATTGTCACTAAGAAGTTAACAGAGAATGACATGCCACTAGAATATGCAGAATTACTCAAACATTGCCTCACATCTGGCTACATGTTGTGGAACAATCAATACTATGTACAAATGGATGGTGTCGCTATGGGCTCACCTGTATCTCCAGTAGTCGCCGATATTTTCATGGAGGACTTTGAGGAGACAGCCCTTAGTACAGCCCCGGTCTCGCCAAGATTTTACAAGCGGTATGTAGATGATACTTTCACAATTTTACCAACTGACCAAGTAACTGCATTTTTAAATCACCTCAACTCCATTAACAATAAAATTCAATTTACTATGGAGTTGGAACAAAACAAATCTCTTGCTTTCTTAGATGTTTTAGTAATCCGTAATCCTGATCAGTCCTTAGGTCATACTGTGTATAGGAAAAAGACCCATACAGATAAATATCTGAACGGTGATTCTCACCACCATCCAAAACAGTTAGCTACCGTGGGTAAATCTTTGTTTCAGAGAGCACAAGGAATCTGTGACGAGAAACACCTGGCAACTGAGCTGCAACACGTCAAGCAAGTACTGCGAGACAACAAGCTCCAAATTCCACGCCGCCGTCACAGAAACCGAGTGAAACCAGCCACAGTTGAACGGGTCCCGGTTATATTGCCATACATAAAAGGAGTCACGGACAAGATTGGCTACATCCTGAAGCGTGCTTCTATTAAAACATACTACAAGCCGCCTAAGAAGATAAGTCAATTCTTACCACCTGTCAAGTGTCATATACCTTTACAAGAACCGGGAGTATATAAAATAGATTGCGACTGTGGCCTCTCTTACATCGGCCAAACCAAACGAAGCATAGGGACCCGCGTAAAAGAACACATAGCTGACGTCAAACACCGACGCTCAACGAAGTCTGCAGTTGCTGAACACATAGAGGAAGGCTCCAAGCATTACCTTCGCTTTGACCAGCCCCAAATCCTCGCCAAAGAACACCGTTTCCTGCCCAGGATGTTTCGCGAGGCTATTGGAATTAAAAAACATCCAAATTTCAATAGAGAAGATGGCTTGAAGCTTGCACCAACATGGGATCCAATTCTACATTTAATTAAATCGGAACCCAAAAGACCAGCTGCCAGACCTCAAGACACAGTGAGCTCCTTCTGCGTAGATCGGATCGCAAAAACTAGCTAACTTTTTAAATTAATTTTTTAATTTAATAAATATAAATTAAGGGTAGTTTAATTGTAACAGTCACTGAGCGGATGACTAATACCTCAGTCTGCCCCGTGACCATGAAAGCTGTAAAGTAATCGAAACGTCGGGAAGTTAAAAAATGTAAAAATTAAACCAAATCGCGATAAAATCCGTATAAAATAGTTTTATTTCAATACATTATACTTTTATCTTCAGTGAAATTCCTTCCTATTAAGATTTGACTACCAGATAACTCATCGAAAATATAAAATATAATATCAAGAGTTGTTGTATCCACCTTAAGATTAACTTTTACTCCTTGTGTAACGTAAGAACAAGAATCAACTTTAAACCCAGTTAATAAGATGGGTGTCTCTAGTGTAAATGTAGTAAGTTTTAATTTATTTGCCAAAGTGCTTGATATAAGTGAACAACTACTACCCATGTCAATGAAAGCTTGTTGTTTACATCCATTTAATTCGATATCCTTATAAAATTTATCCTTCGGGTTAGATTCCATAACTACCTTAACTTCACTATCTTTTTCTGCCTTAGTCTTAGATTTCATTCTACAAGCAAGTTCTAGATGGCCAAACTTATGACAAACATTGCATTTTACGTTATCTTTATGATTGCAATTTGTCTTTTTGTGACCTGTTTCACCACAACGAAAGCAAGTTATATTCGTAAAAGTAGTTATGGAATAATTACTAGTAGATGCACCGAAACTTGATGAACTATCTGGTCTCTTGTCAATATTATTACTAGAGTTGTAGGGTAAACGTAAATTTTTATTGGGAAAATAGTTTTGTTTCTGAAAAGTTTTCTGTTCGGACTCATAATGTTTACCATGTAAAAAGGGGCTTCCTTTTTACATGGTAAACATTATGAGTCCTCACTATTTTTAAAATTACCGGCATCAGCTGCTGTACTTATGTTTTTATCACAAATAGACCCCACAATTATAGAAATAATATCTTGTTCCGAAAAGTTTAGTCTCATTTTATCAATTTTACCTCGTTGTAAAAAGTAATATTCATATAATGATTGGCCATCTGAAGGTTTAGACTGTACTAAATCTTTTAATAGATTATACATATTACGCTTAATTTGAAAGGTATCTAAAAGAGTATTCCGCCAGTCCTTCCATATCCACATAGTCCACTCTGTTTTATTTTTTTGAAGGGAGTCGTACCATGTTTTTGCGGTATTACGTAATTTTTGCAAAGCTTGATATTGTAAAACACGATCAGACCAGCCAAAAGCCCGAGCATTGGCTTCCACAACATTAATCCACATTTCAACATCGTCAACTAAAGGGTCAAACTCGGGTATCACTGACGACAAAATGATATTTTGGCTTACTGCGGGAGACGCAGCTGTTGTGCGTCTCGATTTTCTCCTTATGCGCTCACGCGAGCTGCTGCTACTTGATGATGGTGATCGTGAGCTGGATGACACTGATTTAGAGGAGGATTTCTTCAGTCTGCTCCTCTTTCCTCGGGTTCTTTTACGACTTCGTGGCATTGGCGTGGTTACGAAACACTTCTGATGTTATATTACTGTTTATTTCTTAGTAATACTATGGTTACAGCTTACACTTAACTAAACTATTTTTCACAATGCACGCTCTTATATAATAACCGCCCCACCAACAATTGACAGGACTGAATCATGAACATAATATTAAATATAAACTACCCATCACAAATTATAAGTCTGACAATTATTTGTATTACAGAGAATTATATGTATATATTTAATTAATTGTAATCATATTGGTGCGGCGACTTTTTTTTTTTTTTTTTTTTTTTTTTTTTTTTTTTTTTTTTTTTAATCTTTATTTAAAGAGCTTAGTCTAACTTAAGACTACGTCGCTCTATACAGCCACTAGAAATGCTAACATCTCCGCCTTAATGCTAATTTAACAAGTTTGTAAATTATTTTAGCTTCCGTAGATAGCGGATTAGCTAAGACGCTATTACATCTACCGATACCTTCCATTATATTTTGGTAATGTATACGTAATTCCTCATTACGAACACATTCCATTACAATGTGGAATACATCTTCTAATTGATTGCACTCGGAGCAAAGAGGTGATGGGGCCTTGCCCATCAAATATGCAAGTTCAAGGGTACATGTCCAGAACGAAGACGCATTGCTAGTACAGTATCAATTCGATTAAGTGTACAGTTGCTGATCCAAGAAATACACATAGGCTCGGGTTGTATAGTTTTATACCAGATTCCTACTTGTCTAGATCTTGCATCGAAATATAATTTCCATAAATCAAAACATATATTCCTGGCTAACGGAAGTAATTCAGTATAAAAGGGTTTGGTATTTAAATGTATACCCTCAGAACAACCGGAATTTGCTAATTTGTCAACGATCTCATTACCTTCGATATTACAATGAGAGGGAATCCACTGTAAAATCACCTCTTTGTTTTGATTTTGAATATTCCAAATTAATCTCAAAATAGTGTAAGCTATCGGTATTCCTCGAATAGTCGAGGTACACCGAGCCAGATGTTGCAACCCACTTCTCGAGTCTGTAAAAATAACAAACTTGTCGTGTTGCAAGGATTCGATATATGAGAGAGCTTCAGCAATGGCCAATAACTCTATATGCATTATCGATAAGTTGTGAATAATTTGGAATTTAATACTTATATTCAAAGAGTGATCGAATATTGCAGCCCCATTGTTACCGAAATTCTTCGAGCCATCCGTAAATATTTTATGAAATGAGCTATAGTTTTCATTACAAAATTGGTTGAAACACTGTTTTAAAAATTTTGAATCATATTTGCGTTTTGCTTTGTCAATTGATGGTAGATTAAGTTTAATTACTTTGTTCACGTTTATGCAGCTAACCCAAATATCTAATGAAAACATTTCAAGGCTGTGACTAATGTACACAGGTATTTCATTAAGTGTCTCATGTATTTCGACTAATAAAGGAATGGAATTACGGTGCCAACTATTTTCTCTACACTTTTGGAGTAAATTATTAATAGTATTTAGAATATTATTGGATTCGATAGATTTTATTTTAAGCCAAAATTTAGATCCCAAATATCGTCTTCTAATTTTTAAAGGTGCTAAAGCTAACTCACTCTCCATTACATGGATAGGAGTGCTACGTATAAAACCACCTATAACTCGGAGTGCTTGGTTTTGAATGTTATCTAACTTTTTTAAGTTACACAAAGAACTAGTATTGTAAAGAAAACTAGCGTAATCCATACGACTCCGTATTAGTGCTATGTATATTCGTCTTAGGTGAACAGGGTGCATACCCCATCCAGAAGATGCTAAAGCTTTTAATGGATTTAAAAATTTGAGGCACTTCTGTTGAATGTCATTAATGTGTGGTCCCCATCGTAATGTAAAATCCAACCACATTCCCAAATATTTGACTTTATCTACAACTTCTAACGCTACATTGTTGATTTTAAGATTTATAGGTCCTCTGAAAGCCCTCTTCTTAAATACGCATACTTTACTTTTACTACTAGACACATTGAGTCCCAGATTGTAGAATATATTGGACACTATATTTAATGAAGTTTGAAGCTGGACAACTGAATCGGCGAATTTACTGTTAGTTGCATATAAAACAAAGTCATCGGCATATTGGCAAATCATAACTCGATCGATCATTTTGCAAACATCCATAGAAACGATATTAAATAATAACGGTGAAAGTGGATCCCCTTGAGCCAAACCTCTACTTGTAGCTCTTGTCAGAGAAAAGGAATCGATTTTTATAGAAATGTGTCTCTGTTTGAGAAAATTCCAGAGATATAGACAAATTTTAGATCCTACATCCAGACGATCCATATACTTAATAAGAGTGGAAAGATCAACGTTATTGTATGCGTTATCGATGTCAAGAAAGCAACCGACTGTTGACGAATTATTTGTAAAACCAAGCTGAATGTGCGTAATTAATTGAGTGAGGCATTCCACGCTTGACTTTGTCTTCCTAAAACCTAGGGTATTTTGCGAGAACACATTCTTATTTTCTAGGAACCATTCAAGTCTTTTATTTAAAATTGAATGAAATATTTTGCAGATACATGATATTAATGATATAGGACGTAGAGATGAAACAGATTTAGGATCACGTCCTGGTTTCGGAATAGGTATGACACAAATATTGCGCCACTGTAGGGGAACGACGCCTGACTGAAGAATGTTATTATAAAGCTTCACGAGATAAACTTTAGCATTGAGTGGTAGATTCTTAATCATGGAAAATGTTATTTCATCATCGCCTGGTGCTGTGTCCTTAGCTTTAATGTTATTATCCAATTCATTAAGTAATATACATTTTTCTAGAATGACGTTAGACGAAGAAACTGCAGGGTCTGGTTATATAACATAATCTGGACATAAATCATGAAGGAGAAGACTGACTGTCTTTTTGTCAATAGTTATATTTCTAACATGTCTATTACCTTTAAGCCATTTCATTTTTTTCCACATTTCAGACGAGGAAGTGGATTCATCAATGGCAGAGACAAATGCTTGCCAACTTTTATTAATTGAATTACGTAGTAATTTTTGTGTTTTACGTATATTGTCTAGTAATATTTTGTGATTTCCTGGTGTTGGATTCCTCCTAAAAGTTGATAACGCTAACCTTCGTAGTGCTACTGCTCTTGATAGCTCGGAATTCCAATAAGGTTTCGGTTTAAATTTACTCTTAGGCATTACACAAACATTTACTAGCGGAATATAAAGGTTTGCTGCTTTATTTATGTATTTGACAAACAGATCGTATGCAACTTGAATGTCATTAGAAAAATGTAGGTCATCAAAAGATTGTTGTAAGTAAGACTGGTAAGAATCCCAATTAGCTTTTTTAAAATTTCTTTTTTTACGAATATTTATTACGGTATTTACGACAGATGACAGTTTAATGATAAGATGATCCAATTAATGATAAGATGATGATGACCAAGCGATTCTTTTGTTACCGACCAATCCATATGAGATGCTAAATCTGGAGACACAAGAGATATGTCCGGAGACGATTCTCGCAAAACTCCATCTACAAGTTGAAATCGAGTAGGTGTACCATCGTTAAGTAAAATAAAATTGCTGGCCATAATGGCTTGGAAAATTTGGTTCCCTCGTGTATCTATTTTATATGACCAACTTGTGTGATGACCATTAAAGTCTCCAAGAATTATAGTTTTTTGAGTAAATATCGAAAACAGACAATCCCACTCTGACTTTTGAACATGGACGGAAGTTGGACAATAAATACAAATTATATTTCCAATACCAATACAGTTATCAATTTAACAACACATATTACTTCGAAACTAAAAGAAAAGTTTGGGATTACATATAATTGAGATTTAACAGTCTTATGCATAAAAATTGCTACACCTCCATATGAACGATCACGGTCTTGTCGATATACATTATATTCTGAAATGTTTAAAGAAGTGTTCGAATCTAGCCATGTTTCCGAGATAGCCGCAATATGAATTTTCTCTTGGATCAGCAACTGTCCCAATGCTTGTAATTTAGGTTTAATACTACGTGCATTCCATTGTAACACATTCAACGAGAAACGTATATTGTTACTACCCATTATTGATTAAATTCGACAATGTTTTTACAATAGATATATCAGATACAAAATTGAAAATGGTGGATATAACATAATCTAGAATAATTTTAATAGAATTTCTTATTTTATCGTCCAAACTATAATGCTTCAAAAATAAAATATCTTTGAGTCTATCGAGCAGATTTTGAAGAGACTTGGGTGAATTGGAACCTTTAGGTTGTGAGTGGAGTTCCTCGTCCAAATGATGACAAGTGTCCTCTTCTGTTTCCGAAGGTACTGCGGAACTTATTCTATTTCTGTCATTTTTAGGTCTTCTATTTCTATTTTTTGTAGTTTTAATAGTTGCATTCGCATAAGTTGATTCCTCCGCTGATGTAAAAACATTGCAATTAGTATCTTCTTGCTGTGCTTCAGGTTGTCTAGTAGAACGGGTAGGCGAACCGCCATCGAATTCTTGGATACATTCAAGATTACTCGAAGGACGGGGTGATGGTGGAACATATATTGAGACTGCTTTACGATAGTTAACATTAAATTCGGTCATAATACTTCTAATCTTTTTTTCTTTTATATAAATAGGACATGTCTTGGATAGCGCCATATGATTCCCCTTGGAATTGACACATTTATATAAGGAAGCCTCTATCTCACAGTTTACATGAAAATTTGTACACTTAGGACAGATAATTTTATATGATGGGCACATTTTCTTCGTGTGGCCAAACCTCCAACAACTTGAGCATTGAGTTACCGGAAACGCAAAAGGTTCTACTTTAATACGTAGTTCAAAGAGGTATATATGTGACGGTAAACTTGGCCCAATAAAACCAATTTTCATTGCTTCGCTAGGACACCAACCATTTTCGCTTTTTCGGTTAAGCCTTTTGACATTTAAAATTTCTGCTGAGCTCATAACATTCATAATAAAATCATTTTCCGACAAGTCGATATCGATGTCTTTCACCACCCCGTATGAGGTACCTACCTCCCAAGTTTTGTGACAGCTCCATCCCAATTTTTTTATATCTTCACATGCCATGAATTGATCTGCACTGAGTTCAGTTTTAAAATCAATGATAATTTTATACGGATTGACGTATTTTACTTTAAGTACATCAGCGATATCGTGTGATGTCAAAATTTTTGCCAATCCAAACTGCTTGGGAAATTTTTCTTTACTTGTCACTCGAATCTGGATAGTTTCTCCTTCAAAATTAAACACCTCTTCTCGGTTATGGCGAGCTGGTTTTTTCATTTTTCTTTGTACTTTCTGCCAAATTTCACTACTCGTTTGTTCCCTTCCACGTTTGCTATTTCTTGTTGTATTATTTCTTTCATTTAAATGTGTACGGTCATCACAATTCCACTGCATATCGTTATCTTGAACTTGTTTACTGGTGTAATCTCCGTCGTCATTATCACTCAAAATAATATCGTCCGCCATCACACATAAGGTTCATAATTTGCGCAACTAATGCAATCGATGCTCGCTCCAACACGTGTTTCGAGCCGTAACCGATTTAATTAATTGTAACAATAGCGCACCAAGACCCGTGCGGACCGAAAGCGATCTTGGCGATAACTGTCGACAACACTTTCTTTTTAACTAAAACTAATGGACTTGCATATTCAGAATAACTCACCCTTATTATTCCATCTTCCAGCCATTCCTGTATCTGACAATCCACATACTCCTGCTCTTTAAAAGATATGCGTCTTGCTCGTTGTGATACTGGCAGGTCATCTTTTAATACAATTTTTAATTCTATTGGGGCTTCTTTAATTTGCTTGGGCACATAACTGTTCACTAACTTTGAAACTTCTTGTTTGATTTTCGGATGTGAAGCATGATTCACACAATCGGAAAAAGTACAAAAACACGACATATTCTTCAACCATTCACAACTAGGATTCATTCGGTCATCTTTTGAAAACATCCAAACATTACTATTTTTAATGACTAATGTTATAGTTTGTAAAAAATCGTTACCCAGAACTATATGAAATGGTACAGAATCGTTAGGCGTTATATAGAATGTTACATTTTCATACTTACAATTATCTATAGTGATATCTAAAGTTACACTACCGTAAGTATTAACTTTTGAATAACCTAAACCAACTAAGGTTATATTTGCAGTCGTGTTACATTGTATGGTTTTAATTTTAGTATACAATTCTACAGACATTAAATTTACGTCGCAACCTGAATCTATTAAAGCACTCGCTTTTTCATTGCATAAATACACTGTTTTAATTGGTTTTACCCGGCACTTAGACACAAAATGTTGTTTGTTTACATCGAAAACGTCACTGTCACTGCTCTTACTCGCCATCTTGTCATTACAGCCAATCACAGCCTCGTCTCGTGTTTTCATGTTGGTAGTCTCGTAACACGAACAACCTGAACTTGTGCATGCGCAGAGCTTCTCATTGGACATCGCAACGTAGACTTCGCCTTGAACATCGTTCGGATTGCTTTCGCTGTCTTGCAATAGGTTAAAAAATGCTTGCTTAGTCATTTGATTGGCCGGTGCTCGTCGCTCTGTAGTATGTTCACGCCGTCCGATATTTTCCGAAGTTTGCCGATTGCTACTCGAACTCATATGCGGCGATTTACTGTAATGAATTTTCGAGACCGCCATCTTTTTTGAAGGACAATTTTCATCTGAAGCGATATGACCAAACTCATTGCAGCGGAAACATTTTCTGCCTTGCGATTTATGAGGACAATTATCAGATGCATGATTTTTCTCTCCACAGCTAAAACATCGCAAATCTGCCATATTTCTTCTAGTATTCTTTCTAGTCTCCACAAGGTCCGTGTAGTATACGACTCCAGATGTTATTTGCATACTATCTAGCATGGTTTTACGCTCATTCTGCCAAAGACTACACTCCCACAGTATATGATGCGCGGACTGCTCATATTCGCAATAAGGTGTTGAACATGAGCACGCAGGCGAATCAACGAGCTTAAATGAGTACAGTTTAGACTTAAAGTTACCATGGCCCGTAAGAAACTGTGATACGTAATAATCGATATCTAGCCAAGTCTTAGTCAAACGATCACGCACGCATGGAAAATATTGGTATAGATGCCGACCCTTCAAAGATAAATCCCATCTATTTTGCCATTCATCTATTAGTTCGTTATATACAACTGAGAGCGGCTTAAATAATCTGTCTACTTTTAAAAGTTCACGTGAATTTAAGAATCTTTTGTCCATATTCTCTCTAGTTGAGTAATACATCGCGGCGCGACGTTGTACCTCCAGGTCGACTGGAAGTACACCCGCCAGGACTGGTAAAGCTTCGGTACTAACAGTTCTATACGCCTTACACAAGAATATCAACGCCAAACGTTGGCTCTGGAGCAACTTCCGTCGCACAGCACCGATAGTGGCCCTATCAGCCCATACGGGGGATCCGTAAGTAATACATCCTAAGTAAGTCGCTCCATAGATGGTTTTTAAAGTATTGAAAGATAGCCCCCACGTTGATTTCGATATTCTTGTCAAAGCAAAAAAGTTATTTTTCGATTTTTCCCCGACTTTCTTAATATGTTCAAGAAAGGAAAAAATCCTTTCCAAAATTAGACCAAGATAACAAACTGATTCTTTTTTCTTTACGGTGATATTATTAAATTTAATTCGCGGCGGTGATTTTAAAATTCCTTTTATAAGTAATTGGAACGTTTTATGTGGTGCGAACTGTAAGCGATTTCGATCGCCCCAATCAGATATTAATTTTAAACACGTGTCTGCCATATTTTCGAGTCCCGACCTACTGTTTGACTCAATAAGCAAGAGACCATCGTCCGCATATCCAATCAAAGAACACCCCGACGGTAAGGGAATTGTAAGAAAATCGTCGAAGCCTAAATTCCATAAATAAGGACCCAAGACCGAGCCTTGTGGACAGCCCATCGACAGTGGCTTCGACACGGCATGGTGTCCAAGTTTAAGTTTTGTTGTTCCGTGCGAGAAATACGAGTATATAAGTGAATATATATTTTTAAAGCAACCTCGCAATTTCAACTTAAGAAGCAGCATTGGCCACCAAGCATTGTCGAAAGCACCGGAGATGTCCAGGAAAATACCGAGTACATATTTGCGTATCGATGTACTTACTCTTCTTCTAACCGAAATTGCCGCGTCAATAGTCGACCTACCCATAGTAAAACCGAACTGTTTTTCATGGAATATTGGTCCACCTGGTAGCAATCGAGGGACGGTAAGACGTTCTAAAAGTTTATCTAGCGACGGCAAGAGTGTAATGGGTCTGTAAGACTTAGGATCTTGAAGAGATTTATCGCCACCCTTGGGTATTATCCGAATGAAACCGGTACGCCAGACTCGCGGAAATACCCCTTCAGCAATACATCGATTAAAAACAGTTAGTACTGCATTGCCGGCCGATTTACACGCTTCTTTGATCATTTTATTGGATATTTTATCGTCACCGGAAGCCTTGTTTAGGGGCAAAGATCGAACTATTTCACTAAATTCATCAAATGATGAGAGATTTGAATCGCAAGAGTTTGGCAGTTCCGCGGCCCACATCCTAATCTGCTTGTGGTATTCTGTGTCATTCCCAACATTATCATCCGGTATTAACGATTGTAACAAAGCTTCCGTTGTCTCCTCAATGCCAGTTGTGTAGTTGTTATTAATTTTTATATTCTCAATATAAGCTAAATTGATTGACCTATTAGCTTTAAACTCATGGTATAAAGGAGACCACGGACCTTCACTATCTAACCGGGCTACAATTTTACGTAATAAATTGCCTTTAGATTTTTGGACAGCCGCTCTATAATGTGATCTGGCAACTCTCAGTTCATTAAAAGCAGATGTAATTGCTTCCCCTGTAATACGACGTTTTTTAAGCCCGTTGAACCGCCTACGCGCTCTGCGAAAAGTTCCGTGAAATTTCCGTGCTTTCCGGCGATTTTGCCATACCTATTATTGGAATCAAGTATAACAGCTTACATTATAGGTCCCAATTAAATGTTATAATGACTAACCCGTGGTGCTTTACAGCTGGCTTATCTGGCTGTAAACGTCTTTATGCGAGGTTATTTACCTCTTTAGTTCATTGTTTTTGTCACCCGCTTTATTAGGGAGGGAAGTGGACAATAATTTATTTCCAACTCCTCCTATTAATTTAACTTTTTTGATTGATTTCGTTGCGGGTTAAAGACAAGTTAGACATTCCCGGAGACGCGCTGGGCTTCAATGTTCAGTGTCATTAAAATGCGTGCCACTGTTGATCCTGGCTTACAGGAGTTGCAGTGGCGGGTGTGAGGGCGGGACAGTCTCAATTTCTTCTAGTATTATTTTGTGACCGAGTTGTAAAAGTATTATTTCTTAGATTATCTTTAGTTGAATTTTT
The DNA here is from genome assembly GCA_949752805.1 of Deilephila elpenor. Classification (NCBI taxonomy): domain Eukaryota; kingdom Metazoa; phylum Arthropoda; class Insecta; order Lepidoptera; family Sphingidae; genus Deilephila; species Deilephila elpenor. The sequence goes on from OX457095.1 coordinate 1,039,808, forward strand.
CTTAAAAGTTTCGTACAATTTTAGCTTCTCCTTTAGTTCCGCGTATGTTTTGACTCCATATAGCATAAATTTATTAATTTCTAGGTCTGGAATACCCTCTAGTATGTATTTGATAGCCACATAATCCGGCATCTTTCCTCATTTTCCCAATTCCTTCATAATAAGCATATAGTCGATACATGATTCTTCCTTCTTCTTACGTCTTAAGGTCATTATTTCATGGATCTTTTTGCTATCCAATGCATCGGTAAACTCTTTCGATATAGCTCCTTTTAATTCATCCCATGTCTTAAATGTTTTTTCAGCGCGAAGCCATAATGCAGCTGTACGTGCCGCCACACTCGTCACCGACTTCTGTTGCTTGATGTGTGTATGACTTTTGGCGTTTTAAATGTGTTCAGCTACTTATGTTGGTGACTGTACATTATCTAAAAAAATAGTTAGCATTGTGAAACTAAAAGGGATATAAATCATTTTGTGAGTTTGTTCCATATTATCCCTTCATATTTCCGTCTTCCTTGCCCAATTTGGATTATACATTCATATTTCCGAGTACGAATGTGTCGATCCAATCTGACGTAAACCGGTTTCTTATCGCATGACCGGTCGAGTCACCGCTTGCATTGAGCGTAAACAACTATTGCATTTATAATACATGCATACAATTTTATTTTACATTTATTTTGTAGGAGCGTTTTCTTTCTTATTGCCTATTATATTCATTACTTGTATTCTCTTTCTATGCCAAAATAAGTGATACACGGTGCAAAGAATTAATAAAACTTCGTAGCATCATTAAAGGCAAATTAACATACATAAACTCACGCCTTTATCCCCGAAGGGGTAGGCAGAGGCGCCACCAGGACACCCACATTTCGCCTAGTATGTTCCGTCCCATGATGTGATAGGGGGCGAGCCTATCGCCATATCGGGCACAAATTCCTGACTCCGGGCTGATAATGAATAGAAAAATCCAATATCACTTTGCCCGACCCGGGACTCGAACCCGAGACCTCAGCTTTGTAACCTTACCGTAATACAACTACGCCACCGAGGCAGTCAGCAAATTAACTATATTTGAAAATTTCTTAAATACGCTAAATGATATAGACTTTTTAAATGAAAATCAATCCAACCAACTTGAGTGTAGTCTTAGTAAAATGGATAGTCTACAAATTGATTTTGACAAATTTCAGACGGAGTTGGAAATATTGTCTGACAATACCGATAAACCGACTGATATGCCGCCCGTGGAAAGGGAAGAATTCGATTCCAAATATAACTCGCTCGTGGCATCAGCGCGCACGATTTTTGAATTCTCGGCGCCGCTTACAAAGAAATCAGTCGGTTTCCGGGATGAGTGATGGCAGCGAAGCCAAGGAAAATGCATACCACGACTTCGTCAGACTCCCAAAGATAACCCCACCAACCTTTTCTGGAAAATATCACGAATGGCTACATTTTAGAGATACGTATTTCAATTTCAATCATACACTCTTCAAGTAATTTAAGCAATATCAATAAATATCATTATCTAAAAGCTGCACTCAAAGGCAGCGCCTTACTTACAATTCAAAATTTAGAATTTACAGCAAAAAATTACCCTATTGCATGGCAAATCTTGTCAAATAGATATGACAACGAACGTCTTTTAGTTAATAACCATATGAATGAGTTGCTTAATTTTCCTCCTATTCAAAAGAAAATCACATCAAGCTTTAAGATCACTGGTAGACAACATAAATCGCAATCTATGCGCTTTACATACCCTAGGTCAACCCACGGATCACTGGGACACTATTATAATCCATACTATGATTAGAAAATTAGATAATGTCACTTTTCGCGAATGGGAAGAAAAACGTAATACTATAACAACATCGCCAACATTAAAGCAATTTCTTGATTTCTTAATAAACAGAGCTGACCTATTAGATACAATACTACAAGAAGAAAACGAAAACGCAATTCTCAAATTCAGGACCATAGAATAAAATATCAACCAGCCTTTGCTGCGTTGCAGGTGCGTTGGTAAGACCAAACGGAGTAGTGACAAACCTGAACGAACCACGTGATGGAATATAGAATGCTGTTTTATCACGATCACACTCTTCAATAGGTATTTGCCAAAAGGCTTTCGAAAGATCTATAGAACTTAAATAACAAGCGTTACTTAAATTATCCAAAATTTCTGACATATACGGTAATTTATAAGCATCTTTTATATTAACTGAATTGAGTTTACGGCTGTCTAAACAAAATCTCAATGTTCCATCTTTTTTAGGAGTTAGCAAGACAGGTGAACACCAAGGACTTTCACAGGGTTCCACAACACCGAGTGCTAACATTTCATCTAGCTCGTTACATAACACGCGTTGTTTTTCGGGAGAAAGTCTATAATAGCGTTGTCGCATTGGCTGTGAGTTGCCAGTATCAATGCGATGAGTGATGAGATGTGTTCTGCCTAGGCCTCGAGTTTCCATAGAAATCGAACGAAATAGGTCAATAGGATTATCAGCGTTTAGACGCTGCGATTTAGTTTAACCCTATATGATATATGAATATAGGGATATTCATATATCCTATAGACCGTTAAACTCGTTAAAATCTATCCGTTAAACCGGTTGGCCACCAGCGGCAACAAAATATGTGTCGTTAAGATCTGTACACAACTTAAAACCAGCTGACAATAATAGTTTATGTGAATCGTTCCCTAGTATAGTCACTTCCCCTCCCGCGGGGGCACAGTACAGTGACGTGTTTACGTGCTCCTCAATAATAATTGTGTTTTGTGTGTTTTAAGACGATTATCGGTTCGTGAGTTGTTTATAGTTGTTTGGTTTCGTATTGTACGCAAGGATTCGTAAGTTTATAAAGTTTTATTTCGTTTATTTCGTGGATTTATTCAAATTTATTCTCGGTAAGTAATTTTATTTTTCTATAGTGGGTACCGCGAAATAAAATATCGCCCGGTCGGTCAGTCAGCTGTTTTGTTTAACATTAATTAGTTCTTGTTAGTGTCAATAAACATTATAAATTAATTGAATTTAACTTCTGTAAAGTCAATGTCGACCCATAGTAACGATCCGCCCGACCCTGGGCCAGACCCTTTCGTTCAAAGTAGGCTCACACCTCGGTCACCAAGTTCGGCAAAACGGTTATTCAGCGATGTTAATTCGCCAACATATGTCTCCCCCGTAAAATCCAAACGTCTACAACTACCGGAATCGGCGGATACTTTGTCTGTAGATAACGGCAGCGACGCGAGCCGCGCGGACTATTGCGATATGGTGTCGGAAGTATCGAGCTATTTGTCAAAGATTAACGAACTCGTTAATGACCAGGGCTCGCGCATGAAATTTGCAAATAGATCGGCGGTGTTAGACATTACGCAACGAGTAACTTCGATTGTTTTGTTACTCGCGTTAAAATCATCGTGCAATGAAACCAAGTTGGCTAATATGCAACGCGAGTTAGATCAATATAAACGCGTTAACATTTCCACCGCAGAATCCAATAAGTCTTTTGCCGATAATTTAAAATTGCGTTTAGCTAAACCCACTCCGGTAGTGCAGCCGCGCGCCCCCCTTCCGTGCGTAATAGCTTAACCGACGAGTGAACGGTCAGCTGATCTACCGACATCATCCGCGACTAAACAGGCGCTCTTTAAGGCAATTAAGCCTAGTGATGATGGGTTCCAAATCGTAGGCGTTAAAAAAACCTCTAAGTCCGGCGTTGCTCTGCGCCTCGCTAATGAGTCACAAATAAAAAAATTGGAATCCGTCGCCGCGATAAAATCGGCGGGGCTGCGTCTCGAAAAACCAAAGGGCCGCCGTCCCCGTATTTTAGTTAAAGATGTGCCATCCTCCATGGAAGACCGCGCTTTCTTAACCGCATTATATCGTCAAAACATCAAGGACGAATTGCCTATAAAGGAGGATGACTTTTCAAAGTCCGTTAAAATAACCCGCAGACGAATTTTAGATAACGGTCGGAAATGGATAGGCTTAGAATTAGATTCAGAGGTTCGTAAACACTTAATGAATACGAAGGACAAACTTTTCATTGATTGGGCCACCTGCCGTTTTATCGATGACATTGATGTAGTTCGTTGTATGAATTGTCAATATTACGGGCATGTACAAAAGTTTTGTACAGTAAAAACACCAACGTGCGCCATCTGTGCTGAGTCACACGAAACTAAGGCGTGCCCGCAAAAATCGAACCCGGAGTTTAAGCCTGTATGTGCGCCTTGTAAACGTTTTAAAAAAACACACGATCATCGTTGTGGGTCTCAGGAATGCCCAACATACAAGAATAAGCTCGAGCAATTAGTTTTGTCGACCCAATATTAAATAAATATGGATAACTTTGCAATCGGTCAGTTAAATCTTCATAACGATAGGGTAGCGACGTCAGAATTAGACATGTTAATTCGCGATTATAAGCTGAATATCGTGCTGGTTCAAGAGCAATACCAACATGCGCGATTACGTAGTAGGGTGATACAACTCGATAACAACTCACGAGCTGGTATTTTCGTGTCGGGTTCAAATCTTACCGTTACCTCAGTACGTAATCTTATGACGTCACACTGTGCTGTCGCGGAGGTGTCGAGTCCGATCTGTAAGGTTTTTCTTGTGAGCTGTTATTTTCAATACTCCGACCCTGTGGGTCCCCACTTGCATCACCTCCGCTATGTCTTGCGGTCCCTCGCTGGACATAAAATTATTATAGGTGCTGACGTTAATGCGTCATCAATCCTTTGGTATTTTTTTGGAGACTGTCCCGCCCTCACACCCGCCACTGCAACTCCTGTAAGCCAGGATCAACAGTGGCACGCATTTTAATGACACTGAGCATTGAAGCTCAGCGAGTCTCCGGGAATGTCTAACTTGTCTTTAACCCGCAACGAAATCAATCAAAAAGTTAAATTAATAGGAGGAGTTGGAAATAAATTATTGTCCACTTCCCTCCCTAATAAAGCGGGTGACAAAACAATGAACTAAAGAGGTAAATAACCTCGCATAAAGACATTTACAGCCAGATAAGCCAGCTGTAAAGCACCACGGATTAGTCATTATTACATTTAAATGGGGCCTATTATGTAAGCTGTTATACTTGATTCCAATAATAGGTATGGCAAAATCGCCGGAAAGCACGGAAATTCTTCCTAGTCTCCACAAGGTCCGTGTAGTATACAACTCCAGATGTTATTTGCATACTATCTAGCATGGTACCTACCGTCGCTAGGTAAACTTTTAGAACGTCTTACCGTCCCTCGATTACTACCAGGTGGACCGAAATTCCATGAAAAACAGTTCGGTTTTACTATGGGTAAGTCGACTATTGACGCGGCAATTTCGGTTAGAAGAAGAGTAAGTACATCGATACGCAAATATGTACTCGGTATTTTCCTGGACATCTCCGGTGCTTTCGACAATGCTTGGTGGCCAATGCTGCTTCTTAAGTTGAAATTGCGAGGTTGCTTTAAAAATATATATTCACTTATATACTCGTATTTCTCGCATGGAACAACAAAACTTAAACTTGGACACCATGCCGTGTCGAAGCCACTGACGATGGGCTGTCCACAGGGCTCGGTCTTGGGTCCTTATTTATGGAATTTAGGCTTCGACGATTTTCTTACAATTCCCTTACCGTCGGGGTGTTCTTTGATTGGATATGCGGACGATGGCCTTTTGCTTATTGAGTCAAACAGTAGGTCGGGACTCGAACATATGGCAGACACGTGTTTAAAATTAATATCTGATTGGGGCGATCGAAATCGCTTACAGTTCGCACCACATAAAACGTTCCAATTACTTCTAAAAGGAATTTTAAAATCACCGCCGCGAATTAAATTTAATAATATCACCGTAAAAAAAAAAGAATCAGTTTGTTATCTTGGTCTAATTTTGGAAAGGAATTTTTCCTTTCTTGAACATATTAAGAAAGTCGGGGAAAAATCGAAAAAGAACTTTTTTGCTCTGACAAGAATATCGAAATCAACGTGGGGGCTATCTTTCAATACATTAAAAACCATCTATGGAGCGACTTACTTAGGATGTATTACTTACGGATCCCCCGTATGGGCTGATAGGGCCACTATCGGTGCTGTGCGAAGGAAATTGCTCCAGAGCCAACGTTTGGCGTTGATATTCTTGTGTAAGGCGTATAGAACTGTTAGTACCGAGGCTTTGCCTGTCCTAGCGGGTGTACTTCCAGTCGACCTGGAGGTACAACGTCGCGCCGCGATGTATTACTCAACTAGAGAGAATATGGACAAAAGATTTTTAAATTCACGTGAACTTTTAAAAGTAGACAGATTATTTAAGCCGCTCTCAGTTGTATATAACGAACTAATAGATGAATGGCAAAATAGATGGGATGTATCTTTGAAGGGTCGGCATCTATACCAATTTTTTCGATGCGTGCGAGATCGTTTGACTAAGACTTGGCTAGATATCGATTATTACGTATCACAGTTTCTTACGGGCCATGGTAACTTTAGGTCTAAACTGTACTCATTTAAGCTCGTTGATTCGCCTGCGTGCTCATGTTCAACACCTTATTGCGAATATGAGCAGTCCGCGCATCATATACTTTGGGAGTGTAGTCTTTGGCAGAATGAGCGTAAAATCCTTTGGTATGGCAAATATCGCTCCACCGATACCGAGCGACGTTGCGCTGTAGAAGATTTCATTGCAGAGATGAACCTCGAAGTACATAACACCCCCGATGCACCACCTACTTACAGCTGCCCTATGGGCGAATCCTCTATTGACGTCACACTTTCTAGTGGAGACGTCCGTATTGATAGGTGGCGCGTCCTGCCGGACGCGTCGTGTAGTGACCATCGCCTGATTGTGTACGAGTTCTTGCCTAGAGTGACACAGAGTCCGGTACATAATAATTGTAATTTTAGATATAAATCCATAGGTGCCAACTGGGATTTATTTAGCTCTTTATTTGCTCAGCATGCCAGGGACTTCACTCGCGATGATCTGTCAGCTGAGACTTGTGCCGAGATTATGTCGGACACGTTTACTTATTGCGCGGACGATACCATTGGTCGAGGTCCCATCACAAAGACTCGGAGGTGTGATTGGTGGAATGACTTACTAGTCCAACTACGTCGAACTTTTCGCAGAGCGCGTAGGCGGTTCAACGGGCTTAAAAAACGTCGTATTACAGGGGAAGCAATTACATCTGCTTTTAATGAACTGAGAGTTGCCAGATCACATTATAGAGCGGCTGTCCAAAAATCTAAAGGCAATTTATTACGTAAAATTGTAGCCCGGTTAGATAGTGAAGGTCCGTGGTCTCCTTTATACCATGAGTTTAAAGCTAATAGGTCAATCAATTTAGCTTATATTGAGAATATAAAAATTAATAACAACTACACAACTGGCATTGAGGAGACAACGGAAGCTTTGTTACAATCGTTAATACCGGATGATAATGTTGGGAATGACACAGAATACCACAAGCAGATTAGGATGTGGGCCGCGGAACTGCCAAACTCTTGCGATTCAAATCTCTCATCATTTGATGAATTTAGTGAAATAGTTCGATCTTTGCCCCTAAACAAGGCTTCCGGTGACGATAAAATATCCAATAAAATGATCAAAGAAGCGTGTAAATCGGCCGGCAATGCAGTACTAACTGTTTTTAATCGATGTATTGCTGAAGGGGTATTTCCGCGAGTCTGGCGTACCGGTTTCATTCGGATAATACCCAAGGGTGGCGATAAATCTCTTCAAGATCCTAAGTCTTACAGACCCATTACACTCTTGCCGTCGCTAGATAAACTTTTAGAACGTCTTACCGTCCCTCGATTGCTACCAGGTGGACCAATATTCCATGAAAAACAGTTCGGTTTTACTATGGGTAGGTCGACTATTGACGCGGCAATTTCGGTTAGAAGAAGAGTAAGTACATCGATACGCAAATATGTACTCGGTATTTTCCTGGACATCTCCGGTGCTTCCGACAATGCTTGGTGGCCAATGCTGCTACTTAAGTTGAAATTGCGAGGTTGCTTTAAAAATATATATTCACTTATATACTCGTATTTCTCGCACGGTACAACAAAACTTAAACTTGGACACCATGCCGTGTCGAAGCCACTGTCGATGGGCTGTCCACAAGGCTCGGTCTTGGGTCCTTATTTATGGAATTTAGGCTTCGACGATTTTCTTACAATTCCCTTACCGTCGGGCTGTTCTTTGATTGGATATGCGGACGATGGCCTCTTGCTTATTGAGTCAAACAGTAGGTCGGGACTCGAAAATATGGCAGACACGTGTTTAAAATTAATATCTGATTGGGGCGATCGAAATCGCTTACAGTTCGCACCACATAAAACGTTCCAATTAATTATAAAAGGAATTTTAAAATCACCGCCGCGAATTAAATTTAATAATATCACCGTAAAGAAAAAAGAATCAGTTTGTTATCTTGGTCTAATTTTGGAAAGGATTTTTTCCTTTCTTGAACATATTAAGAAAGTCGGGGAAAAATCGAAAAATAACTTTTTTGCTTTGACAAGAATATCGAATTGAAATAAAACTATTTTATACGGATTTTATCGCGATTTGGTTTAATTTTTACATTTTTTAACTTCCCGACGTTTCGATTACTTTACAGCTTTCATGGTCACGGGGCAGACTGAGGTATTAGTCATCCGCTCAGTGACTGTTACAATTAAACTACCCTTAATTTATATTTATTAAATTAAAAAGTTAATTTAAAAAGTTAGCTAGTTTTTGCGATCCGATCTACGCAGAAGGAGCTCACTGTGTCTTGAGGTCTGGCAGCTGGTCTTTTGGGTTCCGATTTAATTAAATGTAGAATTGGATCCCATGTTGGTGCAAGCTTCAAGCCATCTTCTCTATTGAAATTTGGATGTTTTTTAATTTCAATAGCCTCGCGAAACATCCTGGGCAGGAAACGGTGTTCTTTGGCGAGGATTTGGGGCTGGTCAAAGCGAAGGTAATGCTTGGAGCCTTCCTCTATGTGTTCAGCAACTGCAGACTTCGTTGAGCGTCGGTGTTTGACGTCAGCTATGTGTTCTTTTACACGGGTCCCTATGCTTCGTTTGGTTTGGCCGATGTAAGAGAGGCCACAGTCGCAATCTATTTTATATACTCCCGGTTCTTGTAAAGGTATATGACACTTGACAGGTGGTAAGAATTGACTAATCTTCTTAGGCGGCTTGTAGTATGTTTTAATAGAAGCACGCTTCAGGATGTAGCCAATCTTGTCCGTGACTCCTTTTATGTATGGCAATATAACCGGGACCCGTTCAACTGTGGCTGGTTTCACTCGGTTTCTGTGACGGCGGCGTGGAATTTGGAGCTTGTTGTCTCGCAGTACTTGCTTGACGTGTTGCAGCTCAGTTGCCAGGTGTTTCTCGTCACAGATTCCTTGTGCTCTCTGAAACAAAGATTTACCCACGGTAGCTAACTGTTTTGGATGGTGGTGAGAATCACCGTTCAGATATTTATCTGTATGGGTCTTTTTCCTATACACAGTATGACCTAAGGACTGATCAGGATTACGGATTACTAAAACATCTAAGAAAGCAAGAGATTTGTTTTGTTCCAACTCCATAGTAAATTGAATTTTATTGTTAATGGAGTTGAGGTGATTTAAAAATGCAGTTACTTGGTCAGTTGGTAAAATTGTGAAAGTATCATCTACATACCGCTTGTAAAATCTTGGCGAGACCGGGGCTGTACTAAGGGCTGTCTCCTCAAAGTCCTCCATGAAAATATCGGCGACTACTGGAGATACAGGTGAGCCCATAGCGACACCATCCATTTGTACATAGTATTGATTGTTCCACAACATGTAGCCAGATGTGAGGCAATGTTTGAGTAATTCTGCATATTCTAGTGGCATGTCATTCTCTGTTAACTTCTTAGTGACAATTTTGATGCAGTCTTGTACTGGTAAGCTTGTAAAAAGTGACTGGACATCAAAACTAACCATTGTTTCATTGTCAGCTAATTGTAGGTGTTTAATATCACTGACAAATTGGTATGAATCCTTCACAGATGCTCTAGTGTTTCCTCTCAGTGGTGAAAGCACTTGTGCTACGTGCTGAGCCAATCTGTAGGTTGGTGTGTCGATCTGGCTCACAATGGGACGTAGTGGAGCATTTTCCTTGTGTATTTTTGGTAATCCATACAATTTAGGAGGTTTTGCACACGATGGGATGAGTGACTTAGCGTTCAGATCTAACTTCTCGGAGTACTTGATTATTAAAGAGCTAGTGGCCTTTAAAATCCTGGTGGTCGGGTCTGATTTGACCATTTTGTATGTAGTGTCATCCGATAAGAGTTGTTCGATTTTGTTGTTGTAATCTGAAGTGTCCATCACTACTGTCGCATTCCCTTTATCTGCACGGAGAACAGTTAAATCCTTCATAGATCGCAGGTTCTTTAAAGCGATAAATAGATGTTTTGGAAGATTTGGTTTCGGCACTTTGTTTCGTCGTAATAAAGATGATATATCTTGACGTATCGCCTCCGAATCTTCCCTTTTCAAATTGTTAATGAAGAGACTGTTCTCAACGTTACAAATTTTTTTTTTTTTTTTTTGTTTTTTAATCATGCAATCAGTCACATAACTATAAGCAGATGAGTTGTATTATATTTAGCATTTATGATGCAGCTCCCATTGGTGCTGGACCACTTATTTTCTGGACCATTGTTAATCTTGGTCAAAGATGTCCCGCCGCTTTTTTAGCCGACGTATGGTTTCAGGGATAGTGAGTTGTCCCGCCAGAGGGTTCGGATGCTTTTCCAGCCTTAGTTTGTATTTGACTCCATGTGAATTTATTTCCTCTTTCACCATGGGCATATGAAGATTTTCATGGACTTCTGTTATTTTGGTAAACCATGGCGCGTTTGATATTTGTTTTAGGATATAATTTTGTACTCTTTGAATGATCATTATGTTGGAGGCGCTAGCTGATCCCCACAATTGCATTCCATATGTCCAAATTGGTTTCAGGATCGTTTTGTACACAAGCAACTTATTATCGATTGATAGTTTTGAGTTACGTTTTAGTAGCCAGTAGAGGCACTTGTATTTTATGTTAATCTCATCCCGTTTTGTTTTGATATGTTTCTGCCAGGTAAGCCTGCGGTCTAAGTGCATCCCCAGGTATTTTACTGTGTTGTGGTATGGTAGTTGGGTGCCATTTAGACTAACTGGTGGGCAATCCTCTTTGCGCAGTGTGAATGTTATATGCACTGATTTTGATGCACTGGCAACAATCCTCCATTTAGCTAGCCAGTCTTCTAATTTGTCTAAGCTGTTTTGGAGTACCCGGGATGCTTGAGTCGGGCATTTGTCTGAGGATAACAGGGCTGTATCATCCGCGAAAGTAGCAACAGTAACACCAGGACATTGTGGTAGGTCATTTGTGTACAATGTGTATAGGACAGGTCCAAGCACCGAGCCCTGTGGAACCCCCGCAAGAACTTCGTAAAAGTTTGACGTGCAGTCATTCTCTCTCACCTGAAATAATCTATCACACAGGTAAGATTTCAGGATACCATAAAAGGTATGCGGCAGTAATGATTTTATTTTATACAACAGGCCCTTGTGCCAGACCCTATCGAAGGCCTGTTGCACATCCAGAAATACCGACGAACAGTATTCTTTTTTTTCGAAGGAATTTCTTATTACTCTGCAGACTCTGTGAACCTGTTCAACAGTCCCGTGCTCCTGCCTAAATCCAAACTGGTGTTCTGGGATAATTGATTTTTCTGCGATAATTTTCTTTATTCTGTGTAGAAGCGACTTTTCAAATAACTTAGACATTATCGGCAAGAGGCTGATTGGCCTATATGAGGTCACCTCGTGGGGTGGTTTTCCAGGTTTGTGTATCATTTTAACAATTGATACCTTCCAGAGGTCTGGAAAGTGTCCAACTCTTAACATTGCATTAAATAACATTGTTAGATAGACCATAACTTTGCGAGGTGATTCCTCAAGAACCCTCTTGTCGACAAGGTCATACCCTGGAGCTTTGTTATTCTTTAGGGACTTGAGATTCCTATATATTTCTCTAGGTGTCACCAAGTTTAAAGGTAAATCGAGTTGAAGATCTTGGTTGATAATTAGGTCTATATTCGATTCATCTATGTTTGAAGCAGCTTCGTTAGGTGTGAAGACAATACTGAGATGCTTTGCCAAAGCCTCGGCTTTGTCTCGATCAGTTCTAATCCATTGTGCGTCAGGTGTTCGTAGGGGTGGCTTTTGATATAGTGGTCGATCAAGGTTCTTGCAGGCTTTCCACAATGAGTATTTTGTTGTCCTTGTAGGTGATAGACCGTCCATGTAGGTATCAAATTCAATATTATTCGCTTCTATAATAAGATTTTTCAGTTCTCTACTGGATTTGTTTAATTTCTTTTTGTCTTCTGTGTGCCTACTGTTATGCCACACTCGACGTAGTCTCCTTTTTTCGTGTATTTTTTGGCGAATAGAGTCAGAGTAGGTCTTACTCTGAGGGATACGATCGACAACCTCAGGTGTAGACATCCAACAGCTTTCCTGAATTATTAAGGTTAGTTTGCGTACAGCGTCGTCAATATCAGTCTCGGTTTTCAGAGCGATATTCAGTTCTAATCTTTCATTGACCAGTTCCCTAAAGCATTGCCAGTCAGTACGTTTGTTGTATATTTTTGTATTCTGTTCCACATTCAGAACTGTGGAGCCAATAGTAAGTATTACAGGAACGTGGTTGGTATTGGAGTCCAGACATGTTTGTATTTGATGACCAAGTCTAGTTAGGCCCTTTGATATGAAGAAGTCTATTACATCAGGAAGGCGGTTTGGGTCTGACGGCCAGTTGGTTGGTTCTGCGGTTGAGATTGTCGTAAGACGTTACAAATAATATCTTCATACGGTATCCTACGTGGAGTTACGGCAAAATTTAGACCTCTTGACAAAACCTCCAAATTCCACGCCGCCGTCACAGAAACCGAGTGAAACCAGCCACAGTTGAACGGGTCCCGGTTATATTGCCATACATAAAAGGAGTCACGGACAAGATTGGCTACATCCTGAAGCGTGCTTCTATTAAAACATACTACAAGCCGCCTAAGAAGATTAGTCAATTCTTACCACCTGTCAAGTGTCATATACCTTTACAAGAACCGGGAGTATATAAAATAGATTGCGACTGTGGCCTCTCTTACATCGGCCAAACCAAACGAAGCATAGGGACCCGCGTAAAAGAACACATAGCTGACGTCAAACACCGACGCTCAACGAAGTCTGCAGTTGCTGAACACATAGAGGAAGGCTCCAAGCATTACCTTCGCTTTGACCAGCCCCAAATCCTCGCCAAAGAACACCGTTTCCTGCCCAGGATGTTTCGCGAGGCTATTGAAATTAAAAAACATCCAAATTTCAATAGAGAAGATGGCTTGAAGCTTGCACCAACATGGGATCCAATTCTACATTTAATTAAATCGGAACCCAAAAGACCAGCTGCCAGACCTCAAGACACAGTGAGCTCCTTCTGCGTAGATCGGATCGCAAAAACTAGCTAACTTTTTAAATTAACTTTTTAATTTAATAAATATAAATTAAGGGTAGTTTAATTGTAACAGTCACTGAGCGGATGACTAATACCTCAGTCTGCCCCGTGACCATGAAAGCTGTAAAGTAATCGAAACGTCGGGAAGTTAAAAAATGTAAAAATTAAACCAAATCGCGATAAAATCCGTATAAAATAGTTTTATTTCAATGTGTAACATTCGCGTAAATCTAAGAAACCATTATGCAAACCAGTACGGACTGCAAATTGCAAACAAAATACGCCGGTTGGAGAATTTGAAAACTAAGCGCGCAAGAAATATATCATCATTGAATTTCTTGAAGAGATGCCGTGATCATAATCTCATCCCCACGTGTGTGAAGATATCACCGAAGAAAACCATACGAGGGAGCGCTAAAATTCTAAGCCAGGCGAGTAAAAAACTGTTACAAGCTACCATACATGAAACACGATCTGACCTACATTACTTAAATAATTGTATCGAAAAATCATCCAATGAGTTAAAGACAGTATTAACATCATTTGATTTTAAAAATTGCATGGACACATTAAATAAAAGAGAAACATCTAAATATAACGAATGCAAAAATAAACACATAAATAAATATGATAAACTTTCATCAAAATCAAATGTCAAAAATTCTAACAACTCCGAGTGCAGGCACGGAACGCACCCTAACACAGATAACACGCACTCCGGCGCAGACAAACAACGCGCGGTCATTAATCTGTCAAAACATACATTGGATGAAAACACAGTTCAGGTTTTGTCAAGAGGTCTAAATTTTGCCGTAACTCCACGTAGGATACCGTATGAAGATATTATTTGTAACGTTGAGAACAGTCTCTTCATTAACAATTTGAAAAGGGAAGATTCGGAGGCGATACGTCAAGATATATCATCTTTATTACGACGAAACAAAGTGCCGAAACCAAATCTTCCAAAACATCTATTTATCGCTTTAAAGAACCTGCGATCTATGAAGGATTTAACTGTTCTCCGTGCAGATAAAGGGAATGCGACAGTAGTGATGGACACTTCAGATTACAACAACAAAATCGAACAACTCTTATCGGATGACACTACATACAAAATGGTCAAATCAGACCCGACCACCAGGATTTTAAAGGCCACTAGCTCTTTAATAATCAAGTACTCCGAGAAGTTAGATCTGAACGCTAAGTCACTCATCCCATCGTGTGCAAAACCTCCTAAATTGTATGGATTACCAAAAATACACAAGGAAAATGCTCCACTACGTCCCATTGTGAGCCAGATCGACACACCAACCTACAGATTGGCTCAGCACGTAGCACAAGTGCTTTCACCACTGAGAGGAAACACTAGAGCATCTGTGAAGGATTCATACCAATTTGTCAGTGATATTAAACACCTACAATTAGCTGACAATGAAACAATGGTTAGTTTTGATGTCCAGTCACTTTTTACAAGCTTACCAGTACAAGACTGCATCAAAATTGTCACTAAGAAGTTAACAGAGAATGACATGCCACTAGAATATGCAGAATTACTCAAACATTGCCTCACATCTGGCTACATGTTGTGGAACAATCAATACTATGTACAAATGGATGGTGTCGCTATGGGCTCACCTGTATCTCCAGTAGTCGCCGATATTTTCATGGAGGACTTTGAGGAGACAGCCCTTAGTACAGCCCCGGTCTCGCCAAGATTTTACAAGCGGTATGTAGATGATACTTTCACAATTTTACCAACTGACCAAGTAACTGCATTTTTAAATCACCTCAACTCCATTAACAATAAAATTCAATTTACTATGGAGTTGGAACAAAACAAATCTCTTGCTTTCTTAGATGTTTTAGTAATCCGTAATCCTGATCAGTCCTTAGGTCATACTGTGTATAGGAAAAAGACCCATACAGATAAATATCTGAACGGTGATTCTCACCACCATCCAAAACAGTTAGCTACCGTGGGTAAATCTTTGTTTCAGAGAGCACAAGGAATCTGTGACGAGAAACACCTGGCAACTGAGCTGCAACACGTCAAGCAAGTACTGCGAGACAACAAGCTCCAAATTCCACGCCGCCGTCACAGAAACCGAGTGAAACCAGCCACAGTTGAACGGGTCCCGGTTATATTGCCATACATAAAAGGAGTCACGGACAAGATTGGCTACATCCTGAAGCGTGCTTCTATTAAAACATACTACAAGCCGCCTAAGAAGATTAGTCAATTCTTACCACCTGTCAAGTGTCATATACCTTTACAAGAACCGGGAGTATATAAAATAGATTGCGACTGTGGCCTCTCTTACATCGGCCAAACCAAACGAAGCATAGGGACCCGCGTAAAAGAACACATAGCTGACGTCAAACACCGACGCTCAACGAAGTCTGCAGTTGCTGAACACATAGAGGAAGGCTCCAAGCATTACCTTCGCTTTGACCAGCCCCAAATCCTCGCCAAAGAACACCGTTTCCTGCCCAGGATGTTTCGCGAGGCTATTGAAATTAAAAAACATCCAAATTTCAATAGAGAAGATGGCTTGAAGCTTGCACCAACATGGGATCCAATTCTACATTTAATTAAATCGGAACCCAAAAGACCAGCTGCCAGACCTCAAGACACAGTGAGCTCCTTCTGCGTAGATCGGATCGCAAAAACTAGCTAACTTTTTAAATTAACTTTTTAATTTAATAAATATAAATTAAGGGTAGTTTAATTGTAACAGTCACTGAGCGGATGACTAATACCTCAGTCTGCCCCGTGACCATGAAAGCTGTAAAGTAATCGAAACGTCGGGAAGTTAAAAAATGTAAAAATTAAACCAAATCGCGATAAAATCCGTATAAAATAGTTTTATTTCAATGTGTAACATTCGCGTAAATCTAAGAAACCATTAAGAATATCGAAATCAACGTGGGGGCTATCTTTCAATACTTTAAAAACCATCTATGGAGCGACTTACTTAGGATGTATTACTTACGGATCCCCCGTATGGGCTGATAGGGCCACTATCGGTGCTGTGCGACGGAAGTTGCTCCAGAGCCAACGTTTGGCGTTGATATTCTTGTGTAAGGCGTATAGAACTGTTAGTACCGAAGCTTTACCAGTCCTGGCGGGTGTACTTCCAGTCGACCTGGAGGTACAACGTCGCGCCGCGATGTATTACTCAACTAGAGAGAATATGGACAAAAGATTCTTAAATTCACGTGAACTTTTAAAAGTAGACAGATTATTTAAGCCGCTCTCAGTTGTATATAACGAACTAATAGATGAATGGCAAAATAGATGGGATTTATCTTTGAAGGGTCGGCATCTATACCAATATTTTCCATGCGTGCGTGATCGTTTGACTAAGACTTGGCTAGATATCGATTATTACGTATCACAGTTTCTTACGGGCCATGGTAACTTTAAGTCTAAACTGTACTCATTTAAGCTCGTTGATTCGCCTGCGTGCTCATGTTCAACACCTTATTGCGAATATGAGCAGTCCGCGCATCATATACTGTGGGAGTGTAGTCTTTGGCAGAATGAGCGTAAAACCATGCTAGATAGTATGCAAATAACATCTGGAGTCGTATACTACACGGACCTTGTGGAGACTAGAAAGAATTTCCGTGCTTTCCGGCGATTTTGCCATACCTATTATTGGAATCAAGTATAACAGCTTACATTATAGGTCCCATTTAAATGTTATAATGACTAATCCGTGGTGCTTTACAGCTGGCTTATCTGGCTGTAAACGTCTTTATGCGAGGTTAATTACCTCTTTAGTTCATTGTTTTTGTCACCCGCTTTATTAGGGAGGGAAGTGGACAATAATTTATTTCCAACTCCTCCTATTAATTTAACTTTTTTGATTGATTTCGTTGCGGGTTAAAGACAAGTTAGACATTCCCGGAGACGCGCTGGGCTTCAATGTTCAGTGTCATTAAAATGCGTGCCACTGTTGATCCTGGCTTACAGGAGTTGCAGTGGCGGGTGTGAGGGCGGGACAGTCTCCTAGTATAGTCACTGAAGAACCAGAATCCAACAAACCACAAAAAGAAATTTCACTAATTTTAACGTTAACATACGGACGAGAATCATTCTTCGGTTTACGTTCCCAGATTGAAGTGATGTTATAAGTAGAAAAAAAGATTTAAATAGTGGAAAGCCATTGTTCCCAATCTTCCTTATCAAAATTAGCACTTTTAGTAGTAATATCACAACAATCTGGCCTTACAAGTTTTTTGGACTCGATTTAGAATGACAATTCGTACAATTAGGATAAATAACATCTTTAGCACCACATTTAAAACAAATCGGAAATCATATTTTCTTATGACGATTTAACTAAATCGCAGCGTCTAAACGCTGATAATCCTATTGACCTATTTCGTTCGATTTCTATGGAAACTCGAGGCCTAGGCAGAACACATCTCATCACTCATCGCATTGATACTGGCAACTCACAGCCATTAACAATTTGAAAAAGGAAGATTCGGAGGCGATACGTCAAGATATATCATCTTTATTACGACGAAACAAAGTGCCGAAACCAAATCTTCCAAAACATCTATTTATTGCTTTAAAGAACCTGCAATCTATGAAGGATTTAACTGTTCTCCGTGCAGATAAAGGGAATGCGACAGTAGTGATGGACACTTCAGATTACAACAACAAAATCGAACAACTCTTATCGGATGACACTACATACAAAATGGTCAAATCAGACCCGACCAACAGGATTTTAAAGGCCACCAGCTCTTTAATAATCAAGTACTCCGAAAAGTTAGATCTGAACGCTAACTCACTCATCCCATCGTGTGCAAAACCTCCTAAATTGTATGGATTACCAAAAATACACAAGGACAATGCTCCACTACGTCCCATTGTGAGCCAGATCCTCACACCAACCTACAGATTGGCTCAGCACGTAGCACAAGTGCTTTCACCACTGAGAGGAAACACTAGAGCATCTGTGAAGGATTCATACCAATTTGTCAGTGATATTAAACACCTACAATTAGCTGACAATGAAACAATGGTTAGTTTTGATGTCCAGTCACTTTTTACAAGCTTACCAGTACAAGACTGCATCAAAATTGTCACTAAGAAGTTAACAGAGAATGACATGCCACTAGAATATGCAGAATTACTCAAACATTGCCTCACATCTGGCTACATGTTGTGGAACAATCAATACTATGTACAAATGGATGGTGTCGCTATGGGCTCACCTGTATCTCCAGTAGTCGCCGACATTTTCATGGAGGACTTTGAGGAGACAGCCCTTAGTACAGCCCCGGTTTCGCCAAGATTTTACAAGCGGTACGTAGATGATACTTTCACAATTTTACCATCTGACCAAGTAACTGCATATTTAAATCACCTCAACTCCATTAACAATAAAATTCAATTTACTATGGAGTTGGAACAAAACAAATCTCTTGCTTTCTTAGATGTTTTAGTAATCCGTAATCCTTATCAGTCCTTAGGTCATACTGTGTATAGGAAAAAGACCCATACAGATAAATATCTGAACGGTGATTCTCACCACCATCCAAAACAGTTAGCTACCGTGGGTAAATCTTTGTTTCAGAGAGCACAAGGAATCTGTGACGAGAAACACCTGGCAACTGAGCTGCAACACGTCAAGCAAGTACTGCGAGACAACAAGCTCCAAATTCCACGCCGCCGTCACAGAAACCGAGTGAAACCAGCCACAGTTGAACGGGTCCCGGTTATATTGCCATACATAAAAGGAGTCACGGACAAGATTGGCTACATCCTGAAGCGTGCTTCTATTAAAACATACTACAAGCCGCCTAAGAAGATTAGTCAATTCTTACCACCTGTCAAGTGTCATATACCTTTACAAGAACCGGGAGTATATAAAATAGATTGCGACTGTGGCCTCTCTTACATCGGCCAAACCAAACGAAGCATAGGGACCCGCGTAAAAGAACACATAGCTGACGTCAAACACCGACGCTCAACGAAGTCTGCAGTTGCTGAACACATAGAGGAAGGCTCCAAGCATTACTTTCGCTTTGACCAGCCCCAAATCCTTGCCAAAGAACACCGTTTCCTGCCCAGGATGTTTCGCGAGGCTATTGAAATTAAAAAACATCCAAATTTCAATAGAGAAGATGGATTGAAGCTTGCACCATCATGGGATCCAATTCTACATTTAATTAAATCGGAACCCAAAAGACCAGCTGCCAGACCTCAAGACACAGTGAGCTCCTTCTGCGTAGATCGGATCGCAAATACTAGCTAACTTTTTAAATTAACTTTTTAATTTAATAATTATAAATTAAGGGTAGTTTAATTGTAACAGTCACTGAGCGGATGACTAATACCTCAGTCCGCCCCGTGACCACGAAAGCTGTAAAGTAATCGAAACGTCGGGAAGTCAAAAAATGTAAAAATTAAACCAAATCGCGATAAAATCCGTATAAAATAGTTTTATTTCAATGTGTAACATTCGCGTAAATCTAAGAAACCATTATGCAAACACCTTAAGGTTACAAAAGTTGCTGAACAGCAAAAGCAACAAAATTGCTGAACACTTTAAATAAAAAGTAAGATTGCCGTAGATGTGTTCACCTACTTTTGTCGCGTTGTTATGTATTTATTTTTAAATTTTGTTTCACAGTTTCTTTTCTGCTTTTTCTCTGCATTGACATATTGTTTTCTATTTTTGAGAAATTATTATGTTTGCAGAGTTTATCGTGTTCGTCTGTTATTGGCAAGTGTACTTTTATTGAACAATAAATTGATAAACATCTAATAATACTTACCTAATGTTTTTGATATCGTGCTATTGGTGTTCCAAATATAGTAAATACATGAAATAAAATAATTATTATTTGGGGTCTTGTTCCGTGTATAATAAATAATAATGTATAACAACACTGGCAAAAAATTGTATATGTATAAGTGTTATTTCAATTTTGTTTGTACCAACTTCAACTGTACGGCTTGAGTAATAATTTAAAAAAGTAAATTCAATAAAAAAAACATTCAACAATATAAATAATAATGGTAAAAATCATGTGTGGCCTCCATTTGCTTCGATGACGGCCTGTAGTAGTCGGCTTTGCATAGAATGCCATATTTACACATACATCACCTCCTCTGAAGGAATCCCGCATACGTTCCATGTGCCTTATAATGCCTTCCTTTGTGCGTGGCGTGTCGGGCTCTCAGGCTTAAACAATGAGACCCCATAGATTTTCTATGGGATTCAAGTCTGGACTCTTCGGTGGGAACGGTATCCCAATAATCGCATTTTCATTATTGCAGAACCATGTTTGACATCTTCTAGCTTTATGCGCGGGGCTGCTGTTGTGGACGAAGTGTATCGGCTCCGACATATGCATTCTGTCCATGTGCAAATGTGCCAGTCCAACATCATTCTTTTGGATAAAAAGGGAGACAAAATTGATATCGCTAATTACAGACCCATAAGCCTAACATCACACTTGTATAAAGCGTTCTTAAAAACAATACAGAATCGAATAGAGAACACACTCGATTTATTCCAACCCCCAGAACAAGCCGGTTGTCGCCCAAACTTTTCCACCGCGGACCACCTTCACACTCTGAATCAAATTATAGAAAAAACACCTGGAATATCAAAAACTATTATACCTTGCCTTTGTAGACTATACAAAGGCCTTCGACAGCGTATATCACTCAGCCATATTCCAAGCACTACATAGACAGGGAATAAATAAAATCTACATAGATTTACTCCAGCATATTTATGATCACAGCACAGCCACCATTCAACTTGAACGTACTGGTCCATCATACCATATACAAAGAGGAGTAAGGGTATCAATATCGGCGGTAAGAAACTTACCAACTTGCACTTCGCCGATGACACTATGTACTATTGATACCGATGATGTACTATTTGCATCATCGGCGCAAGACCTCCAATGCATGCTTGAAACGTTTAATATGGCAAGCCTCGGGGTGGGTCTAATGATGAATCGGTCAAAGACTAAAGTCATGACAAATAAAACAAAAGTCCACATCCAAGTGGATGGAGAGGTCATACACTATGTCGATGAGTACATCTATCTGGGCCAGTTAGTTTCCTTCCAAGGCTGGCAAGATCTAGAAATTCATCGCCGGATGGAAAATGCCTAGAAGAGCTACTGGAACCTTCCAATATCCTTGAAAAGGAAACTCATCGACATTAATAACTTGACTATTCTACCCTACGGAGATAAGAGAGAGAGGACTTGGTCTTTGACCGAATCACAAAAGTCCCAGGTCAAGGTTTGTCAGAGAGCTATGGAGCACATCATCCTGGGAATAAGGCGGACTGACAGAGTGCGAAACGGCGAAATTCGCTTAAAAACCGGCGTGGCAGACGTGGGAAGCAAAACAGCACTCCTTAAATAGAACTAGGCAGGCCATGTGACTCGAATGCATCCAGAGCGTTGGACACATATCGTTACCCAATGGATACCTGATGGTCGACAACGCCGCGGCAGACCTAAAAACGCTGGCGAGATGACCTGGATGCTTTCGAGCCCATGTGGCCCGAAATCTCGTTAGAATGTGAATTGTGGAGGAACAGGGGGGAGACCTTCGCCCAGTAGTGGGATGAAGTAGGTCAATGTCGGTGCACGCGCATCGACCGACACGCGACGTCGGCCGAAGAATCCCGACTGTTCACGAGTGGACGGACGCCGCTGGCGCGGCGCGGCACTCCGCGCAACGACTCCACTCGCGACGCACGTTAGCTTATTAAAATTATTTTGTTTTATGATTATAATTAACTAAATTCAATTACAGTCCACTTTTATTTCCTTACATTATTAATACCTATGCACCCGAACATGGTCCTTAAGTTTTGTTTGTGGAACTCACCGGAATAAAACTCGCGACGACACGTCGGCGTTGGTGGACTTTGGACACGAGACAAACGAAAAAAGTCCGTTACATCGAACGTTTGCAACTTGGAGTCAAGAATTTTCGACTTTGTGGAAGGAATTCAGCTTACTGTGAGTTTGTTCCAATCGGAAATCCTTTTTTTATTCCTATCCTTTTCGTTTTTAAAAACCAAATAACGCCTTTTTCCCTTTTCTATTAACATTTCATTCCAATTTACAACAAATAGCTTATATACATCTCGGTATTGCTTGCCTTCACATCTTAATTTCACAAGGTGCATACGTGTAGGCATAAGCGCTGAGTTTTTTATTTGCATTGTTGCTAATTCCCGGGTGCGGTGCGCTAGTGTGTGTATCACCTGAGCGTCGACTCAAGGTCAACGCTCGCATTCCTTTTATTACAAATAAATCAGTTTTATTTATTAATTTCTTATCTAATATATTCAGCTGTTTGCTTTACTGTTTGCTGTTTGTACGAAATGAGTGAACATTCTGACGATTTAGAAACACTCAAAAGAAGACGGAGTGCATTAAAGGCCAAGCTTACTATATTTAAAAATCACATTAAGCTTTTAAACAGTGCATCTAGCTTGTCCGATTTACAACGTCATGAGCTGGAAGGACGCTATGAACGTTTCAAATCCTTATATAACGATTTTGACACACTTCAGACGGAGATTGAAGTACTTTTGGATACGCCCGAGGACGAATTGAAGACTCGGTGCGAGTTCGAGGAACAGTATTACCAGACAGCGGCATTGGCACGGAACTTGCTCACTGGCAAGATCCATCCAGGAAACGAGTCGGGTAAGACACACACAAATGTTCGGTTACCGAAAATTGATTTACCGCATTTTGATGGTAGCGTTCAGGGTTGACTTGAGTTTAAGGACACCTACATATCCCTTATTCACAACAACAGCTGTAACGACGATATAATGAAATTCCACTATCTTCGATCTTGTCTACGCGGCAGCGCCGCTTTAGTAATAAAAAACATTGATTTTACTAGTGATAACTACGCCAATGCTTGGGATTTGTTATGTCAGCGGTATGACAATGATCAATTGCTTATCCATAACCACGTACAGGCACTATTTAATGTTCATACATGTGCTAAAGAAAGTAGTAAGAGTTTACGTTATCTTGTGGACGTTACAAATAAAAACATCAGGGCACTGAAGACATTAAAACAACCAACTGAACATTGGGATACATTAATTATTTTTATGATGGCTCAGAAACTAGATAGCAGTACCAGTCGTTACTGGGAAGAACACCGTAACACATTATCAAAACCGCCAACATTAGATCAATTTATTAAATTCATTGAAAATCAAATTAACCTATTAGAAAAGTTAGAAGAAAATAGCAAAAATAATTCTAAACCAAAGTTACCAGATAATTACCAGTCAAATAAATCCAAAAGTTTCATTGTGGTATCTAATAATACTCAAATGAAACCTATTAGTCAATGTTGTCCTTTATGTTCTGAAAAACACTTGCTTTATACATGTGAAACATTCAGGAGTTTGCCTATTGAAGCAAGAATTGAAAATGCCAAGCTTTTTAAAGTTTGTATGAACTGTCTTCGCTCAGGTCACACTGACAAAATGTGTAAGTTATCACATTGCAAATATTGCAAGGCTCGCCACAACACGCTTTTACACACTGAACCTGAACGCAAAGCACCTATCAATCCTATGCCTGACAATGTTGCTTTATCGGCTAACTTAGAACATTCATTTCTGGATCATGGTAATACTTCCTTCGTTTTACTTTCCACAGCTTTGGTGAGAGTGCGTGGTGCCAATGGCACTAAGCATTGCGCCAGAGTCTTATTAGACAACGGTAGCACCGCCAATTTCATCACTCAAGGTTTGTCTGTTAAGCTGGGCTTGTCCAGAAGCGGTATTGACTCCACAACAGTAACAGGTATCAACAATCAGACCTCTTATAGTGCACAGTCTTGTAACCTCACGCTCGAGTCTTATTGTAGTGACTATACGGTCGACTTAGATTGTCTCATTTTACCGGAAATCACCAAAGTATTGCCATCGCGTTTCGTTAATGTTCGAAATCTCCCTCTTCCTTCAGGAGTAAGTCTAGCTGATCCTACGTTTAACATACCTTCAGTCATAGACATTCTGATCGGGGCTGAAACATTTTGGAACGTCTTAGGGCACAATTCTTTGGATTTAGGCAAAAATCAACCACAGCTTCGTGAAACAAAGTTAGTTCGGGTCATGTAGCATATTCACCTTCACCACTCAACAGGTCACAGGCAATTTCTTCTCATTTTTGTGATTTGAAGGACGAGATTAATATAGATCGGTTTTGGGAACTCGACTCAGTTCCCACTAAGCATTTATTAACGACAGAGGAAAACGCATGCGAGCGACATTTTTCTCTTAACACTTATCGCAATAACGAAGGGCGCTTTGTTGTTACGATACCTCTAAAGAAGGATCCACACTTCTTAGGCGATTCTTTGCAAATGGCAATAAGTCGGTTCTTATCTTTAGAACGACGCTTTAAGCGTGACTCAATATTCCGCGGGCGTTATCTAGACTTTATACGCGAATACGAGCAATTGGGACATATGACCAAGGAAAGTACTGTACATAATTTCAGTAAACATTCTTCCAATGAACAAATAAATTATTTTTTACCTCATCATGGAGTCATTCGCGATTCCAGCACAACTACTAAATTACGTACAGTATTTGACGCATCTGCAGTCACCACTTCAGGTCTCTCGTTAAATGCAATCCAAATGGTTGGGCCCGTAGTTCAAGACGATCTTCTCTCTATATTGTTGCGTTTCCGTCAACATAGATTTGTTGTGTCAGGCGATATAGAAAAAATGTATAGGGCCATCGAGATAAACCTTTCTCAGAGATCTCTTCAGCGTATTGTTTTTCGCGCTGATACAAAGGAGCCGCTCGAAGTATACACGTTAAACACGGTGACGTATGGTACTGCTTCAGCACCATACTTAGCTACTAAATGTCTCACAAATCTCGCTTCCTCAGCTAGTTGTGAGGAAGTCAAACGTGCAATACAGCATGATTTTTATGTTGACGATTTTTTGAGCGGTAGTAACACAATTTCTGAGACAGTAGAATTATGCAAGGGCGTTATCAGTACTCTTTCGTCAGCAAAATTTAATTTGCGTAAGTTTAAGAGTAATGATAGTCGCATTTTAAATCAAATTAGTGGAAACGAGACTCCGTCTTCAAATAACATATTAGATTTAAGTGATAATAATGTTAATACTTCTTCAAAAACGCTAGGCCTCAACTGGTTGTGCGATTCAGACTCACTTTCATTTTTAATAAATATCGATCAAAGTACAAAAAGGGTTACAAAACGTAATATACTGTCCGTTATTAGCCAAATTTTTGATCCATTAGGTCTAGTAGGACCGTGCGTCGTTGAAGCAAAGATTATAATGCAACAGCTTTGGGTTAACAAATATAACTGGGACGACATAGTTTCTGAAGAAATAAGGGATCTTTGGATTTCATTCGTGAATACGTTAACGTGTCTTAATCAACTAAAGATACCTCGCTTTGTATCATGTAAAAACGCTATAAGAAACGAAATTCACGTCTTTTCCGACGCCTCCGAAAAGGCATATGGTGCGTGTCTTTATATTCGTTCTATTAATGGTTTAGGCGTTATTCATGTACAACTTTTAGCCTCTAGAAATCGTATAGCACCGATTAGACCTACGACTATCCCGTGGCTCGAACTTTGTGGAGCACTAGTGGGTGCGAGACTGTGCACTAAAGTTCGTGACTCTCTTACTATGCACATTGACAGCATTCATTTATGGTGTGACTCTACAATAGTTCTGGGATGGCTTTCGTCGTCACCTAATTAGCTGAAGCCCTTTGTACGTAACAGAGTCAACGAAATTCAAGAGACGACTGTTGGTTGTACGTGGAGTTACGTACCTTCGAAGGACAACCCGGCAGATTTCGTTTCCCGTGGGCTGAAGGCTGATACTATCAGCATTAGTTCGCTGTGGTGGTCTGGCCCGTCTTATTTATTAAAAGAAAAAAATGAGTGGCCACAAATGCCTAACGTAAAGCAAGAACTTCCAGAAGTAGTTATATTATATTACATATAGTACATGTTTATATAATTTACGTTATATTATAGTACATGTTTATATAATTTACGTATATTCATAAGTAAATATCAAATCAAATAAGCATTTGTACCCCTACTTCTGTCATCTCTGCACCATCTCAAGGTAGACTGGAAGAGAATGCCTTTGGCATTAAGTCCGCCTATGTACAATATGTTTGTATGTGAAGTTAAATAAAAAAAAATAAAAAAAAAAAGTAGTTTGCCATCTAGTTAGCAAAAATCAGATTCCTCCTAATGAGGAATTTTGTTTTAATAATTCAATCACTTGCAATTTAATTTCAAAATATTCTAATTTTAATTATTTAAAAAGGGTCGTTGCTTATATACTTCGATTTATTTATAATTTAAGAAAGAAAGAAGTAAAACATTTGGGCTTTCTTTCCTCAGAAGAATTAGAAAAATCATTGAATTGTATTTTACATAATGCACAACTACAAATGTTTCCTGAAGAGTATATGATTTTGAAGTCTAATAAATCCCTACCGCGTAGTAATCGTCTTGTTTCTCTATCTCCATTCATAGACTCTAACGATATTCTGCGTGCAGGTGGTAGGCTGGACAAGTCCCCTTATGATTTTAATGTCAAACACCCTATACTTCTTTGCAGTAAACATGCACTTACAAAGTTAATTTTCCAAGATGAACACCTCAAGCTTTTTCATGCCGGTCCGCAACTTTTATTAGCACACATACGTCAGCGATATTGGCCTTTAGGAGGCAGGAATTTGTCTAAATCAATTGTTAAAAGCTGCCTAAAATGTTTTAGATACAGGGCTCAAAATGTTCAACCTACAATGGGGCAATTGCCACAACCACGTTCCGATCTCCAATTTCCTTTCCTCAACTGTAGTGTGGATTATGCTGGGCCAATTCTGATCGCGGATCGTAAAGGCCGAGGATGTAAGCTTGTAAAAGCATATTTATGCATTTTTGTGTGTCTTGCAGTGAAAGCTGTCCATCTCGAACTGGTCACGGCGTTATCCAAGGAAGCTTACATAGCTGCTCTGAAGCGGTTTGTTTCTCGCCGAGGCAAACCTCGTAGTATATGGTGCGATAATGGGACTAATTTTGTAGGAGCTTGTAACGAGTTTAATAACTTTCTTTCAAGTTCAGACGTTGCATCGGACATGGCAAAAGAAGGCATTCAATTTCATTTTGCTCCTCCTTATTCACCGCATTTTAATGGCATCGCAGAAGCAGCCGTCAAGTCCGCTAAAGGACATCTTAAAAAACTCCTCTCTTTAACTCATCTTACGTACGAGGAAATGGTAACTTGCCTTACCCTAATTGAGGCCATTCTTAACTCCCGTCCACTTACTCCCGCTTCCTTCGATCCTTTGGATTTCACCGCCTTAACCCCTGCCCATTTTCTGATTGGACGACCACTTATGTCTGTTCCTCACCCACAGGTCATCGATCACAACATAACGCATCTAGAGCGTTACCAGCGCGTGGAGTACATTCGGCAGAACTTTTGGCAACGGTTTGTCTAACGAATATGTGTGCACACTTCAACAGAAATCCAAGTGGGCGACCAGCACGGGCAATTTGGCCTTAGGAGCGCTTGTCCTTATCAAGGATAAATCCCTTCCACCGCTTCTTTGGTCTTTAGGCCGCATCACGAAGGTGTATCCCGGCAGTGACGGCATCACACGCGTGGCAGAGGTCTCAACGAAGAACGGAACCATCGTGAGAGGCTTCAACTCACTATGCCCATTACCTCCTAATTGAAGCAATCGAAAACTTCAAGGCGGGGAGTATGTCGGTGCACGCGCATCGACCGAAACGCGACGTCGGCCGAAGAATCCCGACTGTTCACGAGTGGACGGACGCCGCTGGCGCGGCGCGGCACTCCGCGCAACGACTCCACTCGCGACGCACGTTAGCTTATTAAAATTATTGAAGTTATACTTCTTTAGGCGCGTTATGAAAAAATGATGAGAGTGAAATTTTAAGATGCGCGTGTGAGATGTTGCTGATTAAAATATATACATTTATTACTTAGATTATAAGATGAGTACATTTTATGGAATCTGTAAACATCAATTTAATTTGAAAACAAGTACAATAAAATACAAATTGATGTGGGTAGTCAGAAGTGGGGCAGAGTGGGGTTGTTCACGATTTGGTAGACCAGCATTGCTTGAAGTGGGACAGTGTTGTTCGAGTCGTGGAGCAGGACATTACTCTGCCCCCTGTCAGTGTAAATCTGGCTCTGAGTACCATTAACAAGATGAGTATAATTGTTGGTTTATATTGCTTTAGTAATTATATTTGTTTTACTAATTTTAATAGTTAATATAGTGAATTAATGATTATAATGTTATTATAAGTATATTAATGATTATAATGTTATTATAAGTATATCAATTAAAGTATAGCAGTGTTTGAATATATTTGTGTTTATGAAAGATATATAATAAATTATATTGGCATAAAGAATAAATATGTATTATTATTATATTTTATTTGTATTTTGTGTTATACAATTCTAACACGCGCGCATCTGTGACACAAAATAATTAACAGTATGAAGTTAGTTCTAGGTGGCATGATAACTATGTTCAAGTTGTATATTTCACAACTGTCAAACATTTCATGTTCATACCGTCGATACAGTAAACTCTTCCCTCAAATTAAAGAACGTATTTAAATAAATGTTTCGAATCGACAACATATATCCACAATATTCGAATAATGGCGTATTTTTGATTTTAAATATGTAGAATAATGTCACTAATGAAAAAGGATTGACATTTAAATTGGTTGTCAAATATTTATGCGTGAGTTCAGAAAGGAGATCGGTCGGATTGTGCTTATATACTTTTTCAAATGCTCCAATATAATTGAGGTTAACTATCCGTATGTATTATTTATTGATATAAATTAAAATACTTTTTTTTAATATAATAAACACTAAATATTATTAAATTATTAATGTTAAATACTTATTATTGGTTATTTAATATTTACAAAATAAAGAAATAAATTTAATAAAACATTTAATAAAAAGTTTGTGATAAAAATTAAAATTGAACATCAAATTATAATATTAATTTTTAATATTTGCTATTAAATTGAATAAATAATAAATATTTATAAAAATAACTAAATAAATTTAATGATTTTTTTTTGATTAAAATGAAAAGTGATTATTAAATTAAGAAATCAATAAAAATATTTAAAAAATGACCAACCTTAAATTCAATTTTTGAATTTATCGTATCATATTTTAGTTATCATAAGCCACTGATAACTGAAGTTCCGATTCAGACATTACCGGAAGATACTATGGAAGTGGACATCATTTAATTAAAAATACAATTCGAATAATAAGACAATTTATGTTAGACTTAATGTAAGAAAATAAATATTTATTTATTTAATTTTTCAAATTTAAACTGAACTTTGTTGATTATCCTTTTCCAATCCTTCTATTATTTAATTGTAATTAATTATTTGCATGCAATTAAAAACTATTTTTTAATGATGCCAAAAAAGTATAACTTCTCACGCGCGTACATAAGTACACGCACCCATTTTTTTTTTTTTGTTTTATGATTATAAGTAACTAAATTCAATTACAGTCCACTTTTATTTCCTTACATTATTAATACCTATACACCCGAACAGTCAATTAAAAAAATATTTATACATTTACTTTTTTAAATTAGTACCCAAGCCGTACACACGAAGTCGGTACAAACAAAATTGAAATAACACTTATACATACACAATTTTTTGCCAATATTGTTATACATTATTATTTATTATACACGGAACAAGACCCCAAATAAATATTTATGTGTTTTATTTCATGTATTTACTATATTTGGAACACTAACAGCACGATATCAATAACATTAGATACGTATTATTAGATGTTTAACAATTTATTGTTCAATAAAAGTACGCTTTCCAATAACAGACGAACACGATAAACTCTGCAAACATAATAATTGCTCAAAATAGAAAACAATATGTCAGTGCAGAGAAAAACCATAAAAGAAAATGTGAAATTAAATTTAAAAATAAATACATAACAACGCGACAAAAGTAGGTGAACACATCTACGGCAATCTTACTTTTTATAAGTGTTCAGCAATTTTGTTGCTTTTGCTGTTCATCAACTTTTGTTGCTTTTGCTGTTCATCAACTTTTGTTGCTTTTGCTGTTCATCAACTTTTGTAACCTTAAGGTGTTCATGAAATTTTGTGGCCGACACTCGTCACCGACTTCTGTTGCTTAATGTGTGTATGACTTTTGGCGTTATAATGTGTTCAGCTACTTTTGTTGGTGACTGTACCTGTGTCGCGTAGCCGGAGCGGAGGAGTCCGCCGTGTGCCACCATTGTGGCAACTGCCGTGAGGACACGGCCCAGCACACGCTGGAGGTATGCCCAGCCTGGGACGAGGAGCGCAGCGCTCTCACCGCGATCGTGGGAAGCGACCTTTCGCTGCCGGCCGTGGTCGCCGCCATGGTCAGCAGCCGGAGATCGTGGCGAGCCATGCTCTCCTTCTGCGAAGGTGTCATGTCGCAGAAGGAGAGGCCGAGCGGGATCGGGAGCAGACCGATCCCGCTCGTCGCCACAGGAGACGTAGGAGGCGCCGGGATGTCACCTAACCCGGCGCCGGAGAGGCCACGCGGGGCCGCCGTCCCTACCTTGGCGGCCCCCGAGACGTGACGCAACACGCGTCTGTTGCCGCGCCGTTTGAGCGGCAGTGCGCATGGAGGCGGTCCCGGCGCGTTCTGTATTATCTGTATCCCGGGGCCGTCTCTGAAGTGCACCGATGGTGGCCGACGCGGGGTTTTTAGTCGGTATTTCGGCGCGTAGGTTTACGGTAGGGACCCGACCCAGCGGCCGCCCGTCCACATCCACGGGCGGCACAACATCTCGCTGGGCTCGGAAGGCGCCGGTGAGTCCGACAGACCCTCGCCCCTTCGGGGGTGGGATGATCCGTAAAGGGATTTTCCTCGCGGAAAAAAAAAAAAGGACGATACCCGAGAAAGGGAGGATATAGTGCGAGACGGGCATACGGCAATAGGAGGAGCCAGCGAGAAGCACGGAAGGGCCCCCGGTGCCCCCCCGTGTGCAGTCGCCGGGATCCACTCCAGTCTCCCACTCTGGCACGACGACTGCATGACGGGATTTTGGCCGGTTGGCGGGACAGCTTCCCGGGGAGGGAGTTTGACAATAGAGGGCTCCCGGGTTCAGGTTCCCTACTGACCGGCAGGCGGCCGGCGGTGACCGTTCTCACCGGGGCTCCCTGTACTCCACACCAGCGTCCCCCAGCCTAATGCCCACCCCGACACCCAACCACATTAACGAGCATCACCTGGATCCACCAACACCAGCAGAAGGTTGGGAACGGATGAGGGAACGGCTATCCAGCCCTTCTACCGCAACGCATTTTTACTTAGCGGCAGAAAAAGACCGGACGGTGGTACCAACCCGCTTGGATTTGGCATTGAGTAGAAAATAGAACTCAACCTCAAACCCTACCACCAGTGATGGGGGTGGGGAGGGGGGGGGGGACACCAAAGCCGCGGATTGGGAAGTGGAATGCGGCAATGGTGGCTCGAGGGGCCGGGAGTGCGTGCCCGTGCCATTCTGTAAGACAGCCGGACAGGTTGGCAGAAGAATGACCCTCTGACCATAATATCCAGCGAATAAGACTCAGTGGGCTCGTTTTGAGTCCAATTCGTTAGATGCCGACCAAGAGTATTTGGAATATGTACCATGAAATGGAATATGAACTAAGTTTCGTAACTTAGGTAAACTAATGGTTTCTTAGATTTACGCGAATGTTACACATTGATATAAAACTATTTTATACGGATTTTATCGCGATTTGGTTTAATTTTTACATTATTTTTACATAGGGACCCGCGTAAAAGAACACATAGCTGACGTCAAACACCGACGCTCAACGAAGTCTGCAGTTGCTGAACACATAGGGGAAGGCTCCAAGCATTACCTTCGCTTTGACCAGCCCCAAATCCTTGCCAAAGAACACCGTTTCCTGCCCAGGATGTTTCGCGAGGCTATTGAAATTAAAAAACATCCAAATTTCAATAGAGAAGATGGCTTGAAGCTTGCACCATCATGGGATCCAATTCTACATTTAATTAAATCGGAACCCAAAAGACCAGCTGCCAGACCTCAAGACACAGTGAGCTCCTTCTGCGTAGATCGGATCGCAAATACTAGCTAACTTTTTAAATTAACTTTTTTAATTTAATAATTATAAATTAAGGGTAGTTTAATTGTAACAGTCACTGAGCGGATGACTAATACCTCAGTCCGCCCCGTGACCACGAAAGCTGTAAAGTAATCGAAACGTCGGGAAGTTAAAAAATGTAAAAATTAAACCAAATCGCGATAAAATCCGTATAAAATAGTTTTATTTCATTAGGTAAACTATTTTACTAATTAACTTCCATACATAAAATCTACTTTTGGATTTTCCAACCAGCAAATATTTTTTTAGTTATTTGATATGGTATTGTTTGCTCTACTATGTACATTTATTATTTTGAATTTATCAGCTTGAGTTTATTTTTATTTTTTACTATTCTCCTTCCTCTAGCTTTATGAGACGGAAAAGGAATATTTCATAAATCCGACTTTGTTACGGGGCAAAATAATTGTCAATTTTTTTTTTTATATATTTGCCGTCTAGGCCGATGCCGACATTGATATATCAATGTTACATTTGGTAAAACATCCTTCTTCCTTTATTTGTTATACATAGGTGCGGTCCAGGTACCGCAAACGATTCAGTCCACATCGCCATAGCAGTACACTCTTTTGGATACACTTAAAAGGCTTTTCCGTCAAACCGACAGTGTCTGAAATGAAAATATTATTAAAGCACACGAAGTAAGTGATATAATTTGCAGTACAATTAGATAGCAAATGTCTTGTTATTTTTTATAGCTCATTAAAGCACCAGGAGTGTTCAACAATTGCTTGTCTCATATCCGTACAAAAAAATTGCCCTTCGAGCAAGAGAGACGGCTTATATTAGACATAGATTATTAATTAAACCTTCATATCAGTTGATCAAATGGGCATAAACTAACATAAATAGTAGTCACCAGGGAACTAGTCGCAGATATTGCTCGTAGAATTAGCACGCTGAAGTGTAAGTGGGCGGGCCACGTCTGCCGCCGGACAGATGGTCGGTGGAGCAGACATGTATTGGAGTGGAGGCGGCGCTTAGGTAAACGTAGTGTACGACGTCCTGCAGCACGATGGACCGACGACTTGAAAACGCGGCGGGTAGCAGATGAATGATGACTGCTCAAGACCGGGATGGTTGGCGCTCACTTGGGGAGGCCTACGTCCAGCAGTGGACGGCGATAGGCTGAGTATATACTCTGTCCTGTGTGTCCTGTGACCATGAATCCTGTAAGGTCTTTGAAACGTCGGGAAAATAATTTCAGTGTGTAATATTCGCCTAAATATAACATAACATTACGAAATATTACATTAATTTGTTGACATCGTCGACTAGGCAATGTCTTATGGCGCGTCCACACTATCGCCAATCAGAATTATTGCATTTCTCCAGACGATCCTGCCCAGGTGACGAGTTTTACACGTACGTTAAATTATACGTTCCGCTCTTTAACATACTATAGTCGTCATTGCTTCATCAAGTATATGCACAAAAGTTTCTAAGGGTGGACATATTTCAAAATGATTAATTATGAGGCATGATAAATTGAACAAGTAAATCAGTTTCTTACACACATAAACAACATTTCGTACATCTCAATTTGACAGGATACTGGCATTCTATATGAATCGCGCATTGAATCGCTTATACACAATGGGCGCAATAAAAGTTGAAACGCAGAGTTCTACTGGAGCTACTGGAGCTTTTCCCACTTGTCGAGTAAAT
This sequence comes from Deilephila elpenor, assembly GCA_949752805.1. Classification (NCBI taxonomy): domain Eukaryota; kingdom Metazoa; phylum Arthropoda; class Insecta; order Lepidoptera; family Sphingidae; genus Deilephila; species Deilephila elpenor. The sequence goes on from OX457095.1 coordinate 1,074,359, forward strand.
TCTAGTAAACCTTTTGTAGTGCTTGTTAGTCCGACTAAATGAAGGTGTAGTTCGTTATTAAAATAAGTTACATTGGGAAGTCTCGATAATGCATGAGCCATTTCCATACAGACTCGTTTATTTACATACATAAGGTCCTAGCCTAACACTATATGGGGTACCTGACTCCGGGCTGATAATGAAAAGAAAATTCCTATACCACTTTGCCCGACCCGGGATTCAAACCTGAGACCTCAGCGCTGTAATCGTACTTTAGGACAACTGCGCCCCTGAGGCAGTCATTTATTTGCATGGCTTGTACTGATACTCAGTAATAGTATTACATTTGCATAGCCTTTTACTAGTTGCACTGAGTAGTGTTTTCATTGCGTGAATCTAAATGTCTCTAGTATGTAGGTTGTATACTTAGAGGTAATTCAAAGAGATCCTTATTTAATTTGCATGGCCATTTGTTATTCATTTCTGAATACGTTGCCCTTTTAATTTTGGACTGTATCGGTCTACAGACATTAGATAGGTTAGTAGTATTTGTCAGAACTTAGAGGTATACAAAATACCATATGAGAAATATTGAGAATATAATAGAATACATTTTCAAAAACAGTGGTACAGTGGTTTAGTTGCCCATGTTGTAAAATCGGTTTAGGATACTTTTAAGCCTATGAATTTGTTTTATTCACGAAACTATGAAAAGTAAGATTGGTTCTGGTTGATGTTTTAAATCCATCTCATATTTTACAAAAAAAAAAAACAGGAAAAATGAAAATTAATTAATAATAGTTACGTTCTTGATTACCAATTTGTATCAAAACATTCACTTTCAATTAATGTAAGTACATAAAAATGTAACAACAGAAATAATTTCAAACGTAAGTTAAACTTCTGAAAAATCCCTTTTATGAGCTTTTCTTCTTTCTTTTTCAGGTATATACTTTTCGAAAAAATTCTTTCGAAGAACTAGCAGTAATAACCTGTCTTGTGAAGTTCTCATACCCTGAAATCTTTATTTCATCTCTTTTGCAATCTAGTAGGCTTATTTCATCTAATGCAATAAATAAATCACCCAACAGTCACATACATAGTCCTGACCCCACACTAAGATCGAGTCTTGTGTCGTGGGTATCAGGAACTACGAGAGACTTTTCGGTCTCACAACACCCAGACCCGAAACAAATACTTGTGGTTCTCACAAACATTTGTCTCGGTGCGGGGATCGAACCCGCAGCCTCTCGTTTCACAGGCGGCGTCTAACCAACTGCGCCACGGAGGCTGTCAGCAATGGGAAGCGACTGTGTCAGCCGTAATATGATTCTTCCTATCCAAGACGAAATCCTTCCCATCATTTGCCACATCCTTAACCATTCCATTTCCACAGGGATATTTCCTACTGCTTGGAAAGAAGCCCATATAATCCCAGTTCCCAAAAAACCTAAGGCGTCTGTACTATCTGAATTTCGTCCTATTTCTATTCTTCCATTCCTGTCCAAAGTCCTTGAACGTTTGATCCATACCCAGCTTAATGATTTCCTTTCTAGTAACAATCTCCTTAATCCTCTCCAGTCGGGATTTCGTTCTGGGCATAGTACTACTACCACCCTGACTCATATTACGGATGGCATCAGATCGGGCATGGAGCAAGGTCAGCTGACTGTCTTAGCACTGCTAGACTTCAGCAACGCCTTCAACACTGTCGATTTTGATGTGTTGCTTAGCGTTCTAGGTTCTCTTAACATATCTCCAATGGCAATTAATTGGTTTCGTAGTTACCTGTTTGGACGCCGGCAACGCATCTGTGTTGAGGAAAGTTTTTCTTCCTGGTGCCCCGTAGCTGCTGGCGTTCCACAGGGCGGCGTGCTATCACCCCTACTTTTCGCAGTCATTATAAATTCTATAACCAATCATCTTTGCTCCTCCTACCACCTCTACGCACATGATCTCCAAATCTACACTCGAGCGTCCTTGGACAAGATGGTTGATGCTGTAGCAATAATTAACACAGATATACAACGGATCTGTGATTGGAGTAAGACCTTTGGATTAATCGTTAATCCAACCAAAACCCAGGTAATTGTAGTTGGGAGCTCCAGGATGGTTTCAAAAGTAAATTGGGATCAACTACCATATGTCTACTGCAATGGTACTACCATCCCATACAGTGACACTGTCAAAAATTTAGGCTTACTACTTGATAGGTCCTTCACTTGGGGTCCGCAGCTTTGTGAGCTTAGTCGAAAGTTGTTTGCTTCGGCAAGGTCCTTGCGAAGGTTAAGCAATCTTCTACCCACCACCACGAAGATTTCACTTGCACAAACTTTCCTTCTCCCTATCCTTGATTATGCCGATGTCAGCTATGTAGATCTCACCGAGGACCAACTTAATAAGCTTGAGCGTCTTCAAAATTTCTGTATCAGATTCATATTTGGTCTTCGCAAATATGATCATGTTTCTGAATTTCGCACTAAGCTCAAGTGGTTACCCATCCGGTTTCGTCGGAATGCTCATATTCTTACACTTCTGTACAATATTTTGTTTAATCCTCTCACGCCATCTTATCTTAAAGATCGTTTCATCTTTCTCCATGACTCACATTCAAGATCCTTGAGGTCGTCGGAGAACCTGAAACTGAGAATGCCCGAGCATTCCACAACATTTATGGACAAATCATTTACAGTCCAAGCTGTCCGATTGTGGAACTCACTCCTAATTGGGGTGAGACGGGCACGAACACTGACGTTTTTTGACGACACTTTTTGAATATGCGACACTTTTTCAGGTTAAAAACTTCTGGCGACCCCCGTGGGCGATAGACAGACTAAAAGTTAGTGATTTAGAAGACTGTGTTAATGAGTTTCTCCATTTTGGTACCTAAATTTATTATGAACACTTATAAGAATGGTGACTTCTTGACTAAGGCCCAAGGTCACGCGCGGCGAGTGTAGGTACCTACTATTCCATTTGGCTTGGCACCGACTTTAAACCTATCAATAGGTAGCACATATAAATAATTGTATTTTATTGATATGAAAGGTATAGGTTTGCATAAGAGGTGTATTAAATTAAATCTTTATTAAGTTATCTACGCCCGAATACTGGAACGACATTCAAATAATAAGTTGCTCTTAACAGCGCTCGGCTCACTTAGCCAGTACATTTAATCGGGATTAACGTAGTTAAGCGCAAGTTATATTTAAGTTGCGTTCCAGTATTTGGGCGTTAATAATTTTTAGTAGTTGAAGTCGGTTTTTTTAAACGTTGTTTTTTTTTATTTTTTACATTTTAGTGTGAGCTAAACTCAATTTTCCTTAACAACGCTCATAAGAGCAAAACGCTTACAGTAACTTAATTTTCTCACCCTCCTCCTCACCCCCACGACTTCTTCTGCCTCACTATAGTTTGACGTTAATACTGAACCTGTTAAAAAGAACTATTGGAAACCTACTCAATTTTGAGGAGTTCTATTGTCTAGGTCCGAATATATTCATCAGGTGTTCACCAATTTTTTATGGAACCAAATGGCAACTATTCCGCATCAAACTAAAGAAGAATTACTAAAATCGGTTCAAAATTGCCGAAGATATTAAGTATTTACTTGCAAATTGATGGAAACTTACTCAATTTTGAGGAGTTCTACTGTCTAGGTCCGAAGATATGCATCAGATCTTCAACACTTTTTTATGGAACCAAATGGCAACTATTCCGCATCAAACTAAAGAAGAATTACTAAAATCGGTTCAAAGGGGGATAGGTGAGTGTGGTTGTGTATTCACTGTCTTTATTGATGTAACGTGTTCATAAAGAGTCATATTAAATCAAACCACCATATAAACTAATACACTTTATTATACGACTCTACATTGTGCCGGGCGTAACCACACTAACTTAGCAACTAAACAAAGCCATGAAATGCAACTATGCAATTATCTATACGCGTGTCGCTACACCATTCATTCCCCCCTTTTCAAAAAGAAAAGATAGGCAAAGCGGAGCATAATATGAAAACATTTTGCTATATCTAATACAAACATAATGTTGCTAAATAAGGTATACAAAACAAAATCTTAATGGTAAATTTTAACGTGACTGAATACTACGTTACAATTTTATGTATGGAGCACAATATACTCACTAACGAAACATGATACATTAATGACACCAAAACTATAGAGCCATAAAAATATTTTAGTATAGCTCTATTTTAGCGGGTGATATTCCGGGCTGCACTTCTCTGTGTAAGCTTGTCTTTGCAGCACGCGCTTCTACGATCTTCACGTGCGTCAACTCAACTTGTTAAATTAGCCATTATTTTCCTTTTGCCGTGCAATGACGACATGTAAAGTACAAAACGCCTAATATTAATATAAACAGCACTATCGAGAATCCAATCCCGGACCAACTTGACAATTCCTGCAATCCAGCAGTGGCACCGGACTGGGCCACCACGACTTCTTCTTTAGTGTAGGAACTTCCCATTATGGTAACTGTACGGTGCAACCGTACAAATCGGCGCGGTCAGCATTTTACTTTATTAACATACAATTATTAATTGCCGAATTAGTGCGTTAGCGTTCGCGTTCCGATGAGCATCCCGCCGCGCGTGCTCCTATCAAATCAAGCATCAAACTATCATTTTATCATTATCATCAGTAGTGCTTTAAGTTATTATCAATAAACCTTTTATATATCAAGCAATTGGTATCCTTTATCATCAAACAAACTATAAGGTGTGTGGTGCTGGACTTAGACCATACATCTTTTTGGTCCTTCGAGAATTTTGGTGAGTTGGCGAACTCACTTGACTTGGCGAGCAGTTGGATTCGACAGTCTCTGCGTCGAAAACGTAGCACGAGCATCAATCAATCAAGTAAGATCTTTCTGATTTTTATTATCATCAAAACATCATGGAAGCTATAGTAGCAAACCAGCAACAACTGTTAGCAGGCATTGAGCATCTCTACACCAACTTTAAAAAGGATGGTGCAGAGAGAAAGTCTAAAGATTATATCAGGCGTAGGATAGAGACGTTGGAAAATTATTGGAAGGAGTTCCAAGCTAATCATGTTCAATTATGTGGTTTTGGTGTAAGGGACATGTTTATTTTACAAATAACCAATATGACCTTGCAAAAGATAGATATGAGACAGTCAAATCAGTGATCGAAAACTATCATGCTGAATCGAGGCCGACAACTCCAATATTAAAGCCGGCAACCCCGATATCAGTGCCAGGAACTAGTCTTCAATTTCCAACGCCTCAGTCACGTGGTACTCATTTTAAAACGGAAGAGTTACTACGTAAAGAAAAAAGCAATTTTAGGGCTTTTCAACGTGCTGTTTCTATGATAAACCTTGATTCTGTAGCAGAGAAGTGGGAGTTAGAAGATATGTTAAGTATGATTCAAGCACGTTGGTCAGTCGTTGATTCCCTTCATTGGGAATTGGATATTGAGTTGGAGGAAACTAATCAAGAGTATGAAAATGCGTATTCAAATTACGAGCAGATTTATTATAATATTAAAAAAGGTATTAATAGTAAGATGTGGTCCCAAAGTTATCGCGAAAAATCAACACCGGTTATGGATATTCCTACATTTAGCGGTAATTATCATTCATGGGTCTCGTTCAAAGATTTATTTTTGGAAACTTTTCATAATAACTGTTGTAATTATGGTAAATTTATAATAATATTGAAATAGTTATACAGCGCCATCTATTGGGCCTATAAGTGATTAATCGATATACGCAATAAACAAGTGTCATGGCCTCCCTTGCAAAATCCTCGTTAACAGTGAAGCATGTGTAAGCAAATAAATAATGTAAATGTATGATTATCAAGTTTATTAAAGTTGCTAAATATATAGTGGACGTCTTTAATTTCGACCCATCACTCCAACATGGTACCAGCGCGTGGTTAAGCAATTAAAATGATGGGTCGTAATAAGGCGCAATAAGCTAACATCGCCACGTGAAGTATCAAGTGCAAGGTATTTATCCGGGATCCTATTGTAACTAAAATGGAAAAACAGGCGAGGATTGAAGATATTATGATGCCCATTTTCGACGGTGTGAACTACTCGAGCTGGAAATTAAGGTTGGTGACACTATTAGAATATAAAGAATGTGTTGAGCCCGCCATTACAAGTATGCCTGATAATTATAAAAATAAAGAGGCGGATTGGAAGAAATTAGACTTAAAAGCGAGGACTATTATAATGAGTACAATCTCGGATAAACAATTAGAATATATTGCTGAATGTAAAACTGCTTTTGAAATTATAAAGAAGTTTGATAGTATGTACCTAACGCAGTCTACTGCTATGCAAATTATATGTAGAGGAAAAATAGAAGAAATTAAATTAAGAAATTATAACACAGTAGAAGAATTTTTTATTGAATTTGAAAGAACAATTAATAACTTTAAAGCTGCTGGTGGATGTATAAACGAAACGGAGAAGATGAGATACTTGCTCAGAGCTTTACCTACAAGCTATAGCTATATTGGAGATTTTATAGATGTTATTCCAGAAGATCAAAGAACAGTAGACTATGTAAAATCAAAAATAAAGGAGAAAAATATGACTACAAGTGACCCGGCCACTAAAAGTAATGTGAGTACATTCCTAACAAAATCAAAAGCACAATGTTTTATATGTGGAAAGACTGGTCATCTCAAAAAGGACTGTTGGCATCGTCAGAGAATGTATCAAGGACACCAAGGATATAGAGGAAAACCTACAACTAGTCAAAATCAGAGAGGAGTACAGAGAGGTTACAACAATGCTGAATTTCACCGAGGTCGTGGACAAGGTAGAACTCAAGTTCAACTAAGAGGTGAGTCGTCGAGCACTCAACAGGACAACTTCTCAAAAGCGTCATGGACAGCTTGGGTGTGTGATCCAGAGATAAATCAGGTAATGTGTAGCAAGGTAGAATATAATAATAAAAATGAAATAAACTGGTTACTAGATAGTGGATGCACAGACCACATTATTAACAATGATACTTTCTTTTATGATTATTTGGATTTAAAAATTCCTATTAGTGTGAAACTGCCAGATGGAAATACATTGCAAGCAACCAAAGTAGGTTCAATTAAAATTTATTTTAAAGATTATTGTGATGGAAAATATGTAGATTTAAAAAATGTTTATTTTGTGAAAGGTATTAAGCAAAATTTGTTAAGTTTTTCAAAAATAACAAGAACTTGCACAATAGTAGCAAGAAATGACAATGCAAAAATTTATAATCAATCAAGAGAATTAATAGTTGTTGCTAACAAAGTAGATAATTTGTATTGTTTAAAAAGTTATGTTTCAGAAGCTGATAATAATAAGATGTTTGTAAACACAACAAAATTAACTAATAAAGAGAAATGGCATAGGGCACTTGGTCATGTGAATTTTCAATATTTAAATAAATTAATAAGTAATAAATTAGTAGAAGGTTTGCCAGATAAGATTGAAAGCACAGAAATGAAATGTTCTAACTGTATTGAAAGCAAAATGGCTAATGTACCTTTTGAAAATAATAGAACTAAGACTTCTGAAATTTTAGAACTGATTCATACTGATTTAAATGGTCCACATAACACAACTGGTTATGGTGGAGAAAAATATTTTTTGACATTTATTGATGACTATAGTAAATGTACAAGAATTTTTTGTATTAAAAGCAAAGCAGAAGTTGCAAAATGTTTTATAGAATTTGTTAATTTAGTAGAAAATAAATTTAATAAAAAAGTAAAGAAATTACAATGCGATAATGGCAAAGAGTATTTGAATCGAGATATTTATAACTTTATAAGACATAAGGGAATAGAGTTATTACCATGTCCACCCTATGTTCACGAATTAAATGGAGTAGCAGAAAGATATAACAGATCAGCAATGGATATAGGTAGATGCCTAATGAGAGAAGCTAAAATTCACAGAAGGTATTGGCCTGAAGTTATAATGACAGCAGCATATTTAAAAAATCGAACAATAGCTAATACACTGGAGAATAAAACTCCTTTTGAAATATTTTTTGGTATTAAACCAAATGTACAGCATTTAAAGATATATGGAAGTAGAGTTTATGTCAGGGTTCCAGAAGTTTTAAGAAGAAGTAAATGGGATGATAAAGCTCAACTAGGAGTATTAGTAGGTTATAATGAAAATGGTTATAGAGTTTTATTAAATAATAAAATAGTTAATGCTAGACATGTACAAGTAGTGGAAGAAGATACTCAATTAATTTGTTTAGAAAAACTAGATGATGAAAAGGATAGGGATTTGGAAAATACAACTTCTAGTATGCAAGATGGAATATCTATAACCGAAGTTGAAGAATGTGTAGATGGAAATGAAACTGCTTCTGATAGTGCTGTGAAAGATCTTGTTAGTTATGATGATGTAGGTAGCAATGAAGGTGAACCTGCAACAAAAAATAAGTCAAAAAGAAAGATAACTCCAGTATCTAGATATGGTAATCCAGTATCACATTTTATTTATGTAAATTACATTGATGCAAATGCACCAAATACATTTGAAGAGGCGATGAACTCCCATGAATATAAACAATGGCAAATAGCTATGGACTCTGAAATAAATAGTTTAAACAAAAATAATACATGGCAAATTGTTGAACGGCCAAGAGATAAAAAAGTTATAGATGTCAAGTGGGTCTATAAAAAGAAAAGTAATAATGTTTATAAAGCTAGGTTAGTTGTACGCGGATTTCAACAAAAAGAGTATCTTGATAATGTTTATTCACCAGTAGGAAAAATGGAAACATTGAAAATTTTACTATCATACAGTTGTAAGAATAATTTATTCATAGAACAAATGGATGTTGAGACAGCATTTTTAAATGGTGAGGTAAAGTCAGAAGTATTTGTAAATCAACCAAAAGGTTTTGAAACAGGATGTAATAAAGTTTACAAATTACAAAAGGCACTTTATGTTCTCAGGGAAAGCCCTAGAGTATGGTATGATTGTTTTAATAAATTTATTGTAACACTGAATTTTGTTAGAAGTAACTATGATTACTGCTTATATGTAAACCGTGCAAGCAAAGATCCAATTTATATATTAATATTTGTTGATGACCTCCTAATTTGTTGTAAGGATAAAGATAAAGTAAAAAAGGTAAAAACTAGTTTAATGAAAAAATTTGCTATTAAAGACTTGGGAAAAATTAAAAGTTACATTGGTATAGATATTGATTTTAATGATGAGAGAAATAGAATGACTCTAAGTCAAACAAAATATATTGAATCTTTGGCTATAAAATATAATCTGGAAAATACAAAGCTATATGATACTCCAATGGAAACAAACTTAAAATTAGAACAAGCTAAAGTAATAGATGATAGTATAAAGTATAGGAATATAATAGGAGAGTTATTATACATTAGTACAGGCACTAGGCCAGATATAGCCTACAGTGTCAATTACTTAAGTCGGTATCAAAGTTGTTACAACCAAACACATTACAAGTATGCAATGAGAATCTTAAAATATTTGTATAAAACTAAGGATTTAAAGTTAACATACTATGATAATATACAGACTGAAACATTAGATTGTATGGTAGACTCTGACTATGCAGGGGATAATGTAGATAGAAAATCTACAACAGGTTTTGTTATTCGATTATTTGGAAACTTAATTTTTTGGAAAACACATAAACAAAGTACAGTAACTAAATGTTCAACTTTTGCAGAATATACTGCTTTGTCTGAAGCGGTAACAGAAGTACTTTTTATTAGAAACTTGTTAAGTGATTCATTCAATATAAAGTTTGATAAGCCAATAAAGTTTTATGAAGACAATTCAGGTGCAATTTTGATAGCTAAATATGGCAATTTTACAAAGAACTCAAAGCACATTGAAGTGCAGTATCATTATATAAATGAAAATTATGAAAATGGTTTAATTGATATTGTAAAAATTGATTCAAAGTTTAACTTGGCAGACATGTTGACAAAAAGTTTAGATAAAACCAAATTTTTTAAAATTAGATTAGAGTTAAGTTTAATTTAGTGTGTTAAAGATTTTTTGTTTAAGAATTATTAACTAATAAAGATAAAAGATTAGAAAAAGTTAATTTTTGTTTAGTAGCTTTATGATTGTAAGTTTAAAAATAAATATTGTTTAGCAAATGGAAGATTATAACTAAAGAATTACGGTTAATTTAATATGTATAAGATTGTGTGTTTTGAAAGTATTGTTTAATAAATGATTAAAAGAATAAAACTATAAGAGTTAAGATTGATTTAGTATGTATGGGTTGATATTATGTAAAACTGTTGTTTATTTAAATTATTAAGATTATAAATTTAAGGAGGCGTGTTGTAATTATGGTAAATTTATAATAATATTGAAATAGTTATACAGCGCCATCTATTGGGCCTATAAGTGATTAATCGATATACGCAATAAACAAGTGTCATGGCCTCCCTTGCAAAATCCTCGTTAACAGTGAAGCATGTGTAAAACAAATAAATAATGTAAATGTATGATTATCAAGTTTATTAAAGTTGCTAAATATATAGTGGACGTCTTTAATTTCGACCCATCACTCCAACAATAACAATTCGCTGTCGAAAGCACAAAAAATGCAGTTTCTAAAAAGCGGTGTGTGACTGAAAAACTAATCCAACATTTGCACATTAGTTCTGAGAATTATGACGTCAGTTGGGATATTCTAAATCATCGGTTCGACAATAAGAAACTTATTTTCAATTCGCATATGTCAATTCTCTTCGGCCAATCAGCAGCAGCAATTAAGAAAATTCATGACACATCGAACGAATGTCTTAATGCCGTCAAAAACTTAGGCGTAGACATCAGCACTTGGGATCCCATCATTGTCTACATTTTAAGTCAAAAATTAGACGTCTACACGCATAATGATTACATTGAATCGCTTAACAATCCCAGGGACTTGCCATCATTAGAGGGCTTTATGAGGTTCCTGGAGGGCAAGTTCACTTCACTGGAATCATCTAAACGCAAACAAGATGGGAAATCATACTATCAACAAGATACATCCATATCGATGAAAATGGAAAACACTCATTTTTATAAATCATTTAACATTAATCAGAAAAATTAGTAGGATATCTTCGAATGAGGACATCTTACATAATCTCCTTTTGTCATCTGATCCAAAGATCACAAGTCTTAGATCACGCATGACAAAAAAACATGTTATGGTTCTCTCAACAAAAGCTAAAGAGCTTCTGCATTTGCCATCAAAACCAGAAGACTTAGAATTTATTAATGTAGAGAGTATTTTAGAAGATCTACAAAACAGTAGTGATAGTGAGTAGTATATAGGTATAGGCTTTATACTAGCCTTTTTTATTATTATTTTTTAGTTATTTCCATCATTTGTTTTTTTTTTAATCTGGCACGGCACATATACAAGTTTTCCTTGGTATTTGTTAATTTATTAGATTAATTATTTATCTTATTTGTGTAAAATTTACTGAAGATAATTGTAAAAAATCTTTTGGGAAATATTGAATTTTATCATTTCTTTCGAACTGCATAACTGAAAAAGTTGCAGGTCGATGCAGACTTTCGAAGTATAGAAGTATAGTAGAACAGACCAAGATTCAGAAAAATAAGGTTTCAACGCAGGATCTAGCAGGACTTCGTAGAAATTTAGGTTTTTATAGTGCGTTCCATACATTAAAAACCTAAAATATTTTTTTTTGCCGAAATTATAGGGTTAAGCAAAAAAATACAAAGAATGAATAGTGTAAGGAATGATAATATCAAAACGTTGGCGTCAAAAAAAATTGGAAAATCCGAAAAAAAATCCTATGTCACAAAAATAGCCGTTTCGACCCACTGTGCGGCGCGGCGGATCGCGGCGCGGCAGATGCGCGGCGCGCGCTTGTTCCCATGCATTATTCAAGAAATGAGATAATTATCGTAACCTGTCACGGCGTGAGTTTTCATTATTATTATTATTTTTCTATTTTATCTGATCTTTTATACCAAAATCTAATTTGGGTGTTTCGGCTTTATGGTATACAAAAACTAACGTTGTATACAACGTGTAACAGGATTAATTCACAACCTCAGACACCCCAACTTAAAAATATTATTGAAATCATAGTAAAAGTTTGAAATTGTACTCCGAAGACTACAAATATTATTTATTTATGAAATTAGTTATACCAAATATAGGCGCGCAACATGGTCATCTTACGAATAAAGTGCACTACTGTTTATTACACACGCGCGCGGACACGCACACATGTTCACAAGGCCTATTCACAGAGTACCTACGCGACTGGCCCGAACGCCGCGCCGCGCCGGCGGAAACAGCCGACAATAAACGAAATATAAATTTCGTACGTAACTGATTACCGGGTAGTTTTGTAAACCAATTATTATTTATTTACTGTGTAAGCTTATCATTATTAATTGAGCTACAAAACGAAATATTTTAACTTACATTGTTATGAGCACGAAGACAACACAAGACTTTTCTTGCATTCATCGGTTATTAAATATTATTAATTTAACTTCTGTTTAACCTAGTCCATACAGACAGGCATGATACATGCGTTATTTATTTTGCATTGCTGATGAATTACATGTCGCAATATCATACAACGAAGACTAGATTGGGAACAATAACAAAAAAATAAAAACAAAATTAACTTACATGATAAATGGCACTCATACGGCGACTTCTTGTTAAAATATGATCCAAATGTCCACCACCTTACAGTTCAATACATCTCAATGCACGTTTGCGTAATTAGTCACGTACTTTATCTAAAACTTCAGTGTCACTCTTAACTTTTTGGAACGCTGCCACTATCCTACTTTTAAGTTCCTCCACACTAGTAGTTTCACTGAAGTATACCAGAGATTTAATACGTCCCCACAAAAAAAAGTCAAGAGGCGTCAAGTCAGGTGACCTAGGAGGCCATTGCACGGGCCCGCCGCGACCGATCCAATTCTAAGATAGCCACTCTAATCGTGGTGCGTAATCACGTGGAATCAGGTCCTGACAGCTTCTCAGGTGGAAACGACGCTCGCCGTCACCGTGAAGCTTCGCCACACGTTTTTCGCGGAACTACCCTACACCGACCGCCCAAACCTTTTAAGATTCCGCCGCGCGCGCCATCGTTTATCGGATGATTCAAATTTCATTAAACAATAGCTGCGTCTTGCTCTGTCTAACCGTTGTTAAATATGCGGAAAAGAGAATATGGTAATTATTTATTTTGGTAGGTTATTACGTTTATTCAGGCCTATCGTTGTGTGCGTTTGTTTAATGCTAGATTGCTTGCGAATTTGAAAGGACCTTTATGACTGTCGAAATAAAGTTCATATTTCTTTATTATTTGATTTATTAAAGTATTCGTTTATTATGTCATTTAGAAAAGACCTTATACTCTGGAGTTACGTTCCAATTTCCTTTGTTCGGTGCATTAAAGGAAAGGGTGTCTGTTATTTACTAAGTTTTAATTAATTATTTAAAAAAAATAAACCTATAGAAAAAAGTGTTGATATCGATTCAGTAGCTGATTCTGAACCTACAACTTTCGGCTTTTACATTTAATTATGTTACACGTTGTATACAAAATAAATGTTAATGGAATAGTAAAAGCACAGCAATATGTGAGTTCAGAGAGAAAGATAGTGCTCCTTGACTTGTGATTTGAATGACGATAGTGTTCGAGCCCGTCTTACGACATCTGGAAGTGAGTTCCACAATCGAACAGCTTGTACGGAGAATGACTTGTCCATAAATGTCGTGGTGTGTACGGGCATTCTCAATTTCAGATTCTCCGATGACCTCAGGAATCTTTCATGGGAAGTATGGAGAAATACAAAACGATCTTTTAGATAAGAAGGGGTGAGAGGATTAAACAATATATAAGAGTGAAAGAGTGTGAGCATTCCGACGAAGCCGTATGGGTAACCACTTGAGCTTAACACGAAATTCAGAAACATGGTCAAATTTGCGTAAACCAAATATGAACCTTATGCACAGATTTTGGAGACGCTCAAGTTTATTAAGTTGGTCTTCGGTGAGATCAAGATAGCTGACATCGGCATAATCAAGGATGGGGAGTAGGAGTGTTTGCGCAAGCGAAATTTTCGTGGCAACAGGTAGAAAATTGCGTAACCTTTGCAAGGACCTTGCAGAGGCAAACATCTTTCGACTTAATTCTCGAAGCTGAGGACCCCAGGTGAAGGACTTGTCAATATATAGACCTAGATTGCGAACGCAGTCGTTAAATGGGATGGTGATACCATCACAAGACACAGGAGGAAGTTTAGTCCAATCTAGCTTCGAGGTCATCCTGGGGCTGCCGACAACAATGACCTGAGTTTTTGACGGATTAATCTTCAAGCCATGAGCCTTACTCCACTGACAGATGTGTTGAATATCAGTGTTAATTGTCCCTATCACGTCGACCATCTTATCTAAAGGAGCTTGAGCGTAAATCTGGAGATCATCCGCGTAGAGGTGGTAGGAGGAGTGAAGTTGATTAGTTAATGAAGACAGCGAAGAGAAGAGGAGATAGCACGCCGCCCTGAGGTACGCCAGCAGATACAGGGCACCAGGAGGAAAAACTTTCCTCCACACTGATGCGTTGCCGGCGTCCATACAGGTAACTATAAAACCAATCAACTGCCATTGGAGATATGTTAAGAGAACGTAGCATGCAGAGTAACACGTCGAAATCGACGGTGTTAAAGGCATTGCTGAAGTCCAGCAAAGCAAGGACAGTCAGCTTGCCTTCCTCCATGCCTGATCTGATGCCATCCGTAACATGAAAAAATTCGCTAGGTGGCGCTCTTAAAGTAAACAGCATTTTTGTATTTCCTAATTGAATTTAATAGTTTCTAAAGTTTAGTGCTTAAATCTTTTCCAAAACCTAACCGCTACATTGAATCAGTGCCAATTCATAACAACAAGTGTTATCTCAACGTAAATCAGTGTAATTATTAACATAAACAAACTTTTATACAGTGACGAAAACAGTCTCAGGATTTAGTGATAACACACTGGTGACTCTTCAAACTTCACCAAAGACGTCAGTAAGTCATTATATCTTCATACGTGACGGCAAAATACTTATTACGAAAGATTTTAGACAAACCTGTTACATCAAGCCGTTATAAAAAATATTTGAATATATTGTACGAGCTGTGCTGCCATCTATTACTATTTAATGAATTATTGTCTCCTTGCCCTGCATGTGCTTGCGCTAACGCCATCTTGTGACCTACACTGCAAATCTGCTAAATGCTCATAGATAAATGCCATACAGTTATTATAACTGATTACATAGAGGGCACTACGAGTTACAATCGGTGAAAACTACCAAAGCCACTTCGCTTCATTTCATCTTCATTAGAAATTAATGCTTGTCGCTATAATGATTTAGTTCTGCATGCCGTTTTCCTATAGAAGAAGATGATTATTTACGTTGCATGGTTAAAAATTGCAAAAAAGTCTACCATGTTTTGTGTTCGGGCTTAAAAACTTCAGGCAATAATGATAAAAAATTATGGAATTGCCCCGAATGTCGCTGCGCTACAAGAAAAGGCGGTGATAACAGCTTCACGCCTGTCGGAGCCTCTAAAGAGCTACGAGACCTGAACGTAACCATACGGAAGAAGATGAGCCAGGAAGAATTATTTATTTGCAATGAACCTAATGAGCTTGCCACTGAAATTCGGAATCTCAGAGTAGAGATGTGTAACTTGAGGGATCAACTGGCAAATGCAGTCACTGTAATAAACATCTATGAGAAAAAGCTCGATAACTATGGCGAGCAAATTGTCCAACTGAATACCAAAATTGATGCATATGAAGGCCGGATTTCTCATAATTTCAAGGAGCCCCGTTCCCCTATACTCATATCCACGGGTAAAAGACAAATGCACGAGACTATTAATTCGACCCATAAGGATGACACCCAGTTTAATGAACCCAGGCCGGAATTATCCGGTCTTATTGCAGTCTCTGAAGCTAGCAAGAAGATAGATGGAAAGAAGGACGAAGACATATCTAATGAGGTACCAACTGGAACTAAAAATGAATCTACGGTTAACAACGACCAATGGTCTGTAGTAAGAAAACGACGAGGCCGAGGACACACCTCAATGTCCGGAGTGGCTGGGCCAGCCATAACTACTTTAAGAGCTGTAGAGCCTGTCAAATATTTACATTTATGGAATATGGCCTCGAGTCGTGATGAAATATTGCAATACTTAAGACAGCTATGCCCAGGGGGGACATGCACTGCAGAGGAACTCAATCCGAAAGGGAATTACAAGTCGTATAAAATCGGCATACCGTTAGCTTACTACGAAAAATGCTTCTCTATCGATGTATGGCCTATTAACGCTAAGATAAAAGGATGGATCAACTACCGAAAACTTAATAGGACCACTGATAACACTGCACTGCCCAAAAAACAGCCCTTTCGTAAAGAAGAAGGGGGACAATAAAAGCGCTCCATTACAAGTTTTATACCAAAATGTGCGAGGCATCAAAACCAAGCTCCGCATATGGCGTAATAATCTTGCAGCGTCAGAGCATGACGTTGTAGCGGCAACTGAGACGTTTCTGGACCTTTCTGTAGGAGACTCGGAGCTTGTATGTCCAGGCTGGAGTATTGTGCGACGAGACAGAAGTACACCCTGTGGTGGGGTCCTTCTAGCTGCGCGAGCACCGATCGTGCTTTGTCGGCTAACCGACTTAGAAACTGAGAGTGGTGAAGACCTATGGGTGAGTTATGTGTGGTGCGGCCGAACTTTTTACGTATCTATATCTATATCAGCCCATATACGTCCCACTGCAGGGCACGGGCCTACTCTACAATCGATGGAATCGATTGAGAGTGGTTAGGCCATATAGTCCACCACGCTGGCCTAGTGCGGGTTGGCGGACTTACATACCGTAGAAATTGTTTATAATCGCTACGGTATGCAGGTTTCCTCACGATGTTTTCCTTCACCGTTAAAGTGCGTGGTGATTGACTATCAATACACACATAACTCCGAAAAGTCAGAGGTGTGCTCTGGGATTTGAACCCGCGACCACCGCGAACATGTAGGCAGCCGCGTCTGGTCCGTTACCAACAGGCCACCACGCACGTATGTGTAGTTTATATTAAACCAACTGACAGTGATAAAGACTATATGACATGGTTCTGTAAAGTTGAAAGCATCATTAGTTCCTTAAAGGGTATAGTTATAATTTATGGAGACATCAATTTAAATAGTGCATCGTTAAATATAAATAACTACTATTGCTACTTTTTATCATATTGTAATTTATGTGAAAAAAATGTCGTGACAAATTTGCATGGTAGCATATTGGATGTCGTATTGGTTCGGGAGAGCATTAACATACGAGATACAATTGTCCAAACAACAAATGGAATAGTACCGCCTGATGCCTATCACCCGCCTCTTGACATTAATATTGGGATCTTCACAGTTCGACATTCAGATCGCATCGAACCTAGCACAATAAATACTAGCAAAGACTGGAATTTCAAGAAAGGGGACTACGAGGCATTATATAACATGATTTCTGGGGTTTCATGGGATGGCTTATACCAAATTAAAGACGCGTATGAAAGTGTCAAGTATTTTTATAGTATAATATATAGTATGTTTGACGCATGTATTCCTAAAAAAAGACGAAACGGTGAATCGACCAGTCGGTACCCCGTATGGTTTACACGTGATATCATTAATGACATCAAAATAAAATTAAAACTGCACCGAAGCTGGAAACGTACTAAGTCCAAAAACGCGTATCATCTTTTTTCCGACTTAAGATCTGACTTAAAATCTCGTATTACTGTTGCCTACGAGTCCCATTTAGCCACTATTGAGCAGAATATTAGGATTGACCCTCGCCAGTTTTGGCGCCATGTATCTAGCTTACGGTCCAAGGGAGGTTTTGAACCTAAGGTTGAATACAAGGGTAACACTGTCAGCGGAGTAAAGGCTGCGGAAGCATTTGCAGATTTTTTTTCTAGTGTATTTCTACCGGATATTCCTAATCTCGATCATACAGGCATACAGGAGTTTCCACATTTATCGAGTAGATATGTTGACATTTGTGAGATTACTTCTCGTGACGTGGAGATGGGAATTCGAAAACTTAAATTAGGCAGTTCAATAGGTCCTGACAGCATCCCTCCATGGCTTCTTAAAGAGAATGAAACATCTTTTACCGAACCCCTAAAGCACATGTTTAATATTGCATTGAAGTTGGGTCATTACCCCTCTCAGTAGAAAACCTCCAGAGTAACCCTTATACCAAAAAGCTCAAATAAGTTATGTGTTGAGGAACATCGCCCAATCGCTATACTGTCCACATTAGCTAAAGTATTCGAGCATATTCTACACGCAAAAATCTACAAACAAGTAGAACCATTCTTATGCAACGAACAACATGGATTTAGAAGGAAACGATCGGTCGACACTAATCTACTCATAATAACAGATTATATTTCATCTAGACTTGATCAGGGCATACAGGTGGATGTGCTTTACTTTGACTTTCGGAAGGCGTTTGATAGAGTCAACAATGATAAGCTACTGGAGAAGTTATCTGCTTTGGGCCTGTCTCCTAGCATCCTTAGATTCATCGCCGACTACCTGCGCGATCGCCAACAATATGTTCGCCACGGTCTCTATGAGTCCCAGCCCTATCACACGCGTTCCGGAGTCAGTCAGGGATCAATACTTGGACCGCTATTGTTTATACTAATGATAAATGACCTGCCAACAATTGTCAAATATGCAAAATGTTTGTTATACGCCGATGACATAAAACTATTTTTTGAAATTAAATCTCAGGAAGACTGTGTTTTGCTTCAGCATGATATTGACTCAATTTACCGCTGGAGTATTGAGAATAAATTAGAGTTTAATCCTGCAAAATGTTTTCAAATGAGCTTTGGTCGTAAGAGATGCCCAATTGCATTTGACTATAAATTAGGTTCTGGTGCGATTCTAAAAGTGTCTACAATCAAAGATCTTGGTGTTACCTTTGATCGAAAATTGACTTTGCATGACCATATGATAACAATAGCTAAGGAATCGTTCCAACGTTTGGGCTTTGTACTCCGTAACTCGCAAGATTTTCATAATATTAATGTAATGAAATTACTGTTTGGTGCACTAGTCCGCAGCAAACTTGAAGCGAGTGCTTGTGTCTGGCATCCTTACGAGAGCACATATGCTCTTTTACTCGAAAAAGTCCAGAAAGCCTTTCTGAGATATTTATATAAGCGTGTACACACATACTATCCACTCATGTATCCTACTAAATATCTACTGGGCTGCCTCGGTTACAACTCCCTAGAGGTAAGAAGATGGAAAGATCAGTTAGTTATTATGTGCAAGATCCTCAGAGGTATGGTTGATGCTCGCGACCTGAATAGTGAACTGTGTAGACTGTTTGTGCCTAATAATTACTGCCGCGGCCGAAAGCACAGATAGTTCGCAATCCCTACTTGTCGTACCGTGGCGCGTGCCAGGTCCCCAATACCGCGAACTCTCACCACACTCAATGCTCTCCTGGACAGCGCACCACACTTCGATATATTTACAGATGAATGGAAGGTGATCTTGTCGGAATGTTTGATTTTCTGTGAGTTGAATGCGTGATGTATATATGCTTGTTTATTTTTATGATTGTAAGTTTTGTAATAACATGTTGTTGATATTTTTTTGCGTTATATTTTGTATGCTAGATATAAGTCAAATATTTTATTTATGTTCTTTTATTGTAATATTTATACAGATGTAATAAGTTGTTAATTAGTGTAATTGGTATAACCGTACTAATAAATAAACAATAAATAAATGAATCAGAGTGGAAGTTGTGCTATGACCAGGACGAAACCCTGATTGGAGAGGATTTAAGAGATTATTTTTGGAAAGGAAATCATGAAGTTGAGAATGGATTAGACGTTCTAGGACTTTAGAAAGGAAAGGGAGTATGGAAATGGGTCGGAATTCGGAAAGCAGTGTGGCATTGGATTTTTTGGGAATTGGGATAATATGGGCTTCTTTCGAAATGGTTGGAAAGATGCCTGTGGAGATGGAGTGGTTTAGGATGTGCGAAATTATAGGAAGGGTTTCGTCTAAAATAGGAAGAATCATGTTACGGCTGACACAGTCACTTCCCACTGCATTCGATGAGATGAGATTGTTTACTTCATGGCATCGATGATCACGCCATTAGAGTAGGGGCGCAGGCAGCACAATTTTCGGAGCCAGAACAAGTACTAAAATATTTTAGGTCAGTTAATGTAGGAACCAAAAAGGATACTAATGATGGCTTTAGAAGAAACGGAATCAATAGAATAATTACCCCTATAAATCACAGATATAACAATTCTAATTCTTCAAACATTCAAAACGGAAATCCAAACATGAGGCAAGTGAGGCAAAACTACTGAACGTACCTTTTCGGGAAGATATTGCCCTACCCACCTTAAGAGGTATAGGAGCAACCCTTATTAAACCCTTAGCTTTAATAACCGCAAGTGTAGAAGTACAAAACATTAAAAACGATATAGATATTTCCGTGGTTGAAGATTACGTTTTAAAATATCCAGCCTCATATTGCTCTTAATGTCGAGGATAAATCTTTCTCTGATTCCCATTTAAATGATCTTATGGAAAATACGCCTCCTAATTTCTCTGTAAAGAGATTTAAAAGAGGAAAAGAAGAAGACGTATCTTCTGAACTAAGTAACTTTAAGGAGGACATAAGGAGGACACAACAGAAAGAAATACAAGCAATATCCTGTAACCTAAAGAATATTCAAGAAACGAACCACAATACAGATAAAACCATATAGATAAAACTATTGCAATTTTAATGAGCCAAAATGAGGATTTTAAGAAGAAAATAGACCATTTAGAGACTCAAGCGAAAAAAGACAGAGAGTACATCACTCTTTTAGAGGAAAAAGTTGAGGATATGCAAAGACAAACACGAGAATTTAATATTGAGATAAAGAACGTACCAACAAAAATCGATGAGACAAAGGAAGACTTAATCGGCATGGTTTTATCCCTTTCCAAGCAAATAAATTGCAAAATTGAAAAGTCTGATATAAAGGACATATAAAGAGTACGTACGAGAATTGAAAAAAAGGAACAAAGTAAAAATACACCTTTAATTGTCGAATTTAGTTCCAATTTATTAAAAACTGAAGCTCTGCAAAAGTGTAAATTGTTTAATATAAAAAATAAACATAAACTCCAGGCGAAACATTTGGGATTCCAGTCTAATGAAGAAATACCTGTCTTCGTGGCAGAACAATTGACCCCGAAAGGTGCTCGGCTTTTCTTCCTGGCAAGAGATCTTATAAAATCTAAGAAATTCAAGTACTGTTGGACATATTTCGGTCGTATTTACGTTAGAAGGGATGAGAACTCACCAGTTATTGCTATATTGAATGAATCGCAAGTACATCGCATGCAGCAGGAAGCATGACTATCCAGTCATTACCTAAATATTAAGATTTATTTGTGCGTTTGTTTTGTTTGGAAATGTAACTTTAAGTATTTTTGTTTTCACATTGCACTACAATTAATACTTCTTAACTACACAGAACTTTTTTACACACACTATACACAAACATTTGCAATTGCTTTTACAATATTATACACACGTACTCAATTTTTACAAACAGTTGTGCCTGATCCAGATTATAATATGTTTTTGCAAAATATATCATTATATCTGATTCCCCCTGAAATGAAGCATGTAGTTGGAAATTTCTCACATAATGGATAGTACTTTTACAAATGTACTGAATATAGATAAATTGGAAGTAGCAAAGTCTGGTACCTGCTTAATAGATGATCTTAACAAAGAAATAATATCTCGAAATGATGATTTTATAATAATCACACAAAACATTAGAAGCATTTACAAAAACATAGACGATTTTCAAATCTGTCTTGCTAATTTAAATTTTTGCGTCGATTTGATCATTCTTAGCGAATGTGGCACTAACCCAAATAAACCTATACCTCCTTTAAATGAATATATGACATATTATACAACCAATCATCTTAATCGCTGCGATGGGATAACCCTTTACGTAAAAGACTCTTATAATGCAAGTGTTAAGGAAATAAAATTAACTCATGCTTCATGTCTGCAAGTCTCTGTACTAAATTTCATTATTTTGGGTATCTATCGCTCCCCTTCGAATAATAATGCTACAAGCTTTATTGACTCTTTAAATAACCACTTGTAATCCCTTAAATCATCTAGCAATATTATAATAACTGGTGATATTAATATAAATATTATACCTAAAAGTAACGAAACAACATGTGAACGCATAAACAGATTGGGATATCTTAATATGCTGGCACTACATGGTTTGCTTCCAGGGCACTTACTCCCTACGCGAGATGTTAATTGTCTCGATCATGTTATTCTAAAAGTAAACAAAATAACACCTTATATCACTGTACTTACTACTACCATAACAGACCATTACATGATCATTCTTAAATTATCCAAAGTAATAATTACTAATGAAATCCCCAAAATTACCTCGAAAATCAACATAAAGGATTTACTTAATGATATCCAAAATAAAAATCTTTAAGAGCTTATATCATGTAGTGATGCAAATACTTTGTCTGTTGCATTGATACAGAGTATAATGGATTGCATAACGCAGAATACCGTTACGTTAGTTCCAAGAAAAATGCGCCTTATTAAGCCCTGGATGACCCCAGGTATATTACGATGCATTAGGAATAGGAATTGCATGCAAAAAAGGCTACGATATGAACCACATAACGAAATCTTAAAAATTACATATAGAAGATACCGCAACTATTGTAACAAATTAATTAAAAAGTTAAAACGGACACATGAGAGAGAAGAGTTAGCAGAAGCCCGAAAAAATCCTAAACGTTTATGGAGCATTATAAATAGTATAACATATCGTAAAAACAAAAATAATACTCATAGCTTAGCGTTGTTAGACATTGAACCATCACCGCGAGACTCTGTGAATCGAGTAAATGAATATTTTGCAAATATAGGAAAATCTTTAGCTGAGAAAATACAGTTGAGTACACCACAGAATTACATCAGTAATGTCACAGTTACATCTCATCTCTTCGTTCGTACTAAATGAAACTGATTGTAAAGAAGTATAATATGTAACTCTGATGAATCTTAAATCCGAGAGCGCCGCTGGTTGGGACAAAATAACAGCTAAACTGTTAAAACTCGCTCACAACTTAGTTATTCCTGTTATTACACATTTGGCTAATTTATGTTTCAGACAGGGTATATTCCCAATGGCACTTAAACATGCAATTATTACACCCGTGTATAAAAGTGGTGATAAAAGTGATGTTTGCAACTACAGGCCTATTTCTGTCTTACCAGCGATATCGAAAATTATAGAAAAACTTATAAATACGCGGCTTATTTCCTATTTAAATAAATATAACCTACTCTCAAAATCTCAATTTGGTTTTAGACACGGCTTATCTACCGAGGACGCTGTCACCTTATTAACTTCATATATTGTTAAGGAAGTGGATAATAAGAAAAAGTGTCTCACTGTTTTTTTCGACTTAAAAAAGGCCTTTGATACGGTTTCAATTCCAATTCTTGTACAAAGACTTGAACATATAGGCATACGAGGTGTGCCGTTGGAACTCTTAAAAGATTATCTCCGAGGGCGCAAACAGCAAGTTAAAATTGATAAATTCATTAGTGAAGAATTAAATATATCATATGGTGTACCACAAGGAAGTGTTTTGGGTCCTAGTTTGTTTTTAATTTACATTAATACTCTCTGCGACATGGGAGATATTGAAGGACAAATTTTCTCATATGCGGATGATACCGCTGTCGTCTTTACCGGTGACACCTGGGATGCTGTACGAAAATGTACCGAAAAGGGTCTGGTTAAGATTACAGGCTGGTTAAAGGAAAATTTGCTGACATTAAATGTTTCGAAAACCAACTATATTACGTTTTCCAACTATATTGTGACTCAGCCGAATAGCAATTTTCAAATAAAGATTCATACGTGTAACAACTACCTAAATCCAAATTGTCTTTGTGCCGCTATTACTAAAGTAAATCACACAAAATATTTAGGAATAGAACTTGATCATCGGCTGACTTGGCACGAACATATAGACTTGTTAATGAACACAATTAGAAAACTTATGTGGACTTTTAAGACCTTGCGACATATAGCTTCAAGAAGCCTATTAAATCAAATATATGTGTCAAAAGCTCAATCAGTGCTGACATACTGTTTACCAGTGTGGGGTGGGGCAACCAAAACTAAATTTCTAGAATTAGAAAGAGCCCAGCGATTACTTTTAAAAGTCATGTATTTCAAACCATATAGGTACCCAACTGAAAAATTATATTCTCTCTGTGATGTTCTTTCTGTTAGAAAATTATACATTCTACATTCAATATGCAAATTGCACAAAACTCTAAAATATGACGCTCGTATTATAAATAAACGAAGGAAAAATTATGTCGCCCCCCTTGAAAGAGTGAAAACTGTATTTGCTAAAAGGCAATTTAATGGACAATCTGCAGTTTTGTATAATCTTATAAATAAACATTTAAACATTTAGGTTCTACATGAATATTAAACATTGTAAAGCATCATTAATAATGTGGTTAAAAACTAAGAATTACGATGATATAGAGAATCTTATAAAAAATATAATTTAACAAGGACATAAAACATGCACATACACACATACACACACACACGTACTATCATACATTCCTGTAGTTAGTATTAATATCTAAGGTATAAAATAACATATATTAAATAATACGTACACATAACATTATATACCTAAGGAGGAACGGAGTCTCCTAACACAAGTATATTATATGCTTAAATGGAAACTCTGAATATTGTTTTCACTTTTTTTTTTTTTTTATTGCCTTACAGGCAGACGAGCTAGCGGCCCGCCTGATGGTAAGCGGCTACCGCTGCCCATAGACCTTTGCAATGCCAGGGGTCCAGCACAACAAAGTCGCTGCCTACCTTAAGGATAGTACTCTCTTTAAGCCTCGTTTGAAGAAGGACAGGTCATAGCGCTCAGGAAACACTGATGCAGGGAGTTCATTCCAGAGCTTGCACGTACGTGGTAAGAAAGAACGCTGGAAACGTACCGTTCGGGAGCGGTACGCTTCCAGGTGGTAGGGATGAACTCTGCTGCGGTGACGGGTGGTGCGATGGTAGAAGGGCGATGTTGGTACCATCTCAAACAATTCCTCGGAGCACTCCCCATGGAACAGACGATAGAACACACAGAGAGACCCGAAGTCTCTCCGCAGTCCTAACGGTTCCAATTTGTCCGTAAGATTGGGATCATCGACTATTCGACAAGCTCGTCGCTGTAAGGAGTCAAGTGGGTTGAGCTGGTATTTTGGGGCACCTGCCCAGAGGTGAGAGCAGTACTCCACGTGGGGCCGGATTTGTGCTTTGTAAAGCGTCAATCTATGACCCGACGTGAAGTACCACTTGGCTCTGTTCAGGATACCCAACTTTTTGCTCGCCAGTTTGGCTTTGTCCTCCAAATGACTCCTAAAGTCAACATTGCTCGATATTTCAACGCCGAGGATCCCAATACTTTCGGATCTTTGGAGAGTTACTCCTTGGAATTGCGGCGCCATGACAAAAGGGTCCTTCTTCGCAGTGAATGCGCAAACTTGTGTCTTCGAGGGGTTAAATTGAACTAAGTTCAATTCACCCCATTCGAAGACCCGCCCCAGAGATCTCTCGACTTCAGACACAAGTTGAGACCGTCTTTCCTCAATGGAACCTCGAGAGAGACTCTGATGGCCGATGTATCGCGCGTCACACGTACTATCATCCGCATAACAATGCATGCTGTCGTTAGACAACATGTCATTGATATGCAGGATGAAGAGTGTCGGCGATAGCACCGATCCTTGTGGAACACCAGCGTTAATGGTCTTGGTCTCGGAGCAACAGCCGTCCACCACGACTTTTATGCTCCGACCATCCAAAAAACTGGCGATCCACTTGCAGAGTCCCTCAGGGATACCATACGCAGGTAGCTTCGCCAGAAGGGCGCCATGCCACACTCGATCGAACGCCTTCGCTATGTCAAGGCCGACCGCAATCGCCTCACCCCCACTCTCCAAAGCCTCCGCCCATCGGTGCGTGAGGTACACAAGAAGATCACCAGCTGAACGACCGTGACGGAAACCGTACTGGCGGTCACTAATCAGCTGGTGGTCCTCAAGATACCTCAGGAGCTGAGTGCTTATAACTCGCTCCAAGACCTTGGAGAGTAAGGATGTGACAGCAATCGGCCTGTAGCATAAAGGGTCCGATCTGTTACCCTTTTTGGGGACTGGGTGGACATGGGCGACCTTCCACGAAGCGGAAACCCGGTTGGTTTTGTAGGAAAGACGGTAAAGGCGCGTTAGCACGGGGGTCAACTCAGGTGCGCACGTCTTAAGAACCAGTGCGGGGATACAGTCCGGCCCACTCAACTTATGGATGTCGAGAGCCATGAGCTCCCGTCTGACAGCACCGCTGGGTGATTTTTATATCAGACAGGAGACTCTCACACCAGGGGATGTTCGGCGGTGTGGCTCCCCCGTCATCCAAAGTCGAGTTCGAGGCAAAGAATTGGGCCAAGAGATCGGCCTTCTCCTTTGCACTATGGGCCAAACTGTTATCGGGTTTACGCAGTGGTGGGAGACTGGATAGGCAGAAATTGCCCTCCACAGCCTTAGCGAGCGACCAAAAAGCACGGCTTCCAGAGGGATAGCTTTGGAGCCGCTCGCCAATTCTGCGGATGTGCTCCGCCTTGGCCCTACCTAAGGCTCTTTTGTTGGATCTAGAGGCGGCATTAAACTTCCGTTACTCCTCCTTCGAATTTGGATCCCGACGCCTCCTGGCGTCTTGCCACGCCGCGTATGCGGACTGCTTGAGGCGCGCAGCAACGGCGCAGGCACGATTGTACCACGGCCTGCTGCGACGCCCTGCGGGTATTTTTGAGCTGGGTATGAAGGTCTCCATACCCAAGCCAATTGTCTCCGCGACGCAGTCCGCACAGGCGTCAGGATCATCAGAGGAGAAGCAAAGCCGCCTCCATGGGTAGGACGCGAAGAATTCTCGGAGTCCGTCCCAATCTGCTGATATATACCGCCAAACCTTGCGAGTTCCAGTTTTTTTTTTTTTTTTTTTTTTTTTTATTGCCGTTATAGGCAGACGAGCTAGCGGCCCGCCTGATGGTAAGCGGCTACCGCTGCCCAGAGAACTTCGCAGTGCCAGGGGTCCAGCACAACAAAATCGCTGCCTACCTTAAGGAGAGTACTCTCTTTAAGCCTCTTTTGAAGAAGGACAGGTCATAGCGCTCAGGGAACACCGATGCAGGGAGTTCATTCCAGAGCTTGCACGTACGTGGTAAGAAAGAACGCTGAAAACGTACCGTTCGGGAGCGATACGCTTCCAGGTGGTAGGAATGAACTCTGCTGCGGTGACGGGTGGTGCGATGGTAGAAGGGCGACGTTGGTAACATCTCAAACAATTCCTCGGAGCACTCCCCATGGAACAGACGATAGAACACACAGAGAGACCCGAAGTCTCTCCGCAGTCCTAACGGTTCCAATTTGTCCGTAAGATTGGGATCATCGACTATTCGACAAGCTCGTCGCTGTAAGGAGTCAAGTGGGTTGAGCTGGTATTTTGGGGCACCTGCCTAGAGGTGAGAGCAGTACTCCACGTGGGGCCGGATTTGTGCTTTGTAGAGCGTCAATCTGTGACCCGACGTGAAGTACCGCTTGGCTCTGTTCAGGATACCCAACTTTCTGCTCGCCAGTTTGGCTTTGTCCTCCAAATGACTCCTAAAGTCGACATTGCTTGATATTTCGACGCCGAGGATCCCAATACTTTCGGATCTTTGGAGAGTAACTCCTTGGAATTGCGGCGCCATGACAAAAGGGTCCTTCTTCGCAGTGAATGCGCAAACTTGTGTCTTCGAGGGGTTAAATTGAACTAAGTTCAATTCACCCCATTCGGAGACCCGCCCCAGAGATCTCTCGACTTCAGACACAAGTTGAGACCGTCTTTCCTCAATGGAAGCTCGAGAGAGACTCTGATGGCCGATGTATCGCGCGTCACACGTACTATCATCCGCATAACAATGCATGCTGTCGGTAGACAACATGTCATTGATATGCAGGATGAAGAGTGTCGGCGATAGCACCGATCCTTGTGGAACACCAGCGTTAATGTTCTTGGTCTCGGAGCAACAGCCGTCCACCACGACTTTTATGCTCCGACCATCCAAAAAACTGGCGATCCACTTGCAGAGTCCCTCAGGGATACCATACGCAGGTAGCTTCGCCAGAAGGGCGCCATGCCACACTCGATCGAACGCCTTCGCTATGTCAAGGCCGACCGCAATCGCCTCACCCCCACTCTCCAAAGCCTCCGCCCAACGGTGCGTGAGGTACACAAGAAGATCACCAGCTGAACGACCGTGACGGAAACCGTACTGGCGATCACTAATCAGCTGGCGGTCCTCAAGATACCTCAGGAGCTGAGTGTTTATAACTCGCTCCAAGACCTTAGAGAGTAAGGATGTGACAGCAATCGGCCTGTAGCACAAAGGGTCCGATCGGTCACCCTTTTTGGGTACTGGGTGGACATGGGCGACCTTCCACGAAGCCGGAACCCGGTTGGTTTTGTAGGAAAGACGGTAAAGGCGCGTTAGCACGGGGGTCAACTCAGGGGCGCACGTCTTAAGAACCACTGCGGGGATACAGTCTGGCCCACTCGACTTATGGATGTCGAGAGCCATGAGCTCCCGTCTGACAGCACGCTGGGTGATTTTTATATCAGACAGGAGACTCTCACACCAGGGGATGTTCGGCGGTGTGGCTCCCCCGTCATCCAAAGTCGAGTTCGAGGCAAAGAATTGGGCCAAGAGATCGGCCTTCTCCCTTGCACTATGGGCCAAACTGTTATCAGGTTTACGCAGTGGTGGGAGACTGGATAGGCAGAAATTGCCCTCCACAGCCTTAGCGAGCGACCAAAAAGCACGGCTCCCAGAGGGATATCTTTGGAGCCGCTCGCCAATTCTGCGGATGTGCTCCGCCTTGGCCTTAGCTAAGGCTCTTGATATGTATAAGGCACATAAATATAAAATTAATTATAAGTACCCGCCTATTGTACATCGTCCCCACTTTGCTAATAAATGACAGTTCGCGATAGTCCGTGTTTCATTGCATACATCACATTGGCGCAGCCGGTTATTTGTATAGTCGCGGTGATTTGTTCTCTTCACAATGCCTATCGGAAAGATCGAGACGTTTGATATCGGTTCTAATAATTGGACTGCATATTGTCGCCGGGTGAAACAGTTTATTTCACTTAATCAAATACCAGACAATTTGCACGTGGCTACCTTAGTGACACACGTGGGTGAGAAATGTTACGACCTTATGTGTGACCTGTGCGCGCCCGACTTACCGGAAAGTAAAACGTTCGATCAGTTGGAACAAATTATCAAAGTACATCTCGAACCTCAACGATCGGAGATCGCGGAACGACATATATTTCGGCAAAGAAAGCAGATGCAGGGTGAGACCGTGAGCGATTATTTGCAAAGTCTGAAACATCTGGCCAAGACTTGTAATTTTACCAATGTAACCTCAAATCCTTTAGAGATTAACTTGAGGGATCAATTCGTCTCCGGCCTTCACAACGAGGACATGCGATCTCGGCTTTTTGCTGAAAAGAATTTGGATTACAACCGAGCAGTGGAGTTGGCACTCGCGCTGGAGGCGGCAACTAGACACGCGATGATCGCGTCGTCCAGCACTAGCGGCGGCGGCGGGGCCTCGGCCGAGGCGGCCGAGCCGCTACACCGCGTGGCGTCAGCGCACGGAGTTCGCCGTTCACCCTTGTCACGGGCCGAGCCGCAGGCTGTGTCTCAGGACTTCAGTGGCAGTTCCGGGGCGCGGCGTGGTTGTACGCGGTGCGGGAAGGAGGGTCACACAGCAGCCAGGTGCCGATTCAAAAATTACTCGTGCGACCGGTGCGGCAAAAAGGGGCACCTCAAAGTGGTATGTAGTGAAGGTGTCAGTGGAACGTCCAGCGGACCCAAGAATCCTAGAGGTCAGTTTTTCTTGGATGATTCTAGTGAAGGAGACTTAAACTTTTATAATATCGTGTGTGGAGACGGTGATGCACCGTATTATATTCAGTTGAAAGTGGAAAATCGGTACATTACTTTTGAATTGGATACCGGCAGTAAAATATCTGTTATTTCAAAAAGTTTTTATGATAAATTGTTATCACACATTCCTATTAAAAAAAATGTTTACGCTTAAAGTCATACACGGGCACTATCATAGAACCTTTGGGCTATATTATTGTAAATGTCGTGTACAAATCTATAACTGAGATGCTCGAGTTATATATTGTCGAAAAAGGAGGCCCACCATTGATGGGTCGAACGTGGATGCGTTGTTTACGGTTAGATATTTCTTATTGTTATAATATAGCTAAAGGTTGTGATGATGAAATAGCCACTTTAAGAATGGAATTCCCGGAAGTGTTTGCTGATGGGCTTGGGACTTTCAAAACTCCATTACGTTTACATTTAGCGGACCCGACGCCAGTATATGTTAAAGCGCGTCCGCTGCCACTCGCCTTACGCGAGCCAGTTGAGCGCGAGTTAGAGAGATTGCGACGTGATGACGTCATTTATAAAGTAAATAGCTCAGACTATGGAACTCCTATAGTCCCAGTTATAAAAAAAAATGGTGAAATCCGCATTTGCGGTGATTACAAGATCACCATTAATCCTCGTATTAAAGACTTTCATTACCCTTTACCGCGTATTGAAGACATATTTGCTACGCTATCGGGGGGTCAACAATTCTCGAAGCTCGATTTGTCCCATGCTTACCAGCAACTCTTATTAACGGATGATTCACAGCCGATGACAGCAATATCGACCCACGTCGGTACATATGTTTACAAACGTGTTCCCTTTGGTATAAAATGTATTCCAGAACATTTTCAAAAAATAATTGAGGAAACACTTAGTGGATTGCCTTCAACGGTTGTGTGGATCGACGACATCTGTGTCACGGGAAAAGACAAAGCCACTCATTTGAGAAATTTAAGATTAGTATTGTCAAGACTCAATGAAGTAGGACTACGGGTTAATTGGTCAAAATGTGAATTTTTCAAAAATAGCGTGACATATTTAGGATACCGCATCGATAAAGATGGTCTGCATACTGACGAAAAAAAAGTGGAGGCTATTGTTGCTGCCCCTACTCCAACAAATATTAGTCAATTAAAAAGTTTTGTAGGGCTAGTCAACTTTTACGCTAAGTTCTGTGTTAACATGTCTGAAATTTTAAAACCGTTGTATAATTTGCTTAAAAAGAATGTAAAATGGCATTGGAGTGAGGAGTGTAAGGCGGCATTTAAAAATATTAAACGTAAATTATCACGCGCGCCGATGCTAGCTCACTATGACCCGACGTTGCCGTTGATATTGTCGGTAGACAGCAGCGCGTACGGACTCGGCGCGGTGTTGTCGCACCGCTACCCGGACGGAACGGAACGATTGATCAGCAGCGCTTCCCGAACTTTAAATGACGCTGAACAAAACTATTCACAGTTAGATAAAGAAGCGCTTGCCATTGTTTTCGGGGTAACTAAACACCACCAGTACCTATATGGCAGGAAATTTTTATTACGTAGTGATCACAGGGCTTTAAGTTATATATTTGGGAAAAATAAAGGTATTCCGCAAACTGCGGCTAGTCGTATTCAGCGTTATGCGATTAAACTGGCCGGTTATAATTTTGATATTGAATTCGTCCCGTCCACAATAAACTGTTTCGCAGATTTCTTATCTCGTTTACCTACAAAGTCATTGCATAAATTACATGTTTGTGAAAAAAGCTACCTTAATTACATAGAAGATAAATTACCAATAACGTTTCGAGAGATTAAATTCGAGACTCATAAAGATCCGTTATTGAATAAAGTATTAGGTTATATAAAGTTCGGTTGGCCTCAACAGTGCACAAATGATATCGAAAAGTCCTTCTTTTTAAAGAAAGATAATTTATTTTTAGAACATGGGTGTCTAGTTTGGGGATATCGTGTTATTATACCGGAATCATTACGTGTAAAAATGTTAGACGAATTACACAGTGGTCACATAGGCGTTGTTAAAATGAAACAGTTAGCAAGGAATTACGTATGGTGGGATCGAATCGACGCGGACATCGAACGGGTGTGCCGCGAGTGTAGCGCTTGCGCTGTGCACCGGCCGAGCCCGCCGCACGCGCCGCTACACACGTGGGCCTGGCCGGAAGAGCCGTGGTGTCGGCTTAATGTCGATTTTTTAGGTCCGTATCGAAATAGATATTACATTGTATTAGTAGACGCACATTCAAAGTGGCTGGAAGCCGAGGCTATACCAAGCACGTCAGCCACTGCAGTTATTTCTTTTTTTAGAAAAATATTTGCACGTTTTGGTTTTCCAAAATGTATCGTAAGCGATAATGGACCACCTTTTTCCTCAATAGATATTAGGGAGTATCTGAGCAAAAATGGCATTAAGCAAATCTTAGTGGCCCCGTATCATCCATCGAGTAATGGGGCAGCAGAAAACGCAGTTCGGACTGTCAAACAGGTGCATAAAAAGGCGACTACAGATAACGACGACCTCGAAATAGCACTTTGTAGATTTTTATTTTCTTACCGTAATACGGAACATTGTACTACACGGAAGGAGCCGGCGGTTGCTCTGATGGGTCGCAGATTACGGGGACGTTTGGATCTTATACGGCCGGACACTAGCCTTATAGTAAAAGAAGCGCAAGACAATCAGAGGTCGCGATACGGAGGTACGCCCCGTGAGGCAAATGTCGGAGACCAAGTCTATATACGTGACTATAGATTAGGGAATAATAATAAGTGGACAGGGGGAGTAGTGACTAAGCGGACCGGTCCTGTGTCTTACGTCATTAAGCCGGACGGTGATCATAATACGCAAAGGCGACACATAGACCAATTAATCACTACACCGACATCTAGATCACGTCATTCGCTGTCGATGATTGAGCTGGGCATGACTCCCAAGGATGTAGATCACGCCGAGACCGAAGAGTTCTCAGGTAGGGCGGATGAGAGTAGGTCAACCTTACCGGCTTTGTCACCGAGTCCGATGCCCACGTCTGTAGAACATGCGGGAGATAGTGAGCAATCGGGCGACGAAGTTACAAAACACTCAATACGAACTCGTAAACAGCGTCGCCATAATAAGTTTCAGGCTCCTCATTCAATGACATTGCGACCACGTAAAGATAAGAACATTGTACCTCAATAGGTAATTACGTAACATTGAGCTCACTCATATTTATTTTATAGTAAATATAAGATGATGTTTTTGTAATATGTATGTATATTAGGAGGGAAAAATGATATGTATAAGGCACATAAATATAAAATTAATTATAAGTACCCGCCTATTGTACATCGTCCCCACTTTGCTAATAAATGACAGTTCGCGATAGTCCGTGTTTCATTGCATACATCACAGCTCTTTTGTTGGATCTAGAGGCGGCATTAAACTTCCGTTTCTCCTCCTTCGAATTTGGATCCCGACGCCTCCTGGCATCTTGCCACGCCGCGTATGCGGACTGCTTGAGGCGCGCAGCAGCGGCGCAGGCACGATTGTACCACGGCTTGCTGCGACGCCCTGCGGGTATTTTTGAGCTGGGTATGAATGTCTCCATACCCAAGCTAATTGTCTCCGCGACGCAGTTCGCACAGGCGTCAGGATCATCAGAGGAGAAGCAAAGCCGCCTCCATGGGTAAGACGCGAAGAATTCTCGGAGTCCGTCCCAATCTGCTGACGAATACCGCCAAACCGTGCGAGTTCCAGTTATTGAAGAACGACTGGAACCCGCTGCAGGGGCCCACGAACGGACCAGGCAGTGGTCAGAAGATCCCAGTGGAGCATCAACCACTATCCTGTATCCGTTCGGGTGTGTCGTCAGCAGAAGATCCAACATAGAGGGCTCATGGCTCTCAACATCTGGAACACGGGTGGGCTGTGTTACCAGCTGCGAGAGACCATAAGCCAAGGCCATCTCGTAAACAGCCCGACCGGGGAGATCAGTGGTCCTGGATCCCAACCACTCTTTGTGATGAGCGTTGAAATCACCGAGGACCACCACCTCCGCGGAAGGGAACTGCTCGAGAATCCGGTCAGTCCCCACTTGGACGCTCTCAAATAATTGAGTAGATCCCGTGTCACTGCCGTGGGACCTGTACAGGCATGCGTAGACTCGGGTCTTACCCTTGAGCCATATTAGGGACAGGTCCCGACGCTCGAGGCCCCGAAGGCGGTGACAACAGATATCACCCCTGACGAAGACGCACACCCCGGCTTTATAGTCCAAGATCCCAGGGCCCCCAGACGTTACTTATTTTCTCATAAATAATATAAATGGGATAAAGTAGTGTTAGTACTTACTTTGAGTGTGTGCATACCTGCTAACTTGGGTCGACGGCCAATTCATAGGTGTACGAGCAAGCACGTACACATGCAATTTGTATCATCAGCATTTTACGCCATATCGCATTATTTTAGCAACATGTTCAATCAGTTCGCATTAGGTCATCAGTCATACCGCGCGTACTCATTATATCATTAATTTACCATAGTATCAAAGTGTTTAAATATATCCTTTTTTATATCAAAAAGACTCTATCATTTATCAACTATCATTGTATCATATAGATACTGTACGCACCGTACAATAGGTATCAGGTACTAAAGGTAGATAAATACAGTACTGATTTTTCTTACATTCTCAGTGCTGATTTTTACATATGTTTTAGATAATTTTGTTAAAAATTAATAATCATTATTGCCAGACACTTTCTATCGGCGCTTACCCTTACCAGACGCTTTAAAGCTTCAAAAAAAATAACATATTTTTACTTATAATCTCACTCTTGATTTTTATATATGATACTTAGGGAACTATTTTAACACGCCTGGTCAGCAGCCAGACCAATTGGAGGGGTAAACCACCCCCTGGACACACATGAAGTGTCGCTATGTGTATGAGCGCGAGGTCATTATTTGTACGCTTGAGTGTGAGAGAGATACGTGCCGTTAGAGAAGTAATAAAAATGATTGAGATTTAAGAAGAAAATTATCAGTGGTGTGTAATGCACTATTATCAGAATCAATATTGTAAACACAATGGAACAACAATACCTTCTAAAATTCTGCTCTGTTCGATATAATCAAGAGAGAATAAAGATTCGTTACATACAAAATAGAATCGAACCTAAAGATTACAAGGTATTTTAAAGTGATCTGAGTAGAAAAAATGTTATAAATAATGTAAGTTTCTTTAACCTATGTTTTATATATCTTATCATCGAGTAAAATTGAATACTACTATTTAAAAAATTCATGCATTTAAATGACTGCATCGGTGGCGTAGTTGTATCATGGTATGGTTACAAAGCTGAGGTCTCGGGTTCGAGTCCCGGGTCGGGCAAAGTGATATTGGGTTTTTCTATTCATTATCAGTCCGGAGTCAGGAATTTGTGCCCGATATGGCGATAGGCTCGCCCCCTATCACATCGTGGGACGGGACATACAAGGCGAAATGTGGGTGTCCTGGTGGCGCCTCTGCCTACCACTTCGGGGATAAAGGCGTGAGCTTATGTATGTATGTAAAAAATTCATGTTTATTTTCTGCAATATTTATTGATTTTTCTTTTGGAGTAGATTTTTCTGTACTTGTAGCTTTTGAAGAGTAATATTTTTTCATCAAACCTGTGAACGATTTATAACATTTGTAACATTTACGATTTATAAAATTTGTAACATTTATAACATGTCATCTAACCTGTGAACGATTTATAACATTGTCTATGATAACCACTTTCATATAAATCAGCTGGCAAAACAATATTTTTGAATTTTAGATTATGTTCCTTTCTGTTTTAATATTGTTTAACACTTTTTCAACGTTTCTTCCGTAAACAATATTAAATTCACATCGGAATTCTCACAAAACACACACTTTAATAATTCTGCCATTATATTTTTTAGAATACTATAAATATTTTTTCTTTTATTTCAACACGTTGTAAATAAAATCACAGATGCACTGAATCGTGTAGCACTGAATACAGTAGCCTAGAGACGACAATAAGTATAAGAAAGATATCGATAAATAGATATCTCTCTCACACTCAAGCGTACAAATAATGACCTCGCGCTCATACACATAGCGACACTTCATGTGTGTCTGGGGGGATGTTTGACCCCTCCAATTGGTCTGGCTGCTGACCAGGGGTGTTCAAATAGTTCCCTAAGTATCATATATAAAAATCAAGAGTGAGATTATAAGTAAAAATATGTTATTTTTTTTAAGCTTTAAAGCGTCTGGTAAGGGTAAGCGCCGATGGAAAGTGTCTGGCAATAATGATTATTAATTTTTAACAAAATTATCTAAAACATATGTAAAAATCAGCACTGAGAATTTAAGAAAAATCAGTACTGTATTTATCTACCTTTAACACCTGGTACCTATTTATTGGCCGTCGACCCAAGCTAGCAGGTATGCACACACTCAAAGTACGTACTAACACTACTTTATCCCATTTATATTTTTTATGAGAAAATAAGTAACGTCTGGGGGCCCTGGGATCTTACTCTATTACGTAGGAATTGATGTTCCAATACGTAACCGGGGTAATTTAAGTACGATACATCGTCAGGGGCGGATATTTGCGTCTCCGTTAAAAAGAGCAGGGCAGGCCGCACCGTCTCTAGATGGTGGTGGACGGCGTCGAGGTTGCTATGTAGACCCCTGACATTGCAGAAGTCCACAGAAAATGTGGATGCATTTCCCGCCGTGGAGAGCCTACTTTTATTCTTTCTTCGGATTTTTTATTTTATTTTAAAGCGTGGTTGACCCAGGACGATACCCGAGAAAGGGAGGATATAGTGCGGGACGGGCATACGGCAATAGGAGGAGCCAGCGAGAAGCACGGAAGGGCCCCCGGTGCCCCCCCGCGTGCAGTCGCCGGGATCCACTCCAGTCTCCCACTCTGGCACGACGACTGCATGACGGGATTTTCGCCGGTTGGCGGGACAGCTTCCCGGGGAGGGAGTTTGACAATAGTGGGCCCCCGGGTTCGGTACTGACCGGCAGGCGGCCGGCGGTGACCGTTCCCACCGGGTCTCCCTGTACTCCACACCAGTGTCCCCCAGCCTAATGCCCGCCCCGACACCCAACCACATCAACGAGCATCGCCTGGATCCACCAACACCTATCAGAAGGGTGGGAACGGATGAGGGGGGAACGGCTATCCAGCCCTTCTACCGTAACGCATTTCTACTTAGCGGCAGAAACAGACCGGACGGTGGTACCAACCCGCTTGGATTTGGCATTAAGTAAAAAAATAGAACTCAATCCCAAACCCTACCACCAGTGGTGGGGGGAGGACACCAAAGCCGCGGAATGGGAAGTGGAATGCGGCAATGGTGGCTCGAGGGGCCGGGAGTGCGTGCCCGTGCCATTCTGTAAGACAGCCGGACAGGTTGCCAGAAGAATGACCCTCTGACCTTAAAACCTTTCACTATGTGTATTCTCAGTTTTGAAATAAATATTTTTTCATTTTTCATTTTCATTTTTTCAGTATTGCTAGGCCATTCATTCACGGAAAATCCAAAATTAATCATTACGAAAACTCCAGATAAAATAATTTTTCAAGCTGTTCATTCCAACCAGAAGATACACCTTCTTTCCAGTGATACAATAAAAATTCCTATTAACCACTTGCGCGCTGTACCGGTAATTTGCCACTCTTTAATAAATGGTAAAGTATTTGTTAATGGATCCGTCAGGGGGCCATTTGGTCAAGAATATTTTCTTCTGCCCGGAGAGTATAATGTAGTGAATAATAGATGTGCTCTTCTTATATTTAATGTATCTAACAAAGACATTATTATCGTAAAAGATTCGTTATTAGCAAGATCTACATCTATACCTTTAAGTTTAAATGTTTTTAGTATCTCAACAACCTTAACTGAAATAGACGATTCAGTGCGAAGTAGCCCTACACTTACAATAGATAATCGTCTAGCTCTTCAAAATCTTTTGACAGAGTACAAAGATTGTTTCTCTAATAGTCTCGAAGATCTTGGGTTTACCAAAGCAACCGAAATGACTATCGAATTGGACGATTCAGAGCCAGTAGTCTACAGGCCATATCGTATTCCATATTCAGAAAGGTGTTTAGTACGCAATATGATTCAAGATATGCTAGATACGGGCATTATTCGGGAATCGTGCTCTCCCTAGGCCAGTCCAATAGTTCTAGTACAGAAGAAAACGGGCGAAAAGATTATGTGTGGACTACAGGGCCCTGAATCGCAAAACTAGAAGAGATCATTATCCACTTCCACGTATTGAAGATCAATTAGATTTACTAGCCGGTAATAAAATGTTTATTTCACTAAATTTGGCGTTAGGTTACTATCAGATACCAATAGCTGAAAGTTCACGCTTTAAAACCGCATTTGTCACGCCCGATGGTCAATATGAATATAATCGTATGCCATTTGGCCTCGTTAATGCACCTTCCGTGTTCCAAAGAACAATGAATAATATTTTGTCGCAAGCAAAAATCAAATACGCCCTAGTTTATATGGACGACATACTGATACCATGTAAAACCTTCGATGAAGGTCTGAACCGTCTCAAAGAAGTACTAAGTTTATTGAAAAGGGGTGGGCTTACGCTAAAACTAAGCAAATGTAAATTTTTCTTTGATGAAATAGATTTTCTTGGTTTCGAGGTAAGTTCGAATGATATTAGACCCGGGTCATTGAAAACCGACGCAGTTTCAAAGTTCCCAAGACCACGGAACCAACACGAACTACGTCAATTTCTAGGATTGTCTGGCTTCTTTAGAAGATTTATAAAAGAATATTCAATAATTACAGCACCATTGTCCAATCTATTAAAAAAGAATTTTTTTTTTTTTCTCTTTATTGCCGAGCTTAATCACAGAGTGATTATGTCGCTCCAGTTAGGTAACATTCATACTTTTTACATACACTTGGTTTAAAATACATATATGCACATAAGGTATAAAAAATATATTTATATTTAATTGGACTGATCTGTGGTCAAAACTAAATTGTAAAGTTTAATTAGTAATTTTGTGTCTAGGGAAAGAGGTTTAGTTAATATTATATTACAGTCAGCAGATTCCTTCAAAACATCACTGCACATGCTCGTACGGAAATTAGCATTACGTGCACATTCCATCAAAACATATATTAAATCCTCAGGTACACCACAGTGTTCACAATTTGGGGATTGAGACTTTCTCATAAGGAAAGCAAATTTCTTAGATGGGATATGAACTGATCGTAGTCTCATAACAACTGTAGATTTTCTGGATAATTTACTGTTATTGATCCATGGGATTGTAAGGGGTGTGGCTGTATCGTTTTATACCATACACCCTTTTCTCTAGATCGCAAATCAAAATATTCTTTCCATAGTTCATAGCATCTTCTTTTAATTAAATAAATATAATCTAAATAAAACGGTAAAATGTTATAGTCGATTCCTTCAGTCATTGCTTGTTTAGCTAAACAGTCTGCTATCTCATTACCTTCAATTCCGCAGTGAGATGGGACCCACTGCAATCTAACTGATCTTAAACTGGAGGATAGGCTAAGAATACTGTCCAGCACGGTATAGGCTATCGGAAAACCTCTGACGACAGAAGTGGACCGAGCCAGATGTTGGAGGGCGCTTTTCGAATCTGTGAATATTACTATATTATTTTCTTGCAATGATTTCACGTAAGATAGGGCTTCACTGATTGCGATAAGCTCCGCTTCCATGATACATATTGTATCATTATTGACTTTAAATCGTAACTTTATGTTACGTTGTGGGTCAAAGTATGCTGAACCAGTTCCATCTTCATCCTTAGATCCGTCAGTGAATATTTTATAAAAGTGTCTATATTCTCGATTAATGAAGTCTGAGCATATATGTTTCAGGTTATTTTTATCATACGTCTGTTTAGCTTTTGTAATGTTAGGAACACTCAAATTTATTACATCGCATAAATCAATATTGCTCATCCAAGTGCTCATCGCAAACATTTCTATTTGCAAGCTCGAATGCATATTAATTTCCTCTAGATTTTCATACACAAGCAATAATAATGGTTTTTTCTTGTTACGCCAATATCTATTTTCTCTAAACTGTAATAATTCATTTATTAATGTACTTGTTATATTGTTTTTTCTTTATTTAAGTTTTAGTACAAATTTTCCACATAAATAATTTCTCCGTATATGTAGTGGTGAAATACCTAGTTCGCTTTTCATCACTTGTATAGGGGTTGTTTTTATAAAACCTCCAATCATTCTTAGCGCTTGGTTTTGCCTTATATCAATTTTTTTTTATATATGTTTGGCAACTGTTGTCATATAAAAAGGATGCGTAATCGAGTCTACTTCTTAAAACTACGTTTAAAAAAAACCGACTTCAACTACTAAAAAGTATAAAATAACTTAATAAAGATATAATTTAATACACCTCTTGTGCAAACCTATACCTTTCATATCAATAAAATACAATTATTTATAAGTGCTACCTATTGATAGGTTTGAAGTCGGTGCCAAGCCAAATAGAATAGTAGGTACCTATACTCGCCGCGCGTGACCTTGAGCGGGATAGCTTTGTCTACAACAGTGTTTTTCAATCTGTGGGTCGCGACCACCTGCGAGCCTTACTCAAGAAGTCACCATTCTTACAGAGTATAGGTGTTCATAATAAATTTAGGTACCAAAATGGAGAAACTCATTAACACAGTGTCTTGTAAATCACAAACTTTTAGTCTGTCTATCGCCCATGGGGGTCGCCAGAAGTTTTTAACCTGAAAAAGTGTCGCATATTCAAAAATATTGAAAAACTCTAGTCTAGAACAATGAAAACAACCCAAGCGGGCAAACGACGTAGACGGTAGTCTCGAAATATAGTAAAATTTTGATTCGTTGTAACCTAATTTATATATTATAGATTTGTATAATTTATCTGCTGCACGAAGGTATAGTATATAAGTTGTTTATATAATTCATTATTACTTAATTCCATCATTAGTTTGTTTTCAAAACATAGGTACCAATACGCAAACCAAAATGTCCTTTTCAGGACCACAAATATATTCATATATAAGCATAATATAGGTTTAATATATCCATATTCAGGTATTAATATTATAAATATATTACATATTTGTCGTAAAGTTTTCATCTGTTTCACATAAATGCACATTGCTTAAATACGATTATTTATGTAGGTTAATCTTTAGCCTGCCACTGCCTCGGTGGCGTAGTTGTATTACGGTACGGTTACAAAGCTGAGGTCTCGGGTTCGAGTGCCGGGTCGGGCAAAGTGATATTGGATTTATCTATTCATTATCAGCCCGGAGTCAGGAATTTGTGCCCGATATGGCGATAGGCTTGCCCCCTATCACATCGTGGGACGGAACATGCAGGGCGAAATGTGGGTGTCCTAGTGGCGCCTCTGCCTACCCCTTCGGGGATAAAGGCGTGAGTTTATGTATGTATGTATGTATGTAATCTTTAGCGTAAAAAAATCTTAACAGGAACTAAGCTGTGTATAATGTTAAGTTTTATTTTGTTAAGGCTTGGCACCGACTTCAAACCTATTAATAGGTAGCACTTATAAATAATTGTATTTTATTGATATGAAAGGTATAGGTTTGCACAAGAGGTGTATTAAATTATATCTTTATTAAGTTATTTTATATTTTTTAGTAGTTGAAGTCGGTTTTTTTTAAACGTAGTTTTTTTTATTTTTTACTTTTTAGTATGAGCTAAACTCAATTTTCGTTAACAACGCTCATAAGAGCAAAACGCCTACAGTAACTTAATTTTCTCACCCTCCGCCTCACCCCCACCACTTCTTCTGCCTCACTATAGTTCGATGTTAATACTGAACCTGTTACAAAAAGAACCATTGGAAATCTACTCAATTTTGAGGAGTTCTACTCTCCAGGTCCGAAGATATTCATCAGGTTTTCACCATTTTTTTATAGAACCAAATGGCAACTATTCCGCATCAAACTAAAGAAGAATCACTAAAATCGGTTCAAAGCTGCAGAAGATATTGAGTATTTACATGCATATTAATGGAAACTTACTCAATTTCGAGGAGTTCTACTCTCCAGGTCCGAAGATATTCATCAGGTCTTCACCACTTTTTTATAGAACCAAATGGCAACTATTCCAAATCAAACTAAAGAAGAATGACTAAAATCGGTTCAAAGCTGCCGAAGATATTAAGTATTTACATGTTAATTTATGAAAACTTACTTAATTTTGAGGAGTTCTACTCTCCAGGTCCAAAGATATTCATCAGATCTTCACCAATTTTTTTGGGACTAAATGACAACTATTCCGCATCAAACAAAAGAAAAATCACTAAAATCGGTTCAAAGCTGCCGAAGATATGAAGTATTTACATGCATGTTAATTTTCTTACCCCCTCCTCACCCCCACCCCTTTTTCTCTACCTCACTACAATTTGACTTTTATACTGAACCTATTGTATAAAAACCATCGGAAACCTGCTCAATTTCGAGGAGTTCTACTCTCTAAGTCCGAAGATATTCATCAGGTCTTCACCAAATTTTTATGGGACCAAATGGCAGCTATTTTGCACCCAACTAAAGAAGAATTACGTAAATCGACTTAGAAATCTCAGAGTAATCGGTGAACATACATAAGAAAAAAAATTTACGAATTGATAACCTCCTCTGAAGTCGGTTAATAATAGCAATATACAGTGTTCTTAAATGCTTAGGTTGAATACCCCAACCGGAACCTGCTAAAATTCTAAATATATTTAAATATCTTGACGTTTTACACAACAATTCTTCAATATGTTTATTCCATTTTAGTGAACGATCCAGCCACATCCCCAGATATTTCACAGCGTTTACTACTTCTTAAGTCTTAAGTAAATTTATTTTTAAATATACAAGGTTATTTTTAGTATACTATAAAGACGAAAGTAGTATGTTGAGAATCAGTAACATAATCCATTGCACAAAATTTTAACATACGTTATATTTTATCCCAAAAACATATTAAAATTCCGTCATGCTGGTTTTTGTTTTTTTTTTTTTTTTTATTGCAATGAATGGCGAGACGAGCATGCCATTCGCGTGATGGTAAGCGATATGACCGCTCATGGTCAGTAGCAAAACCAAAAAACACCATGAATTACAAGGGAATGCTTGGAATTCCACTGCGCTCGCCATCCTGAGACATAAGATGTTAAGTCTCAATATGTCCAGTAGTTACTCTGGCTACAATGTCCTTCAAACCGGAACACAACAGCGCATTAACACTGCTGTTTGGCGGGAGAAATAGACATTGCGGTGGTACCCACCCAGGTGGCCTCTCACATATGAGAGACCTACCACCAGTAAACCTTACCTTGGTTACCTTGTTGATTAATAAAAATCCAGCGCGTGTTGGTTGTTCACCTATTAAAGTACTTACACAGCCGGCCGATGTCAAATGCAAGGA
The DNA here is from genome assembly GCA_949752805.1 of Deilephila elpenor. Taxonomy (NCBI): domain Eukaryota; kingdom Metazoa; phylum Arthropoda; class Insecta; order Lepidoptera; family Sphingidae; genus Deilephila; species Deilephila elpenor. The sequence goes on from OX457095.1 coordinate 1,118,103, forward strand.
CACCATTCCTCCCCCACGCCCCGCACACTACGGCGCGGCGGTGCGTGCGGTGCGTTTGATCTAATAATATTAGTGACCCCAGAAGTCTCGGCGCGTACGCATCTTTCGTGATTTTGCTTAGACTACTCCGCGCACGTACCGATTTCGCGATGGCTTTTCGTTACACTTTACAGCAATGTTGAGTATACAGATATGGTGCGGAGTCTCGCGATTTGTGGTGATAATGTGTCTGCGGCAGTGAGATATTATGAAGCCGCAAAGTGAAAATGAACTAAAAAAACAAAATTGAAAGTTTTAATACAATAAAACATAACACTTTTGTGCTATCAAAATTAGACCGCAATATGCGTAAGCGGGCTCGGCTGTGTATTAGGGAAAGGGGTGGACATTTTGAACAATTACTTAGGTATGTTTAGTTGTTATTGTAATAGCAATGAAGTGGTAAATATTAAGCCGAGTTTCGATTTGTTCTTAACACACACATCCCTCGCAAAGCATTATCTTTGGTGGAAACGCAGACGTGTTGTTAAAATGTTGTTTATAAACGAAACAGTGTAAATAGTACTAGTGTTGTGCGTGTGCGCGTGTTGGCGCGAAACCCACGGCGCGGCGCATCGCGGCGCGGCAGATGCGCGGCGCGCGCTTGTTCCCATGCATTATTCAAGAAATGAGATAATTATGGTAACCTGTCACGGCGTGAGTTTTCATTATTATTATTATTATTCTATTTTATCTGATTTTTTATACCAAAATCTAATTTGGGTGTTTCGGCTTTATGGTATACAAAAAATAACGTTGTATATGACTCGTATGGTGGAGTCGCAATTCTAACAAATAGATCAATAAAATCTCAATCATTGCCGATTGCATTATCTAATAAGCAAATTGAAGAGATTTGTGTTAATCATTAAATCACAGCGCTTTCTACAAAATTGATATTGTAATTTATCCATCAAATTACCAAATTTTTTGTATTTTCTGTGATATTTGGCTTTCTCTCGTAATGCTAATAACAGTGACCGTGAAAACCAAGCTGGATAGTTAGAATCCCGAGACCGACGGACAGGAGTATGTCGAACAATAATGGGGTTAAGTTCGCTGTATAGATTCTCTAGCATCTCATCTACTGAATATGAGTCTCTTAGTGTTATAGGCCAGTTCACAGAGTCTAAATCAGCATTAATTGCTTCATAATTAGATTTAAAAAAAAAATTGTGAAGCGGCGGGTGAAGGTTTCATTGTTCGTTCAATAATTTTATTATTAAATGCTATTTTTAGGGATGGATGGTGTAAGTCAGATGGAACCAGACTTGTTTTAGCAAGTGCAACAGTAATGTAAGATGGACCCTTAAACAAAACCAAGTCAAGAATACGCCTATTTGTATTCAGTATGTTATTGTATTGCTGCAAATCACAATAAGCTACGCTATCCAAGAATATATTTGCAAGATTGGTACTTGGTGATTTCGGGACTAAATGCATAGAATTTGAATCATGTTCCCACTCAATGTCTCCCATATTAAAATCACACACCGCAAGGAAAGTCGGATCCGCAGCACTACTAGTTTTATTTAGTCTGCTATTATGGATTACATGTCCCATATTACTAAAAAAAGGATCAACATAATCCAGGGTTACAGGAGGTGGAAAATAGGCAGCACATATGTTTACAGTCATTTTACCTATTTTCAAACTGAGCCAAAGATGTTCACATGTTGTCTCCTATGTGTTCCGGCTTAAGACTTCATATGACTTAAGTATACCAACAAGAACGCCGCCTCCATCTTTTTTCAGCTTAAATGAGCTGGTCGACGATCTATCGCGGCGAAAGACATTATAGCGGTGATCAAATAATTCATAATCGAACACTGTTTCGTTTAACCATGACTCTGTCAAAATTATAACATCATAATTTCTATTCAATATTGACAAATACAAATCTTCCGTCTTAGTTCTTAGGCCTCTTACATTTTGATAGTATACTGTTAAACTGAATTTAAATACAATGAATTATTTGTGGCATACTTTATATAAATAGAGAAAAAAAAAGTATAATTACTATAGCAGTTAAAGTTTTTCTAGGCAATCTAAGTTTTTGATAACTATGTGTGCAGCAGACATATCCTTACGAACGAAGATGCGTCCATTACGTACCCAAATAAATTTATATCCCTTTTCCTTAGCAGCGCTTCTGGTTGCAGCATGAAGTTTTTTATTTTCTGGGGACAGATGTTCCGAAACAAAAATAGGAGATTGATGTCCTGAGTATCCTATGTGTGTAGTGCTTAGCTTGTTGTTGCTATTATTCCTGTTAAATATCCTTACAGAGGCTAATATGTTGTCACGTGTTAGCTGGCTATTTAACTTCACCACAATGTTTCGAGGACGTTTGGAGTCAGGGTTCAATTTCGCTACTCTATGCAATGCCATATTTTCTTGCTCTTTTATGTCTTTCGCCACTGTTTTACCGAATTCCTTTACTAAAGTTAGCAGGTCTTCATTTTTGTGCTCCGGTACACCCTGGATTTCAATGTTAGTGTCCCTTGCATGCTGTTCCAAATAAGTTACGTTTGCACTTAGTTCCAGGATTTTATTTTGCATACTGTTGTTTTGGGCGAGTAGTTCCGATTTAGTGCGTATAAGTTCATCATTCACTTTAACCTGGTCATCGTGAGAGTCTGAGAGAAACTGAATAGTCTGTAAAGCTTCGTTAAGTTCTTCTTGCATTTTTGAGCATCTTGAGCCTAGATGACCAACTTCTTTTTGAATTGTCAAAAGTGTAGTGTTGAATTTTTCAAGAGTGGAATTTTATTCATCAAACCTTTCCAGCATCTCCTGCCGCAAATTTCGAATTTCCGTTAAAACTTCATCATTTCTTAAATCAGGGGAGACAACATCTGTCGAGCTGATTTCTTGCTTTCCACGCGGTGTTTTATTGCAATTTTCGGGATCCTTTGACGGCGCTGATACACAGTGTGGGCATATCCATTTAGAACGAACTGCATTTGGCTCAAGTTTAACGCATTCGAGATGGTAATGGTGTTGACAGTTAGTACATTTTATTCGCTTATTGGTTACAAGAATATTCGATTTACATGTTGGGCATTGCATAATTACAATCACAGTGTGATATAACCACAAATCAAATCGTAAACTAAATTAGTACGGCAATAGATATTCAAGCGAGAATAAAAACAGCACACTAAGAAATGTCCTCAAAGATAGTCGGCTTGCGGGGCACGAGCAGCTGATTGTTGCAGTCTCACACTAATAAAGACCCACACGAAACGATTTGTGGGTAGATTTTTTGATCAGCTGTTGTGATGAATGTTTCGAACTTGTTTTCCGGAGAATATCAATAGTTAAATCGTAATCGGAATGTTGACAAATTATATGTTGTATCGCACCTTGGTGATTGCCACTTCCAGAATGAAGAAATTTGCACTTTAGCCACAGTTTACGAATTAAAATCGAGAGTAACTTTACAACACAGCCGCACAGAATTGAGTCCAATGACTTATCTTGAATCCTTGAATCCTTAATAGTTAGTGCATTCAACGCACGATAATCCACGCACATACGGTCATTGCCGTCTTTTTTCTTGACAAGGATTATCGGGCTGGCGTATGGCGACTCAGAGTCACGGATGATACCCTTGCTAAGCAAATCTGTAATGATCTCGCGCACTTTCTGTTTTTCTTCAATCGAAAGCCTTTATGGCCTATAGCAAACAGGTGTATCACTCGTCAATCGAATCTGCATACTACCAGTTGTGACAGTAGTTAAAGCAGTACCGACTATAAAGAAATTCCGAAACTCATTTACAACAGACATTAATTTTTCACGATCCATACCTATAAGCGGTGTGTTAATCATAAATTGATTATTTAAATCAACAAGAAACACATTTTTACTGCTAGAAAAACTAGGAATCCGCATAATCCGATGTTGATTATTTGCACGGATGTAGGTCACACCGTCACGGTTTAACACATCTGTCCCTATTAGAACAGGTACATTCATGCATTTTTGAGGTACAACAAATAAATCTACTTCCAATGAAATATCACTAAACTATATTATTAAATTGATTATTTAAATCAACAAGAAACACATTTTTACTGCTAGAAAAACTAGGAATCCGCATAATCCGATGTTGATTATTTGCACGGATGTAGGTCACACCGTCACGGTTTAACACATATGTCCCTATTAGAACAGGTACATTCATGCATTTTTGAGGTACAACAAATAAATCTACTTCCAATGAAATATCACTAAACTATATTATCAAGGTGACGCGACTGCTGCACTGAATATTTTGATTACCTATACCGCGTAAAACTTGATATGTCGGTATTTGGGCACATTTAAAATGTTTTAGCACACATTCAGAAATAAGTGACACGCGCGATCCGCTATCTATTAATACGTCAACTGGAATACCCTGTATAACCGCGGTTGTGATGTCACTGTCACTGACTAAATTATTCACTACATTAAACAAGACCCGTCCTGCCGAACCATCAAAGTAAAATGGAATATTCGTGCTGTCATAAACCTTATAATGTTCGTGATAGTAAAAGATTGCTTTGGAAATGTTCAAAATGCAAACTGAGTTTTCACACCGCTTGTGTACTACCTAGTAAAGCTGACTTCACCCTTGATGCTGACTTCAAATCATCTTGGGTGTGTTCTAGTGGCGAAGGCTCCATGGAAGCCAATTCCCGCCGGGTTCCCTTTTGTAATTTATCATTACACTATAAACAAGCAATATATTCAAACTTATTTATTTAATATCAAAACTCAATTATTATTTTTTACATTCAACGACATCTGTCGGCCAGATACGTAAATATTACTAGGAAGCGGCACAGTAAGCCCTTTTTACATTGCGACGCGCTGCGACCTCTGGCGAATTCCTGTAAAATTGTTCGGCTTATTCAATAACACTAGCGCGGCCCGTGCGCCGCCGCCCCGCCGCCACCGCGCCGCCGCCGCGCCGCCCCTTACGCATTGTATAGTATGCAACAAACCACGCAAATTTGTACCTTAAATTTATAATGATTTAAGGTTCAATTTACGTTAAAAAAGCAAGAAATAAGCCGGAGCTTCTCCGGCATTTCGTGTGTACTTACGTATAGATTAGCGAAATGCGGAGTCTAATGTATTTATAAGTGTTGTATTTACATTTTTACAATATATTCATGGTTCATGCAATTAGTTTTAATTTTTTTTAATTACAAACTGTGTAATATTAATATTATGGTTTTAATGGAAATTACTAATCGTTAGGAGCGTACTAATATGTTTAGATTGTCGATTTTACAAATAAAGTTAGTGTTTAGATTTTAGGACGTGCTCGACCCTCGCCTGATTAATACATTGTCTTACTATTGTTACAACTGATTAATGCGGGGCTACCGTACTTGTTAACATTGAGTCTAGGTTTTTATTTCTTTTATATTAATCTTATATTCACGTGCGGTTTAGAAATATACTTTTTTATTTTTCTCATTATGTAAGCATGGTTTAGTTTTTATTTCATGGACATTGTAAATATTGTATAAGTACATAGGTAACGAAAATATTAAAATTTAATTGACGGCCGCAATAGGCAGATGCCACAATATCACTTACCAAATAAAAACCCAATAATTTGGTTTGGTGAGTAAGATTCTCGGAGCAATAATTTGCTGGTGGGAGGATATTCGCAAAGGTCCGAATATAAGGACACACGTGCATAAATGTGTCGCGTTTTGCGTTCATTCTGTGAAACATCACACAGTAAATTTGATCTCTATTCGGACTGCACTACGCTTACTATCAGTCGCATTGTAGTCATTTCGTAATCCCTTAACCCCACTAATATTATAAATGTGAATGTAAGTTTGTTTGTTACGCTTTCACGCAAAACCACTCAACCGATCATCATGAAACTTTGTAGACATATTCTTGGAGGTATAAGAAGTAACAAAGGCTACTTTTTATCCCGAAAAGTTTAGTGTTTCCGTGGGATGAAGAAGGAATTCCGATATATTTGCTACTTTTTCATACTCAAAAAGATGGGATGGGACTGAGTTACATTCCATTAGTGAGAATGAGACGGGGCGGGCGGGATATAACGGGATGGGACGGGACGGGATGGTAGATTTCAAATAAAATTAACCACGCAGACGAAGTTTGCGGGCAGAAGCTAGTAACAGGATAAAGAAAATAAACATATTTTGTGACTTGAGCTTCGGCTTCCCTTTTAAAAAATGTCACCCTTCGCCACTGGTGTGTTCTAATTGTGTCTCCACTGAGACTGCGTCGTCCTCTAGAGATCTACAATCGCCATCTACCGAGGAATTTGCTGATAGCCTGCCTGCTGCTTGTCAGATGTCAGTAGTGCCGTTGGAACAAGTTAGAAGTATTGACATTGCGTGACAGCCTGCAGCATTTCAGCGATAAATATGACGACTTGTGCAAGAAGGTTGATGTATTGGGATCAGAAGTTAATTCTATTCCTGAACTTCAAAAGGATATTGGTAATATGGATGACAGAATTAAACGATTACAAAGTGAATTGGATATAAGGGACCAATGGGCTAGACGTTCTAATCTTGAAATAGTGGGGCTTCCTGAAAAAAAAGGGGAAAATCTTGTGGAATTAACAGCCAAAATAGCGAAATTTGCAGAGTTTCCACTTAATCCGGAAGCTGACATTGATTTCGTTACTAGGGTTGCTCCCCTAGAAAAGAGCTCTAGAAAACCCAAGCCCATTGTAGTGTATGGATATATTTATACTCTGTGCATCTGTCGTCTCGAACTTGACACAACGCAAACCGGGGGTAAAAGAGAACGCAAGTCGCAAGATATGCGAATGGCGGGAACGGTGCGAAGACGTTGTGTGGAGAAACGAGCCGATATTATAATTATTAATGTTTTGTATAAACATTGCACATATCATAAATAGTGACCATTACATGTGGCGACGAGGTAAATAATAGTAGGTTGGAGTGATTTTGTTTTAAGCAGTAATTCTCAATTACATTGAGGCAGTTGCGTGGTTACATAGGGCTCAGTATATTGTTTTGTGGTTTAAAAAATTAACTAATCCACACTCCTCTAGATCATATTTCACGTTTTATAGTGATTGAGTGCCTACATGTGATATAAATCAAATACACAGGTGAGTAGTGATTTTGACTCAGGCCGGAGGGTAATTTATTTTATTTTACTTTGTAAGTATAAAACATGTTGATCCCAGTTATTTATCAAGCAAACAAACAGGAAATTGATAGATGTGGGACTACTATTACATTGACTCCTAATAAATTTATTTTATTATTTAAATGGATTGTTGGTGAAAGTAATTGGTATTGATGAATATCTAACCGGAGAGATTACAAAATGAGTTGGTACTGTACTATTAGTATGGTTACATATAATATTATTGTTACAACTTAAATTCTGTAGAAATAAAGGAAGAAGACATTTGTTTTGACTTGTAAAAATATAATATGGTACCACTATACTGTGTAATATACCACTTATGTTTTAATTTCTAATTTAATTATTTCTATAGGAGGAACATGGAGAGTTTCATATCTTTTATTTTATATTAATATATGGGTTTGTGTGCAGTTTGTTTAATTACAAATAATGGTTTCTTAGATTTACGCGAATGTTACACATTGAAATAAAACTATTTTATACGGATTTTATCGCGATTTGGTTTAATTTTTACATTTTTTAACTTCCCGACGTTTCGATTACTTTACAGCTTTCGTGGTCACGGGGCGGACTGAGGTATTAGTCATCCGCTCAGTGACTGTTACAATTAAACTACCCTTAATTTATAATTATTAAATTAAAAAGTTAATTTAAAAAGTTAGCTAGTATTTGCGATCCGATCTACGCAGAAGCAGCTCACGGTGTCTTGAGGTCTGGCAGCTGGTCTTTTGGGTTCCGATTTGATTAAATGTAGAATTGGATCCCATGATGGTGCAAGCTTCAAGCCATCTTCTCTATTGAAATTTGGATGTTTTTTAATTTCAATAGCCTCGCGAAACATCCTGGGTAGGAAACGGTGTTCTTTGGCAAGGATTTGGGGCTGGTCAAAGCGAAGGTAATGCTTGGAGCCTTCCTCTATGTGTTCAGCAACTGCAGACTTCGTTGAGCGTCGGTGTTTGACGTCAGCTATGTGTTCTTTTACGCGGGTCCCTATGCTTCGTTTGGTTTGGCCGATGTAAGAGAGGCCACAGTCGCAATCTATTTTATATACTCCCGGTTCTTGTAAAGGTATATGACACTTGACAGGTGGTAAGAATTGACTAATCTTCTTAGGCGCCTTGTAGTATGTTTTAATAGAAGCACGCTTCAGGATGTAGCCAATCTTGTCAGTGACTCCTTTTATGTAAGGCAATATAACCGGGACCCGTTCAACTGTTCCTGTATTCCTGTTTTTCAACCTGAATTACTACCGTTAAAAGAATATCACATTTGTTCATTTGATAAGTGTTCTCAGAACTCAACACGTGCGAAAATATTGTTACATTTATTGAAACTTGACCACTTGGATTCTAGTGAGCGTATAACAATAGAAAACATTTGTTCTAAGTATGCTGATGTATTCCACTTACCGGGTGATAAGTTGACTACAACAACATTATGTCAACAGTCAATTAATTTAAAACAGAACGTTAATCCAGTTTATGTGAAACAATATAGACTACCAAATAGTTTAAAGTCCGAAGTTAATAGTCAAATTAAACAGATGTTAAATGATGAAGTCATAGAACCTTCGCAAAGCGAATGGTCAAGCCCAATATTACTAGTACCTAAAAGAAGTGATGATCCTAAAAATAAAAAATGGCGATTAGTAGTAGACTATAGAAAATTAAACGAAGTAATTCAAGATGACAAATTTCCATTACCTAATATTACAGATATTTTAGACTCGTTATCAGGAGCTATATACTATTCTCATTTAGATCTAAGTCAGTCATATTATCAAGTAGAACTTAAATCTGAGTCTAGACCGTACACGGCTTTCAATACAGATACCGGTCAGTACCAAATGAAGCGATTACCAATGGGATTGAAGACAAGTCCTAGTTCTTTTTCTAGAATAATGTCTATCGCAATGTCAGGATTAAATTTTATTAACTGTTTTATTTATCTGGACGATCTAGTAGTTTTTGGACGTAACTTAGAAATTCATAATAAAAACCTAATTGATGTGTTTGAAAGATTGCGTAAGGTTAACTTGAAGTTAAATCCAAATAAATGTCAATTTTTGAAAACTGAATTATTGTACCTAGGACACACTATATCTTCAAAGGGTGTATTACCGGATCCACAAAAAATTAAAACTATTGAGAATTATCCAAAACCAACAAATGTAGATGAAGTGAGACGATTTATTGCAATGTGTAATTACTACAGAAAATTTATTCCTAATTTTGCTGAAATTACTATACCTTTAAATAAACTATGTAGGAAAAACTTCAAATTTGAATGGTCACAAGAATGTGAAGACATTGGAAGAGGTATGTAAATTACTTAATATAGAAAAATTAAGTTCTACCGCATACCATCATCAAACTATTGGTTCACTTGAGAATGCACATAAGCATCTAGGTTCATTTTTACGCATACAGTGTGATAATCATCCAGAAACTTGGAGCCAATGGCTACCATTTTGGTGCTTTACATATAATAATACAGTCCAATCTAGTACTAAATATGCACCATATGAATTAGTTTTCGGAAAACCATGTGAAATTCCCAGTAGAATTTCTTCCGGTATAGAACCATTGTATAATCCAGATAATTATAATTTAGAATTGAAATATAGACTACAAGTAGCTAGTAGAGATGCGAAAGAGAATTTATTAAAATGTAAAGAGAAACGAAAACAGAAATATGACAAAAATGTTCACCAAATTAAGTATAATCCAAATGATATGTTGTTAGTGAAGAATGAGACAGGAGGTAAATTAGATACCTTGTTTGACGGACCTTACCTAGTTGTAGAGGAACAAGAACACAATGTAAAAATTTTAAAAAATGGTAAATTTGAAATTGTTCATAAAAATAGAACGAAACCTTTTGTAAAAGATGATTGATATACATATTACATAATATGTCTAATTACTTAAAATAAGATATTGAATTATATAAGTTTAGTGTATAACATATATTTTAAGATATGTACTTAATGTTTAAATTTAGTTAGCTTATAGACAAAAAAAAAAAAAACATTCAATTTTTTTTTCTCTGTTGTTCCGATGGTGAAGTAGGGAACATATTATTTGTAACTAGTATTAAGTATTCCGTTTAGTATTAAACTGTACGTAGCAGTGAGCGGTTGTGTTTCATTCGACTCCACCTCGCCTCACCTCATTAGATGTTTTAGTTATCCGTAATCCTGATCAGTCCTTAGGTCATACTGTGTATAGGAAAAAGACCCATACAGATAAATATCTGAACGGTGATTCTCACCACCATCCAAAACAGTTAGCTACCGTGGGTAAATCTTTGTTTCAGAGAGCACAAGGAATCTGTGACGAGAAACACCTGGCAACTGAGCTGCAACACGTCAAGCAAGTACTGCGAGACAACAAGCTCCAAATTCCACGCCGCCGTCACAGAAACCGAGTGAAACCAGCCACAGTTGAACGGGTCCCGGTTATATTGCCTTACATAAAAGGAGTCACTGTCAAGATTGGCTACATCCTGAAGCGTGCTTCTATTAAAACATACTACAAGGCGCCTAAGAAGATTAGTCAATTCTTACCACCTGTCAAGTGTCATATACCTTTACAAGAACCGGGAGTTTATAAAATAGATTGCGACTGTGGCCTCTCTTACATCGGCCAAACCAAACGAAGCATAGGGACCCGCGTAAAAGAACACATAGCTGACGTCAAACACCGACGCTCAACGAAGTCTGCAGTTGCTGAACACATAGAGGAAGGCTCCAAGCATTACCTTCGCTTTGACCAGCCCCAAATCCTTGCCAAAGAACACCGTTTCCTACCCAGGATGTTTCGCGAGGCTATTGAAATTAAAAAATATCCAAATTTCAATAGAGAAGATGGCTTGAAGCTTGCACCATCATGGGATCCAATTCTACATTTAATTAAATCGGAATCCAAAAGACCAGCTGCCAGACCTCAAGACACCGTGAGCTCCTTCTGCGTAGATCGGATCGCAAATACTAGCTAACTTTTTAAATTAACTTTTTAATTTAATAATTATAAATTAAGGGTAGTTTAATTGTAACAGTCACTGAGCGGATGACTAATACCTCAGTCCGCCCCGTGACCACGAAAGCTGTAAAGTAATCGAAACGTCGGGAAGTTAAAAAATGTAAAAATTAAACCAAATCGCGATAAAATCCGTATAAAATAGTTTTATTTCAATAATTACAAATAGTTTTGATTTACAGACATATTGTTTTTAATTACTCAATTGACTATTTCTAAGCCATCTAGATTTGTCAGTCAATAGAGGCGTCGCAGGGCAATTCATCTCAGTGATGGTGGGACTAAGGAAGCATCAATTATAATGCCTTAAGAGTTGCAGGTATGAATAAATAAATAATACACAAATAATATTATTTTGCCATTATAAATATATTGGCATTGTAAATTCACATTATAACAATTAATATATAAAACTAGCATAAAGTGGCAGGAATACAGGTAACTAGAATATAGGTTGAAAGACTGCCTCGGTGGCACATGGCACAGCTGTATTGCGGCGTGGTTGCAAGGCTGAGGTCTCGTATACGCAATGGTCCAGCATAGGTGATGGACGAAAACAAGTACATTTTCCATAAAAAAAAAAAAAAAAAGGCACCTGACGAGACGCATTGAGACTTTTGCTCATTAGTTGATCATGGGACGCTGAATTTGGCTGAAAAATTTAAAATTGACAATTGACTGTTCTAAAGTGGTACCTTGTGCGACGTGCGTTTTAGCTCAAGTAGAGAGCCCTGCATTTTAATTTTTATTTGCAACCATTGTGTATTGGCGATTCATCTACAATTTAGTATTCTGTCGAATTCGTAAAACTACGAATTGTTATATATGAGTGAAAGAAGCAGTTTCATATTTAATTTGTCATGCCTAATAATTAATCATTTCTTAATTTTCCCACCCTTAGTAACTTTAGCGCATTTATTGGATGAAGCAACAACGGCTCCAGTATACCAAAGCGCGGAACGTGTAGTTTAATACACGTGTAAAACGCGTCTCCTGAACACGCTCGTCTGAAGATATGCAATAATTGTGTCGAAGATTGCTGAACGCGTCGTGCCCCATGATTGGTAAATGGTAATGGTGTATAGGCACCACAACATTGGCATTAAATTGCGAGTAGCGTTGGCTACATTGGCATTAAATTGCGAGTAGCGTTGGCTACATTGGCATTAAATTGCGAGTAACGTTGGCTACATTGGCATTAAATTGCGAGTAGCGTTGGCTACATTGGCATTAAATTGCGAGTAGCGTTGGCATTAAATTGCGAGTAGCGTTGGCATTAAATTGCGAGTAGCGTTGGCTACATTGTCATTAAATTGCGAGTAGCGTTGGCATTAAATTGCGAGTAGCGTTGGCATTAAATTGCGAACAGCGTTGGCATTAAATTGCGAGTAGCGTTGACTACATTGGCATTAAATTGCGAGTAGCGTTGACTACATTGGCATTAAATTGCGAGTAACGTTGGCTACATTGGCATTAAATTGCGAGTAGCGTTGGCTACATTGGCATTAAATTGCGAGTAGCGTTGGCTACATTGTCATTAAATTGCGAGTAGCGTTGGCATTAAATTGCGAGTAGCGTTGGCATTAAATTGCGAACAGCGTGGCATTAAATTGCGAGTAGCGTTGACTACATTGGCATTAAATTGCGAGTAGCGTTGACTACATTGGCATTAAATTGCGAGTAGCGTTGACTACATTGGCATTAAATTGCGAGTAGCTTTGACTACATTGGCATTAAATTGCGGTAAATGTTTATTAATAGCATTAAATTGCGGGCAATGTGTATAGAACATTGGCATTAAATTGTGATAAATATATATCAATGGCATTAAATTGCTGGCAATACGCATAGGATAGCATTAAATTGTGAACTATGAGCATAGAACATTGGCATTACATTGAGGGCAACGTGCATAGGACATTAGCTTTAAATTTTGGAACTATTTGTATAGAAAATTGGCATTAGATTGCGATAAAGGTATAAAATGGCATTAAATTGCGAAACATACCAAGCTGGTAGAAATTTCCGACAATATAGTGAGTTACTAAATTTAGTAAGATGTACAAACATACATGAATTGTGTTTGATAGTTGGCGGGTGGCATTAGAGTATGGCGCAGCGCAAATTGTAATACACTTTGGACAAACTTGGATGTGAAGGGGAAGTAGGCTCAGTTGCTATTCAGTGGGTTGATAAGAAAAGATGTTTAGATATATACGTATTATGTAAATTGAGGGGCGGCTGGTATCGTTACCAAGATTAAGACAAGAGCTTATGTGTTATATTTTTAATTACAGAAAATATACAATACACATACTAAATGTATACACACCCCTAGACGATAATAATAGACAACATTTTGGAATAGTGATAAATAGATTAGACATATATTTCGCACCGAAGCAAAGTAAAATATACGAAAGACATGTATTTAGACGTTTAAAACAAGCATTTTGTGTGAAACGGAAATAACATATAAGACATTATAGACAACAAGCGATCAAATATAAAGTCAAAGATGTAATTATTATCGATGAAATAATGAAAAAAAAAAAAGATTATTTACGGACAAAGAATTTGAAACATAGATAGATACAAGATTTTTAATCGCTTAATAAACAGACTTCGAAATCTACTAAAAACAGAAATCGGAGATGAAAAGAGTGGATAATTCCAAAGCTTTACTTAACTAACTATTATGCCCGCGATGTAACAGGTTCAGCTAAATAAAAAAAAAAAAAAGAAAGAGAGAAACTTGTTTGTTTAAAATATGGAGTATTGAACCATATTCAAAATCAGGACAGGAAATAATTCGACCAAGGAAAAGGAGTGACAAGAAACTAGAAAGAAACTACAAATATAACAGAAAAGGAAAAAATACAGACTTATTGTTAAGACAGTGAGGCTATCATGAGATGTAAAATGGGAAGCGAAAAACCATCGATATCAATGTTACACTAGATAGGACGTTCAGTGCGCAAAATGTGTCCCACCTAGTTGCGGTGTATGCGCCACACTTGAAGCAGTCTGCTTAGTGACAGTGACAGTGCAGTACGCCATGGCAGATACGTTTATATGTAATTTATTTAGACTTTTCGCCGTCGAACCGAAGGCTAATTGTCTGAAGTTGCATTTTTTTAATAGACCCAGTCAATGAACTAAATGTCGGTAGTGTGCTTTTAAAAATGCGGGGGCACTTTGTTTCTATGACGTTTCTCGTCTATCGGTGGGGTATAAGTCAATGGAAAAAACACAATAGGCCCCGTTCGTACAATAACTTAATAACAGACAAACATGTTAGTAGATATAGGATGGTCATATTGTAATTAGGGCACAGAATATTAACATTAATAAAAAAATTGGGCTTACGACAGTACTTATTTAAAGTTATTAAGTGCGTTTCAAGCAGAAATATATCTGTCTAATAAAATAAGACAAATCATATTTTATGTTATTGAAAATATGTTATATGTTATTTAAAACGGAACATTGAATACCTGAGGGCGATTTACTGTTAGTTATCTGGTAGTACTCAAGATTAATGTTACTGAGAAAGAGACTAGTGAATACTGCGTTTCCTGAGTGAAAGGATGTATTAATTGAAATACCTGTACATGATGCAGCACTGACAACTATATTGAATTATAATGTTTTGGGCATCAATAAATTATGTTGAAAATTGATCCTGCATGTAGCAAATATTACAAAACCTTTAAGGGTGTTGCTTTGAAATAAATAAGTTACAAACACAAATACATATAATGGAGGTTGGGACACCTTAACAATCAGCGTTTCATATCTTAAAAAGTTTCATTTATGAGTATTGAGTATACCTGGTTCCTGAGATTAGCGCGTTCAATCTAACAAAGTGTTGGGCTTTATATACTAGTAATAGATTGAGGTGGTCTTTACATGGTCATTAGAAATATACAATGCTTAAAGTTTTGGCTATGATAAGACGAAGAAGTGGAAAGGCAAACCGGGACATACTTAAGCGCTTAACTACTTAAGTATTTAACAACGCCTCATACCTTTACGGGAAAGACATCTCGATTTATTTTTAGGAGACAGTTCTACAATAAATGACCGATGATATAGGACTTGACAGTCGAAAGACGCAGAGATGAGAAATAAAGACAAAGGAAAAGATAGGTAAGGAATATGCAGACATAAGAAGACGGGCCATAAGTTAGGAATTAGATATGGGGAATAAACCATAACTAAGGATATGAACGAACAAACCAAAAATATAAGTATAGGAATGATGAAACTGAGACAGTTGAGCAAATTGGGGTGCATCTGATAAAAACGAACGGAGAATACCGAGTTATAAAAATTAATGGAAAATAACCAAAGCTGAAATAAACAAACTGAATGAGCAATCTGAATAATGTAATAACACATCACATGTACTGTATTTAAAAGTAAATTACCTACTTTTGTATTTATAAAAAAATATTATAAATCATCTACACTGTGTCAAAAGATTTGAAGCAATAAGTAAATACTGTTGCTAAACGTATTCAATGCGCTGCATATTGAATAACCTCCAAAAACAATAAGAAGGGAGGGATGTAGTGTATGGATATATTTATACTCTGTGCATCTGTCGTCTCGAACTTGACACAACGCAAACCGGGGGTAAAAGAGAACGCAAGTCGCAAGATATGCGAATGGCGGGAACGGTGCGAAGACATTGTGTGGAGAAACGAGCCGATATTATAATTATTAATGTTTTGTATAAACATTGCACATATCATAAATAGTGACCATTACACCCATCATCATTCGTTTCATCTCAAGATATAAGAAAGATGACTTTTTAGCAAAACTTAGAACAATTAAAGAATTTCGAGCTTCTGACATTGGGTACTCTCAAAATTTATCACGTTTATATTTCAATGACCACCTCACGAAAACTAATAAGTTGCTTTTATTTAATGCCATAAAAGCTGCTGCTGATAAATTATATAAATATGTATGGGTGAGAAATTGCAGTATAATGATGCGCAAATCAGACACTAGTCCTGTGATTCATATTTCATGTCAGGATGATTTAAAAAAGATTTAATATGTGTAATTTTGATTTGTCAAAGATGTTCCTGTAACCTTTATTATTTTCAAGATTGTTTATTTAATCTAAGTGTAGGATTTTATTGTTTCAATGTGATTTTGTTAGATGTCGGTGAAAATTGTTTTTTAAATATTAATTTTATAGTTTTGGAGATTATTATGATCTATTCGTGTGTTCTAGAGAGGGTTTATTTGATTATTAAGATATGCTTGCTTTTAATGAAAAAATATAAGACACTTAAGAAATATGGAATCTATATTCGGTACTTTATAAGTTTTATTGTTTACAATTTATCATATCAGTTACGCGCGGGTAATCACTGCGGTTGCACGTGTTACACACCGCACGTTATCGTGTTGTTTTGTATTAGGTACGCGTTGAGTATTTAAAAACTATTAATTTAAAGTTGTGTCTATATAAGGGTACCTCCTGGTAACAGGAGGCCCTTTGTGCTAAAATGAACCCCACCCCAACGTCTCAACAACACCCAAAGTCTCAATCACCACCTGAAGTTACTAGTTATGCAAATGTGGCGTCGACAACATGTTTTCCAAAGAAAGATCAAGCTGTCATACTCGAGTCAATTGACGGAATAACACTGAGGGAATATCTCATCTCATTATCGTCTATAATTCCCGCAAACTCAATTAGATTTATATCGCGGATATCTAATGCACGTGTATGTGTCTATTTAGATTCCAAACAGACAGCGGATAGCCTCACAGAAGAAAGAAAACAAATTACTATCAAAGATAATGTGCTCGAAATAAAACCGTTGATTACAAGAAATGAAAGAATTGTTTTATCTAACGTCTGTCCCGTTATACCTCATCTTGTCATTGAACAAAAATTCCAGGAATTGAATATAAAAATGATGTCTACTATAACCTTTATGAAAATTGGAGTGACGGATCCAGGTTTCTCCCATATATTAAGTTTTAGACGGCAATTGTTCATTTCGCCCGAGGATGAGAAACATCTTCCTGAATCTTTTCAAATTAATTATGAAGGTACAAACTATTGGATTTACGTATCTACAGATTCTCTCAAATGTTTCTCATGCAATACAACAGGCCATTTAGCAAAAAATTGTCCACAAAAATTACCTACCTCTTTACCGCAAGATATTAATGATCCTACAGCAGCGGAAGAAATAAACACAATTTTTGAGAGAAACGACAACTTCCCGAAGGATTTTGTGTTTCCCACACCTGTCATCGAAGAATACCCCAAACTACCGCAACCAAATCAAAAAGGTAAAAAACGCATTCGTTCGCCTACTATCAGTGAAACATCGAATACGCAATTGCCTAAGCCAAAGGATAAAACAGGACATCAATCTGATATAATAGAAAACGAAACCGATGAAACAAGCAGTAATTTATCACTGGATGACATAGATGTAATCAAAGTTAATGCGAAGAAAAAGTTAAAGAAAAGTGACCGAAGATCAGAAGAAGAAGTATGGAAAGACGTGGAGAGGAGTATGATAGAATTGAAAAGTGATACACCATTCCCTATCAATTTAGATCAATTTGTAAGTTTATTAGATAACGCTCGAGGAAAACAAAATGTTAAGGAACTGGTGTATTCATATACTGACAACATACATGGCCTAATCAACATGTGTAATAAGTTACATGGCAAGATGAACAAAGGACTAAAAAATAGATGCTCTCGGTTGACAAGAAAACTACAAGAAATAGTGAATCCTGTCTCTTTCATAACTTCAGACACAGATCCGGATACACCCCTGAACTAACGCTAATATAATTAAATTCAGTTTCACTTAAATTAATATTAGATCTTATACATATTTTATATTTATATATATTTCTTTATCATTATCTTTTTTTATATAACAGTATAAAATATTTATAACTATGGATATATTACAATGGAATGTTAACGGCTTTTATAAGCGGTTAGAAAACATTAAATTGTTAATATACCAGTTGAACCCAGTTTGCATTTGTTTACAAGAAACAAATTTTATTAATATGCATTGCGGATCATTAACAAGCTATGAACATTTTTACAAAAATCGATCGCAAAGTTCTAGGGCTAGTGGTGGAGTAGCTACGTATATTAAAGCTTATACATTACCTGAAGAAATTAAATTAAATACTCATTTAGAAGCAGTAGCAATAAAAATTAAATTTCCTATACTAATGACAATATGCAATATTTACCTTCCAAATAGTCAGTTGTTAAATATTAATGATTTTAATGATTTAATTGAGCAATTACCGCCGCCTTTTCTCATTGTAGGGGATTTTAATAGCCATCATTTTTATTGGGGTTCGTTAAAGTGTGATACTAGGGGTAAAATAATATCGCAATGGCTAGACGGTCAAGATAATATATTGTTGTTAAATATGGATAAACCTACCCATTTTGATAGCAGTACCGGTCTTACTAGCAACATAGATCTGACTTTTGCTTCACAAAATATAGCATCATATTTTGAATGGAACGCTTTAGAGGATTTATATGACAGTGATCATTTTCCAATCTCAATTAAATGTAATGTCTCCAGAGAAATACAATGTAATATAAGATTACCTAAGAGGTGGAAAATTGAAGATGCAGATTGGCTCAAGTATCATAATGAAATCGATAAAAACATACCTAATCTATTAAAACTAAACCCTTTTTACGATTATTCTATTAACGATATTGTACAAACTTTTACTAAAATCATTTTTGATGCTGCAAAAAAATCTATACCACAGACGTCTGGAATCAGTAGGAAAAATAACTTACCTTGGTGGAACGATGAATGTAAAATTGCTGTTAAAAAATCAAAAAAGGGCCTTCAGATTGTATAAAAGACATTCTGCTAGTGACCAAAATTCGGCGTATTATAAGATTGAATATAAAAAGAATAGAGCTTACGCTAGAAGAGTCCTTAAAGAGAGTCAAAAAATATACTGGGAAAATTGGGTAGCATCTGTAAGTAGTCAAACGTCAATGAAAGAAATGTGGCAAAAGATACAAAAGGTTAATCATCGTAACACAAAATGGAACACTATTATATTAGAAAAATCTGATGGAACATTGACATCAAAACCTGATGAAACAGCTTCTATTTTAGCTCAAACTTTTGCAGAAAATTCTAGTTCAAATAATTATAATGGCCAATTCAATACTTATAGATCTGGCATAGAAGATGGAGCTATCTTTGATGTATGCAATAATTCAAACCCAATCAACGCAAAAATACAAATGCATGAATTGTTATTAATATTTTCCCAAATAGGAAATACTAGCCCTGGACCAGATAATATCTCGAATATTATGATTAAACAATTGCCACTAACTGGTATTAAATATTTGCTTGATTTATATAATTATATATGGGAAAAACAGGTATTTCCAGATAGCTGGAAAGAAGCATTAGTAATTCCGATACTAAAACCGGGAAAAAATTCAAGTTCCAAATCAAATTACAGACCCATATCCTTAACGTGTAATCTCTGTAAAATACTGGAAAAAATTATAAGCAAAAGAATTAGATGGTATATTGAAACAAATAAATGTATTTCACCTTTTCAATATGGATTTCGACAATTTCGATCAACAATTGATCACTTAATAAATATAGAAAGTGAAGTTCTTAACTCCTTTGCAATAGATTATTCTGTAGTAGCAGTAACTTTAGATATAGAAAAAGCTTATGAGATGGTCTGGAAACACAGGGTTCTTACAATATTACAAGACCTAAATATCAAAGGTAACACTCTTGCATTTGTCAGAAACTTTTTATCGCAGAGAACTATTAAAGTTAGAATAAATGATAATTTGTCTAACCCAATCTCTATTGAAAATGGTCTTCCCCAAGGCTCAGTACTTAGTGTTGTTCTGTTTCTTTTGGCAATTAATGATGTACTTAAAAATATCGACAAACCAGTGAAAGGATTCTTGTTCGCGGATGATTTGACAATAATTTGTAGTGGACGAACACTTAAACCTACGTTAAAATTAATTCAAAATGCCCTTAACAAATTGCAACAATGGTCAATGAGAACTGGCTTTAGATTTTCGCAAACTAAAACACAATTTATTATTTTCACAAATAAAAAAAAGAAACAGAAAAACGTAAAGTTGTTACTAAATGAACATTCTATTAAACAGGTAGATAATTTAAAAATCTTAGGAATGACGTTCGATAGGAAGTTGAATTGGATTACACATATAAATAATTTAAAAACAGAATGTTACAAAAGACTGAATATAATTAAAATTTTATCATCGACAACTTGGGGATCCGACAGAAAATGTCTAATAAATACATACTGTGCTCTAATAAGACAAAAAATAGATTATGGCTCAATACTTTACGACTCAGCTAAAATACGAACATTAAATACCTTGGAAAGTATACAAAACTGTGCTCTTCGACTCAGTATTGGTGCCTTTAAAACCAGTCCTGTAAACAGTATTTTGGTTGAAGCTGGAGAAATACCACTAAGTTTAAGAAGAAGGGAGTTAGCTATAACATATGTTGCAAAATTACTATCCCATCTAGAAAATCCTACTTACATATCCTACACAAATATATCAGCTACAGAAACCGAATTCCAATTTCGTCCTAACCTACCAAAACCATTAAAAATCAGAGTAGCTAATTATTTAAATGAACTAAAACTAAAAATCCCTCAAGTTATTACGAATAAACTTCTTACATGTGGTCCTTGGGTTAAAATAGATTTCCCCATTAATCTTGACCTAACCGAACACTGTAAAGATAATACACCTCAATGTGTTTACAAAGCACTATATAATGAAGTCAATTACAAATTTATAAATTGGAAATCTATTTTCACTGATGGCTCTGTTATGAACGGAAAATCAGGATGTGCAATAATTTTTGACGATAGATGTTATAGATATAGACTTTATGATTTTTATTCTATTTTCAGTTGTGAAGCTACAGCTATACTTAAGAGTTTAGAGTTAATTTATAACAAATCTAATTTAGATAAATATGTAATATATACAGATTCTAAATCGGTTTTAACAGCTATACAAAATAGTAATAACATTCATCCACTAATCATAGAAATAAAACAAAAGATGATCGACTTAATACAGAGCAACTTTAAATTTGAATTAATCTGGATTCCAAGCCACCAAGGCATATTAGGGAATGATAAAGCAGATAAAGAAGCTAGAATTGCTACAGCTGAAAATATTACCGACAGTTCAATTAAATCAACTTCAGATGAAATTAAAAAACATTTTAAACATGCAATACAACTTTTTTGGGACACAAAATGGAAAACAAACACCACAAGTAAACTATTTAGTATAAGAAATTCTATATTCAATGAACCCAACATGTCATTCAACTGCAGGAAGGACCAAGTAATTATTACTAGATTACGCATAGGACATACTAATTTAACACATATTCATTTGATAACTAAATCTAATAAAAACAAATGCAAATGTGGACTGGATTTAACTGTGTCACACCTTTTCAATGATACTTGTTCAGCTTATATTAACGAGAAAAAACAATGTAACTTACCGAATACCTTAGAAGAATGTTTCAGTGAGAAAGGCTACAAGCAAACGATTTGTTATCTAAAATTGATTAATATTTATAATTTAATTTAATATGTACCTATGTATATTTTGTAACTAGTTTGTAGTCGCTAATGACCCTAGATGTTAAAAAGCGACTTTAAATAAATAAATAATAAAAAAAAAAAATTATCATATAATGGCTAACCTAACTTTGTATTATCAAAACGTTCGAGGTTTACGCACTAAAACCAATTCGTTTTATCGTAAGGTATTATCTGATCAACATGACATTATTTGTTTGAGTGAAACATGGCTCACGCCAAGTATTTTTAATTCTGAACTTTTCTCCGAATTTTTCGTTGTATACCGTTGCGATCGGGAATATGAGTCGCGAAATGACTCTAAGGGTGGTGGCGTACTTATTGCGGTGCGAAAAGAATTAATTGTTACGGATGTGGCCATTGAGGCTTCTAGTAATGAACATTCCGCTGACATTATTTCCTTATGTATATCTACTAAACTGCATGGAACAGTTAAACGATTCCATATACAAAGTTGATACGACCGATGGGCATTTTTTTAAACTGC
This sequence comes from Deilephila elpenor, assembly GCA_949752805.1. Lineage (NCBI taxonomy): Eukaryota > Metazoa > Arthropoda > Insecta > Lepidoptera > Sphingidae > Deilephila > Deilephila elpenor. Next base: position 1,140,558 of record OX457095.1, read on the forward strand.
TTATACTAGGTACCATTTCAAAGTTCTGTACTAAAAATCAATTAAATAAGAGCAGTAGCTTAGTCATAAATGATTTTGTAAGTTTTTGCCCCATTTGAACACGATGTAGCTTTTCTAACAGCTGATTACGTCTAACGCACAGGTCAAACACATTAAAACGATAGATCCTACTAAAATCTACGCGCTGTTGCCGCTCTTACACAAGTCACATAATAAAGTACAACTAAATTACTTAAAAAGTTAGCGATGCAAATAAGGAAGCAATAAATACACACCTGCACTTTCATTACGAGAGAGACAAATCATAGCAAAACATCCCGCGCGTAAAAGAAGTAGAAATAGGTCAGTGTGTTGCTATTGCATCTTAACAAATAAAAATTGTTTGCTAAAGAAATTGTTATTTTAGTGCGCCGTCGCTATCCTTTCGGAACGGATGTAACACGGAAACTCCTGCGCCGCCGCGCCGCGCCGCTTTTATCTTGTCGATCTCGCGCCGACAATTGTGATTTTGTATTGTTATTGTGATAGGACACGTAACTTGGGATAATTATTAGTAAATGTTTTTTAGTTATTGACTGTTTTATTGTCAAGGACACGTAATTAAATTGTGTTTGTGTTTGTAATTAAACTGTTTAACAATGCCTCGTGTAACATACACTGCGTCAGAATACACTGCTTGGTTTTTATTTACGGCGAATGCCATGGAAAAACAGCTTTAGTTCTGTGTACATACCGCGAAAGGTATGGTGACAGCCACAATTGCCCCAGGAACGCCCGCACAATAACATTGGCAGTACAAAGATACGAGACAACAAAAGTATAGTGCCGCAACAGGAGGGAGTGCCAGCGCGGCAAATACCCGCTGCTTGGGAAGAACGAATTTTAGACCTAAAACTACCTTCAAAACTACGTAACTACGCGCGGTGCGCCGGCGCGGCGTCCCGCCACGACACAACGATAACACATGCCCCGCGCGACGTTGCCAGTTCAGTTCATCAATGGTCAGTGAAATTTATTTACAAAGGATGGTTGCGTTTTACTCTTATTTGTAGGCTATTTAGTTTGCTTGAAACAAACAAAATCTTATTGTTGGTATTATTAATTTTTGTGCCGTGTCGAATTAATACTAAGGACGTATAGTATACGTAGTGTAATTTAATGCCCATCCGTCGTATCAACGCGGTATATTGTTGCTATTTCCCACAATGCCCCATGCAATCTCGTGACTTACTTAACTTTTATGAATGTGTCTCGGAACATGTGCTTCGCAACCCTGATGATAAATATGTAATTGTCGGTGACTTTAACATAAAAAACGCGTCGAAATATTCTGTTTGCTTTAACAACTCTAGCATTAACATCGATGACTGCGACGATATACAAGTAAAGAATTTATGTAACTTTTTAAATTTTAATAATTTTGAAAAATTTAATACAACCCTTATTGTAAACGGCAGATATTTGGATCTTGTAATTGCTAATTGTATTTGTAAAGTTATTCGTTCATCTGATTTTTTAGTTGCTGAGGATGAGCATCATCCTTCCTTAGATATTAAAATTCCAGATGTTAGTTTAGTATTTCTTCGAACACCGCCTCGTATATTAAAATTATTTCACAAGTGTGATTATTCGCTGATTACCCAAGCTCTGGAAGATGTTGACTAGGAGACTGTCCCGCCCTCACACCCGCCACTGCAACTCCTGTAAGCCAGGATCAACAGTGGCACGCATATTAATGACACTGAGCATTGAAGCTCAGCGCGTCTCCGGGAATGTCTAACTTGTCTTTAACCCGCAACGAAATCAATCAAAAAGTTAAATTAATAGGAGGAGTTGGAAATAAATATTATATTATGTTAAATGTATAAATAAGATGTTGACTGGGAACAATCTTTAAGGAGCACTACTGTCGAAGCAGCTGTTTCTAGTTTTTATAGTATATTAGATGAAATAATTAATGAATACGTCCCAACTAAATTGTTTCGTAACAATGGTAATTTTCCGATCTGGTACTCTTCATCTTTAATAAAAGTAGTTAGAGAAAAGCTCAAATATCATAAAAGATGGAAGCGTTACGGTCGTTAAGCTGATTATCATTCTTTTGCTGTTCTACGGGACCGACAAAAATCTTTAGAAGTATCTTGCTATGATGCGTATATTGAGTTTTCTGAGAATAAAATACAAGATTGCAGTAAACTTTTTTGGTCTTTTATCAAATCCAAGAAAAAGTCTGGAGATTTACCTGATCGTTTGTTTTTGAATGATGTATCGTCCTCTGAAGGAAGTGTTATTTGTAAGCTATTTAATAATCATTTTAATTCTTCATATTCTATCGTTAGCGCTTCATTGCCGAGTTGTTATAATGAACTATCAAATGGTGTTGATATTTCAAATTTAAGAATTTCCAAACAAACAGTAGTATTTAAAATCGCTTGATGTATCTAAGGGTGCGGGCCCCGATGGAATTCCACCACTATTTCTTCGTGAGTGTCATAAACAGTTAAGCTTCCCTATTTACCTTCTCTTTAGGCATTCTTTAGAATCTTCAATAATGCCTGAATATTGGAAGCGATCATATGTAGTTCCTGTGTTTAAAGGAGGTGACAATCGTAATATATGTAATTATCGACCAATTTCTAAATTAAGCACTATTCCTAAAATGTTTGAACGAATAATTTATGACATTATTGCACCTATTGTAAGGCCCCACATTATTGAACAACAGCACGGTTTCTTGCGGAAAAAATCCACCGAAACCAATCTTTGTGAATTTGTAGACTTTATCACTGATACCATGGAGAACCGTTTCCAGGTTGACGTATTATATACTGACTATTCTAAAGCATTTGACAAAATCAATCATGATATTCTAATTTCTAAACTATATAACTTTGGTATACATGGTGATTTACTCCGCTGGCTGAACTCTTATCTAAGGCAACGTAGTCAGGCTGTTACTGCAAAGGGTTTCTGCTCCTCTTTTACACCCGTCCCTTCAGGTGTCCTACAAGGCTCCCATTTGGGACCTTTGCTTTTTAATATATTTTTAAATGATATATCCAATATTTTTGTAAACTCCTTCATATTATACGCCGATGATATGAAGATTTATAAGGTCATTAAATCTGTTGATGACTGTTTACATTTGCAAATGGAACTGAATAAATTATCGGAATATTGTGATACTAATCAACTTTTCTTAAATGTTAATAAGTGTAACATAATTACTTATTCTCGTAAACAGTCAAATATTAATTATAGATATAACATCAATGGTGTATTGATTAATAGAGTTACAACTATCAGGGATCTGGGTCTACTTAGATTCTAAACTAACATTTAATATACATATTAATAATATTGTTACTAAAGCTTATCGTCAATTAGGTTTTATTCTTAGAGTGGGCAGAGATTTTAAAAATGCCTCAACAATTGTACTCTTGTATAATGCTTTTGTTCGTTCTACCTTAGAATATGCTTCAGTTATTTGGAATCCGTACTACAATGTATATTTTAATCAAATCGAATATATTCAAAATAAATTTATGAAACATTTGAATTATCGCTTCAATTGTCCTACTGTACCGGAATCTTCTAGATTATCACTAGCGGATCGAAGGAATATACGAGATCAGATTTTCCTTTTCAGAGTTATCCATAACCTCATTGATTCTCCTTATATTATGAGCAAAATAATATTTAAATGTCCTCGAACGAACTCACGAAATAGATCAGTTTTTCAACCCTCAACAGCTCGCACCAATTATGGATATAATTCATTCATTCGAAGAGCCTGTAATAATTATAATAAAAACTTCTCCGATATCGACATATTCTTTTTATCGTGTAGTAAATTTAAGCATTCACTTATAAATATAATTAAATCCAAATTGTAGTGTATTGCAATTGTCTCCTACATTAATCTTTCATTGTTTTGTTTTTGTATTTTAATTTGATATGTTATTGTAATTTTTTTTGTCGTTATTGTAATTTTAATATTTCTTTGCCATTTTTTAATTTTTGTTTATATATTATTCACTGTGGCACAGCGCAAAACTTGTTGTGATTTTTAGTTTCTAAATTTTAATGTTTTTTTTCGTACACTTGCTTTGTTTATGTAAAATTTAATTGTGGAAGCTTCACTGGATAGTGCATTATTAATTGTAATGTGTCTATATGCTTTATTGTTTGACAACTAATTTAAATATCCGTGCTCTTTCATTAGTGACATTATTTTACTTAATTAAAATCTAAAATACGCCATTATCCGAATATTGTGGACATACAGGGTATATCAAGACCGCGATCGAAAACAAAGCCAGGAGGTAGTATTAGTGATATCAAACACAATGCAAGTAAAAATTTTCCAAAAAAAATCGTCAATTTTTTTTTGTTATTTTTTATATATCGTAGTATTTGAGTGATTAAACTTAGTTTTTCTACAATAATGACGTACATCGCTTAATTTTTTAACACGCAATGGTACGTAAGGGTTTAAATTACTATTTTTGCAAAAACTAGCTATTTACCCCTCAAAAAGGATGATTTTTAAAAAATTGTAAAAAAAAATCCGTCGCTTATTTTGCAAAATTTTTAGTTGCATTGTGTCTGTAGCCGCTATATCTACCACCTGGCTTCGTTTTCGGTCGCGGTCTTGATATACCCTGTATGTTGTCGATTCGAAACCTTTACTTAAATACGTTCTTTAATTTGAGGGAAGAGTTTACTGTATCAACGCGACGGGGTGAACATTAAATGTTTGACAGTTGCGAAACCTATGAACATTTTGTATGAAGAAGATACATTTCAAAAAATCGCAAATCCTGATTAACCTAGTAAGGATATTTGTTTAAAATATTGAATTGTCATCGGTCCTTAATAAGATTGCCAAATTTCGAGTTAATCCGACGTTTTGAAGGGGGTCAAAATCATGTTCAAAGATTCCGTTACATACTAACATACATACATCTGAAGCTAATATAAAGCGTATAAAAAGATGTATTTCGGTTTTTAAAAACAAGACGATAGCCTCAATACTTCTCTACAGCCTTATTGATAATGGTCCAATCACCAATTAATTAATAATATTTATTTATGACCGAATGAACATAAGTAGGTACACGACAAACTTAAAAATAGAAAGAGTTACATCAAACGTATGTTAAAATAAAATTACAAATAATCTTTTGTCGGTGATCTCCACGCTAGGTTAGAGACCTGAATTGTAAAGAACGATATCAATTGAGAATAAATTAAAATATAGTACTAATGGTGGAATGAGTGACTACACGTTATTATACACATATACCTATTGTTAAAATGCTGCCGAATTTCAGAGTGCTCCAAATAATTTTGTGGGGTTTGATATCTACCATTATAGGAGCTAGGTACTGGACGAGCAAGTCGCACATTTGCAAACTCAGCGCTTGCGCCAAAATATAAATTTGTGCGTTTTATTATTTCAGTTAGTTCTCGTTCACGTTCGACCTATTAAACTGTTTTACAGTTACAGTAAAATGTTTACATTTAAAAACAAATAATTATTCAAGATTATCAAGTTATTTTTGCCTTCACTATCAACACACATCTAATGTACGTGGTTAAGAAGTACAGGTACACTAGTTCAGTGCGGACTAAAGTATAACCAATCGTAAAGGAGCCTCATGCTACCAAAGAGTTATTCTAATCATAACGTTTATATGTAAGTGCATATTTTAGAAAGAAATCTGAATCAAATAAATCCAAGCAATAATTTACCTAAGATGATTCGTCGACCTTCAGTGCTCGATGTCAATTTTTTTCGTACCACTGTTGTTCCCCATAGGTGTTGTGCTAATAAGTATATGGGCAGGATATTCTCTACCCAAATTAATGCAAACGTCGTTTATATTCTTATTTTAAACTATTAACGCACAGTTGCATAAACTACTGCCTCGGTGGCGTAGTTGTATTACGGTACGGTTACAAAGCTGAGGTCTCGGGTTCGAGTCCTGGGTCGGGCAAAGTGATGTTGGATTTTTCTATTCATTATCAGCCCGGAGTTAGGAATTTGTGCCCGATATGGCGATAGGCTCGCCCCCTATCACATCGTGGGACTTAGATACAAGGCGAAATGTGGGTGTCCTGGTGGCGCCTCTGCCTACCCCTTCGGGGATAAAGGCGTGAGTTTATGTATGTATGTATGTATGTATGCATAAACTAACTTTGACGATAACTTTAATTTTGGCAATGACATAGCCATACATTTGAGATGTATTACCCGTCGGAAATATAGATGTAAATCTGGCTATTTGACGTCATTGTAACATAGGGTCAGCAAATTCAAAATATATATGGGAGTATATTGAAAATAAATAACATTAGAATTACCCTATTTTAAGATATATTGTATCTGACATTTCGTTACCCGCATTTCCCCCACCTACCGCTAGTTTAATGGTATAAAAGATGGGCGCGCATCTGTCGACAGATCCACAGACTAACAACAAAGACAGATCAGAGTCCGCTTGACTGCGGACACGGCACGAGCATAGATAGATGGACTAGTATTTCTTAACTTTATATCTACACTGCCCTCTCTTTTTCCTTCTCTTAAATCCATCCTATGGTTGTCTGTAAGACATTGCCTAGAGCGATAAGACCGCCACTTGTACTTTTATTATTTTTGTAATTTCTGTATATTGTGTTTCATTGTTGTGTACAATAAAGACTTAATAATATAATAATAATAATAGATAATACACTAGGCGCTCTGAACTGTCAGGTAACGAATTTGTATCACATTCTTATTACATACTTATTCGATTATGATTGTGATTATGCTAATAATTATTGTGAAGTGATGTGATTATTATGATTATTTATCTGTAATTAAAGTATTCAAATATAAAATATTAATCAAACCTATTTAATTTTATTTACTACCGCCCTTTCTCCCACATCAGAAGTGGGATCTGAACAAAAGCTACGCTTTTGTAATATTTCTCTGCTGTCAGGAAAAGCTGAACGGAAAATCGTGTGCAACAACCATGGCTGAGCATCCCCGAGAGCTTAGAAATCTGGCGTCACCAATATTGGGCAGCAATGCATCACCAAGACAAGGTACTCGCGTGGAGGCTGACCATGGAAGCGAGGCAATCCTTCATAACAACCCAATGAATAACTGTGACACAAGGCCAGTAGAATCTGTTCCTATAAGCTTCATGCAGAACATGATGCAAGACATTGAAATAAAACTATTTTTTACGGATTTTTACGGATTATTTTTCACGGGGCGGACCGGGTCAGTCCGCCCCGTGACCACGAAAGCTGTAAAGTAATCGTAACGTCGGGAAGTTAAAAAATGTAAAAATTAAACCAAATCGCGATAAAATCCGTAAAAAATAGTTTTATTTCAATGTGTAACATTCGCGTAAATCTAAGAAACCATTATGATGCAAGACATGATGACGCAGTTTATCCGCTCTACTACACAAACTTTAAATTCAGCTTGTGTACGACCCGATCCACGTTTTCGAAGCCTTGAGAATATTTACATTCCTGACTTTGATCCTGTCGATAGAACGGACACTGTACAAAGATGGTGTCAAAACATAGAAGACCTTATAGCAGAATACGAGCTTACCGACAAGGAAGCTTTTAATTTAACAAGGAAGAACTTAAAAGGAAGAGCCGCACATTGGGCACGTCGTAATTACTCTACCCTGACTACCTGGGCAGAACTTTAAAAAAGCATGATTGAAACATTTGCCGATGAAGTGCGCTATTACGATGAATTGATGCAATTCATGGATTATACAAGTGAACAAACCACCAACCTCACGGAGTACGCGACTAGAAAATGGGAGCTAGCGAAAAAGGTGATCGGTGTAGAGATGACTGAACAACGCCTCGTTGAAGCAGTTATTTCAGGTATGTCAGACTTTCGTATTCGCTCAGACTTGTTAAGGCTGACGCCTAAAACTTTACCCCAACTGATTCAAAGCCTTAATTCATATAAACGTAAGAGACCTGGGAGAGAGATTGATCACAGTGTACCAAATAAGCGAAGTAAGAACACTTTCACTTCAGACCCTGCATTAAAACGATGTCATAAGTGCCATAAACTAGGCCATGTGCAAAAATATTGTCGCTCTGACACTGTTAATCCTAATTCCCAAAGAAATTTACCATTTAAGCCTGAAACTTCAAAACCTAATGAACGCCCCAAAAGTATTGTTTGTACTTTTTGCAATAGAAGAGGGCATTGTTTTGAAAATTGCTTCCAACGGATTAATAACAATTATCAGGATGGAAAATCCTCTAAAATAAACAGCCTGATCTTAGGTAAGAACCTGTTTCGTACGGTTAAAATCGAAAACCGGGAATATTCGTGCTTAATAGATAGTGGAGCCGAATGTTCACTTATTCGTGAAAGTATAGGTGAATCAATTAAAGGGAAGATAATTTACGAAACCTGCGTTTTACGGGGTGTTGGAGACAATACTTTCCAATCATCGCGTAGAAAGCAGTGCCTGGTGCATATTGATGGCCTTAATATTGAGTTGGATTTTATTTTGGTCCCAGATAGATACATACAGTACGATGTTTTACTAGGTCAAAATCTTTTTGATATACCAGGTATTCAGGTCACATTCTCTAAGGATTCTGTTCTTATTTGCCGAAATGCTTACAATGTCGGGTGTCTACGGAAAAACTTATATTTTGATGCATTACATTTTAACCCTGAGATAAGCTCGCAACATAAGATTCAGTTACAGAATATATTAAAATCTTATGATTCTATATTTACATCCGGAAATACTGTTACCAAAGTAAAAACAGGCGGATTAAAGATTCGTTTAAAGAATCCAGATAAAATAGTTCAAAGACGTACATATCGATTAGCCCCTGCTGAACGCGAGCATGTTAAGAACCTAATTACAAACTTGAAAGATAATAATATTATTCGTGACAGCAATTCTCCCTTCGCAAGTCCAATTTTACTTGTAAGAAAAAAAGATGGTAATGATAGATTGTGCGTCGATTATAGGGAATTGAATAGTAATACAGTGCGTGATCATTTTCCCCTTCCTATTATCGATGACCATATCAGCAAATTGTCTGGAGCCAAATTCTTTACCGTCCTTGATATGGCAGCGGGATTCCATCAAATCCCTGTAGCCGATGACTCTATTGAAAAAACAGCCTTTGTTACGCCCGATGGGCAGTACGAATTCTTACGTATGCCCTTTGGCCTTTGTAATGCGCCTTCAGTGTTTCAAAGGGCTATCAATACTGCACTTAAAGAATTTGTTGACAAATTTGTCCAAATTTACATTGATGATGTTGTGATATTTTCTGAAAATGTTGACGAAGGTATCGAGCGCTTAAAAGTAGTCCTTGATATTTTACAAAAAACGGGATTTTCTTTAAATGTGAAGAAATTTAAGTTTTTGTGGTTAAAGAAACTTTATTCTCAAAAGAAATTTTACATTTCACTTCATGAGATACAATAATTTTATAGGTAAAATTATGCTAGTGGTGATTCTGTTTTGCGATTATGAACCTAAAAAACGTAGTCTTAATTAATTTTACGATTAAGTACCTATTAGTTGCCAATATACATTTACGAAAGAAAGACGTGTTTCTCTAACTGATCCGCCGGCACAAGCCAAACTGAACCTTACGACCTCACCATATGGTCGACTTCGAGCCGCATAGAAGTTCAACATTGCGCCGAGGACCGGCTACCGGGAGAACAAAAGAACTGCATTCCTGAGCGATAAGCGAGCGCCGAGTTGAAGCTTAGGGTCAATTCACACGTACCACAACCACACCACAGCCACAACCACACCACACCACAACGACGCCATGTGGTCGGGCGTATATTTTGTATTGAAAATGAATATTGGCTCCCATTTGGGACCTTTGCTTTTTAATATATTTTTAAATGATATATCCAATATTTTTGTAAACTCCTTCATATTATACGCCGATGATATGAAGATTTATAAGGTCATTAAATCTGTTGATGACTGTTTACATTTGCAAATGGAACTGAATAAATTATCGGAATATTGTGATACTAATCAACTTTTCTTAAATGTTAATAAGTGTAACATAATTACTTATTCTCGTAAACAGTCAAATATTAATTATAGATATAACATCAATGGTGTATTGATTAATAGAGTTACAACTATCAGGGATCTGGGTCTACTTAGATTCTAAACTAACATTTAATATACATATTAATAATATTGTTACTAAAGCTTATCGTCAATTAGGTTTTATTCTTAGAGTGGGCAGAGATTTTAAAAATGCCTCAACAATTGTACTCTTGTATAATGCTTTTGTTCGTTCTACCTTAGAATATGCTTCAGTTATTTGGAATCCGTACTACAATGTATATTTTAATCAAATCGAATATATTCAAAATAAATTTATGAAACATTTGAATTATCGCTTCAATTGTCCTACTGTACCGGAATCTTCTAGATTATCACTAGCGGATCGAAGGAATATACGAGATCAGATTTTCCTTTTCAGAGTTATCCATAACCTCATTGATTCTCCTTATATTATGAGCAAAATAATATTTAAATGTCCTCGAACGAACTCACGAAATAGATCAGTTTTTCAACCCTCAACAGCTCGCACCAATTATGGATATAATTCATTCATTCGAAGAGCCTGTAATAATTATAATAAAAACTTCTCCGATATCGACATATTCTTTTTATCGTGTAGTAAATTTAAGCATTCACTTATAAATATAATTAAATCCAAATTGTAGTGTATTGCAATTGTCTCCTACATTAATCTTTCATTGTTTTGTTTTTGTATTTTAATTTGATATGTTATTGTAATTTTTTTTGTCGTTATTGTAATTTTAATATTTCTTTGCCATTTTTTAATTTTTGTTTATATATTATTCACTGTGGCACAGCGCAAAACTTGTTGTGATTTTTAGTTTCTAAATTTTAATGTTTTTTTTCGTACACTTGCTTTGTTTATGTAAAATTTAATTGTGGAAGCTTCACTGGATAGTGCATTATTAATTGTAATGTGTCTATATGCTTTATTGTTTGACAACTAATTTAAATATCCGTGCTCTTTCATTAGTGACATTATTTTACTTAATTAAAATCTAAAATACGCCATTATCCGAATATTGTGGACATACAGGGTATATCAAGACCGCGATCGAAAACAAAGCCAGGAGGTAGTATTAGTGATATCAAACACAATGCAAGTAAAAATTTTCCAAAAAAAATCGTCAATTTTTTTTTGTTATTTTTTATATATCGTAGTATTTGAGTGATTAAACTTAGTTTTTCTACAATAATGACGTACATCGCTTAATTTTTTAACACGCAATGGTACGTAAGGGTTTAAATTACTATTTTTGCAAAAACTAGCTATTTACCCCTCAAAAAGGATGATTTTTAAAAAATTGTAAAAAAAAATCCGTCGCTTATTTTGCAAAATTTTTAGTTGCATTGTGTCTGTAGCCGCTATATCTACCACCTGGCTTCGTTTTCGGTCGCGGTCTTGATATACCCTGTATGTTGTCGATTCGAAACCTTTACTTAAATACGTTCTTTAATTTGAGGGAAGAGTTTACTGTATCAACGCGACGGGGTGAACATTAAATGTTTGACAGTTGCGAAACCTATGAACATTTTGTATGAAGAAGATACATTTCAAAAAATCGCAAATCCTGATTAACCTAGTAAGGATATTTGTTTAAAATATTGAATTGTCATCGGTCCTTAATAAGATTGCCAAATTTCGAGTTAATCCGACGTTTTGAAGGGGGTCAAAATCATGTTCAAAGATTCCGTTACATACTAACATACATACATCTGAAGCTAATATAAAGCGTATAAAAAGATGTATTTCGGTTTTTAAAAACAAGACGATAGCCTCAATACTTCTCTACAGCCTTATTGATAATGGTCCAATCACCAATTAATTAATAATATTTATTTATGACCGAATGAACATAAGTAGGTACACGACAAACTTAAAAATAGAAAGAGTTACATCAAACGTATGTTAAAATAAAATTACAAATAATCTTTTGTCGGTGATCTCCACGCTAGGTTAGAGACCTGAATTGTAAAGAACGATATCAATTGAGAATAAATTAAAATATAGTACTAATGGTGGAATGAGTGACTACACGTTATTATACACATATACCTATTGTTAAAATGCTGCCGAATTTCAGAGTGCTCCAAATAATTTTGTGGGGTTTGATATCTACCATTATAGGAGCTAGGTACTGGACGAGCAAGTCGCACATTTGCAAACTCAGCGCTTGCGCCAAAATATAAATTTGTGCGTTTTATTATTTCAGTTAGTTCTCGTTCACGTTCGACCTATTAAACTGTTTTACAGTTACAGTAAAATGTTTACATTTAAAAACAAATAATTATTCAAGATTATCAAGTTATTTTTGCCTTCACTATCAACACACATCTAATGTACGTGGTTAAGAAGTACAGGTACACTAGTTCAGTGCGGACTAAAGTATAACCAATCGTAAAGGAGCCTCATGCTACCAAAGAGTTATTCTAATCATAACGTTTATATGTAAGTGCATATTTTAGAAAGAAATCTGAATCAAATAAATCCAAGCAATAATTTACCTAAGATGATTCGTCGACCTTCAGTGCTCGATGTCAATTTTTTTCGTACCACTGTTGTTCCCCATAGGTGTTGTGCTAATAAGTATATGGGCAGGATATTCTCTACCCAAATTAATGCAAACGTCGTTTATATTCTTATTTTAAACTATTAACGCACAGTTGCATAAACTACTGCCTCGGTGGCGTAGTTGTATTACGGTACGGTTACAAAGCTGAGGTCTCGGGTTCGAGTCCTGGGTCGGGCAAAGTGATGTTGGATTTTTCTATTCATTATCAGCCCGGAGTTAGGAATTTGTGCCCGATATGGCGATAGGCTCGCCCCCTATCACATCGTGGGACTTAGATACAAGGCGAAATGTGGGTGTCCTGGTGGCGCCTCTGCCTACCCCTTCGGGGATAAAGGCGTGAGTTTATGTATGTATGTATGTATGTATGCATAAACTAACTTTGACGATAACTTTAATTTTGGCAATGACATAGCCATACATTTGAGATGTATTACCCGTCGGAAATATAGATGTAAATCTGGCTATTTGACGTCATTGTAACATAGGGTCAGCAAATTCAAAATATATATGGGAGTATATTGAAAATAAATAACATTAGAATTACCCTATTTTAAGATATATTGTATCTGACATTTCGTTACCCGCATTTCCCCCACCTACCGCTAGTTTAATGGTATAAAAGATGGGCGCGCATCTGTCGACAGATCCACAGACTAACAACAAAGACAGATCAGAGTCCGCTTGACTGCGGACACGGCACGAGCATAGATAGATGGACTAGTATTTCTTAACTTTATATCTACACTGCCCTCTCTTTTTCCTTCTCTTAAATCCATCCTATGGTTGTCTGTAAGACATTGCCTAGAGCGATAAGACCGCCACTTGTACTTTTATTATTTTTGTAATTTCTGTATATTGTGTTTCATTGTTGTGTACAATAAAGACTTAATAATATAATAATAATAATAGATAATACACTAGGCGCTCTGAACTGTCAGGTAACGAATTTGTATCACATTCTTATTACATACTTATTCGATTATGATTGTGATTATGCTAATAATTATTGTGAAGTGATGTGATTATTATGATTATTTATCTGTAATTAAAGTATTCAAATATAAAATATTAATCAAACCTATTTAATTTTATTTACTACCGCCCTTTCTCCCACATCAGAAGTGGGATCTGAACAAAAGCTACGCTTTTGTAATATTTCTCTGCTGTCAGGAAAAGCTGAACGGAAAATCGTGTGCAACAACCATGGCTGAGCATCCCCGAGAGCTTAGAAATCTGGCGTCACCAATATTGGGCAGCAATGCATCACCAAGACAAGGTACTCGCGTGGAGGCTGACCATGGAAGCGAGGCAATCCTTCATAACAACCCAATGAATAACTGTGACACAAGGCCAGTAGAATCTGTTCCTATAAGCTTCATGCAGAACATGATGCAAGACATTGAAATAAAACTATTTTTTACGGATTTTTACGGATTATTTTTCACGGGGCGGACCGGGTCAGTCCGCCCCGTGACCACGAAAGCTGTAAAGTAATCGTAACGTCGGGAAGTTAAAAAATGTAAAAATTAAACCAAATCGCGATAAAATCCGTAAAAAATAGTTTTATTTCAATGTGTAACATTCGCGTAAATCTAAGAAACCATTATGATGCAAGACATGATGACGCAGTTTATCCGCTCTACTACACAAACTTTAAATTCAGCTTGTGTACGACCCGATCCACGTTTTCGAAGCCTTGAGAATATTTACATTCCTGACTTTGATCCTGTCGATAGAACGGACACTGTACAAAGATGGTGTCAAAACATAGAAGACCTTATAGCAGAATACGAGCTTACCGACAAGGAAGCTTTTAATTTAACAAGGAAGAACTTAAAAGGAAGAGCCGCACATTGGGCACGTCGTAATTACTCTACCCTGACTACCTGGGCAGAACTTTAAAAAAGCATGATTGAAACATTTGCCGATGAAGTGCGCTATTACGATGAATTGATGCAATTCATGGATTATACAAGTGAACAAACCACCAACCTCACGGAGTACGCGACTAGAAAATGGGAGCTAGCGAAAAAGGTGATCGGTGTAGAGATGACTGAACAACGCCTCGTTGAAGCAGTTATTTCAGGTATGTCAGACTTTCGTATTCGCTCAGACTTGTTAAGGCTGACGCCTAAAACTTTACCCCAACTGATTCAAAGCCTTAATTCATATAAACGTAAGAGACCTGGGAGAGAGATTGATCACAGTGTACCAAATAAGCGAAGTAAGAACACTTTCACTTCAGACCCTGCATTAAAACGATGTCATAAGTGCCATAAACTAGGCCATGTGCAAAAATATTGTCGCTCTGACACTGTTAATCCTAATTCCCAAAGAAATTTACCATTTAAGCCTGAAACTTCAAAACCTAATGAACGCCCCAAAAGTATTGTTTGTACTTTTTGCAATAGAAGAGGGCATTGTTTTGAAAATTGCTTCCAACGGATTAATAACAATTATCAGGATGGAAAATCCTCTAAAATAAACAGCCTGATCTTAGGTAAGAACCTGTTTCGTACGGTTAAAATCGAAAACCGGGAATATTCGTGCTTAATAGATAGTGGAGCCGAATGTTCACTTATTCGTGAAAGTATAGGTGAATCAATTAAAGGGAAGATAATTTACGAAACCTGCGTTTTACGGGGTGTTGGAGACAATACTTTCCAATCATCGCGTAGAAAGCAGTGCCTGGTGCATATTGATGGCCTTAATATTGAGTTGGATTTTATTTTGGTCCCAGATAGATACATACAGTACGATGTTTTACTAGGTCAAAATCTTTTTGATATACCAGGTATTCAGGTCACATTCTCTAAGGATTCTGTTCTTATTTGCCGAAATGCTTACAATGTCGGGTGTCTACGGAAAAACTTATATTTTGATGCATTACATTTTAACCCTGAGATAAGCTCGCAACATAAGATTCAGTTACAGAATATATTAAAATCTTATGATTCTATATTTACATCCGGAAATACTGTTACCAAAGTAAAAACAGGCGGATTAAAGATTCGTTTAAAGAATCCAGATAAAATAGTTCAAAGACGTACATATCGATTAGCCCCTGCTGAACGCGAGCATGTTAAGAACCTAATTACAAACTTGAAAGATAATAATATTATTCGTGACAGCAATTCTCCCTTCGCAAGTCCAATTTTACTTGTACGAAAAAAAGATGGTAATGATAGATTGTGCGTCGATTATAGGGAATTGAATAGTAATACAGTGCGTGATCATTTTCCCCTTCCTATTATCGATGACCATATCAGCAAATTGTCTGGAGCCAAATTCTTTACCGTCCTTGATATGGCAGCGGGATTCCATCAAATCCCTGTAGCCGATGACTCTATTGAAAAAACAGCCTTTGTTACGCCCGATGGGCAGTACGAATTCTTACGTATGCCCTTTGGCCTTTGTAATGCGCCTTCAGTGTTTCAAAGGGCTATCAATACTGCACTTAAAGAATTTGTTGACAAATTTGTCCAAATTTACATTGATGATGTTGTGATATTTTCTGAAAATGTTGACGAAGGTATCGAGCGCTTAAAAGTAGTCCTTGATATTTTACAAAAAACGGGATTTTCTTTAAATGTGAAGAAATTTAAGTTTTTGTGGTTAAAGAAACTTTATTCTCAAAAGAAATTTTACATTTCACTTCATGAGATACAATAATTTTATAGGTAAAATTATGCTAGTGGTGATTCTGTTTTGCGATTATGAACCTAAAAAACGTAGTCTTAATTAATTTTACGATTAAGTACCTATTAGTTGCCAATATACATTTACGAAAGAAAGACGTGTTTCTCTAACTGATCCGCCGGCACAAGCCAAACTGAACCTTACGACCTCACCATATGGTCGACTTCGAGCCGCATAGAAGTTCAACATTGCGCCGAGGACCGGCTACCGGGAGAACAAAAGAACTGCATTCCTGAGCGATAAGCGAGCGCCGAGTTGAAGCTTAGGGTCAATTCACACGTACCACAACCACACCACAGCCACAACCACACCACACCACAACGACGCCATGTGGTCGGGCGTATATTTTGTATTGAAAATGAATATTACAATTTACACGTACCACATTTTGCCGTTGTTATCGACCACCTGTGTAATACGACCACATCGCAACCACATCGCGACGGCAACGCCACCACCGGCGGCGGCACCGCGGCCACATCGCCACGACATGTCGTCATCAACAGCGCGCGCCTAGCTAGCGACTGCGCGTGTGCTCCCCCCTTTCACTCTGCGTTGTACTGCGCTGCGGCGTGGTTGTGCGAAAAATTAAAATGTCCGACTCCGAGACTTTTGACACGGATATGTTTATTGAGGAGATTCGCAATTTGCCATGCATTTGGGATCAAAGGACAGAGGAGTATTCCAATCGCATTTTAAAAAACAAAGCATGGGAAGACCTTTGCATGAAGTTTTATGACGATTTTGATAATAAGGAAAGAAAAGAAAAAAACCAGTGTGGTAAGTTTATTAATTACTGTTTATTAAACCGAGTATACCTAACAACAATATTCACGCTTTATTGTACTGCCACGATAATTCACCTTCAGGGCTCACAAAATAGTCGGCAAATTCATTTCTAACAGAATCTGCTCGAATCCCGTCATGATCAAAGGAATGCATTCGTAACAAATTTGAAGTTATCGATAAAGTGTCATTGAATTTATAGCCATCTCGCTTGCGTAATATATTATGTAATACGACACATGCTTTCACTATGTCTGTTGCAAATTCAACTGACACGTTAATTGACCTATGCAATATTCGCCATTTGTTAGTCAAAATTCCAAAGGAACATTCGACATGTCTTCGTGCTCGTGATAATCTATAGTTAAAAACACTTTTTTTCATTGTTAATTGCTTGCCGCTGTATGGTCGCAGCAAATGTTTGTGTAATCCAAAGGCTTCATCGCCAATGAATACCATAGGCAAGGGCCTACCTACAGGGGTAATTGCTTGCGGTCCAGGTAGATCTAAATCATTTCTTTCCATTGCATCATATAAACTGCAGTCCCTCCAAATAGTTGAATCGGAAGTTTTACCGTAGGCTCCTACATCAACATACACGAATAAATAATCGGCGTCACATACGGCCATTAAAACAATAGAAAAGATTTTTTTTTTTATAATTAAAGAATAATGAACCACTGCGTGGTGGATGAATAATCCTAATATGTTTCCCATCTACAGCCCCTAAGCAGTTTGGAAAATTTGCTTTCTTTTTAAATTTGTTCGCAATATCAAGCCACATTGTTTTATTACATGTTGGTAAATGAATAGGCTGTAATATCCCAAATCAGGCGACACACGTCGTGGACAATTTTGCTAGCAGTTGAAGTGCCACATTTAAAAAAATCGGCGAGATCTTCAAACGAACACCCCGTTGCCAAATATCTGTAACAAAAAAATTATATTAAAAACGAATAATAATGAAATGGAATAATACTGGACTGCCTCGGTGGCGTAGTTGTATTACGGTACGGTTACAAAGCTGAGGTCTCGGGTTCGAGTCCCGGGTCGGGCAAAGTGATATTGGATTTTTCTATTCATTATCAGCCCGGAGTCAGGAATTTGTGCCCGATATGGCGATAGGCTCGCCCCCTATCACATCGTGGGACGTGACATACAAGGCGAAATGTGGGTGTCCTGGTGGTGCCTCTGCCTACCCCTTCGGGGATAAAGGCGTGAGTTTATGTATGTATGTATGTATGGAATAATACAGGGTGTTACAAAAGGTTGAAATAAATAACACTGGGGTCATTGTACTGTACTCATGAATATGAACAACTTTTACTATGGGGACACATACGAAATCGTAAAAATCAGCTGTTTCATACATTTAGGTCATGTGGGTATATGTGTCCCCATAGTAAAAGTAGCTCGTGTTGAAGGGTACAACGACCCCTTAAAGTATTAGGTATTTCAACCTTTTTTAACACTATTCAATAGGCTGATGACATTTTTGAAAATGATCGATCTTACATTATACTGGACTAATATAAAATAAATCCAGTTAATTTTAATATGGTAAAATTAAAAAAAATGTAAAATATTAAATACAACTTATTTATATATTACATAACGTGTAGTCCACGCGGGTAGAAAGCTAGTACATTAAATAATTATATTACGCTTTCAAAAAGCGCTTATGCCATCGGTACAAGAAAATCTAATCATTTATCAAACAATATAAAGATACTTGGCTGTCATAAATTTAAGAATAACCTGAAACTATTAACATGGATATTTAAATATACAGAAATTATCTTCAGTACGGAGTTCATTATATGATCTGATCACTGTAATTTCGAAATTGTAAAATATTATTATTAATTTTTTATATGTTACTAGCTTTTCGCCCGCGACTTCGCCCGCGTCGAGGTCGGTTATATCGCGTTTCCAAGAGAACTCTCCAAAAGTCCGGGATAAAAACTATCCTATCAGTTCGCCGCGAGCTGCCGGACAGTGCGCACGCACATTTGTTTGGTTATCTAGTGACGAAAGTTTTTTCGAATATTTAGTACTTTTATTTTACATTATAATATGGACGTGAGTGAAAGTGAAGACGATAATATAAGTGACTCGGATTTTTTAAATAACTGCGAGCGTGAATTAGAAATGTCGGAAGTAACTGATGATAACAACGTTGACGTTCAGGAAATTATGAATAAAAGTGCGGAAAAAAGAAAAGAAAGAGAAGATAATAGTGAAGAAGATGATTTTACTGTTGTGACTCGAAGAAGACCTAAACGATTAATTAGAAGCGAGTCTTTGGAAGCACAAAAAAATCTGAGGGTAGACGGGGAAAAAAATGATACACCTGAGATGGTTGATTATTATGAAGTTTGCATCACAGCTTTAGATTGCTTGCCAAAACAGATTGCCATAGCAAAGCTTCTCAGATCACATAATATAATAAATATTGAACGCATAAAATACAAAAATACACACAAAGCAATCATACAATTTAAAAATAAAGACGATGCCAATAAATTATTAGAATGTGAAAAAAATATAGAGATGGGCTTTCGTTGTCAATTAACATGGGAATTAAATATGTGCCAAGGAGTGGTTAAAGGTATTGACCTAGATTTAAGTGAAGAAGAAATAATTAAAATTCTTGAGTGCGATACAAAAATACTATCAGTGAAAAGATTGAAACGGATCAATATTGACGGGTCATGGGTTGATAGTGAAGCTGTAAAAATTAGCTTCCAAAATAATATTCTACCACAATACGTATATGCATATGGATGCCGCTTCAAAGTTACCGCATATATCTTTCCCGTGACACAATGCAGTGGATGTTGGCACTTTGGTAACATCAAGAGGTATTGCCCTTTAAAAAAAATATTATGCCCGAAATGTGGAGGCCCTGATCACGTCAATTGCATTAAAGATGACATAAAATGCTTAAATTGTAAAGGAAATCATTTTGTATTAGACAAAACATGCCCTTTTTTCATAAAAGAAAAAGAAATAAGAAACATAATGAGTCAGGAACAGTTTACCTATCGAAGAGCGCTACAAGTATACACCGAAAAGAGGAAAAATAATAATGAACACAATAACTCAATGAATACGATACATTCTACATATATCGACAATAATGGAAACAAAAATACATATAGCAGAATTGTTGCGAACTCTTTAAGCCATCAACAACCAGAATCAACCCAACAACTCGAAGGAACTAAATCAAGGGACGATACTTATGAAAATACGAGGCGATCTGAGCTACAAATGACCAGGAAAACAAAGAGTACATCCCACAGGATGGAACAAAACAGCAATAGTAGGAGTAATATTTTAAATAATGAACCGGAAAAATCAGACTGCGCCGAAGAAAACAGAACCCAGGATGAGCAATTGAAAAGGAAGTTTGAGTTTAAGAAATTTTGGTATAAAATTAAGACTATAATTTAGACGGAGAGAAATTTTGAAGATAAAGTAATGTCGATATTTAAAATTATATGTGAGGAATTAAAAAACTTTGTATTGCATAAGTTACGGGAGGGTGGAATATTAGAACAATTAATTGGCCTTGTTAATGGATAGTCCACTCAATGACATCAAGTTAAACATATTACAGTGGAACGCGAAAAGCTTGCGTCCTAAATTAATAATATTATCCGAATTTTTAACACGTGAAACTATTCATATTGCAATTATTAGCGAAACTTGGTTGAATATTGATTCTACATTAAATATTAGTGGTTACAATATTTACAGACAAGACAGAAATGATGGTTATGGAGGCGTGTCTATATTAGTCCATAAATCGATACATTCTCACAGTTTATCACTTTGTGTGAATAACTTAGGGATAGAAGTAGTATGTGTAAAATTGTTAAACTGTAAATATTTAGAATACGTGATATCTATGTATTGTCCATCTAGTGTTCACACTCAGGCATCTGATTGGGATGATGTATTTTCGCACTTCACTCATAAAACATTGATAGCGGGCGATTTTAACGGCCATCACAGTAACTGGTCGGTAAAGACAGATATTAGAGGGGTCCAAGTCATGGATTCATCCTTAGATCACGGTTTTATTCCGCTTAATAATGGAAACCATACTCGAATAAAATTGGTTAACGGGCATCTAAAACAAACCTCGCCAGACGTTTCATTTGCTTCTCAGGATGTAGCAATAAAGTTTGATTGGAGAGTATTTAATGAAAATTTAGGGAGCGATCATTTAATTATCATGTTAGCAATAAATATCCCAAATAATTATAGCTTAATAAAAAAACGTAACTTTAAATTGGCTGATTGGGGTGAATATCAACAACACATTTCTAAGAATTTTAATTATAATAATAACAGCTCTGGAAGTCTCCAAGAAATGTATGACTATTTACTGGACACAATTAATAATGCTGCTAATAAACATATACCCTTAATAAAATCTTGCAATAATCCTCATAGAAAATATGGGGAAGTAGATGAGGGTGTAGGTGGTTGGTGTAGGTGAGCGTATTCTCGAGAAGTCGGATACGCGGGTAGCCTGTAATCGATCACGGCTGCGTGTCGACGTGTGACGAGTGCGGTAAGCAGAGCCTATGCAAGAAGCGGCGGAAATAAAATGCTCCACACAATGCGTACGCAGATTTTATTGTACACACAAAAGTCACACAAATGAAAAGTACAAGGTCACTAAGGCTAAGGTCTTATACACTACACTAATACTAAAACAAGTCTTTACACTACACACTAAATTAGTCCACTAAATATTAAGAAGGAGAGGAAAGCGACAGTCTTATAATAAATAGCAAATGAAAATGATTTGCAAAGGCGCACGGTACGTAAGGCAAAGCGAAAGCGATAGGTACGGTGTGAAGCGCGCATCGAGCAGAAGCCGACTGACATGCGATGCGACGAATGGCTGCGCCGGCGCGGGCCCGGTGACGTCATGACTACCTGAGCTCCGGCCGGCGGTCAGCTGGGGAACCGTTACATACTTCGCCTCCGCGAGTGCATGTGGAGGGTCGCCACATCACTCCCCCCCAGAGACCGTCAAGGGCGATAAAAAAAACATATTACCGTCATTGGTTAATACACAATAAAATTAAATTATTTGGACGGTGGCAAATGCGCAGAACCTAACTTTTTTCGGTGTGGTGGAGGCTTCGGAAGTTTGAACGACGGATCGATTTGACCCGTCGTGCCCTGTCTTTAGAGCAGGTTTTAAATTTAGTTCCATCCGCGTTTCGGGTAGATTTGAATGCTCCGAAAATATTAAGCCTTGACGCGATGCGAAATTTCCATCTCCAGTCTTTAACCGGGTATTTTTTATGTCAGTCTTGCACTGCCGGGATCTGGATGCTTCCTGGATAGCATACTCGGTTCGGAACGGAGTGTGCGTTAGTTTGTAGTTAAACTTTCTTGGTTGGCGGAAAGATGTCATTGGTGTTGGCGAAATAAGTTTTCCGCTGCCCTTAAAATCACAGGGCTTGAGGCATTTCTGTGCGTTAGCTCCAAATTTGATGTGGTACCAGCAAATAGGGTATCGACAGTATCTGGAGTGGGACCGTGTCTTACTCCGGAGTGAAGAAGGAGACGATGCTTGCCGATGAGGTCTAGAACGACCCGTTGTCCGGTGACGCCTGGTTGCGCGCGCTTGCTCAACGAGCTTGGCTTCGAGACGCTGCACTGTTTCTCGGAGCGTGGCGATCGCGTCCGAAGAGCTGCCGCAGGAACACACGTGGGG
This sequence comes from Deilephila elpenor, assembly GCA_949752805.1. Lineage (NCBI taxonomy): Eukaryota > Metazoa > Arthropoda > Insecta > Lepidoptera > Sphingidae > Deilephila > Deilephila elpenor. The sequence continues at coordinate 1,163,498 of OX457095.1, forward strand.
TGTAGAGGCGGCTGCGACGTGGATTGGTGCTGTTATTTCTAGCACGCGGTCGGCGAGGTCTGCTAGTTGATCCAGTGAGCGGGTTGGCTGTGAGGCCAACAAAGTCTGGATGTCGCGCGGCAGTCGGTCACTCCAGATGGTGCGCAGAAAATCCTCTGGAACGCTGGGTCCAGCTAAGTCCTGGAGGTGGCGCAGAAATTGTGACGGTTTTCTATTCCCGAGTTGTTCCTGGGAAAGAAACTGCCGTAGCTTCTTTTCATTGGAAGCGGTTAACCGTCTAATGAGTTCGCTTTTAACCTTCTCATATTTGCACGTGGTCGGGGGCGAAATTATGACGTCCTTGACTATCTTGGCGTGCGTTATTTCCAAATTTGTAAGGACGGTCGTGTATTTGAGTCCGTCGTTGATGATGCCGAAGAGGTAAAACTGGCTTTCCAGAAGCGCGAACCACAGTTCCGGTTCGTCCGAAGAAAAAGCAGGTACCTTTAAATCCGGCCGTTGGACCTCTGACGTCATCGTCGGTTGTTCCGAGCACACCCGAAATTTTCTTGTTCGCCGTGTCATGCTGGTGCGTGTGTCACCATTACGTGACTCGGCGGTATATGAAGAATCGCTGCTGCTGTCGCTCATAATGGTGTTCTCCAGGGGTCACCAATATGGGGAAGTAGATGAGGGTGTAGGTGGTTGGTGTAGGTGAGCGTATTCTCGAGAAGTCGGATACGCGGGTAGCCTGTAATCGACACGGCTGCGTGTCGACGTGTGACGAGTGCGGTAAGCAGAGCCTATGCAAGAAGCGGCGGAAATAAAATGCTCCACACAATGCGTACGCAGATTTTATTGTACACACAAAAGTCACACAAATGAAAAGTACAAGGTCACTAAGGCTAAGGTCTTATACACTACACTAATACTAAAACAAGTCTTTACACTACACACTAAATTAGTCCACTAAATATTAAGAAGGAGAGGAAAGCGACAGTCTTATAATAAATAGCAAATGAAAATGATTTGCAAAGGCGCACGGTACGTAAGGCAAAGCGAAAGCGATAGGTACGGTGTGAAGCGCGCATCGAGCAGAAGCCGACTGACATGCGATGCGACGAATGGCTGCGCCGGCGCGGGCCCGGTGACGTCATGACTACCTGAGCTCCGGCCGGCGGTCAGCTGGGGAACCGGTACATACTTCGCCTCCGCGAGTGCATGTGGAGGGTCGCCACAGAAAATTTAAACCAAAAAAATATTGGAGTCCGGAATTGTCAAAAATAGTTGCACAACGTAGATTAGCCTTATCCTCCTTCAGACGAAACCCTACTCCGAATAATCTTACATTATTAGAAAATATAACTCTAATATCAACAAAAATGATACGTAAAGCAAAATCAGACTACTGGCAAAAAATTTGTGACTCTTTTGATGAAAATGTTTCAGCCGTAAATATGTGGCAACGAATAAAATGGGTAAAAGGTTACGGACAAATAAAACAATGTCCTCCTATAGGATTAACAAAAGAACTCCTCTATTCTCTTACCCCAGATTCTGTATCAAATTTGGAACCGACCTTTAAGTCTAAAAATGAATATTTGGAGCGTGAATTTTCGATGCAAGAACTTAAAAATTGTCTAAAAAATAAAGACTCAGCACCAGGTGAGGATAACATATCTTATACAATGCTTTACTATTTACCTGACATTACTAAACAATTTCTGCTTACTTTATATAACCGTATATTTAATTATGGTATTGTTCCCTGTCAATGGAGAAATATACAAATAATACCCATACCGAAAAGCAATAAGAATAATAATGCTGAATTAAAATTAAGACCTATCTCCCTAATTTCATGCATTTGTAAAACTTTTCACCTCATGATTCTTAAACGTTTAGAGTGGTACACCGAAAATAATTCTCTTCTCTCTCCGGTTACCGTTGGTTTCAGAAAATCTTTATCCTGCTTAGATTCCTTGACGCGTTTAATTACATATATTCAGATTGGGTTTTCGAAAAATATACCTACCTTAGTATGTTTTATAGATATCGAAAATGCGTACAATAATATTTCTATTGCTACTTCATTGAAAATATTAGATAATCTTAATTTTGGTTCTAAATACTGTACTTATCTTTGGAGATTTTCGAGTGAAAGATTATTAAGTATTACAGTAAACAAATATGATACATTGAGCAGACTCACTAGCAAAGGCCTTGCGCAGGGAGATCCTCTTTCACCTCTCCTCTTTAATATATTTACACATCAAATATGTCGCCAAATTCAAAATGTATTTATTTCCCAATATGCGGATGATTTTGTTATTTATATCAATAATAAGAATGTTAAAATGTGTGAAAAATATATACAAGACGCTTTAAATCTAATAGTTAAAATACTAGATGAACTAGGATTGACATTGTCCGCTAATAAGACGACTTACTGTTTATTCAGTAGAGGTTGTCGTAGAAATATACCTACTCTAATAGTTGATAAGACGCCTCTTACTTATAGTAACAGTATTAAATATTTAGGCATGTGGTTAGATAGGAGTCTAACATGGAGAATACACATAAATGAAATCATTATTAAATGCTCTAATTTCTTAAATATTTTAAAATTATTATCTGGCAGTTCATGGGGAGTCCATATGATGCATCTAAGACGATTGTACATATCTCTTATAAGAAGTCGCATTGACTACGGGTGTTTTCTATATGATTGCAGTGCGAAAAGTCATATCTCTAAGCTGGATAAGATCCAAAATCAAGCGCTCAGAATTGTTGGCGGCTTCATTAAAAGTTCTCCAATACATGTAATGGAGAGCGAATTACATATAGTACCGCTATTCGTTAGAAGACAATACCTAGCCTATAAATATTCCTTAAAAATACTTTCGTTTTCTAACAACATGACTGTTGAATTTATTTCTGAATTGAGCACTTATTGTTTTACCAGATATTGGCAGAAAAAGAAAACACCTCTACTTACACAAACTTATGAAGATGTAAAACACCTAATCATTTCTACTTCAAGTATTCTAATACAGTTTAGTCTTGATGTATGGTTATCAGCCATTAGTCTGGAAAATGTTATTAATGTCAACTTAGAATGCATTAATCTAGCTAAAATAGATTACGACCCTAATGCGTTGTTAAATGATGTAATGCAGGAACTAAATATTAATTATAATGGTTGGCACAAAATTTACACTGATGGGTAAAAGAGTGCTCATGGATTAGGTGTTGGGTTCTATGATCAAAGAAATGCATATAGAAGTGGCTATAGAATAAATATAGATGTTTCTATTATGACTCTGGAACTTGTTGCAATTTTTCATGCTCTGTGCTATGTAAGGGGTAAAAACTTAGGCAGAGTAGTTGTATTTTCTGATAGCAAAAGTGCTTTGCAACACGTGGCTCGATGCACCTCTGCTTTCAGAGGTATATCGATAGCCTACGAAATTATTAAAATTATTGCTTCTTTGAGGGATAGCGGCATGGATGTAAGGTTGCAATGGGTTCCGGCGCATATAGGACTTAAGGGAAATGAGGAAGCCGACTGTATTGCGAAAATAGCCGCAAAGCATGGGGATGAGTTTAACTTTTTACCAGATTATACAGAATTCACCACCAAATTCAAAATTAAATGTTTCGACAACTGGAAAGAGTATTTTAACAAACGATCGAAAGAAAAAGGGATATGGTATAGAACGATTCAGTGCGAGCTTCCTCATTCACCCTGGTTTAGTGGTAGTGGTTTAAAGAGGAATTATATTAAGCTAGCTTTTAGATTACGCTCTGGACATTATCTGTCAGCAAAGTTTGCATACTTAATGAAAAAAAACTGAATCACCTAACTGCAGTACCTGCAATAAAGTAGAAGATTTGCAACATTTGCTGATGGAATGTACCAAAAATAAGAAAGAAAGGGAAACCTTTCTTAGGGATTTTAAATTGAATGTTGTAGATGTCGGATTAGTACAAACGATTCTGGCGAATCCGCTGTCAACAGCTACGAACAGATTGTGTTCACTTATAACGTTTAGATTGTAAAAAATGTGTTTTGTATTAAGTATAAGGTATGATGGGACTGACATATCTGCACGGATAAAAGTCCCAAAAAAGAAAGGAAAAAAAAAAAAAAAAACTATCCTATGTTCTTTCTCGAGGTCAACTCTATCTCTGTACCAAATTTCATTAAAATCAGTTCAGTGGTTTAGACGTGAAAGCGTAACAGAGAGACAGACAGACAGAGTTACTTTTGCATTTATAATATTATATATAGTAGGGAAGGGATTTTCAAATTTAACTACCAACTTACTTTTCTACAAATTTCAATTTAACAATTAATTTTTCAGCTGCCAACTTACAAAGAAAATGGAAAAGCTTAAGTGACTCTTTCAATAGAGACCTTAAAAACAAAATTCACAGAGAAGCGGTTCAGCAGGTAGTTCAAAGAGATACTACTACTTTTGTCAATTATTATTTTTAAAGCCATTGTCTGAAAATCGAAATACAACATCGTCTCTACCAGTACAAAACAAAGACGATGACATCGAACAAATCGATCATGAAGACGATAATACTACTGAAACGAGTGACTCTGAAGTTTGGAAGAGACCAAAAAATATCCAAAGACAAAAAGATGATGCAGAATATGGGTTAATAAAAAAAATAACAAGTCATTTGAGCAATCAAGTAACTGCACATACTCGTACACAGGAACCTGACAAGTCCTGTGACAGTGATATGCATTTTTTGCTATCTTTATACGATAGATTTAAGACCATTCGTGATGATTGGAAACTGAATGCTCAGATAGAAATATTGAATGTAATTCAAAAATATCACACACCTACAACTACACGTAATGATAATTACAGTGAATATGGACAGGGGTATACGACACCAGCGTACCAACCGTACGAGCGACCATCAACGTCTAGGTATCGGCCGGATATGGAAACAGGCTCTCCACAGCTTCGCAATTTGCGTACTGCATCCACACCCAGAGATATTTCATTACCAGAATCACCACTCAGCGTCTCTTCTCAGGCTTCAAACTATAATGATCCGATTATAACGGATATTTTCGGAGATTAACTGATTAATTACCTACTCTGTTGATTTTTGAATGACAAAATAAATAAAAATATATAAGTACGCTCTTTGTTTTCGCCTTCCTATTCTCCCTACCAGTTGCAAATTAACTCATTGGCAATAATAAAGGCCTGAGCAGACCGGATGCGTGGCGTGTGCCTAACGTACAGTCAGCGACACATCGACCTACGAAAATCTGTGAAAAAACCACAACTGATGTTGATCTCTATGCGTTTGAAATTAGGTTGAAATTTAGTTGCAGAAATTTGACAGATAAGGGTAGGTCGATTTGGCGCTCACTGTACATGCATACTGTTGTAATAATAGGTAACTATATGAAACGTGCCCACAATCATAATCTTACTTTTTATTCATAATGAATTAAGAGGCCGTACCTGGTTTTGCTCGCAACACTAGCGCCACTTTCATTAAAATAATAATATATTTTTATTTAAGGCATAGATAAAAAATCTCTCAACCACTTTTTAGCTATGCCTTAAATAAAAAGATATAATTTTTTAAATGAAAGTGACGCTAGTGTCGCGAGCAAAACCAGGTAGGTACGGCCTCTTAATTTGCACCTGTATTTTATATTTTATAAATTAGTTTCATATGCCCGGTGAGTCTGTCCCGGTAGATGGAACTATTTATATTTTCTAAATACTTAAAAATAATTAACTATAAAAAAAAATTACTCACCTCAATGTCATTGCCAGACGTTCAACAGATGGTATGCTTTTTCTCATGGCCGTGTCGTTTTTTTGCAACTCACTATTCAGTTCGTATAACAAGTAGTCAAATGTATTCTTGTTCATTCTAAATTTTTTATAAAATTTCTTCTTGAACCTTCGAAGTTTAGGATAATCAGTACGAAATTGACTTTGACTTTTGTTTTCCAATAAAGGATGTACCCAATAAATTCTATTTCGATGAATACGCTGATGTCGTCGTCTTCTTTTTATTAATAAAAGCCATAACAAGGATAGCAACAACAATCTTTCCTCCATGACTACGTTCAGTCAAGCCGTGTTTCCTCTACGAAAGCCGGAGTATAACTGCACATGACCAAGTGGTTACCACATCGCAACGACAACGACAACGCAACCACATCGACATTTTGTCGGTACCACAACGCAACTGCAAAAAGCCGCTGCGACACTATTCACACGTAACCACAGCTTGACCACATTTTGTCGCTGCGACGTGGTGTGGTTGTGGTACGTGTGAATTGACACTTAGTGCAATTATAAAGACAATTAGGTATATTCGCGCCGACGCATCAATATTCACAAGTTTTAGTGTAAGGATTTCGACTGTTACGTGTGAAATATGGCCACGGAAACCGAATTAGCAATCAGTATACTGGAAAATACAGCCTTACTATTGAAGAAAACCCAGACCAATTTATCAAAATGCCCCAAACAACGACTACCTAAAGTGGGCTACTTACAAACCAGAATTAAAACAATTGAAGAATACTGGATGATCTTCAGAGAAGCCCATAAAAAAATATTGACCTGTACCACTCGTGAGGAGCGTGGATTGCTGCCATATTTCGAGAATGACGAATTTTTTGTGCAAGAAGATTTGTACTTGTGTATGTTGGAAGACTTGAAAGACATGTTGGCGGCAGTCGAGTCTGTCCAAAGTAAACAATCGCCGCCAGAAGACCTGCAAAATAAGAAAGTTCAACTCCCGGCTATACACTTACCTCTGTTTTTGGGCGAGTACGAACTCTGGCCTAGTTTTAAAGATTTGTTTTCATCACTCGTCCACAATTGCACGACACTAAGCGACGTCGAAAAACTCCATTACTTAAAAACCAGTGTGGCAGGTGAAGCAGCGACTTTATTGAAGCACATTACAGTAACAAGCGCTAACTACATTCAAGCATGGGGAATGCTGAGTCATCGATATGGGAACAAGCGTCTAATAGTGAACGCATTGTTGAAGCGACTTTTTGCCCAGAAGAAATGTACCAGCCAAGCCGCAACCCAACTGAAATCTCTACTCGACACCACCAACGAAGTATTACAGAGTTTAGAAAATCTGGAGGTCTCGACAGATTCTTGGGATCCAGTAATCATATTTCTGGTTGCACAGAAGTTGGACCCAGAATCCCAGAAGGAGTGGGAACAAAATTCCTACTCAGAGAATTCCCAGGACTTGTCGACTTGGAGGGACTTGCGCAAGTTTTTGGAGGCAAAATTCAGAACATTGGAATTAGTCAATCCCCCCACTACTACGAAGCTTGCCAAGGAACAAGTCTTTCACGTCACAGCCACGGAAAGACCAAAGCAAAGAAGTTGTGCTTTATGTACAGATGCGCACACGTTATGCCATTGTAACGTATTCACCAAGATGTCACCAAACAAACGTAGAGAACATGTCAAAACTGTAACGTCAATAAAAGGCGTGGGTTAACGACAGACTGATTTATTAAAACTTTCTTATAATTACCCGCCACCACATTCATATTTTGTGACGCGATCGTCACATATCTCCCCCGTAAGCGTACAAATATATTTTTAAAAATTATAGGATCTTGAAATATATTACATCCTTACTTAGTTATTTTTATTTAGTAGTATGTGGGTAAGTTCGTTTGGCGCGGTGGAATGCACGCAGTGCCCGCGCTGACGCATCCGGCGGGGGTGACGGAAGTTCTGACCGACTCGGTCGCGGTGACCCTGGTTGTAGGTGTGTTGACATCGTCGTCTCACACGAAACGTCGTCCCCGCCGGGGGCCTCATCGACAGTTACATCCTCGGCTCCTTTATTACCTTCTTATGCTCCCAGATTTGAACCCGGATCTTCGGCTAACTCTACGCCGCTCATTCGAGATAAGGAATATTTGCTTTTATTGTTAATCGGGATAATTTGATCCGCGTGTCTACGCCACTCCACCCCCTTACCTACATCGACTCTGTATGATACCGGCCCAGTTTTTTTTATTACTTCAGCGGCCGCCCATTTATTCATTCCCGTGGAATAATCGCGAGCTAATACCTTGTCCCCTTCATTAATATTTTTGTCTGAGCCCAAAGCTCTCATAACCTGCTGCTCCTGCCTGTCGCGCACAGTGGCCGCCACGTCGGGTCTCAGTGCGTCCAGGCGGGTGCGTAGACGACGCCCTTGCAGCGCCACAGCCGGGGACACCCCTGTAGTCGCATGTTCGCAATTTCTATATTGCAAGAGAAATTTGTTCAAGGCTGCGTTAATCTCCTGTCTTTCATACAATGCTCTTTTAATTGCCTTCTTCACAGTCTTAACGGCATTTTCTGCTGCACCGTTTCCCTGCGGTCGGTAAGGAGGTGAAGTTGTATGTTTAATACAATTATTGTCACAATATAACTTAAATTCCTGAGAGGAGAAAGGCGGGCCATTATCCGTAACGAGCTGCGACGGTAAACCAAAACGTGCAAATATACCCCTTAAGACTTTAATTGTGGAAATTGCGTTTGTACTATACATAGGTATAGCCTCTATCCACTTGGAGTGCGCATCCACCATAATAAAATATCGAGTGCCACCACAATCCGCAAAATCTGCATGAACGCGCAGCCAAGGATGCAATGGAAACTCCCAGGGATGCAGGTGCGACCGCGGTGGTGCGTCGCGTACGCTGTTGCACGCACTACACGCCTTACATAATTCCGCAATGTCCCTATCTAAACTCGGCCAGTAAACATAATTCCGCGATAAACTTTTCAATTTATTAATACCTAGGTGTCCCTCGTGGATTTCATCTAATATTTTCCTTTGCAGAACTCCTGGTATAACAATTCTATACTTGTACATAACACATCCTTGATTAATCGACAGTTCATGTTTCCTACTGAAATAAGGTTTCTCAACGTCACAGTTCGGCGCCAATGGCCAGCCTAAGAGAACATAACCTTTTATCTTACATAACATATTATCGCGTTCGGTCTCCTTTTCAATGTCCTTACAACAAACAGGCAGAGACTCTTCAACTAAATTTAAATAATCTAAGTTATCTGCGAGACGATCCTCCCGAGGCGAAGGCTGGGGCAATCGCGATAAAGCGTCGGCTGGACCGTTGTCCACCGACCGAATGTATTCTATTGTAAAATCGTATGCAGCCAAACGTGCCGCCGAACGTTGTAAACGACTAGCTGCCGTTTGAGGAATTCCGCCCTTTATCCCAAAAATGTAAGTAAGGGGCTGATGGTCAGTGCGAAGGATAAAATGTCTTCCAAATAGGTATTGATGATGTTTCGTTACGCCAAATAAGATGGCTAGCGCCTCTTTATCAAGCTGGCTGTAATTATATTCTGACGCATGAAGTGTGCGTGATATATAACTAATGGGTCGCTCGCTACCATCTGAATATCGGTGGGCCAATACCGCGCCCAACCCGTAAGCACTGCTGTCCACCGACAGCACAAGTTCGCGGCCCTCTTCGTAGTGTGCCAGTACCCGCTCGCTCAGGAGGTATCGCTTTGCATTTACAAAGGCTTGCTCACACTTAGAGTCCCATTTCCAATAGACGTCCTTTTTTAAAAGATTATACAACGGTTGCAATAACGTGCTTAAATTTGGAATAAATCGTCCATAATAATTGAGCATACCTAAAAAACTTTTAAGCTGTGTTATATTACCCGGAATAGGTACGTTGGAAATGGCCTCCAATTTGTCCGGATCTGGCCGCAGGCCATCTTTATTAATGATGAAGCCTAGATATTTTACACTGTCTTGCATAAACCGACATTTACTTATCTTAACCGTCAGTCCCATGTCACGCAGCCTTCCCAGTACAGCTCTTAGATTTTTTTGTGCTGAAGCCTATCTATCCCGGTTACACATATATCGTCGAGAAATACGACACAACCCGGAACCCCGTGCAATGTTTCTTCCATTAGTTTTTGGAATTCCTCCGGAATACACGACAAACCATATGGCGTGCGTCGATACGCAAATGTGCCCACATGAGTAGTGATAGCCGTATAGGGCTGTGACTCATCTGACAGTAGGCATTGTTCGTATGCATTCCTTAAATCTATTTTAGTGAAGTGTTCCCCCCCACTTAACTTCGCAAACAATTCATCAATGCGCGGTAAAGGATAATAATCTCTTTTTAATTTCGGATTTATTGTTATTTTGTAATCCCCACATATACGGATTTCACCGTTCTTTTTAATTACCGGAACAATGGGGGTGCCGTAGTCGGAGTATTCCACGCGATAAATGGTACCGTCTGCCTCGAGTCGTGCAAATTCACGCTCCACACGTGTGCGCAATGCCAGTGGCATACATCTCGCTCGCACATAAACCGGTTCCTTATCTAACAGCTGTAGTTGAATAGATAGGTACATGCAAACGGCATGAACCTAACTGATTACAAAAAACTTCCGGGAATTCTTTACATAATTGATTTACAAATTGATCATCGCCGATCTCATTGAGGTTTATTTGTGTTATTTTTAACGCGTGCATCCAGTCCCGTCCCAATAGGGGTCGTGATCCACCTTTAATGACGTACAGTTTTAATAATTTACATGTTATTTTTCCTAAACGAACATCGACCTCAATGTAACCGAGTGACTCAATCTGTGTACCCGAGTAGCTGCGTAATAATAGATTATCAGCTATGATATTTTTATGTGAAAAAAATTGGCGGTACATACAATCACTTATCGCTGAAATTCGACTACCGGAGTCCACTTCACATTCGAAATGATTGTGTTCAATAAACAATGTAAGAGTAAGTGGTTTGTTACCTTGAGCTGTCAACATTATGCTAAACATATCATCGCCCGACTCGTCACTTACATAGTTGTGTCCCACTGCACTTTGGTTTTTCTTTTTGCACATCATCTTAAGATGACCTCTCACACCGCACACATCACAGTTGTAGTTTTTATACCGACACCTGTCCGCGTCGTGCGCCTTACCACAGCGCCAGCAAGGTCGCGCGGGCAGGGCGCGTGGTCCTGCAACCCTCGTGCCGCCGCCCGCTGTCGCGCCACCATCCGCACCCGCGCTGCCTGGCCGCGACGACCGCGCCCGCGGACCGCTACGTCCGCCGAGCGCGTAATGCAAGCCTTCCCCCAGCTCACCACCTGTCGACCTCGATGAGTCTGTCGTAGCCGCCATAGAACCACTTACTTCTGCGTGCTTCTCTGCTGCTTCTAGGTGGGCCAACTCGACTGCCTCCTTGTATTGAATTTTTTTTTCAGCAAAAATTCTCGACCGCATTGCGTCATTTGCCAAACCCGAGACAAACTGGTCGCGTAAATTCTCTTCAAGTGTCGAGCATGAATTACATTTGCCAAAATTACATGTGGCTGCGAGATGCTTCAGAGCTTGCAAATATTCGGTGAGGGGTTCGCCCGCCTTTTGTCGGCGCAACCTGAACACGTGGCGTTCGGCTATCTCGGACCGTTGTGGCTCTAAGTGTTCCGTCAATAACTTTACTAATTCGTCAAATGTATGGTCTTCGGGATAGTTGGGTGAACACAGATCGCACATTAGTGCGTATGTTTCGTCCCCAACTGCTGTTATTAACATTGGCACCTGTAGATCGTCATTGATTTCGTTTAGCCTAATGTATTGTTTTACACGCCGAATATACGCTGGCCACTGCTTTGAGTTCACGTCAAACGGTTGTAGATTCCCGAATGGCATTTTTACAACTAAAACGGCACCAACAAATCGATTTTTAAAAGAAATATCCCGTACTCGTCGCCAATGTAACGTCAATAAAAGGCGTGGGTTAACGACAGACTGATTTATTAAAACTTTCTTATAATTACCCGCCACCACATTCATATTTTGTGACGCGATCGTCACAAAAACAAACAAGCTCTGTTTCAACTGCCTCGGAGTTGGACATTCGGTGTTTAGGTGCCTTTTGCCAACATCATGCCGTGTATGTAAGAGACGTCACCACACTCTTCAACACCTACCTAACTATGGGGAGGCATCGGCTTCTCATGTTGTAGCTAATCAACCGATGTCATCCAATCAAGCAAATGTAGAAGAAGGGGAAGTTCAAGCAATGGTTGCGTTACACTATTACGCAGGGCAGAAACAGACAATTTCGCTATTAGTCACTGCAATAGTAATTTTGAAGAATGAACGTGGACACACTACTGCATTCAAGGCGCTGATAGACTCAGGATCTCAAGCATGTTTTATAAGTGAGAAGGCAACTCAGATCCTGAAACTACACAAGACAGCAGTAGATCTTATCGTGTCTGGACTTGAGTCCACGAAGGTTAGAGTCAGGCATGAAGTAAATGTAAATGTATTATCACGATGGAACAATTTCATTTTACCTATTAAAGCCTACGTGATGACAAAGCCCTTGACCTCTAACATAAATTCAGGCACAATAATAAGAATGGATTGGCCGTACCTTGCTGGCATTCAACTGGCAGACGAAACATTTTCCGCCTCCTGTAACATCGATCTGCTTTTGGGTGTCAATGAGTATGTAAACATTATGAAGAAGGGATTGATCAAAGGTCCACCAGGTACACCCATGCGCACAAGATACATACCTGGGATGGATCCTTATGGGTGGAATTGACATCAAGGTCAGGAATCATGAGCAATCCTTAACGGTCATGAAACAAGAAGTTGATATAGAAGATTTACTGAAAACAATATGGGAAGTTGATGAAGATACGAAAAGAAACCTAACACAAAGGGAACAGTTATGTGAAGATACATACACTAAGACACAGAAGCGAGATGAATGTGGAAGATATGTTGTCAAATTACCATTCAACATTGAAGAACCTAAATCAACAGAAGGAAATACGAGAGAAATAGCAATGAAGAGACTAATGCAATTAGAAAGAAGGTTCAATCAAAATAAAAAATTAAAGCAAGAATACACGAAGGTAATTGAAGACTACATAGATCTAAAACATATCGAAGAAATACCTACAGAAGAAATAAATAATAAATCAGTCTACTTACCTCACCACGCCGTGATCCGTAATGATAAAGAAACCACGAAGACTCGTGTCGTATTTGACGCCTCGTGCAAGGGCTCCAACGGTGTCTCTCTCAATGACGAACTGTTGACGGGTCCTGTACTGCAAGACAATCTGAAAAACCTAATAATGAGGTGGAGAACTCACGCCGTTTGCTTTGTTGCTGATATCCAGAAAATGTACCGTATGATATGGGTTGACCGAGAAGACACAGATTATCAAAGAATTTTGTGGAGAAACGACCAATCTGAAGAAGTCAAAGACTACAGATTGTTGACTGTTACATTTGGTACAGCGTCTGCTCCCTATCTCTCCGTAAGAACCCTTATGAAATTGGCAGAAGATGAAGGCGACCGGTATCCAGAGGCTGCTAAGATATTGCGTGAAGATTTTTACGTAGATGACGCAATGTCTGGAAGTGACAGTCTGCAACAAGCAATAAAGAATAGTCAAGATCTTAAAGCGCTTCTTCATTTGGGTGGATTCGAACTAAAGAAATGGTCATCCAACAGCCAAGAATTCTTGGAAATAGTTGATCCTAGCGAGAAATCGTCTAATGCTAATCTGGAATTGAAGATTGATGGAACAATAAAGGCACTTGGCGTAAAATGGAATTTAGGAAAAGATAGATTCGAGTACAATTTAAACTTACCTCCAATCAATGAGGTGATCACGAAGCGAAGCATTCTGATTTTTTTTTTTTTTTTTTTAATCTTTATTTTAAGGGGTTTTTATCCATAATGGACATGCCAACCCCATCATAACATTTAATCGTATAATAACTCTTAAGTAATCAAACGGCAAAATTCTATTGCCACATCCGATTTTGGATTTGATAAAATTTCCTGAATGAGGCCTAAATCGTATCTATTCAATTTCCATTTGCTCAGCAGTAACTCGCGGTCATCTTTATTCCTGACACATTCCATCAGCATATGCGTTATATCTTCGATCTTATTACAACTGAGACAATTCGGTGAATTTGTTTTCTTAATTAAGTATGCGAATTTTGCCGATGGATAGTGTCCGGATCTAAGTCTAAGGGCTAGTTTAATGTAATTCCTACTTAAGTTAGTTTGATCAAACCAAGGTACCCGAGGAAGTTCACCTTGTATGGTCCTATACCATATGCCTTTATCAATGCATGTCGTTTGAAAATACTTTTCCCAGTCCCCAAAACATAGTGATTTAAATTTAGGTATCAATTCCCAATAGTCCGGTGTGTACTTTATCAATTCCCCATCAATTGCTGCTAACTTAGCTATATGGTCAGCTTCCTCGTTCCCCTTTAGGCCAATATGTGCTGGAACCCATTGCAACTTCAGTTCTTTACCCTCATCATTAAAACTAATAATACTTCTAATGATATCATAGGCTATCGATGCACCTCTGCGACCAGAAGTGCATCGAGCCACATGTTGCAAGGCACTCTTACTGTCTGAAAAAATAACAATTTTATTCAGATTAAGATTAATTGCGTAAGATAAGGCCTGATATATTGCAATGAGTTCCAGCGACATTATCGATACATCACTATTAATTTTAAAACCTGCTTTGAAGTGCAAAGCTTTGTCATAAAGTCCGGCTCCTAGACCATGATTACTCTTTGAGCCATCAGTGAATATACTGTGCCATTCAGTATATTTTTCGTTTATTTCCGCGATAACATTATTAACTAATACATTAGTATCGAAACAAGTTTTAGAACGTTGAATACAATCAAGATTAACACTTATATTATTTTTAATGTCAATATTTGTAACCCATGTGTCAAAACTAAACATATTGAGTATACTAACAGTATTGACGTTGACTTGACTCACATCCTTGTAAGTTTTAACTAGTAAAGGTTTTCTTTTGTTTGCCCAATATCTCAAATTGCATAGGGCATCTATATCCGACATCATGGAAGTAGTTATATTATTGGACCAAGAAATCATTTTCAAACTGTACTTATAGGCTAAATACTGCCTTCTCAATGACAACGGCATTATATTAAGCTCGCTTTCCATAACGTGGATCGGCGAACTTTTAATAAAACCACCTATTATCCGCAAAGCTTGGTTTTGTAATTTATCTAGCTTTACAGTGTGCGTTTTAACACTGCAATCATAAATGAAACTAGCATAGTCTATTCGGCTTCTAATTAAGGAGATGTATAGCCGACGCATGTGAGTTGTGTGTATTCCAAAGGAGCAACCAATAAGTACTTTTAAAATATTTAAAAGTTTCGAGCATTTTTCGACTAGCACGTTTACGTGTTTGCCAAAACGTAAGCTTCTGTCCAGCCAAATACCTAAATATTTGATACATTCTGAAAAAACTAAATTACTACCTTTTATCTTTAATGTGGGTAGTATTCTTCTTTGCCCTCTGCTAAAAAGACAGTAGTTGGATTTAGAAGGGGATATTTCTAGTCCAAGCTCCCCTAACAAAGGAGTTACAGAATCTAGTGCTTTTTGCATATATATTTCGCTTTTGAAAATATCTTTGTCCCTAATATACAGAACATAATCGTCCGCATATTGTAACAAGGCTACATTGAGAGGCAGTCGACCTAAGCTGCAAGTTATTAAATTAAAAATTAAAGGGGATAAAGGGTCACCCTGAGCTAAGCCTTTATTGGTCCATCGTGTAATTACTGAATCGCCGTTATTATTTGTCTTAATTTTTAACCGTCTTTCACTTAAAAATGACCATACATAATTGCAAAATTTTGCCCCTACTTTTAATTGATCTAAGATATTCGTCGCTACATCAACTGAAACATTATTATAAGCATTTTCCACATCCAGAAAACATGCTAAGGTTGGCAAATTCTTTGAGAATCCAATTTGAATATAGGTAACCAAACGTGTAATGGCGTCTAAACAGGAGAGTGACTTTCTGAAGCCTAAAGTATGTGACGATAAAATCTTGTTTTTTTCCGTGTACCACTCCAAACGTTTAAACAACATTAAATGGAAAATCTTGCACAGACAAGAGATTAAAGATATAGGGCGAAGTTTAATTTCAGTACTATTATTGTTACTTTTAGGTATTGGGATAATTTGAATATTTCGCCATTGATGAGGGATAGTACCAGAATTGTATATTTTATTGTATAATTTAAGTAGAAACAATTTAGCTACGTCAGGCAAGTTATAAATCATGGAATATGAAATTCCGTCTTCGCCTGGTGCAGAATCTTTTTTTTTAAGGCTGTTATTGAGGTCCTGTATACTGAAATTACTTTCCAAAGTATCGTTTCTTGATACAAAACTGGGCACCGAATTTAAAGCATAATCGGGTGTAAGTGAACATAGCAATTCCGTTTGTTTATCAACAGGGGGGTAGTTCTTCATTTGCCTATAACCTTTTATCCATCTCATACGGTGCCACAGTTTTGTAGCTGACACTGTATGATCAATGGAATCACAAAACATTTGCCAACTGGAAGTTTTAGCTTTATTTATTAATTTTTTTGCTTCTTTGGTTTTTTCTTCCAGAATACATAAATTTTCTGGAGTAGGGTTACGCCTGAACTGAGATAAAGCTAATCTCCTCTGCGCAACTACTTTAGATAATGCTGAGTTCCAGTATTCTTTAGGTTTAAACTTATTGGTTGGTTTACAACGACATTTAATGTATGGGATGTATTTGTCACCCGCGTCGTTAATTTGATCTACAAAAAAGTTATACATGTCCTGAATATTATTATAATTATTAATATAAAAATTTTGATTGTTTGATAATGAATTCCGATATTTCTCCCAGTCTCCTTCTTTAAAATTTCTTTTTTTGGTAGTACTAAACGTATTATTAATATTAACAGAGACTTTAATAATTAGATGGTCACTGCCTATATTCTCATTAATTACTTGCCAACTAAACTTTATGGCGACATCAGACGATACAAATGTAACGTCTGGTGAAGTCTGTTGCAAAATTCCATTAACTAATTTGACACGAGTAGCCCTCCCGTTATTAAGAGATACAAATGAATTTACTAACGCTGAGTCATTAATTTGTATACCTCTAGTATCAGTTTTGACCGACCAATTGGTATGATGACCGTTGAAATCTCCCGCGATTATCGTTGATTTCGAGAAATATGAAAAAATTTCGTCCCATTCAGAAAGTTTGGTTTGCACAGAAGACGGGCAATAGATACTAATAATATTTTCTAAATCTTTACAGTTCACTAATCCTACACTTACTATCTCTATACCTGAATTAGTACAATGAACTGGCTTTAAATAAGACTGAATGGATTTGTGTACTATTATTGAAACGCCTCCATAAGAATCGGTCCGATCTTTTCGATACACATTATAACCGTTAATATTTATATGAGTTTTATTATCTAACCATGTCTCACTGAGTATACCTATATGAATTTTCTCCTGATTTAATAGTTCCGTAAACGAACTTAATTTAGGACGTAAACTTTGTGAATTCCATTGGAATATGTTTATGCGTATATTATCATGAACCTTATTATCCATTTATAAATTTAAAAAAGGTTTCAATATATTCCCCGTTAGATAAATTACTCATTAAAACGTTTTTAAACTCTTCCCAAAACAACTTTAAAACTGATATCAATTTATCTTCTAATTTATCTTGAGACATCAAAATTTGTTTCATTCTTACAATTAATTTCTTAAAATCAATTCTGTGCCGCATCTGTTCTTCATCCTTGTTATTCCTTTTCCTCCCTTCTTTTTGTAAGTTCCTATTTTCGTCCTCTACTATGTCTTCTGAAAGAGATTGAGTGACTTTTGATATTTGCTTACTATTTCGAGCCTCACTGGGTGGAGATGTGAAAGATGGTTTTTCTAAACTTTCGTTTACAAATTCCATTGGGCTCGCAGCATTTTGCCTTTGTTCTCGATGTACAACTGGCCTTGAGACCACATGACTATATATATCCGAACTTTTTACTGTATGCGAATTAACAAAGGAATCGTATGACATTTGAAATGAACGTTCCTTATTTTCCATTTTCTCATTATATAGTTGAAGCGCTTTTCGATAGGGTATGTGTTCCTGACTCATTATTATTCTTATTTTTTTTTCCTTACAATACAAGGGGCATATTTTGTCCAAAACAAAATGTGAGCCCTTACAATTTAAGCACTTAAAGTCTATAATACTACAATTTTCGTGATTACCGCCACACTTTGGGCATAATTTCTTTTTCTTTGGACAAAATTTAAATATATGTCCAAACTGCCAACAGCCTGAGCACTGGGTAACAGGGAACACATAAGCTTCAATCCTAAAGCGACAGTCATAAGCGTATATATGTGTGGGTAAAACGTTGCCTTTAAAACAAACTCTCACAGATTCACTGTCAACCCATTTATTCTCTGCATTCAATCGCTTTAGTCGTTTCATAGAGATGATTTCAGTCTGACTCTCAATTATTTTCTGTAATTCTTGTTCACTTAATTCAATGTCCACTCCCTTCACAATTCCATAAGAAAATGACAATTCATTCACCTTCTGAGATCTGCAACCCATTTCTTGAAATTTTTGACAGTGTACTTTATTAAAACTTTTATACTTAATTCTGGTAATTCCTGTAATATTTTCAGATCTGAAAAGTTTTGCCAAAGCCATCTGTTTTGGTAAATATTGCATAGAAGTAATACACACTTCATACATATTAATATTATTCAAATTGTCGTTTTCATTTTTATTTTTATCTACCCTCTTGTCAGTTTGTTGCTCCGAAGAAAGACTTCGAATAAATCGTTTAGGCCTCCGTCTAACAACAGTAATAAATTCATCTTCCGTACTATGATCATCTTCTCTCTCTTTTCTCTTCACAACACTTCCTCTTTCCTCCCCGCCAATATTTTTAACCTCTGAACTAATTACCTGACTTTGATCATATTCTCGTTCATAATTAGCCAAAAACTCCGAATCACTAACTTCTTCTCCATCACTGTTACTTTCATCCATTACAAACGGATTACGTAGGTACACTTAGAATGTTTATGTAATCGCTCAAGATACAAATACGCGTGCGCTCCGCGCGAGTTGATTAGCGCGACGAAGCATTCTGTCTGACATCCAAAAGTTGTTTGACCCACTCGGCTGGATTGCGCCTAGCATCGTTCTGACAAAGATATTAATGCAAGAACTATGGCTTGAAAAGATAACCCGGGACGATGCATTGAATTCTAAAATAGCCAGCAAGTGGATCACATTGCGATCTGACCTTGAACATGTCAATGGAATCTACACTGAAAGATGGGTAGGTACGACGTGCGCCAACAGAGAGTCCATAGAACTCCATGGATTCAGCGATGCCTCCATCCAAGCATACAGCGCTGTAGTATATTGCAGAGTGACTTACCCAGACGGTAAGAACAAAACAACGCTTATCGCAGCAAGAACAAGAGTGGCTCCGTTGAAAACAATATCCTTACCTCGTTTGAAGCTCTGCGGCGCGTTGATACTCTCAAGATTGCTCAAGCAAGTTGGTCAAGCAATGAGAATACCTGCAACTCAAATTTATGCTTGGACAGATTCGTCCATAGTCCTGTCGTGGTTATTTGGAGATCCAAACAACTGGAAGGTGTTTGTAGCAAACAGAGTTGTTGAGATTACAACCAATGTACCCTGCAGTCAGTGGCATCACGTCCAAACTCAAAATAATCCAGCTGATGTTGGTTCCAGGGGGATGTTAGTAGAAAATCTGAAAATGTGTGAATTATGGTGGCATGGGCCAGACTGGTTACAACAATCGAAGATACAGTTCACTAAACCAAACATTATGCAAAGAGAGATTGAAAGGAAAAATAACAAAATACAAAATTTAAAAATAACTTACAACAAAAATGAACACGAGAAGAGACTACTATTTATTTATTTATTTATTAATCCTTTATTGCACAAAAAGAAACATTTACAGTAAATAAATGGCATAATAATAGTACAAGAGGCGGCCTTATCACACTAGGCAATTTCTTACAGGCAACCTTTGGATGGATATCTAAAAAGGAAAATGAGAGGGCAGTCTAAGGTGTTTATTAAAAAAAATATATATATAAATAAAAAAGAATAATACACATATATAAATAAATATGATATGCAAATACATACAAACATATATATAAAAACAATAATAATAATACACACACTTACAATACATACAATATACATAAACATATATACATATCCTAATATTTATCAAACATGTCAACAATGGACATAAGATATTCCTCAGCTACATACATTTATGTTAGAGATAGGAAATGGTCTTTAATCATTTTTTTAAATGACGACAGTGTTCGTGCCCGTCTTACCTCAACTGGGAGTGAGTTCCACAGTCGGACAGCTTGGACAGTAAACGATTTGTCCATGAAAATCGTGGAATGCACGGGCATTCTCAGTTTCAGGCTTTCCGACGACCTCAAGGATCTCGAATGTGAGTCATGGAGAAAGATGAATCGATCTTTAAGATAAGAAGGCGTGAGAGGATTAAACAAAACATTGTACAGAAGTGAAAGAATATGAGTATTCCGACGAAAGCGGATGGGTAACCACTTGAGCTTAGTACGAAATTCAGAAACATGGTCATATTTGCGAAGACCAAATATGAATCTGATACAGAAATTTTGGAGACGCTCAAGCTTATTAAGTTGGTCCTCGGTGAGATCTAGATAGCTGACATCGGCATAATCAAGGATGGGGAGAAGAAGGGTTTGGGCAAGTGAAATCTTCGTGGCAATGGGGAGAAGATTGCTTAACCTTCGCAAGGACCTTGCCGAGGCAAACAGCTTTCTGCTAAGTTCCCGAAGCTGTGGGCCCCAAGTGAAGGATCTATCAAGGAGTAAGCCCAGATTCTTAACCGTCTCGCTGTATGGGATGAAAGTCCCATTACAGGAGACGGATGGTAGTAGGTTCCAGTTTATTTTAGAAACCATCCTGGAGCTACCAATAACAGTGAGCTGGGTTTTGGATGGATTGACCGTTAATCCGTGGGTTTTGCTCCACTCGCAGATGAGTTGCATGTCGGAATTAATTTGTGCAATAGCGTCAACCAACTTGTCCAAGGGCGCCCGCGTGTAAATTTGGAGATCATCAGCGTAGAGGTGGTAGGAGGAGCAGAGATGATTAGTAATGGAATTAATAAAAACTGCCAAGAGTAAAGGAGAAAGCACGCCGCCCTGTGGAACGCCAGCAGATACAGAGCACCAGGAGGAAAAACTTTCCTCGACACGGATGCGTTGCCGGCGTCCAAACAGGTAACTACGAAACCAATCAATTGCCATTGGAGATATGTTAAGAGAACGTAGTACACCAAGCAACACATCAAAATCGACACAGTTTTTAAATAAATAAATAAATACACCCAACAGTCACATACATAGTCCTGACCCCACACTAAGATCGAGTCTTGTGTCGTGGGTATCAGAAGCTACGAGAGACTTTTCGGTCTCACAAACACCCAGACCCGAAACAAATACCTGTGGATCACACAAATATTTGTTTCGGTGCGGGGATCGAACCCGCGGCCTCTCGTTTCACAGGCGGCGTCAAACCAACTGCGCCACGGAGGCTGTCAAGCTGAGTTGAAAGCTTTGCTGAAGTCTAGCAGTGCTAGGACTGTCAGCTGGCCTTGCTCCATGCCCGATCTGATGCCATCCGTAATGTGAGTCAGGGTGGTAGTAGTACTATGCCCAGAACGAAATCCCGACTGGAGAGGATTTAGGAGGGCGTTATTAGAAAGGAAATCGTTAAGTTGGGTGTGAACCAAACGTTCGAGGACTTTGGAAAGGAATGGTAAAATGGCAATAGGACGAAATTCAGACAGTACAGCGGGCTTGGGTTTCTTAGGAATGGGGATAATGTGGGCTTCTTTCCAAGCAGTAGGAAATAACCCTGTGGAAACGGAATGGTTCAGGATATGGCAGATGACAGGAAGGATTTCGTCTAGGATAGGAAGAATCATATTACGGCTGACACAGTCGCTTCCCATGGCATTTGATGATATAAGCGTAATGGTTCTCCTAACATCACAAGTGGCAAATTGTTTAAGTACGAAAGCTGAGCATTTAGGAGTCTTAATGGTAGAAAGATGCTTAATAGTATTATCTTTGGTCATCATCTCAAAAGAAGATGAACAGGAAAAGTGATTATTTAAGGAATTTAAATCAATGGATTTTGGAATTGAGTCTTGTGTAGGTTTACCCACTCCTAATGTCTTGAGAAATTTCCAGACTTTAGCTGGATCTCCGTTTTCAACTGAGTTGTGAATATGTCGGCGTTGAGCATTCCTACACACCTTACTGCAGTGATTCCGAATGGCAACGTACTTGAGCCAGTTTGACTCGTTAGGACGACGTTTATACTTGGACTTGGCTGACGCTTTTTTACACAACAGCTCTTTGATTTGCGCAGTGAGCCAAGGAGATGGAAGGTGTTTTAATTTAATTGATCGAACAGGAGCATGTTTATCAAAAAGAGCTGTTAATGTCTTTGTGAAAAAATCAACCTTGGCATCCAGACAATTCAACTGGAAGAGAGCACTCCAGTCAATGTCACTGGCATCCCTGCGAAGATTAACAAGGTTCATACCCCGAAAATTTCGCTGCAATAGGACTTTAGGTGAGGGCTTAGGAGGACGAACACGATAGGATAGGAACAAGAGGTCATGGTAAGAAAACGCGTCGGCAGAACATTGACCATGTTTTGCGACGAGATCTACAGAGGAAACAAATATAAGGTCTAGTAAGGAAGAAGTGCAGTTAGGGGAATGATGAGTTGCTGAAAGTGGTAGTATAGATAGGTTGCAGGATTGGATAGTATTCGAGAGGGAGGAGGAACGACGATCGTTCTTAAGGAGACAGGTGTTGAAATCACCCATGATTATGGTTTGACTGTATGAAGGAACTAGGTTTTCAAGAATAACTTCAAGAGAAGATAAGAAATCAATGCGAAGCGAGGGACAATAATAAACACCGAGTAGGAGCTTCTGATGAGAGAGTTCCACCTCCAAGAAAAGATGTTCGCCGGCATTTGTTGGTGGAGGTTGCGGTGAGGTACTAGTGATATTGTAACGAAAATAAGTACGGAGATAGATTGCTACACCACCTCCACTACGCGCCGTGCGATCATTCCTTATGAGGTGGAACCCAGGAAGAGAGTACAGAGTCGAAGGAAGACAAGGCTTTAGCCAAGATTCAGAGACAAGGATAGCATGAATATTAGTACAGTCAAAACTACTTACACAGTTTGAAGAATTTGATACACTATTAGAGCTACTTAGAACAATGACATACTGCCGAAGATTCCTGAAACAAAAAACATTAAAAGACAGAATACATAGCAAAATCACAACTGAAGAACTACACGTATCGATGCAA
This sequence comes from Deilephila elpenor, assembly GCA_949752805.1. Taxonomy (NCBI): domain Eukaryota; kingdom Metazoa; phylum Arthropoda; class Insecta; order Lepidoptera; family Sphingidae; genus Deilephila; species Deilephila elpenor. The sequence continues at coordinate 1,186,920 of OX457095.1, forward strand.
ACCTGTATAAAAAGAACACAAGAAGAAGAATTTACAGAAGATATAGAATCGTTAAAAACAAAAAAGAAAGTTAAGAAAACAAGCAAACTAAAAGCACTAGATCCTTACCTTGACGAAGATGGAATCCTGAAGGTCGGCTCAGGAACTCTGAACTGGCTAATGAAGTGAAGCACCCAATCATTTTGGGTCATGCAAGTAGACTTACCTATTTAGTGGTCGCAGAAGCACATTTGAAGACGCTGCATGGAGGAGTGCAATTGATGCTCATCTACCTGCGATCGAAATACTGGATACTCCGCGCGAAGTCCCTGGTAAAGCAGTGTATCCATCGATGCTTGATATGTGCTAGACATGGGGCGAGAGTAAAAACACAACTGATGGGAGACTTACCAAATTTTTGGGTAAAACCAGCTCGGCCATTCCTTAACTCCGGTGTCGACTTTGCGGGACCAATTCAAATTTTAATAAAAAAGGGCAGAGGAGCCCGAACTGGCAAGGCGTACATAGCCATTTTTGTATGTATGTCCACGAAGGCGATCCACTTGGAGTTGGTTGGTGATCTGACTTCAGCTGCATTCATTGGTGCCTTTAAACGATTTTGCGCACGAAGAGGCAGATGTACAAACATATGGAGTGATCAGGGAAGAAACTTTGTCGGTGCTAACAAAGATCTGGTTGAAGCCTGGAAGGAAGCTCGCCTACAATTTGATGGAGAAATTAGTGAATTACTTCCTAATAATGGAACACAATGGCACTTCATCCCGGTATACTCCCCAAATTTTGGAAATTTATGGGAGACGGGTGTGAAATCTATCAAGCACCATCTACGAAGAATCCTTAACACTAACCGTACCTATGAAGAGCTTACGACGGTTCTCTGTGGAATTGAAGCGTGCTTGAACTCGAGACCGCTGTGCCCGCAGGAAGACAGCACGTTGGAAACATTAACTCCGGGTCATTTTTTGATAATTGAAGCCCCTGTAACCGTGCCTGATGTGAACCTGAAAGACACTAAAATAAGCAACCTGACACGCTGGCAATACACGTAAAAACTGCTGAACGACTTCTGGTCAAGATGGCAAAAAGAATACTTGACGCGGCTGCAACAAAGACCGAAATGGTTAAAACGCGAAGACGAATTCAAGATAGGAGACATTGTCTTCATAAAACAAGACAATTTGCCACCAGGAAAGTGGTTTATGGGACGAATAACCGACAAGTATACTGGCCCTAACGGTCTTACCAGAGTCTATAGTGTAAAGAGTGGTGATCATATAACAAAGCGATGCGTAACCAAACTATGTGCGTTGCCCATCGAAATAGATTATTGCTGTAGTTGTTAACGTTTATTATAAATTTATTATTGTTCTGTGTATAAATTCTTTCTGACCGCACCATTTACCGATACCTTAATTATTGTTGTAGAAACAAACAAACTCAAAACATTGTTGATTTTACTTATTTTGAAAGGACTTCAGTAGTCCTTTGGTGGGCGGCTTATGGTGATTCTGTTTTGCGATTATGAACCTAAAAAACGTAGTTGTAGTAGTAGTAGTAATATTGGAACGATAACAAAATAAAATACCCACATGTCAACTCACAATCCAAGACTTGCTGCCAAGGCCGCATTCAAAGCTTTGACTTTTGAATAAATAATTTTAATTTTGTCTTATAAACATGGAAGCTATCGGTTTCTTTTATGGTTGTTGGCAAATTATTATACATTGGTGCTCCTTCATATCTGATACTTTTTTTAATGTAGTTTTATTTATTATTTATTTATTTTATTCTTTTTGTACACTAGAAGAAGAAAGAAATAAGAAAGAAATAATTTATTTGTTGGACAGTAATAAAAAACATACAAAAAATAAGCATTAAGTATTATACAGAAAATAAAATTAAAAAAGCATTATACATGAAAAAAAAAACAATTATAAAATACCAGCACTTAAAAATTATTACTGCGCCAACAATGGATCCCGCATTCAGCTAAATGCTTTAGTACAGCCTATGCTGTGCCGCAGCGCTGATTTTCAATGCGAGGTCCAAGTGACGTCCGCATGCTCAGTGTATGTAAATTGTAAACAAATAAAAAGTGAAAAACAAACAGTTGTGAAATTTTACGCGTATGTGTTAGTAGTGCTAGCCTATTACATAACCAATCACAATCTCAATCTTACACTCCGCCGTTAGTCCAAAGAGCGTTAGTCGGCTGTTAGCCTCGCTCGCAAGCTGACAAGCGCAACAACTTTGTTAAGCATCTTACATAACTAATAATAGTGTGTACCAGTGTCAATTAACAAGTCGCGGGCAGCTTGAGTCTAGTCAGTCACGTAAAACTACAGAATAAATGTTAACCATAAAATGTAATGTATACATGTAATGTCAATAAATCTTAATAACTAAACGAATATTTAATATTAAAGTACAAATGGCGGTCGTATCGCTCGAGGCAATCTCTTACCGACTACCATGGGATGGACATAAGAGAAGGAAAAACATAGGGCAGTCTTAAGTGTACTTTTACAATAAAGCTTGAATGATATAAATAGGACAAAAAAAATGAAAATATTTTAGCTCGATAGATAACATACCAATATTATATTATATGAGTATATAAACACGTAAAATAAGAACATATATTAAATAAAACCATATACATAGATATAATTAAAAATACACATACAGATAGATAAATACGTACATTTATATACACACACATGTGCACATTGCACACATTTTTTAAATGCATAATTATCAATCAATGGACTAGTGTGGTTGTTAAAGTGACAAGTAGTGTTCTTTGACCATACTTTTAAAAGACAACAGTGTTCGTGCCCGTCTCACTACATCAGGGAGAGTATTCCATAATCGGACCGCTTGGACTGCGAAAGATTTGTCCAAAAAGGTCGTAGAGTGCACGGGCATTTTTAACTTTAGGTTCTCCGACGATCTCAAGGATCTCGAATGCGAATCATGAAGAAATATAAAACGATCTTTAAGATAAGAAGGAGTGAGAGGATTAAACAAGATGTTGTAAAGAAGAAAAAGAATATGAGTATTCCGACGAAGTCGTATGGGTAACCACTTGAGCTTTACACGAAACTCGGAAACATGGTCATATTTGCGAAGACCAAATATGAACCGAATGCAAAAATTTTGGAGACGCTCAAGTTTATTAAGTTGGTCCTCGGTGAGATCGATATAGTAGATCGATATAGTAGTTTGTGCGTGGTTTCGGCATACAAATTTTATTAGAATTTCTAAGTACTCTGAGTCCGAGTTCTTTTTTACTTTGAAAGGTTATAGTTGAATTAATTTTATTTTCTATTATTTTTCTTATTAATAGGCAAGTGTTGAATTTATATAAATTATCAATATTTAATATTTTTGTTTCCGAATAAATTTTGTCTGTTGGAGTTAAACGATCGTAATGAAATAATAGTTTTATGATTCTATTTTGTTTGGTTTGCAATTGTTTAAGTGTTGTTTTACTAGCACTACCCCAAACTTCAATTAAGTACGACAGGTGTGATTGGACCAGGGAGTAGTATACATTGTAACGGACTTGCCGCGGTAGAAAACGAACTATTCCATATAAAGACCCCATCAATGATAATAGGCGACCTTCGATTTTATCTACGTGAAATTTCCACGTCAACCCAGTATCGAGTATTAGACCTAAATACTTCTCATGGGCCGATTGTTGGATTTTGACACCGTTGACTGTAAGGGGACTATGATCCCGGATTTGTTTATTTTTGGCCTTGAAAATCATATCACTAGTTTTAGATATGTTTATTGTCAAAAGGTTACACTGAAACCACTTGTGTAAGGTATGAAGATCTTCCTGTGCTAGTTTTAGAGTTTCGTTTAAGGAGTGAGCAAAGTAGAATATGCAAGTGTCGTCAGCGTACAAGCTTATATTTCCATGTATTGGAAGCTGACTAATATCGTTTATATATATATGTATATATATAAGAAATAATAAAGGGCCTAGGATGGACCCTTGTGGTACGCCATAACTTATACTATGTGCCGAGCTTTGGTATTGCCCTATTTTTACAATTTGAGAACGATTTGTAAGGTATGATTCAAATATTTTCTACGCATTGCCAACAATCCCCATATTATATAGCTTTTTCAGGAGAAGTGAGTGACAAACAGTGTCGAATGCCTTTTTTAAATCAATGAATACCCCTAGTCCCACCTTTTTTGCATCTATATTTGTTTTGATCTCAGTGACGAGGCCTATTGTTGCAGATAGTGTGTTTGATTTCGGTCTAAAACCATATTGCCGGTCAAATAGAATATTATTTTGCGTCAAAAACTTATTCAATCGATCATACAGTACTTTTTCAAATATTTTAGAAAGGACTGGCAATATTGAAATTGGACGATAGTTGCCAGGGTCTTTTTTGTCTCGACTTTTATACACAGGTGTTACTTTGGCTATTTTTAGCTCGTCCGGAAAAATGCAAGTTTGTAAGCAGTAGTTTATACAAACTACCAGTTTAGGAATTGTAATGGTCACTATTTATGATATGTGCAATGTTTATACAAAACATTAATAATTATAATATCGGCTCGTTTCTCCACACAACGTCTTCGCACCGTTCCCGCCATTCGCATATATTGGGTTTGCGTTGTGTCAAGTTCGAGACGACAGATGCACAGAGTATAAATATATCCATACACTACATCCCTCCCTTCTTATTGTTTTAGGAGGTTATTCAATATGCAGCGCATTGAATACGTTTAGCAACAGTATTTACTTATTGCTTCAAATCTTTTGACACAATGTAGATGATTTATAATATTTTTTTATAAATACAAAAGTAGGTAATTTACTTTTAAATACAGTACATGTGATGTGTTATTACATTATTCAGATTGCTCATTCAGTTTGTTTATTTCAGCTTTGGTTATTTTCCATTAATTTTTATAACTCGGTATTCTCCGTTCGTTTTTATCAGATGCACCCCAATTTGCTCAACTGTCTCAGTTTCATCATTCCTATACTTATATTTTTGGTTTGTTCGTTCATATCCTTAGTTATGGTTTATTCCCCATATCTAATTCCTAACTTATGGCCCGTCTTCTTATGTCTGCATATTCCTTACCTATCTTTTCCTTTGTCTTTATTTCTCATCTCTGCGTCTTTCGACTGTCAAGTCCTATATCATCGGTCATTTATTGTAGAACTGTCTCCTAAAAATAAATCGAGATGTCTTTCCCGTAAAGGTATGAGGCGTTGTTAAATACTTAAGTAGTTAAGCGCTTAAGTATGTCCCGGTTTGCCTTTCCACTTCTTCGTCTTATCATAGCCAAAACTTTAAGCATTGTATATTTCTAATGACCATGTAAAGACCACCTCAATCTATTACTAGTATATAAAGCCCAACACTTTGTTAGATTGAACGCGCTAATCTCAGGAACCAGGTATACTCAATACTCATAAATGAAACTTTTTAAGATATGAAACGCTGATTGTTAAGGTGTCCCAACCTCCATTATATGTATTTGTGTTTGTAACTTATTTATTTCAAAGCAACACCCTTAAAGGTTTTGTAATATTTGCTACATGCAGGATCAATTTTCAACATAATTTATTGATGCCCAAAACATTATAATTCAATATAGTTGTCAGTGCTGCATCATGTACAGGTATTTCAATTAATACATCCTTTCACTCAGGAAACGCAGTATTCACTAGTCTCTTTCTCAGTAACATTAATCTTGAGTACTACAAGATAACTAACAGTAAATCGCCCTCAGGTATTCAATGTTCCGTTTTAAATAACATATAACATATTTTCAATAACATAAAAGGTGATTTGTCTTATTTTATTAGACAGATATATTTCTGCTTGAAACGCGCTTAATAACTTTAAATAAGTACTGTCGTAAGCCCAATTTTTTTTTATTAATGTTAATATTCTGTGCCCTAACTACAATATGACCATCCTATATCTACTAACATGTTTGTCTGTTATTAAGTTATTGTACGAACGGGGCCTATTGTGTTTTTTCCATTGACTTATACTCCACCGATAGACGAGACACGTCATAGAAACAAAGTGCCCCCGCATTTTTAAAAGCACACTACCGACATTTAGTTCATCGACTGGGTCTATTAAAAAAATGCAACTTCAGACGATTAGCCTTCGGTTCGACGGCGAAAAGTCTAAATAAATTACATATAAACGTATCTGCCATGGCGTACTGCACTGTCACTGTCACTAAGCAGACTGCTTCAAGTGCGGCGCATACACCGCAACTAGGTGGGACACATTTTGCGCACTGAACGTCCTATCTAGTGTAACATTGATATCTATGGTTTTTCGCTTCCCATTTTACATCTCACGATAGCCTCACTGTCTTAATAATAAGTCTGTATTTTTTCCTTTTCTGTTATATTTGTAGTTTCTTTCTAGTTTCTTGTCACTCCTTTTCCTTTGTCGAATTATTTCCTGTCCTGATTTTGAATATGGTTCAATACTCCATATTTTAAACAAACAAGTTTCTCTCTTTCTTTTTTTTTTTTTTATTTAGCTGAACCTGTTACATCGCGGGCATAATAGTTAGTTAAGTAAAGCTTTGGAATTATCCGCTCTTTTCATCTCCGATTTCTGTTTTTAGTAGATTTCGAAGTCTGTTTATTGAGCGATTAAAAATCTTGTATCTATGTTTCAAATGCTTTGTCCGTAAATAATCTTTTTTTTTTTTTTTTTTTTTATTTCATCGATAATAATTACATCTTTGACTTTATATTTGATCGCTTGTCGTCTATAATGTCTTATATGTTATTTCCGTTTCACACAAAATGCTTGTTTTAAACGTCTAAATACATGTCTTTCGTATATTTTACTTTGCTTCGGTGCGAAATATATGTCTAATCTATTTATCACTATTCCAAAATGTTGTCTATTATTGTCGTCTAGGGGTGTGTATACATTTAGTATGTGTATTGTATATTTTCTGTAATTAAAAATATAACACATAAGCTCTTGTCTTAATCTTGGTAACGATACCAGCCGCCCCTCAATTTACATAATACGTATATATCTAAACATCTTTTCTTATCAACCCACTGAATAGCAACTGAGCCTACTTCCCCTTCACATCCAGGTTTGTCCAAAGGGTATTGCAATTTGCGCTGCGCCATACTCTAATGCCACCCGCCAACTATCAAACACAATTCATGTATGTTTGTACATCTTACTAAATTTAGTAACTCACTATATTGTCGGAAATTTCTACCAGCTTGGTATGTTTCGCAATTTAATGCCATTTTATACCTTTATCGCAATCTAATGCCAATTTTCTATACAAATAGTTCCAAAATTTAAAGCTAATGTCCTATGCACGTTGCCCTCAATGTAATGCCAATGTTCTATGCTCATAGTTCACAATTTAATGCTATCCTATGCGTATTGCCAGCAATTTAATGCCATTGATATATATTTATCACAATTTAAAGCCAATGTTCTATACACATTGCCCGCAATTGAATGCTATTAATAAACATTTACCGCAATTTAATGCCAATGTAGTCAAAGCTACTCGCAATTTAATGCCAACGCTACTCGCAATTTAATACCAACGCTACTCGCAATTTAATGCCAACGCTACTCGCAATTTAATGCCAATGTAGCCAATGCTACTCGCAATTCAATGCCAATGTAGCCAACGTTACTCGCAATTTAATGCCAATGTAGCCAACGTTACTCGCAATTTAATGCCAATGTAGCCAACGCTACTCGCAATTTAATGCCAATGTAGCCAACGCTCTCTTCTTCTTCGTCGTAACACTCTTGACAGAGCGGTCGTGGTCACGATGATTTATGTCCTAACGATGATGTTGCTCGCTGCACGATCTCTCTCCAGCTCACTCTGTTAGACGACAATCTGGTGCATTCGTTTACAGGGCCTCCCACTGCTGTTTTTATTTGGTCAGTCCATCTCATTGGTGTCCTACCACGAGGTCTATTTCCGTTTACTCTGCCCTGAACGATTAGGCTCTCTATGGAGTCATTATTTCGCCGCGAGACATGACCGAAGAATCTGAGTATACGAGACTGTACTATCTCGGAAAGACGCTGCTTGATGCCGAGTTCTTGAAGTATGGATAGGTTTGTGCGGAATTCGGTCCATGATACTCCAAGCATTCTTCTCCAACACCACATCTCTAGAGCATCCACCTTTTTCCTTTCCAGTTCTCGTAACGTCCATATCTCAGCCGCGTAGAGAAATATGGGAAATATAAGTGCCCGAACGAGCCTGATCTTCCTGGCTTTTGTTATGTTGCGATTCCTCCATATTTTCTTAAGTTTATCCATTGCCCCTCTAGTCATCGCCATACGCCGTTTCACCTCACCTACGCTACCACCATTGTTTGTGATCATAGAACCCAGGTAAATATACGTCTGAACCACGTCGCAATTCGCAATCTGTGTTATGCCAGGAGAATTGTCATTAGCGCGGTCCACTATCATCACTTTGGTCTTATTCCGATTAATTTTTAATCCAAATGTGAGACTTACGCGTTCCATCTTCAGCAGTAGTTCTTCCATGTGGGTTGCACTAGTCGCAAATAAGGTCGTGTCATCGGCATAGCGCAGGTTTGCGATTGTGTAACCACCAATCGCAACGCCATCGGTCCAGTCCTCGAGAGTAATTCGCATTGCAAGCTCAGTGTAGACGTTAAATAGGAGTGGTGATATTATACATCCTTGGCGGACACCAGCGCTGGGATGAAAACTATCTGAAAGAAGGTCATCCGTCCGTACCGCAGCAGTTCCTTCTTCGTAGAGACCCCTGAGAAGGTGCACAAGATGTTTTGGTGTGCCCATTTCAAGGAGCGTCTTCCACAATGTTGGCCATTGCACAGAGTCAAACGCCTTTGAGAAGTCAACAAAGCATATATAAGTCGGCTTGTTGAATTCTCTAGCCTTCTCGATGATTTGACGAACTATAAGAATTTGTTCTCGGGTTCCCTTTCCCTTCACAAACCCAGCTTGCTCTTGCGCGATTTCCCGTGTCAAGTAGGCTTTCAGTCGCTCGTTCAGAATGTGTAGCATTATTTTGCTGGCATGATTGATTAGTGCAATGAGGCGGTAGTTGCTACACTTCTTGGTTGAACCTTTTTTATGTAGAGGAACGAAGATCGTGTGGGCCCATTCCATTGGCCATTTTCCTGACACCCATATCTTATTGCAGATGGACTGAAAGATATGAATGCCGTGTTCTCCCATAGCTCTGATTGTTTCTATGGGAATTGCATCAGAGCCTGTAGCTTTCCCATTCTTTATATGTTTGATGGCAGCTCTGATTTCTGACTCAAGGATGTCAGGTTCTAATGTATCCTCCTCAGGTTCTGTTGACTGGAAGGCTTGTGACAGTGGATCTTCAAATAGTGACTGGCAGTAGCATTTCCAAACTTCTGCTATTTTCTCCAATTCGCCGATCAATGCGCCATTACAGTCTTCAATGGCCCAGGTCTTGGATGGCAGAGTTTTTGTAATGAGACGAATTTTGTGATGCAGGTCTCTAGGTTCATGTCTTCCTGCATGAGCTTCAATCTCCTCACAAATATTACGCAAGTAGGCGTTATGATCTTGTCGGCACTTTCTCTGGATTTCGGCAGAAAGTTTGTTGAGAGCATTAATATTTGCGCCGGTTGCTTTAATCTTGCGGCGTTCTTGAATAAGTGCAAGAGTGCTCTCAGTCATCCAATGCTTCTGTTTTTGCGCTACAGATGGCGGCTTGGATCCTGCGACAGCGAGTTCTATGATGTTCCTGGCTCTGCCCCATAACGATTCAGGGGATTCGTTGTCGAGATCTGCGTTTGTCCATTTTGTCCAGTTATATTCCACAAGCGACTTGAACCTCGATACGTCTTCCACCTCCAGCTTTATTTGCTTTTGCTTAGGTCTGGCTGCTGTCAGTTTGAGTTTCAGTTTTGAGATCAAAAGTTGATGGTCTGATCCGCAGTCAGCCCCAGGTAGCGTATGAGTGTTCGTTATGGATGATCTCCATCGCGCCCGAATCAGGATGTAATCTATCTGGTTACGATGTTTCCCGTCGGGAGATGTCCATGTGTATAGCCTTCGAGGGTGATGTTGGTAAAGGCTATTTGCTATCACGAGATCATGTTCGGATGCATATTGTATGAGTCGTTCCCCTCTATCGTTACGAGTCCCAAGTCCAAATTGTCCGACGCATGTGCTGAGGTGATGGGCATTCTCTCCAATTTTGGCGTTGAAATCACCTAAGATTATAAGAAGCTCTCTGTTGGGTATTTTAATCATGGTAGCTTCCAGATCAGAGTAAAATTCCTCTATAACCTCGTCGCTTGCTGTACTCGTGGGGGCATATACTTGAATGAGGTTTAGATTAACAGGCGAAGCTTTTAGTTTAATGCTGATTATCCTATCGCTAATTGGCTCATAACCTATCACACAGTTCCTTTGGCGTGCAGGAATCAAAAAGGCCACCCCATTTTGGCTGTTGTTCTCATTGCCTGAAAAGTAAACAGCGTGGTTGTCAGCCAAAAAATGCCCATTATTTTTCCAGTGTGTCTCACTGAGTCCGCAGATGTTAATACTGGTTCTTCTGAGTTCTCTTTCCAATATGGTCAATTTTCCGGGGCTGAGCAATCCGCGTACATTCCATGTTCCTATCTTCTGGATTTGCCGCAGTTTGATAGAGTGTCCAGTAGCAGAGTTTCCATGGGGCGCCTGGTCTCCCACTGCCCCATGGCCGGTAGCCAACTTCCCACCGTGCGCCCCGGACGCAGCACGGCGCCGGTTGCTAAGCGGTTCGCATGGCGATCGTCTTCTCTTTTTAAGTTCTTTCATAGTGACTGTCTTGGGAAAGATAATGCAGTGGTTTCCCCTTGCCTTCTGCATCAGTTCTTTTTGGAGTTATTTAGAATCCAAGGCTGCTGACACCTCTTCTACCTGGTTGCCCAGGCAGGTGGGTGGATATCCCGCCACCAGCTCGGTCGCCATTGCCTCGTCCGTTATCTAGCAGGGAGTGCCACGTGCAGGTGAGGTTGACAGTTGGGACTGACTGGATGTTATTGTCATTCTTCCCCTTACCCCCCAACGCCAACGCTACTCGCAATTTAATGCCAATGTAGCCAACGCTACTCGCAATTTAATGCCAATGTAGCCAACGTTACTCGCAATTTAATGCCAATGTAGCCAACGCTACTCGCAATTTAATGCCAATGTAGCCAACGCTACTCGCAATTTAATGCCAATGTTATGGTGCCTATACACCATTACCAATCATGGGGCACGACGCGTTCAGCAATCTTCGACACAATTATTGCATATCTTCAGACGAGCGTGTTCAGGAGACGCGTTTTACACGTGTATTAAACTACACGTTCCGCGCTTTGATATACTGTAGCCGTTGTTGCTTCATCCAATAAATGCGCTAAAGTTACTAAGGGTGGAAAAATTGAGAAAATGATTAATTATTAGGCATGACAAATTAAATATGAAACTGCTTCTTTCACTCATATATAACAATTCGTAGTTTTACGAATTCGACAGGATACTAAATTGTAGATGAATTGCCAATACACAATGGTTGCAAATAAAAATTAAAATGCAGGGCTCTCTACTTGAGCTAAAACGCACGTCGCACAAGGTACCACTTTAGAACAGTCAATTGTCAATTTTACATTTTTCAGCCAAACTCAGCGTCCCATGATCAACTAATGAACAAAAGTCTCAATGCGTCTCGTCAGGTGCCCTTTTTTTTTTTAAATGGAAAATGTACTTGTTTTCGTCCATCACCTATGCTGGACCATTGCATATACGAGCTATAACACCCGGGACTGGAACCCGAGACCTCAGCCTTGCAACCACGCCGCAATACAGCTGTGCCATGTGCCACCGAGGCAGTCTTTCCACCTATATTATAGTTACCTGTATTCCTGCCACTTGACGCTAGTTTTATATATTAATTGTTATAATGTGAATTTACAATGCCAATATATTTATAATGTTTAAATTTTCATTTCATTTCCTTCCCACCGAGGCAGTCTTTCCACCTATATTCTAGTTACCTGTATTCTTGCCATGTAATGCTAGTTTTATATATTAATTTTTATAATGTGAATTTACAATGCCAATATATTTATAATGGCAAAATAATATTATTTGTGTATTATTTATTTATTCATACCTGCAACTCTTAAGGCATTACAATTGATGCTTCCTGAGTCCCACCATCACTGAGATGAATTGCCCTGCGACGCCTCTATTGGCTGACAAATCTAGATGGCTTAGAAATACTCAATTGAGTAATTAAAAACAATATGTCTGTAAATCAAAACTATTTGTAATTAAACAAACTGCACACAAACCCATATATTAATATAAAATAAAAGATATGAAACTCTCCATGTTCCTCCTATAGAAATAATTAAATTAGAAATTAAAACATAAGTGGTATATTACACAGTATAGTGGTAACATATTATATTTTTACAAGTCAAAACAAATGTCTTCTTCCTTTATTTCTACAGAATTTAAGTTGTAACAATAATATTACATGTAACCATACTAATAGTACAGTACCAACTCATTTTGTAATCTCTCCGGTTAGATATTCATCAATACCAATTACTTTCACCAACAATCCATTTTTAATAATAAAATAAATTAAATTTATTAGGAGTCAATGTAATAGTAGTCCCACATCTATCAATTTCCTGTTTGTTTGCTTGATAAATGACTGGGATCAACATGTTTTATACTTACAAAGTAAAATAAAATAAATTACCCTCCGGCCTGAGTCAAAATCACTACTCACCTGTGTATTTGATTTATATCACATGTAGGCAATCAATCACTATAAAACGAGAAATATGATCTAGAGGAGTGTGGATTAGTTAATTTTTAAACCACAACACAATATACTGAGCCCTATGTAACCACGCAACTGCCTCAATGTAATTGAGAATTACTGCTTAAAACAAAATCACTCCAACCTCCTATTATTTACCTCGTCGCCACATGTAATGGTCACTATTTATGATATGTGCAATGTTTATACAAAACATTAATAATTATAATATCGGCTCGTTTCTCCACACAACGTCTTCGCACCGTTCCCGCCATTCGCATATATTGCGTTCTCCTTTACCCCCGGTTTGCGTTGTGTCAAGTTCGAGACGACAGATGCACAGAGTATAAATATATCCATACACTACAGAAATAAAAAACCGCTTAATGCATTTCACAATTTTAGTAGTAATACCATCAATACCTGCACTGCAATTACTATCAAGACTATCTATCGCTTTTGAAATTTCATTTTGATCACACAGTGCCAAATTTGATAGCTTTTCCATATTTGGTTTTATATATGAATACGCGGGGGTGGTATGGTGATATTTAGGCGGAATCTGGCTAGCAAGTTTTGAACCAAGTTGCGAAATACTCATTTAAGTGCTGACATATTTCTTTTCCGTCCTTAATTATACCTTTATTAATATTAATAATAGGTGGTTTGGCGTCTGCTTTATTTTTATTATTGGATAGTCTATTCACTCAGCTCCACATGGCCTTTGGATTGCTTTGGCATTTTGAGAAAGCTTCGTAATATATTTCTTTTTGTTTTAGTAATTAATTCTGCAGTTTGGTTTCTAATCTTTCTGAACTCGTATTGTCGGTTTTTCTCATCTGGTTTGTTTTTAGTGCACTTCCATAGTTCGTTTCTTCTATTTATGCTTTCAATTATATTTTTGTTGATCCAATCCTTTTGAGGTGTATTAGTTATTTTTGTTTTGAGTTTTGAGCTTTGTACCTTTAAAGATGTTATGCTCGTTTCCAGTGTTTTATAGAGTTTATCAGGCTGATCTAGCCCTTGTTCACGAGTATAATTATATACATTTTCATAATCTATGCAATTATATTTCATCTTTGGAGGAGGTTTTGGCCTGTATTTTTTGATTCCGAAGAAAATCTGATTGTGGTCGGACAACGATGAGTCGGCGATCGCCATATAAAATTGCACACCATTTATATTGGTTAAAACATGGTCTAATATTGATTGTGTTGAAGCTGTCGTTTGGTCCCATAAAAATATGGTGACGATCTGATGAATATCTTCGGACCTGGAGAGGGTGTGACGTTGTAGAATGTCACCCGGATTAGTTTAGGCCTATGGCTCAATAATCATATTGTCTATGTCAATCAACGCCTCCATTGCGCTGATTGGTCGATTCAATTCTGACAGCTAAAACGTGCGAACTGTCATCGTACGCATAAATACGCGTGTAACCTCGCTCGCGTCCTCTTTCTAAAAATTAGCTGCGTGCTACCACGCGTGTTGTGTTCCCGCTGGGGTGAGTGTTAAAAGTGCTAACTTGCTAACCGCTTAACCGCTTGCTTCGCAGCTTATTCTGCCGCCGGCTTGTGAACTACCACGAGTCGCTGGCACAGAATGTAAACCTAGTTTACATTCCGATTTCTTGGACGCTGATTCCAGGTTCACCTTCACCTTCACGTGCTTCACCTTCACGTGCTTCACCTTCACTTCACTTCTTCACTTCATCTACTCTCTTCCTGCTTACGGCACGGAGCGTGCCGTGCTTGGCTTCTGCTCCGCACCGCTTCCTGCCGTGCTGCGACCGCACGTGCACCGAGCCGCTGACCTGCTCACCACTACCGGCCACGTGGCAGCCAACCATGCCGGCGAGCTGTCGTCGGAAACCGCCACGTGCAGAAGACCCGGATCAGTGTCCACAGAAGGCCAGTGACTCTTGTTGCATAACACCAGCAACAGTACCGAGTGTAAGACGGTGATGCGAAATATTAAAGCCTGTACCACGTAATCACCCTGAGTTCTTATTTTCTACCTACTCCTATCTGCGGGCGGTCCCTAAACCCGCCGCAGTGGCGCCCAATCATTCTAATACATGGGTTTTCGCATCACCATTATACTCGGTACTCCACACACAGTCCGGTTGCGCAGTCTACAGCTGGGCAATCGAGCGGTTAAAAAGTTGCAAACAGGTTAGTAATTTTTTTTCTTTATAAGTGAAGTGTAACGTTTGATTTTATAGTTTATCCTAAAGTAATTTGTTTGCAATTTTTTCCTGCTTTAACTTTCTTTTCCTTATTTTAAATTCACTAAATTTCATTATGGGCACTCACCCTATTAAATATTTTCTACTTAACAAAAGTGAACTGAGTTACGAAGTGTTAATTCGCGGCGAGGACCCGACTAACACAGTCCTACAACTGCGTAAGCAGATACACAATCTGTCTGTGTTGTATCCATCAGAGGACATAGACGAGTCAGGATTAGCATTTGACGTCGATTTCAATTCACTTAATGATTCTTTTAATGACCTAAAATCCAAAATTTCAAACCTAGAATGTTCATACGATTCTAACATGTTTAAACGCACATCCAATCTGGCAAATCACATTTTTCACAGAGCACGTAGATTGAAACCATTGACATCTGCCGATAACAAGTTATTGCAAACATTCCACACTAATTACGATCTATTTGCCAATAAGCTTAAAAAACTTCACTCTAGTGAACAGACTACATTTAATGTACCCACATCGGTTGATAAAGCAGATGTTACAACGTATTTATGCGAGCGTCCTCGAATGTCCGATTTTAAACTATTAAAATACGACGGTTCTACATGTGTTCGAATATTTTTACAAAAGGTCGATGATTTTAAAGTCGCTAGGGGTATTTCATCTTCTGATCTATTGAATTTCGCTACCGAAATATTTTGTGGCTATGCACTACATTGGTTCCGTAGCATTAAAAGTAAAATTAAAGATTGGGATCAATTATCTAAATTTTTGATCGAGGATTTTGGCCAGTTTGATTATGATTATCGTTTAATTTCAGAAATTCGTAACCGTACTCAGAGTGAAACTGAAAACATCACTATATATTTTTCTATAATGTCTGAATTTTTTTCTCGTCTTTCTAAAGAATTACCTGAGTCGGAAAAATTAGAAATTTTGTTACATAACATTCGTCCCTGCTACTCTAACGTTATAGCTTGCTCACCTAAAATTTCTACAATTGAGGAACTTCGTTTAATTTGTAAAAAATTCGAAAATATTCAATCTATGACTGCTCAATATCATGAACCACCTCCTATAACTAATAGTACGTTAGCTCCAGATTTAGCCTACTCTAACAATACTAATAATACTAATATTCTATTTAATAAAAAATCTACACATTTCTACAATTTCAATAAACACACAAATACACAAACTAACCCTTTATATACATCTATTAGTCCAAGCAAACCGGTTGCTCGCTTATCGCTCGAGAACAAAAGACGCTCAGGTAGCCATTCATATTGTCCCCGCTGCCGCACTAATGACCACACGCTAGCCGAGTGTAAACAAAATAGGTTTCCGATTTGTTTTAAATGTGGTGCTAAAGATGTTATTTATCCTAATTGTTCGAATTGTCATTCTAAATCGAGTCCAAAAAACTTGTAGGGCCAGATTGTTGTGATATTACTTCTAAAAGTGTTAATTTTGATAAGGAAGATTGGGAACAATGGCTTTCCACTATTAAAATCTTTTTTTCTACTTATAACATCACTTCAATCTGGGAACGTAAACCGGAGAATGATTCTCGTCCTTATGTTAACGTAAATATCGGTGAAATTTCTTTTTGTGCTTTGTTGGATTCTGGTTCTTCAGTGACTATACTAGGGAACGATTCACATAAACTATTATTGTCAGCTGGTTTTAAATTGTGTACAGATCTTAATGATACATATTTTGTTGCCGCTGGTGGCCAACGGTTAAACCCTATAGGATATATGAATATCCCTATAAGTTTTGAGAATAATTTTCTTATTCTTAAAGCCTATGTAATACCTACAGTGTCATCTTATTTAATTTTAGGAATTGATTTTTGGTCTAGATTTGAGATTTGTCCCAAGTATTTAAAATCAATAACTATGGGTAATTCTAGTACTAGTAGTGTTTCTTATTTAAATGATAATAAAACTAAATTATTTTTTTATGACGATTTAACTAAATCGCAGCGTCTAAACGCTGATAATACTATTGACCTATTTCGTTCTATTTCTATGGAAAAGCGAGGCCTAGGTAGAACACATCTCATCACTCATCGCATTGATACTGGCAACTCACAGCCAATGCGACAACGCTATTATAGACTTTCTCCCGAAAAACAACGCGTGTTATGTAAGATGTAATGTTAGCACTCGGTGTTGTGGAACCCTGTGAAAGTCCTCGGTGTTCACCTGTCTTGTTAACTCCTAAAAAAGATGGAACATTGAGATTTTGTTTAGACAGCCGTAAACTCAATTCAGTAACTAAAAAAGATGCTTATAAATTACCATATATGTCAGAAATTTTGGATAATTTAAGTAACGCTTGTTATTTAAGTTCTATCGATCTTTCGAAAGCCTTTTGGCAAATACCTATTGAAGAGTGTGATCGTGATGAAACAGCATTCTATATACCATCACGTGGTTCATTCAGGTTTGTCACTACTCCGTTTGGTCTTACTAACGCACCTGCAACGCAGCAAAGGCTGGTTGATATTTTGTTCTATGGTCCTGAATTTGAGAATTGCGTTTTCGTTTTCTTAGACGATATTATTGTTGTATCTCCTAATTTTGATCATCATATGGCTATGCTTTTACGTGTCTTTAATAAATTAAAATATGCTAATTTGACTATTAATTATTCTAAATCACATTTTTTTCGTACTGAACTAAAATATTTAGGTTATGTTGTTAACTCGAATGGTCTTCAAGTTGATCCTGGTAAAGTCGATGCCATTCTTAATTTTCCTACACCGACCAACCCTAAGGAGGTCAAACGTTTTCTAGGCACTGCATCTTGGTATCGTAGATTTGTTCCTAACTTTAGTTCAATTGCTGGTCCCCTCAATAAACTTACTTCTACAAGTAAGAAGGCTAAACCCTTCATTTGGTCTCCAGAGGCGCAGGACTCTTTTAACAAACTAAAGGATTGTCTAGTGCAAGCTCCCATTTTGTCGTGTCCTAATTATGACATGCCCTTCGATGTTCACACAGATGCTAGCGACTATGGTGTCGGTGCTTTACTGACTCAAACTATTGACGGCGTAGAACATCCCATTGCCTATATGAGTAAATCATTGTCCCCACAGGAGCGTAACTACAGCATTACTGAACGCGAAGCTTTAGCAGTCTTAGTTGCTTTAGAACATTGGCGATGTTATCTAGAGAGTGGTAAAAAATTTACTGTCTACACAGACCACTCAGCTCTTAAATGGTTTCTAAACCTGAATAACCCTACCGGTCGGCTCGCTCGCTGGGGTGTCCGACTCTCTGCATTTTCCTTCGACATTAAACATCGTAAGGGTGCAGATAATGTTATTCCTGATGCATTGTCTCGTTCTTGTCCTAAGCATATTAATACTATTGATACTTCCATGAATGTTACTAAAACAACTGATGAATGGTACCTAAATATCTTTCACGGTTGTCAAAATTCACCAACTTCATACCCTAACTATTTAATTAAAGATAATCGTCTCTATCGGTTTATGAAATCTAAATGTGTACTTAATACTGAATTTGAGTGGAAGGAAGTTGTACCTCAGGAACTTCGGTCCCCTATTATTTTTGAAAACCATAGTAACCCTTTAGCTGGACATTTTGGCATTTTCAAAACTTACAGAAGGCTGGCACAAAAATACTACTGGCCAGGAATGCATGCTAGTGTTGTAGAATTTGTTTCTTCTTGTGATGTCTGTATTTCACATAAACATCAAAACCACACCACTTTGGGTGAAATGGGCAGACCTAAGTCGTGTTCCCGACCATTTCAAATGCTAAGTATTGATATTGTTGGACCTCTCCCTTGTACTAGAAAGCAAAATTGCTATATTTTTGTAGTTACCTGTTGTTTTTCTAAATATTGCTTACTTTTTCCATTAAAACGCGCTACCGCGGAAATTATAACTAAAATTTTAGAAGAAAATGTTTTCCTTGTTCATGGCATTCCATCAACCATTCTTATGAAATGAAATGAAATGAAATGAAAATAATTTATTGAATCCATTAAAATGTTCAACATTGTTTAGATTCAGTCATTTTTTGAACTACCACCCGGTTCGGAAAGCGGTTTTCACTAGAGAAGAACGGGCAAGAAACTCTAGTGTTGCTCTTTTCAAAACCAGTTTACAATGTATGATTATTACAAAAATTACAAGTTGGTTTAAATCAGAGCAGTTCATTAATAACTTGTTATGATTTGCAAGTAGGATATAGTTGAATACGAATAAGTTTACTTTATATTTAATATGGCTGAGAGAAACGAAACGAAGTAACCCATAACGAAGAATCAGTATACTCTGTTTTGCCAACGCAATAAATAATTATAAAAGCGTTAAGTAATCTATTTATCAATTACAAAGTAAGCAAATCGGACAGACCAGTCCACACAAGCAGCACCCGTTCACGAGTATGACGCATGTGCCAGCCATCGGCCTCCTCAACCATGCTACAGGGAAGTGACCGACCCGGCACACGACGCCACCGCAAGCACAGACTTTTAAGCGAGCATGACTTATCCAATCGCTTACAAAGCAAAACAAAATAGTTTAAGTTACTTAATATAAATGAAATTATACAGAGCACACTAATACCTCCGCTCCAAGATACTATATATTTAATTAATTTTATACTATACTATTCCCAAGCCTTATTATCATCTAGATATTCTGAAATTTTATAATAAGCTTTATTGCATAATTTTTGCTTGATAGTAGCTTTGAATTTTTCAATACTTAAGGCTTTAATATGAGTGGGAACTTTGTTATAAAAGTGTATACAGTAACCCTTAAAAGACTTGCTGATCCTGTGGAGTCTGGTCTTATGAGTAGCTAAATTGTTCTTATTTCTAGTATTTTTATTGTGAATATCGCTAATCTTTCGAAAGTTTTCTTTATTTTTATGGACATACATTACTATGGATAATGGACGTCAATTTATTAGCTCAACTTTAAAGAATATGCTAGAAAAGTATAAAATTCCAAAAATTCATTTTACACCTAAATATACTCCTCATGTAAATACTGTCGAACGTTACAACAAGACTATCATGACAGCTATTTCTACATTTATTGAAAATGATCAACGCGTATGGGGTCTCTTGATTCCCAAAATACAGTTTGCAATTAACAACTCTGTTAATGAGGTGACTGGCTACACTCCCTCATTTCTAGTATATGGTCGTGAACTAGTTACTTGTGGCTCACACTATGTAGACACTAATGTGGATCAGGATATTATTTTCATACCTCGAGATCATTATGCTGAAAACTTAGGCATACTATCTAATATTTTTAACAAAGTACAGTCGTTACTTCTGCAGGCACATCAGAGGAATAGTGCTAACTATAACCTAAGGAAGAAACCTGCGGAATTTAATGTAGGCGATGTAGTTTGGAGAAAAACTTTTTATCAAAGCGACAAGGATAAGCATTTTAATAGAAAACTTGCTCCCAAGTTTATAAAGTGTAAAATTATTTCGAAAAAATCACCTTTAGTATATGATTTGGAAGATATGAACGGTAATCCACTAGGTACCTGGCATATCAAAGATTTAAAACTAACTAACTACAAATACTAATATCTATTAACACATTTAACATTTTCTATATTTTTAACTACATGACATTAGCAGCGACACTAAACATATCCTGCCATTTACTAACATCTCCTATTTTACCATTATTCTTCTTGTTGTTTTAGAGAGTCCTTTATTACTGCAAAGTATTCTCTGTTCTATAGGGTCTTGGTCATAAGATATTTTGATGCTAGACATTTTGAAAGAAAGATGCATGTAAGAAGATAGAATGAAAGTGAATATAACAAGAATGCTAAGTAGGCAGACGGATTTTACTTATATTTAGTTATAAGTAAAATCCTGGTCTTTTCGGCGGGGTACTGTGACGTTGTAGAATGTCACCCGGATTAGTTTAGGTCTATGGCTCAATAATCATATTGTCTATGCCAATCAACGCCTCCATTGCGCTGATTGGTCGATTCAATTCTGACAGCTAAAACGTGCGAACTGTCATCGTACGCATAAATACGCGTGTAACCTCGCTCGCGTCCTCTTTCTAAAAATTAGCTGCGTGCTACCACGCGTGTTGTGTTCCCGCTGGGGTGAGTGTTAAAAGTGCTAACTTGCTAACCGCTTAACCGCTTGCTTCGCAGCTTATTCTGCCGCCGGCTTGTGAACTACCACGAGTCGCTGGCACAGAATGTAAACCTAGTTTACATTCCGATTTCTTGGACGCTGATTCCAGGTTCACCTTCACCTTCACGTGCTTCACCTTCACGTGCTTCACCTTCACGTGCTTCACCTTCACTTCACTTCTTCACTTCATCTACTCTCTTCCTGCTTACGGCACGGAGCGTGCCGTGCTTGGCTTCTGCTCCGCACCGCTTCCTGCCGTGCTGCGACCGCACGTGCACCGAGCCGCTGACCTGCTCACCACTACCGGCCACGTGGCAGCCAACCATGCCGGCGAGCTGTCGTCGGAAACCGCCACGTGCAGAAGACCCGGATCAGTGTCCACAGAAGGCCAGTGACTCTTGTTGCATAACACCAGCAACAGTACCGAGTGTAAGACGGTGATGCGAAATATTAAAGCCTGTACCACGTAATCACCCTGAGTTCTTATTTTCTACCTACTCCTATCTGCGGGC
The DNA here is from genome assembly GCA_949752805.1 of Deilephila elpenor. NCBI lineage: Eukaryota > Metazoa > Arthropoda > Insecta > Lepidoptera > Sphingidae > Deilephila > Deilephila elpenor. The sequence goes on from OX457095.1 coordinate 1,208,683, forward strand.
GGTCCCTAAACCCGCCGCAAGGGGAACTCCTTAAAATAAAGTAGGATTCCAATGGTTCTTCTTGCATTTAATTAATTATAAAAGCAAAATTACAGTGGTGGAAGAAAGTAGGGGTAGGGGCGAGGGGAGAGTGAGAAAATTAAGAAACATGTAAATAGTCAATATCTTCGGCAGCTTTTAACTGATTTTAGTGATTTCTTTTGCATCAGAAAAAACGTATTAACACTTTGATCTCACAAATAAATCATGAAAATCTGATGAATATCTTCGGTCCTGGAGAGTAGAACTCCTCAAAATTGAGTACGATTGCAATGGTTCTTTTTGCATTGGATTCAGTATAAAAGTAAAGTTACAGTGGTGGTTGAAAGTAGGGGTAGGGGCGAGGGGGGCGGTTGATAAAAAGATCAAACATTTAAATAGTCAATATCTTCGGCGACGATACCAATAAATCATGAAGATCTGTTGTAATAGTGACAAAGAATCATATTATTACAGTTTAATAGTATGCCATATACCATTCCGTAATGAAACCGATATCGGCAATTGGGGGCATTGCCGATTATGTGTCGTTGAACAAATTGTATATGACGATGATAACTTTTGTGAAAACATGGAAGAACGAGCCGTCATGTCGGATGAATTGTTTCTAAGAAGCATTCGAGGATTAAATATCCAACAAAAGAATGTGTTTCAGAAAGTCTCAACGGCAATCAAACTCAATTTGCAAGGACGAGAAAGTCAGCTGTTACTTTGTCACGGGTGGTGCAGGTAATGGTAAATCATTTCTGCTAAAATTAATCGCGGAGCATATTAAACGTTGTTACGCACCAACAATAGATATACCTAACGAAGCCTAAATTTGTGGAAGTCCAGTCGCTAACCGGGGTTGCTGCTCGTCACGCTACACAGTATTTTCTGGCTGCCGATTGAGAAAAAAAGTACCATTATGTACAAAAAATTACGGTCTATTGTCTCTTATGAGAACCTAAGAATAATTTATTTAAGCTACCAGAAGCTGTGTACGTAAAATTTGACTATCGAACTTTTAAGTCACTAAAAATGAAAAAATAAACCAAAATTTTAACAAAAAAAATAACCGACTTCAAAAAACTGACAAAAAATCCTATTAAAAATAAAATTCTAAAAAAAGAAAAAAAAAACTGACTTATAAAAAACAAACTAAAAATGCACTAAAAAGTAAAAAAATAATTGCGTATTCTAACGTCAATAATTTACAATCTATTCAATGTACATATAGGTACGATCTATGTGTTTTCCACGCAAGATTGTATTTATACACATATATTATGTATCCAGTTAAACTTTACATCTAACTCAACACATACCTATGAGTAACAAATAATTATAAAAACATTTAATTACAATTCACCTAAGCTAAAATTTGAAATATATGTATGCACTACTTAAGAGACAATCAAATTATTACAATAATGTACAATTATTGTTATTTTTTGAGTCTGGTTGTTTACGTTTGTGCGTGCACATATTCCATTCGCGCATTTCTGTCAACTTCGACAAGTCGGGGTATGATCCCCCGGACCCTGTGCCCGCGCTGGCTTTTGGAGACCTTATTGTCGTTGTCATGCTCGTTGGAAATTGCGCTTTGTTTAGATGGGATAAGACTTCGTCCTGATTAACAGATTGACCGCGCAAGAAAGAGTCAAAAAATCGCAGTTGTCTCTCTTACCCGAGGTGGTGAAGGGGGCGGCTGGGTTTTGACGAGTACGTTTTCTTTTTCGTTCGTGATGCAATGCAATTTGACTTCTATGTTTTGCGGGTTAAAGTATATTTTCGTAGGTCACTTATTTTTAATTATTTATTAGAATTTTGATCTGTGCTACAACACGTCTGCTCCGATAGCTAGCAACGGACTACTATTAATAAGTTTTTATTATATTATAAGTTTTTACAGACTGAAATTGAATACTTAGGTAGAATCGTTTCAAACGGCCAAGTAAAACCAAGCGTGCGTAAAGTTCATGCACTTTTAAATGCACCTGTCCCAACAACTATTATACAGGTTCGTCAGTTTTGCGGACTGGCAAGTTATTTTAGGAAATTCATTCCAAATTTCGCACTCATTATGATTCCACTATATAATCTTACTCGGAACAACGTTAAATGGAATTGGACGTGTGAACATGATACCGCAAAAATAAAATACTCAAGTATCTTGCCTCTGAACCTGTGTTAACCTTATTTGATCCGACAAAGCCGGTAGAGTTTCATACAGATGCCAGTTCAGCATGTCTAGGGGGCATTCTTTTTCAAAAGCATAACGATCAATTAAAAGTCGTTGAATATTTTAGCATGCGAACTACCGATACAGAAAGACGTTATCACTCTTATGAGTTGGAGACATTGGCGATAGTCAGGTCTATTAAACATTTTCGGCACTATTTAGTAGGCAGGCCATTTAAGATCATAACGGATTGCAATTCTTTAAAAGCATCGCGTAATAAGAAAGAATTACCTAGAAAATTACCTAGAGCGCATAGATGGTGGGCATACCTGCAATCTTTTGATTTCACTATAGAATACCGTAGAATGTAAAAAACGTTTGATAGATCTGTAACGTTTTATACCCATAGCAGATGCAATTGGATCAAATCTAAGATCATTACTCCAATAAGCTTCAATAGCCGGCATCTTTACAATTCCCATAATAATATCAATACCTAATATTATTTATATTTCTTTTCTTGTTACACAGATAGATTTATTTTTATTTTTATTTTATTTTAGTTTGGACAACAAACAGTCGTGTACATCAACAAAAACAAAGATTATATGTTTACAAATTACAGACTTTGAGTGCCAACACTTAACTTATAAAGCTAGATATTACATTACAAATAAAAAGGATCACAATATAAACTATGCACACATATCGTTTGTGTACTTAATAAGAATCTAACAATACAAAAATTAATTACATAGCGTTTAAGCGACAAGAACAAAATTCTTATAATTCACTCAAGAAGAACTCTTTTAATTTTCTTTTAAATTGTGATAATGATGTATTAAACATATCAATATGAGATATTTTTTTATTATAAACAGTCAAACCACGATATAAAAATGTATTGGAGGTATAGTTGGTACTGCAACACGGAACTACAAACAAATTATTAATTTTACGCATTGATCTGGTGGGTACTTTGAACTTTATTTGTTCAAGCAAGTTAGGGGAATCGATAATATTATTAACAATTTTATATAAAAACATTATGTCCTGAGATTGACGCCTGAGTGACAAGGATAGCATTCTATAATTTACCAATGAATTATTATAAGAGACAAACTGAGATCCAATTCTATATTCAAGAGACTTAATGAAAGTTTTTTGTATTCTTTCAATTCTATTAATATGACATGTCCAATATGGATCTTACTAAACTGTAATATAGGATTTTGTAAGTACTACCACTTTTGAAAGGTTTGCATACCCTAAGAAGAAATCCAAGTTGTCTGTACGCCTTTTTAATCATATGATCATAATGGTATTTAAAAGATAATTTATCATCCAAGATAATTCCAAGGTCACGAATATGATCTACTCTGGCAAGTAGATAATTATTTAAACTGTATGCATATTCTACACGATTACGATTACGAGTATAACTTATAACACAACATTTATCTTGATTCAAAAATAGCTGATTTTGAGAGCAGTAGCTAACTAAGTTATTTATATCCTCTTGAAGCCGAATACAATCAGTTTCATCTCTTATAACCCTAAAAATCTTTGCATCGTCTGCATAAAGAAGACCAGTGCTATTAGATAAGTAGTTTTCAATATCATTTATATATAAAATGAAAAATAAGGGCCCCAGATGGGAGCCCTGCGGTACACCAGACGGTACATTCAGAAAGTCAGAGAGAAAACCTTTAATACAAACGGCCTGAGATCTGTTCCTTATATATGATTTCACCCAGCGTAGCAAATCGCCATGTATTCCAGCGTTATAAAGTTTATTAATAAGCATACTGTGATTAATTTTGTCAAAGGCTTTGGAGAAGTCTGAATAAATTACATCTACTTGATGTTTATTGGCCATGGATTTCAACAATAAATTTACAAAAGTTACCAAATTAGTGTCCACAGATCGTCCACGTATGAAACCATGTTGAGATGGTGTAATAAAATTTTTTACTAAAAAAGACAACTGCCCAGCCACTATTTTCTCTAATATTTTACCAAAAACACATAATTTCGAAATCGGTCGATATTGAGTTATATCGCTAGTTTTATCAGTTTTAGGGATGGGAGTAATCAGAGACTTTTTCCATATATCTGGGAAATGTCCAGTACTTAAAGATAGGGAAAAAATATGTGTGACGGGAACATATAACTTATCTGCACATTTAGATATAAACAAAGGATGGATACCATCATACCCGGCTCCCTTTCTCACATCAACAATTTTTAATTCCCTTAGTACCAAACTTGGAGATATATGTATATTATTAACGTTTAATATTGTATTTAGATTAGAGATAGACGAACCATAGCTTGGATCATCACTGAAAAGGTTCTATAAAAACTGACTTGAAGTAATTGTTAAATAAGTTACAAATTGCTACGCTATCACTACTGGTTATATCATTGAAACACATTTTTTGTGGCATACTCCTGTTACCTATTTTCGACTTAACGTAAGTCCAGAAATAGTTCGGATTTCTTCTAATATTTTCTTCGGTTAATCTTGTATAGGTTTCATAACAGGACTTTTCAAGTTTTAGAGCTCTACGCCTTAAAAGAGTAAAGGTATAATAATCCATATCGTTTTTGTAACGTTTCCAATTGCGGTGATATGTACGTTTTTCATTTAGTAACTTTATGAGAGGACGCGTGACCCAAGGTGCATATCTGGTGTTTGAAACTATTTGCCTAAGTGGAACATATGTTTGTATTAATTTATTTAAAACAGAATAAAAATACTTTACAGTAGACTCTAAATCATTTCGAACTTGGAATTCTTTAAACCAATTTATCTTTTCAAGCTCTAAATTAATTTTATGATAATCGGCCAAGTGAAATGCACGTTTACAAGACTTTGGATTCGCACTAAATGATTTATTATAGGGCACAGATAAATCAATATCTAAAGCTGGATGGTGTCCGTCCTCAGGCGTCAAAGGATGGGAGCTACGAGTTATGTTACAGGAAGTGTTGGAAAAAATTAGGTCAAGAAATTTCAGATTTGCATTTTCTATAGTATTTAATTGCTTTAATTGTGCAAGATTCATGAAATCGGCCACCACGGGTGATAACCTATCACCATTTGTTAGCAAACACATACTGTTACACTTAGAATCGTATTCCCATAGGCCGTTTGTAACATTAAAATCACCTAGAATAACAAAAAAAACAGTAGGATGAAGATCGATAAATTCATTAACATTATCAAAGAAATCATTAAGTCGGCTGAGGTGATTAGGTCCATGTGGAATGTATGTACATACAATATGCAATGCTGTAGCATGCGCTAATGATGTGGACTGAGCGCCAGATGGTGTAAACGGCAGTCGCGAAGACGGGTGCGGCGCGTCAGATGATCTGAGTGGAACTGTTACCCACAGCTCATCAGCGCACTTGGTTGTGTGCGGTACGCCGGTTGCAAGCGTGGATTCGAGTCCCCGACGCACGGCTATTGCCACGCCCCCTCCACGCGACCGGCCGCTAGCAACGGCATCTCTGTCTTTACGATACACAATAAAGTTATCACTAAAAAATTCATTACTATAAAAATTATCTGTAAGCCACGTTTCCGTGAGACAAATTATATCATAATTACAGTGTACAGTTTGAGACATAAACTCATTAGATTTCGTTCGGAGTCCCCTAACATTTTGATAGCCAATTAATAAATTTAATTTAGTCATAAGTTAAAAGTAAGAAAGTATATAAATACCAATATATTCGCACAAAACACCCATACCTCGCCGTTTGTTACAATAACAACCATGCAGAATTATATAAGTGCATTTAATAATTAAAATATGTGGATTGACCGCTTTCACATCATAAATAACGTAAAGAGTGATTAAAAATGTTAATGTTGTATTAATCAATATCGTTGATAAAGTTAATTTAAGTTTAAGAAATGTATATTTTAGATAATACATGAAAATAATGGAGTAAACAATTTGTAAGACACATGTTGCACAATCTAATGTACATAACACACCCGTTGATAACATCAATAACTGTGACTAATACGCTCAATGAATAATAAATTAATACTACCTTAAGTTTTACTTTGAACACATAATACATAAATAGTCATTTTAATTTAGATAAAATCTCGCTTTCGTTGGATATATATATTATTTTAGAGGTTTCATTTTTGCGTAAAAATATCTTACAGTCGTTGACCCAAATAAATTTGAAACCACGATCCTTGCCAAATTCTCGTACTTTCTTCAAAAGTGACTTGTTCTGAGGGGTCAAGTGTTCGTTTATGAACACAGGTCTGGCAGGTCCATCAATACCTAGATCCACGGTATTGACCCCGCGCCGAGATTTATATGCTGCCATGATTTCATTTTTACGGTTGCGCTGTATGAATTGTATAATGATATTGGAAGGTATTTGCAATTCTTTGTTGTTGTGTTGCGTATTACTTGGAAATTTCCTTACCCTGTGTATTTGATTTATATCGCCGGGTGTTACATTTACTCCAATTTTAACGCATAGTGAATTCAGTACTGAAAATAAATTTTCCCCTTTTCTTTCCGGTACACCAGACATCTCCAGGTTATTTAGTCGATCACGTTGTTCCTTGACAGATATCTGTAACTGAAGATGTTTGATAATGTGTTCAATTTCACTCAATTGTTTATTTGTTGATTCTATGGAGATTTCATTTGATTCAATGTTGCGAATACGTTCACTATGCGAATCCATTTGTTCACTGACTGTGGTAATTTGGGACTGGCACTGTTGGTATTTAAGTTCCAACTCGATGATAGACATATTCAAGTTCTTACAAGTAGACTTTATCTCCGAGACTTCATCTTTAATGATTGTAATAGTTTCACAAAAAAATTTAAACTCGACTGCCAAATTACGTATCGTTAATTTTGGTGATAGACTCCAGCTTTGCATTAATGTCGTTGCGCAGTAACGAAATAGAACTATTTAAAGTTTTTGCTAAGCGATCCATAGCAGACACGAAGTCGTCACCTGGTTGTTTTCTTGATTTAGTGTTTACAAATCGAGCATCCGATTCCTGGTCACTAACGGCACTCTGCGATGGTTGCGGACGTGACATTTTGATTGTTTCACAAGGGAATTTAAAAGAAGTTCGAAGTTTGTCGTTTGCAAATAGATCCCAAAATTTATTCGCTAACTTTACAATATTACCGACGATAACGCACGTTCAAGCGGGACACAAAATAACAACTATCACTTTCTTGCGGGGGTGAAGTCCGTCACCGCACTTGGTGTAGATTCACTGGCGATTTAATGCAAATTGGTTATTAACCTAAATTTATTAAAGATCAAAGTCAAATGTCTAATAACACTTGAGTACACAAATCGATTAAGCGTACGTCCGCTCTCTAGCGCACTGAGATCCTGACTGCACTGAGATCCTGATTTACCTTGTTGTTGTACTGAATACAGGTTAGTCATATCTACAATGTAATCTAACAGATCGTCACTAAAAAAATGTTTGAAATATTGCTGCGGTGACTTTAATTGATATTGTTCAGCAAAACTTACACTTGTATCCACTTCCACGGCTCCTGTATATTTGTTTTTTTTAAATGTAAATTCTAATTGTTTTAGCTTGCGTTTTTTTGCTATAGGTACTGCAGTTAAAAGTGGCATGGGGGATGACTCAATATTTGCGAGTTGTCTGGTACGACGGCGTGTTGTAGTTTGTTCCCTTGGTGTCAGTGATGGATGGTGTTTCCGGTATAATGCAAGGTGGTAGAACTTGAGATCTACCTAATAAAGAAGACGATGCTGATGTCATGGGTCCTGTGTCATTTTGGTTAACGTGATTTTCTGACGTTAAGCCCTTTGATTCTGCCTCCGGTTCTTCCGGTTCTAAGTCACTGAGATCCTCAAGGAGGTCGTAAATAGCTGGCGAAATAGTACTTCTTACCGGTGAAGAAGAGTCAGAACCAGTGTAGTTACTTTTGAAGTACTCACGAGCTAATATTCTTCTCTCTTCATCATCTTCAGATTCAATTTCTAAATCTTCAGAATCTGATGGAGGTACTAACGCAAGAATTTTCTGCGATCTCCAACTTTTCCTTGCCATGTTACTGAAAAAAATATTGTCAATTGTAAAACATATACTATACAAATGCGATAATATTTCTAGTAGTAACTAACTGGCAATGTACGTTACAAGTAACAAACATAAATGCTACTACGTGTGAGATCTAATTGGCAATGTCCGTTAAAAGTGACAAAAACACAAAAGTTACTCCGTATGAGAGTAATTGGCGGTGTCAGTTTCAAATGACATAAAGATTTACTGAGATATTGAAAACAAAATATGAATAATACGATAAAATAAACAATTGAAAACTACGGATTGACCATTATTCCAACGATATTAAGCATAAAAAGTATATAAAACACAAAAATACTTACTTAATAACAATATTTTTGACGAGTGCAAATTCACTTCGCCGTTGGAATATTTCAAATGACTGATGCAACTCGTCTAACGAGCGAGAGCGCGTTTCAAATGCACGAGTGCGAAAAGGATAGTCTATTATAAACGTCGTACCAAGTGACAGACGCGAGCGTCACCTCAAATCAGACTTGTGTGCATCTTTATAACATGTTCCATGAGACGGACAGAAACAATTTAAGGGTTAATAGGTACGATAAAGTGACCACAATATACTTGATGGTAAGGGCAATGCAATCTAAAATAGTATCGATACAATGATGTGGGCCTGTCTGAAACTGGATACATAGGTCATTACGACGTGTTTCCACGGTCTTGTACGGTGATCGTTCAGACGGCATATATGGATGCCTTGTCTAAACAACAGAATATCAAAGATTTAAGGACAACGTGTTGAACGTGGCTGGAATCCAGCAATATTAAAGGATCATCCATGGTAGACGTCTAAATCTACCAGCCTAGGGCACTACTAGGCTGAAAAGAGTATCCACTCCTGAATCGGGAGCATGGTTACACGCCTTACCATCACCTCACCTGGGCACACTTCTCGACGGCGACTCTCTGTGTGTGGCCGTAGCCCTGCGTTTGGGCTGCAATGTATGTGAGACGCACACTTGCACTTGTGGCTCTATAGTGGCAGCCAACGGCCATTACGCACTGAGTTGTTTCCGTTGTTCGGGTATCATGCTCTCAACGATATTATCCGGAGGGCTCTCGTGTCCGCAAACGTGCCTTGCTTGTTGGAGCCCCCGGGTTTAATAAGCACCGATGGTAAAAGGCCTGATAGTCTTACTTTGTTGCCTTGGCTCAGAGGTAAGTGCCTGGTTTGGGACGCCACGTGCGTTAGCACCTTCGCTGTGAGCCACTCAGGCCGAACGACGAGGGCGGCTGCAGCTGCTGCTGAGTCGAAGCGAGCAAAATATGCTCCACTTTTAAGGGACTACTTTTTTGTTCCTTTTGCCGTTGAGGTGACTGGCTGTTGGGGATCTGAAGCCAAAATATTAGTTAAAGATATTGGCCATCGTCTTAGAGATCTGGGTAGGGACTAGCGCTCTAGGTGGTTCCTTGCGCAAAGGATAGCCATCGCCATCTAAAGAGGAAATGCCTCCTGTATTTTGGGCTCGTTTGCTCCAGGAATGATGACGGGCGGTTTGTTTGATTAAGGGGGTGGGGTTCTGATAAATATAATATTGGAATAATTATTAGAAATTGTATTAGAGACTGTATAAAGATTGTATTGTATAAATATGTACATATATTGTATATTATGTTATCATTAAACACTAAAACTTTTTTTCTGCGTGGGTAGTTGAAGAGGACAGTGCAATAAAATTTTACTCCATACAATTTTAAATATTTTAGTTACTTAAAAATAGTTATTTACAATTATTTATGTTTTATTACATTAGTTAAATGATCTACCTGCCGGTCTCAGTATAATATTTCCTATTTTACTCTCTTTTCTTCACTACACTTATCACTGCACTTAAGTCACTTTATTACACTATGGAGACCGCTCTGCAAGCTTCAATCGAGGAAATGAAGAACGAGTTCCATCAGAGAATGGCTGCTTTTGAGAACAACCTGAAGACCACCACCAGTGTAACTGACTCGTCCGACTTGGCTGCTGAATTTGCCACTTATAAAGGCTTCATCACCCAGGCTCTCAATCTGCTTCAGCAGCAAATTGAAGCATTGACCAACACTGTTGACACGATGGAAATGCAGAGACGTCGCAAGATGCTGTTAATTCACGGTTTAGCTGAGGTTGCTGACGAAAACTCTGCACAGCTCGTTGTCGATGTCATCAAAAAGCGTCTTGGTGTTGCGGAGTTCCAGGCCACTGACTTACAACGCTGCCACAGGTTGGGTCGACCATCTTCTTCCAAAAAGCCAAGACCCATACTTGTGAAGTTGCAGGACGTCACTTTGAGGGACAAGCTTTGGTTCAATAAAACCCAATTGAAAGGTTCTGGTGTAACCCTATCAGAATTTCTCACTAAGAGACGCCATGACCTATTCATGGCAGCTCGCGAAAAGCTTGGTGTGACCAATGCATGGACTCGGGACGGCAATGTCTTTGTCGTAAGCGCTGGTGTCCGGCATCGCATAGTGTCGCTTGGTCTGCTTAGTCAGATCAACGCTGACACACCTTCCAAGGCGACACCAGTGAAGAGGACCATAGCCGTGCCTAAGACCCGGCGTGCTGCGGCTGCCAAGAAGTAGTATTATGTTTAATTCGCAATGCTTGTTCTCCAGGTAAACTTCTCAATATTAGTTTTTTAATTACTCAAACCAAACATTTTATCCTCTTCTGTTACTTTCTTTCTAATCATTTTTGATCTTGTTTTGTTGGTTGATATAATTTTATTATTAATTTCTCCACCCGCATAGAATTAAATAATTTATAAACATAACCTCAATCCTACCCACTATTGTCAAATGTCATAATTTAGTCATTACGTTCGGTAATTACTCAAGTTATTTTGTTTTTATTTTTTATTGTTAAGTATTGAATGTTTGCCTGGACCCTCAAACTTTTGTTAATCGTTTTTGTTTTTTTTTTTCCGTTTTATTCTTTATTTCTTTAGAAATTTTTATTTGTTATATTACTTTTTGTCTCTCTTGTTTACTTTAAGTGACGTTGTTTAAGTTTTAGAATAGTTTATTACGTTTTGTTATTACAACCGGCAGATGGATATGTAATTTGATTACTTTTGTTATTTTTATTATTTTGTCTTTCTTTCATTCATATTGGTTAGCTTTGCATATTCATTTTATTATTAGTTTTATTATTAATATTTAATTTTTATAGCCATACCATATTCTATATTATTTTTCAATTTCACAAATGTCTGTGAACAATTATACAAGTGACAGTGAAGAGTTCTTCTCCGCCTGTAGTGACGATAGCTTTGTTAGTATTCCATCGCTTGCCCACACTCTCTCAAGCGAGTTCTCTGACGTCCCTAGGAATTTCAATGTGGTCCATTTCTGTTGTAATTATGGTAAATTTATAATAATATTAAAATAGTTATACAGCGCCATCTATTGGGCCTATAAGTGATTAATCGATATACGCAATAAACAAGTGTCATGGCCTCCCTTGCAAAATCCTCGTTAACAGCGAAGCATGTGTAAAACAAATAAATAATGTGAATGTATAATTATCAAGTCTATTAAAGTTGCTAAACATATAGTGGACGTCTTTAATTTCGACCCATCACTCCAACATGGTAGCAGAGCGTGGTTAAGCGATTAAAATGATTGGGTCGTAATAAGGCGTAATAAGCTAACATCGCCACGTGAAGTATCAAGTGCAAGGTATTTATCCGGGATCCTATTGAAATTAAAATGGAAAAACAGGCGAGGATTGAAGATATTATGATGCCCATTTTCGACGGTGTGAACTACTCTAGCTGGAAATTAAGGTTGGTGACACTATTAGAATATAAAGAATGTGTTGAGCCCGCCATTACAAGTATGCCTGATAATTATAAAAATAAAGAGGCGGATTGGATGAAATTAGACTTAAAAGCGAGGACTATTATAATGAGTACAATCTCGGATAAACAATTAGAATATATTGCTGAATGTAAAACTGCTTTTGAAATTATAAAGAAGTTTGATAGTATGTACCTAACGCAGTCTACTGCTATGCAAATTATATGTAGAGGAAAAATAGAAGAAATTAAATTAAGAAATTATAACACAGTAGAACTGGTGGTAGGTCTGTCATATGTGAGAGGCCGCCTGGGTAGGTACCACCGCAATGTCTATTTCTCCCGCCAAACAGCAGTGTAAATGCGCTGTTGTGTTCCGGTTTGAAGGACATTGTAGCCAGAGTAACTACTGGACATATTGAGACTTAACATCTTATGTCTCAGGATGGCGAGCGCAGTGGAATGCCAAGCATTGCCTTGTAATTCATGGTGTTGTTTGGTTTTGCTACTGTCCATGAGCGGTCGTATCGCTTACCATCAGGCGAATGGCATGCTCGTCTCGCCATTCATTGCAATAAAAAAAAAAAAAAAAAAAAAAAAAAAAAGAATTTTTTATTGAATTTGAAAGAATAATTAATAACTTTAAAGCCGCTGGTGGATGTATAAACGAAACGGAGAAGATGAGATACTTGCTCAGAGCTTTACCTACAAGCTATAGCTATATTGGAGATTTTATAGATGTTATTCCAGAAGATCAAAGAACAGTAGACTATGTAAAATCAAAAATAAAAGAGAAAAATATGACTACAAGTGACCCGGCCACTAAAAGTAATGTGGGTACATTCCTAACAAAATCAAAAGCACAATGTTTTATATGTGGAAAGACTGGTCATCTCAAAAAGGACTGTTGGCATCGTCAGAGAATGTATCAAGGACACCAAGGATATAGAGGAAAACCTACAACTAGTCAAAATCAGAGAGGAGTACAGAGAGGTTACAACAATGCTGAATTTCACCGAGGTCGTGGACAAGGTAGAACTCAAGTTCAACTAAGAGGTGAGTCGTCGAGCACTCAACAGGACAACTTTCAAAAGCGTCATGGACAGCTTGGGTGTGTGATCCAGAGATGAATCAGGTAATGTGTAGCAAGGTAGAATATAATAATAAAAATGAAATAAACTGGTTACTAGATAGTGGATGCACAGACCACATTATTAACAATGATACTTTCTTTTATGATTATTTGGATTTAAAAATTCCTAAAGTGTGAAACTGCCAGATGGAAATACATTGCAAGCAACCAAAGTAGGTTCAATTAAAATTTATTTTAAAGATTATTGTGATGGAAAATATGTAGATTTAAAAAATGTTTATTTTGTGAAAGGTATTAAGCAAAATTTGTTAAGTTTTTCAAAAATAACCAAAACTTGAACAATAGTAGCAAGAAATGACATTGCAAAAATTTATAATCAATCAAGAGAATTAGTAGTTGTTGCTAACAAAGTAGATAATTTGTATTGTTTAAAAAGTTATGTTTCAGAAGCTGATAACAATAAGATGTTTGTAAACACAACAAAATTAACTAATAAAGAGAAATGGCATAGGGCACTTGGTCATGTGAATTTTCAATATTTAAATAAATTAATAAGTAATAAATTAGTAGAAGGTTTGCCAGATAAGATTGAAAGCATAGAAATGAAATGTTCTAACTGTATTGAAAGCAAAATGGCTAATGTACCTTTTGAAAATAATAGAACTAAGACTTCTGAAATTTTAGAACTGATTCATACTGATTTAAATGGTCCACATAACACAACTGGTTATGGTGGAGAAAAATATGTTTTGACATTTATTGATGACTATAGTAAATGTACAAGAATTTTTTGTATTAAAAGCAAAGCAGAAGTTGCAAAATGTTTTATAGAATTTGTTAATTTAGTAGAAAATAAATTTAATAAAAAAGTAAAGAAATTACAATGCGATAATGGCAAAGAGTATTTGAATCGAGATATTTATAACTTTATAAGACATAAGGGAATAGAGTTATTACCATGTCCACCCTATGTTCACGAATTAAATGGAGTAGCAGAAAGATATAACAGATCAGCAATGGATATAGGTAGATGCTTAATGAGAGAAGCTAAAATTCACAGAAGGTATTGGCCTGAAGTTATAATGACAGCAGCATATTTAAAAAATCTAACAATTGCTAATACACTGGAGAATAAAACTCCATTTGAAATATTTTTTGGTATTAAACCAAATGTACAGCATTTAAAGATATATGGAAGTAGAGTTTATGTCAGGGTTCCAGAAGTTTTAAGAAGAAGCAAATGGGATGATAAAGCCCAACTAGGAGTATTAGTAGGTTATAATGAAAATGGTTATAGAGTTTTATTAAATAATAAAATAGTTAATGCTAGACATGTACAAGTAGTGGAAGAAAATACTCAATTAATTTGTTTAGAAAAACTAGATGATGAAAAGGATAGGGATTTGGAAAATAAAACTTCTAGTAGGCAAGATGGAATATCTATAACCGAAGTTGAAGAATGTGTAGATGGAAATGAAGCTGCTTCTGATAGTGCTGTGAAAGATCTTATTAGTTATGATGATGTAGGTAGCAATGAAGGTGAACCTGCAACAAAAAATAAGTCAAAAAGAAAGATAACTCCAGTATCTAGATATGGTAATCCAGTATCACATTTTATTTATGTAAATTACATTGATGCAAATGCACCAAATACATTTGAGGAGGCGATGAACTCCCATGAATATAAACAATGGCAAATAGCTATGGACTCTGAAATAAATAGTTTAAACAAAAATAATACATGGCAAATTGTTGAACGGCCAAGAGATAAAAAAGTTATAGATGTCAAGTGGGTCTATAAAAAGAAAAGTAATAATGTTTATAAAGCTAGATTAGTTGTACGCGGATTTCAACAAAAAGAGTATCTTGATAATGTTTATTCACCAGTAGGAAAAATGGAAACATTGAAAATTTTACTATCATACAGTTGTAAGAATAATTTATTCATAGAACAAATGGATGTTGAGACAGCATTTTTAAATGGTGAGGTAAAGACAGAAGTATTTGTAAATCAACCAAAAGGTTTTGAAACAGGATGTAATAAAGTTTACAAATTACAAAAGGCACTTTATTGTCTCAGGGAAAGCCCTAGAGTATGGTATGATTGTTTTAATAAATTTATTGTAACATTGAATTTTGTTACAAGTAACTATGATTACTGCTTATATGTAAACCGTGCAAGCAAAGATCCAATTTATATATTAATATTTGTTGATGACCTCCTAATTTGTTGTAAGGATAAAGATAAAGTAAAAAAGGTAAAAACTAGTTTAATGAAAAAATTTGCTATTAAAGACTTGGGAAAAATTAAAAGTTACATGGGTATAGATGTTGATTATAATGATGAGAGAAATAGAATGACCCTAAGTCAAACAAAATATATTGAATCTTTGGCTATAAAATATAATCTGGAAAATACAAAGTTATATGATACTCCAATGGAAACAAACTTAAAATTAGAACAAGCTAAAGTAATAGATGATAGGATAAAGTATAGGAATATAATAGGAGAGTTATTATACATTAGTACAGGCACTAGGCCAGATATAGCCTACAGTGTCAATTACTTAAGACGGTATCAAAGTTGTTACAACCAAACACATTACAAGTATGCAATGAGAATCTTAAAATATTTGTATAAAACTAAGGATTTAAAGTTAACATACTATGATAATATACAGACTGAAACATTAGATTGTATGGTAGACTCTGACTATGCAGGGGATAATGTAGATAGAAAATCTACAACAGGTTTTGTTATTCGATTATTTGGAAACTTAATTTTTTGGAAAACACATAAACAAAGTACAGTAACTAAATGTTCAACTTTTGCAGAATATACTGCTTTGTCTGAAGCGGTAACAGAAGTACTTTTTATTAGAAACTTGTTAAGTGATTCATTCAATATAAAGTTTGATAAGCCAATAAAGTTTTATGAAGACAAGTCAGGTGCAATTTTGATAGCTAAATATGGCAATTTTACAAAGAACTCAAAGCACATTGAAGTGCAGTATCATTATATAAATGAAAATTATGAAAATGGTTTAATTTATATTGTAAAAATTGATTCAAAGTTTAACTTGGCAGACATGTTGACAAAAAGTTTAGATAAAACCAAATTTTTGAAAATTAGATTAGAGTTAAGTTTAATTTAGTGTGTTAAAGATTTATTTGTTTAAGAATTATTAACTAATAAAATTAAAAGATTAGAAAAAGTTAATTTTTGTTTAGTAGCTTTATGATTGTAAGTTTAAAAATAAATATTGTTTAGCAAATGGAAGATTAAAACTAAAGAATTATGGTTAATTTAATATGTATAAGATTGTGTGTTTTGAAAGTATTGTTTAATAAATGATTAAAAGAATAAGACTATAAGAGTTAAGATTGATTTAGTATGTATGGGTTGATACTATATAAAACTGTTGTTAATTTAAAATATTAAGATTATAAATTTAAGGAGGCGTGTTGTAATTATGGTAAAGAACATCGGTCACGTCCCATACATGCTGGGACCTGACAACAAAAAAATATTGTACACAGCTGAGATATAGTTTATTTTGTTCTTTAGTGCTTGAGGAATGATGCGCAGTTGGAAAAATATTCTTGTAAAGCCGGAGATTTTAGATTATTTCATAATTTGTAACCTAACCTAACCTAACCTAAAAAAGGTTAGGTTCGAACTAATAAATTAAAGCACTTTATAATATCATTGTCAAATATACTTAATGTATGGTGGTATTATGGTTACCAAGTAACTGGGAAGAAAATTGCACTAAATCATAATGCTCGCTTAGTTATTACTAAGCTCTATAATTTCCCTTGTCATAAAACTAATTAATCTTTGAATATGGTATACACCATACCTTAAGATAATAAGAAAAAATGTAGTAATTTGCTAAAAATGACCTCTTTGCATTAGTTCGCCGTATGTCATTACTTCGCAGGATTTGATCCTTCCTAACGGCTAGCAGCTTAAGCGAATTGTGTAATAATACAGAATGTGATTTTTTATAGAATTTTAGCTAGAATATTGATTTTCAAAAACGCAAATATTCAATTTTATTTTTCATCAAAATGGGGCCCAATACTCCTGTAAGTATTTTTCGCTATTCTTCATATTTTCGAATTCGGTGTTCCATACACACCTTAAAAAATTCTACCTATATGCTAGAATAAGAATATACCAAGCAGTTGACACTAAAATAAAACAAGAAAATATGTTAAATGTATTTACTCCTCATCTTGTCTTATCACTATAGAATCTAAGAAATCTGCAGGGACATCAACATTACTTTGATATCGTGCTCATGCAAGGGTTTCCTGGTGGGATGAACCAGCTGCTTGTTGCTCAACATTTTTGTCAAAGACGAATGCATTATTAGCTTCTTGAATTGCCATCTCCCAACAAACCTGACAAATGTAATCATCATCCATGATCTAAAAAAAAACACAAAATGACCAACCGTCAATATTAGGCTCCAAACAATGTATACGGATTGGGTCTTTTGTTTATTATTCCAGAATCCCAAGCCACATTGATTAAATAGTAAATTGGATACCTTGTGGATTCAGGGATAATAATTATTATAAAAAACTTACGATTAATGGAGATCCACTCACTGATTACAGAAATGACTCTGGTGTCAAGTTCCAGGACAACGAAGTGGCGGTGTGTATTAAGACGGATATTACATTGAAGACTATGCAAATATTTGTTGAGGCATAGACTGTTGCTCCGGGTTCATGTTAAAAATATGGTGATACTTCGCACTTTAAACGAAATTACAAAGCGTTATCGTTATCCAATGTTCAATCGTACAAGGTCGTCAGAAATGCAAGGGTCTATCGGAGTCCGTAATCAAAGCAAACTCACAAATATAATAATATACAGAGAATTAACAGTAGTCCCAAATCGGAAATCACAAGAAAGAAGAATGTTGACAGCCCGCAGAAAAGTCTAAAAAAAAGTCAAAAAAAGTAAAAGTAAAAGAAAAGTCTCTTAAGTTTTTCTTTTCTTTCCCGGTATTTAAAAGTGCGTGGTGGCCTGTTGGTTAACGGACCAGACGCGGCTGCCTACATGTTCACGGTGGTCGCGGGTTCAAATCCCAGGGCACACCTCTGACTTTTCGGAGTTATGTGTGTATTGATAGTCAATCACCACGCACTTTAACGGTGAAGGAAAACATCGTGAGGAAACCTGCATACCGTAGCGATTTTAAAGAATTTCTACGGTATGTAAGTCCGCCAACCCGCACTAGGCCAGCGTGGTGGACTATATGGCCTAACCACTCTCAATCGATTCTCTCGATTGTAGAGTAGGCCCGTGCCCTGCAGTGGGACGTATATGGGCTGATATAGATTTAAAAATAAATGGAAATATGCATTTTCATTCTAATAAATTATACTATTTTCTGATGTACCTTTCATAACTGGTCGCGTTCATGGTCCATTATGGCCGATGTTCTTTATAATAATATTAAAATAGTTATACAGCGCCATCTATTGGGCCTATAAGTGATTAATCGATATACGCAATAAACAAGTGTCATGGCCTCCCTTGCAAAATCCTCGTTAACAGTGAAGCATGTGTAAAACAAATAAATAATGTAAATGTATAATTATCAAGTCTATTAAAGTTGCTAAACATATAGTGGACGTCTTTAATTTCGACCCATCACTCCAACATGCCAACAACAACAACATCGACCCATGCCCAGAGTATTCCAGCTCATTTCCCCGATATGCTGGCTAGTTTTGACTGTACTCATATACATGCTATCCTTGTTTCAGAGTCTTGGTTGAAACCATGTCTATCTTCTTCCGCTTTCTCCCTTCCAGGATTCCACCTCATAAGAAATGATCGCACGGCACGTGGCGGTGGCGGAGTCGCAATTTATCTCCGAACTCAGTTCCGATTTTCGGTTGTTAGCGCGTCTCCACAACCCCCACCATCTAACGCTGGCGAACACCTTTTCTTGGAGGTGGAATTTTCTCTTAAAAAACTTTTAATCGGTGTATACTACTGTCCCTCTCTTCGTATTGACTTTTTTTCTTCTTTCGAAACTATTCTTGAAAATCTTGTCCCTTCGTACAGTCAAACTATAATCGTGGGTGATTTCAATACCTGTCTCCTTAAGAACGACCGTCGTTCTTCCTCCCTTTTAAATACTTTCCAATCCTTCAATCTTTCTATCCTACCTCTCTCAGCCACTCACCATTCCCCTAATAATACTCCGTCTCTTCTTGACCTTATCATTGTTTCCTCCCCAAACCTGGTTGCAAAACATGGACAATGTTCCGCCGATGCTTTTTCCTTTCATGATTTGCTTTACCTTTCCTACCGTGTCCGTCCCGCTAAAGCCTCACACAAAGTCCTCCTGCAACGCAATTTTCGGGGTATGAATCTTGATAATCTTCGCAAGGATGCCGACAACATTGACTGGAGCTGGCTTCTTGACACAGACTGTATTGACACCAAGCTGCATATTTTTAACCACAAGCTGACTGACCTTTTTGATAGGCACGCTCCTGTGAGGCCAATCAAATTTAAGCATTTACCTTCACCTTGGCTCACTGCTGACATCAAAGAGTAACTTTTTAAGAAAGCGTCCGCCAAGACTAAATACAATCGTCGTCCCAGCGAGTCTAACTGGTTAAAATATGTAGCCATCCGAAATCACTGCAGTAAGGTGTGTAGGAATGCTCAACGCCGATACATTCACAATTCAGTCGAAAACGGTGATCCAGCCAAAGTCTGGAAATTTCTGAAAACACTGGGAGTGGGTAAATCACGACAAGATTCTATTCCTAAATCCATAGATTTGAATTCCTTAAACCTCCACTTTTCTTCCTTGTCCTATTTTGATGGGACAACTAAAGATAACACTATCAAGCATCTTTCCACCCTTCAGTCCCCCGCTTGTTCTACCTTTGTCATACAACAATTTGCCACTTGTGATGTTAAGAAGACCATTACTCTTTTGTCATCAAATGCTATGGGTAGCGACTATATCAGCCGCAACATGATTCTCCCTGTCTTAGACGAAACCCTTCCTATCATTTCCCACATTCTTAACCACTCCATCTCCACTGGGATCTTTTCCACTGCTTGGAAAGGAGCCCACATTATCCCCATTCCCAAAAAATCCAATGCCTCTCTTCTTTCTGAGTTTCTTCCTATTTCCATACTTCCTTTCCTTTCCAAAGTTCTAGAACGTTTAATCCATACCGAACTCAATGATTTCCTCTCCAAGAATAACCTATTAAATCCTCTCCAATCTGGGTTTCGTCCTGGACATAGTACGACTACAACTTTGACACATATCACGGATGGCATCGGATCAGGCATGGAGGAAGGCAAGCTGACTGTCCTAGCTCTGATGGACTTCAGCAATGCCTTTAATACTGTCGACTATGACGTATTACTTACCATGCTACGTTCTCTTAACATATCTCCAATGGCAGTTGATTGGTTTCGTAGTTACCTGTATAGTCGCCGGCAACGCATCCGTGTGGAGGAAAGCTTTTCCTCCTGGTGCCCCGTATCTGCTGGCGTACCTCAGGGCGGCGTGCTATCTCCTCTTCTCTTCGCTATCTTTATTAACTTCATTACCAATCTTCTTCGCTCCTCCTACCACCTCTACGCTGATGATCTCCAGATTTATACTCAAGCTCCTTTAGACAGGATGACAGATGCGATTGTTAGAATCAATACAGACGTCCATCACATCTGTGGTTGGAGTAAAGCTCATGGTTTAAAGATTAACCCTACTTAAACCCAAGTCATTGTTGTCGGCAGCCCCAGGATGATTTCTAAACTTGACTTGTCCCAACTACCTGGTGTCGATTGTGATGGTATCGTCATTCCATTCAGTGACTCCGTCCGTAATCTGGGCATACATATAGACAAATCATTCACCTGGGGTCCACAGCTCTCGGAATTTAGCCGGAAGCTGTTTGTTTCGGCAAGGTCCTTGCGAAGGTTACGCAACTTTCTACACGTTTCCATTTGGATTACGCTTGCACAAACCCTCCTTCTCCCCATCCTTGATTATGCCGATGTCAGCTATCTTGATCTCACCGAAGACCAACTTAATAAATTTGAGCGCCTTCAAAATTTCTGCATAAGATTCATATTTGGTCTTCGCAAATATGATCATGTTTCTGAGTTTCGCGCTAAGCTCAAGTGGTTACCTATACGGCTTCGTCGGAATACTCACATTCTTTCTCTTCTTTACAATATTTTGTTTAATCCTCTCACCCCTTCTTATTTTTTTATTGCAATGAATGGCGAGACGAGCATGCCATTCGCGTGATGGTAAGCGATATGACCGCTCATGGACAGTAGCAAAACCAAACAACACCATGAATTACAAGGGAATGCTTGGAATTCCACTGCGCTCGCCATCCTGAGACATAAGATGTTAAGTCTCAATATGTCCAGTAGTTACTCTGGCTACAATGTCCTTCAAACCGGAACACAACAGCGCATTAACACTGCTGTTTGGCGGGAGAAATAGACATTGCGGTGGTACCCACCCAGGCGGCCTCTCACATATGAGAGACCTACCACCAGTAAAGAACGATTTATTTTATTAACGATTATATTATATTAACGATTTATTTTTTTTACGATTTTATTATATTAACGATTTTATTTCTTAAAGAATGATTTATTTTTCTTCATGACTCACATTCGAGATCCTTGAGGTCGTCTGAGAATCTTAAGCTGAGAATGCCTGTGCACACTACGACATTTATGGATAATTCTTTCACTGTCAAAGCAGTTCGATTGTGGAACGCGCTTCCTGTTGCGTTGAGACAGGCTTAAACGCTATCATCATTTAAGAGGCTAATTAAAGAGCACTACCTTTCTCTTTAAGTAGACTAGTATAATTTTCTTCAAGTAAATCATTTGGCTATTTGTAGTATATATTATGTATGTTTATATTTATTTGTATATATGTATACATGTATTTATGATTATCTGTTATGTATGTATAGTATGTTTGTGTATTTATACAACGAGTAACAGAATTAAATGTAAAAGCCGAAAGTAGTAGGTTCAGAATCAGCTACTGAATCGATATCAACACTTTTTTCTATAGGTTTTATTTTTTTTAAATAATTAATTAAAACTTAGTAAATAACAGACACCCTTTTCTTTAATGCGCCGAACAAACGAAATTGAAACGTAACTCCAGAGTATAAGGTCCTTTTTAAATGACATAATAAACGAATACTTTAATAAATCAAATAATAAACAAATATGAACTTTATTTCGACAGTCATAAAGGTCCTTTCAAATTCGCAAACAATCTAGCATTAAACAAACGCACACAACGATAGGCCTGAATAAACGTAATAACCTACCAAAATAAATAATAACCATATTCTCTTTTCCGCATATTTAACAACGGTTAGACAGAGCAAGACGCAGCTATTGTTTAATGAAATTTCAATCATCCGATAAATGATGGCGCGCGCGGCGGAATCTTAAAAGGTTTGGGCGGTCGGTGTAGGGTAGTTCCGCGAAAAACGTGTGGTGAACGCTTCACGGTGACGGCGAGCGTCGGTTCCACCTGAGAAGCTGTCAGGACCTAATTCCACGTGATTACGCACCACGATTAGAGTGGCTATCTTAGAATTGGATCGGTCGCGGCGGGCCCGTGCAATGGCCTCCTAGGTCACCTGACTTGACGCCTCTTGACTTTTTTTTGTGGGGACGTATTAAATCTCTGGTATACTGCGGCGGGTTTAGGGACCGCCCGCAGATAGGAGTAGGTAGAAAATAAGAACTCAGGGTGATTACGTGGTACAGGCTTTAATATTTCGCATCACCGTCTTACACTCGGTACTGTTGCTGGTGTTATGCAACAAGAGTCACTGGCCTTCTGTGGACACTGATCCGGGTCTTCTGCACGTGGCGGTTTCCGACGACAGCTCGCCGGCAAGGTTGGCTGCCACGTGGCCGGTAGTGGTGCGCAGGTCAGCGGCTCGGCGCAGGTGCGGTCGCAACACGGGCAGGAAGCGGTGCGGAGTGAAGCCAAGCACGGCACGCTCCGTGCCGTAAGCAGGAAGAGAGTAGATGAAGTGAAGAAGTGAAGCACGTGAAGGTGAAGGTGAACCTGAAATCAGCGTCCAAGAATTCGGAACGCAAACTAGGTTTACATTCCGTGCCAGCGACTCGTGGTAGTTCACAAGCCGGCGGCAGAATAAGCTGCGAAACAAGCGGTTAAGCGGTTAGCAAGTTAGCACTTTTAACACTCACCCCAGCGGGAACAACAACACGCGTGGTAGCACGCAGTTTATTTTTAGAAAGAGGACGCGAGCGAGGTTACACGCGTATTTATGCGTACGATGACAGTTCGCACGTTTTAGCTGTCAGAATTGAATCGACCAATCAGCGCAATGGAGGCGTTGATTGGCATAGACAATATGATTATTGAGCCATAGACCGCAACTATTCCGGGTGACATTCTACAACGTCACAGTACCCCGCCGAAAAGACCAGGATTTTACTTATAACTGAATATAAGTAAAATCCGTCTGCCTACTTAGCATTCTAGTTATATTCACTTTCATTCTATCTTCTTACATGCATCTTTCTTACAAAATGTCTAGCATCAAAATATATTATGACCAAGACTTACTGGTGGTAGGTCTCTCATATGTGAGAGGCCGCCTGGGTAGGTACCACCGCAATGTCTATTTCTCCCGCCAAACAGCAGTGTAAATGCGCTGTTGTGTTCCGGTTTGAAGGACATTGTAGCCAGAGTAACTACTGGACATATTGAGACTTAACATCTTATGTCTCAGGATGGCGAGCGCAGTGGAATGCCAAGCATTGCCTTGTAATTCATGGTGTTGTTTGGTTTTGCTACTGTCCATGAGCGGTCGTATCGCTTACCATCAGGCGAATGGCATGCTCGTCTCGCCATACATTTGCAATAAAAAAAAAAAAAAAAAAAAAAAAAAAAAAGACCCTATAGAGCAGAGAATACTTTGCAGTAATAAAGGACTCTCTAAAACAACAAGAAAAATAATGGTAAAATAGGAGATGTTAGTAAATGGCAGGATATGTTTAGTGTCGCTGTTAATGTCATGTAGTTAAAATATATAAAATGTTAGATGTGTTAATAGATATTAGTATTTGTAGTTAGTTAGTTTTAAATCTTTGATATGCCAGGTACCTAGTGGATTACCGTTCATATCTTCCAAATCATATACTAAAGGTGATTTTTTCGAAATAATTTTACACTTTTTAAACTTGGGAGCAAGTTTTCTATTAAAATGCTTATCCTTGTCGCTTTGATAAAAAGTTTTTCTCCAAACTACATCGCCTACATTAAATTCCGCAGGTTTCTTCCTTAGGTTATAGTTAGCACTATTCCTCTGATGTGCCTGCAGAAGTAACGACTGTACTTTGTTAAAAATATTAGATAGTATGCCTAAGTTTTCAGCATAATGATCTCGAGGTATGAAAATAATATCCTGATCCACATTAGTGTCTACATAGTGTGAGCCACAAGTAACTAGTTCACGACCATATACTAGAAATGAGGGAGTGTAGCCAGTCACCTCATTAACAGAGTTGTTAATTGCAAACTGTATTTTGGGAATCAAGAGATCCCAAACTCGTTGATCATTTTCAATAAATGTAGAAATAGCTGTCATGATAGTCTTGTTGTAACGTTCGACAGTATTTACATGAGGAGTATATTTAGGTGTAAAATGAATTTTTGGAATTTTATACTTTTCTAACATATTCTTTAAAGTTGAGCTAATAAATTGACGTCCATTATCCATAAGAATGGTTGATGGAATGCCATGAACAAGGAAAACATTTTCTTCTAAAATTTTAGTTATAATTTCCGCGGTAGCGCGTTTTAATGGAAAAAGTAAGCAATATTTAGAAAAACAACAAGTAACTACAAAATATAACAATTTTGCTTTCTGTTATAAGGGAGAGGTCCAACAATATCGATACTTAACATTTGAAATGGTCGGGAACACGACTTAGGTCTGCCCATTTCACCCAAAGTGGTGTGGTTTTGATGTTTATGTGAAATACAGATATCACAAGAAGAAACAAATTCTACAACGCTAGCATGCATTCCTGGCCAGTAGTATTTTTGTGCCAGCCTTCTGTAAGTTTTGAAAATGCCAAAATGTCCAGCTAAAGGGTTATCATGGTTTTCAGAAATAATAGACGACCGAAGTTCCTGAGGGACAACTTCCTTCCACTCGAATTCAGTATTAAGTACACATTAAGATTTCATAAACCGATAGAGACGATTATCTTTAATTAAATAGTTAGGGTATGAAGTTGGTGAATTTTGACAACCGTGAAAGATATTTAGGTACCATTCATCAGCTGTTTTAGAAACATTCATGGAAATATCAATAGTACTAATATGCTTAGGACAAGAACGAGACAATGCATCAGGAATAATATTATCTGCACCCTTACGATGTTTAATGTCGAAGGAAAATGCAGAGAGTCGGACACCCCAGCGAGCGAGCCGACCTGTAGGGTTATTCAGGTTTAGAAACCATTTAAGAGCTGAGTGGTCTGTGTAGACAGTAAATTTTTTACCACTCTCTAGATAACATCGCCAATGTTCTAAAGCAACTAAGACTGCTAAAGCTTCGCGTTCAGTAATGCTGTAGTTACGCTCCTGTGGGGACAATGACTTACTCATATAAGCAATGGGATGTTCTACGCCGTCAATAGTTTGAGTCAGTAAAGCACCGACACCATAGTCGCTAGCATCTGTGTGAACATCGAAGGGCATGTCAAAATTAGGACACGACAAAATGGGAGCTTGCACTAGACAATCCTTTAGTTTGTTAAAAGAGTCCTGCGCCTCTGGAGACCAAATGAAGGGTTTAGCCTTCTTACTTGTAGAAGTAAGTTTATTGAGGGGACCAGCAATTGAACTAAAGTTAGGAACAAATCTACGATACCAAGATGCAGTGCCTAGAAAACGTTTGACCTCCTTAGGGTTGGTCGGTGTAGGAAAATTAAGAATGGCATCGACTTTACCAGGATCAACTTGCAGACCATTCGAGTTAACAACATAACCTAAATATTTTAGTTCAGTACGAAAAAATTGTGATTTAGAATAATTAATAGTCAAATTAGCATATTTTAATTTATTATAGACACATAAAAGCATAGCCATATGATGATCAAAATTTGGAGATACAACAATAATATCGTCTAAGAAAACGAAAACGCAATTCTCAAATTCAGGACCATAGAACAAAATATCAACCAGCCTTTGCTGCGTTGCAGGTGCGTTAGTAAGACCAAATGGAGTAGTGACAAACCTGAATGAACCACGTGATGGTATATAGAATGCTGTTTTATCACTATCACACTCTTCAATAGGTATTTGCCAAAAGGCTTTCGAAAGATCGATAGAACTTAAATAACAAGCGTTACTTAAATTGTCCAAAATTTCTGACATATATGGTAATTTATAAGCATCTTTTTTAGTTACTGAATTGAGTTTACGGCTGTCTAAACAAAATCTCAATGTTCCATCCTTTTTAGGAGTTAACAAGACAGGTGAACACCAAGGACTTTCACAGGGTTCCACAACACCGAGTGCTAACATTTCATCTAGCTCGTTACATAACACGCGTTGTTTTTCGGGAGAAAGTCTATAATAGCGTTGTCGCATTGGCTGTGAGTTGCCAGTATCAATGCGATGATTGATGAGATGTGTTCTGCCTAGGCCTCGAGTTTCCATAGAAATAGAACGAAATAGGTCAATAGTATTATCAGCGTTTAGACGCTGCGATTTAGTTAAATCGTCATAAGAAAATAATTTAGTTTTATTTTCATTTAAATAAGAAACACTACTAGTACTAGAATTACCCATAGTTTTTTTTTTTTTTTTTTTTTTTTTTTTTTTTTTTTTTTTTTTTTTTTTTTTTTTTTTGTAGCCTATATTATGTCCCACTGCTGGGCAAAGGCCTCTCCTTTTTTTCTCCATTTGACCCTGTCCTCTGCGAGCTCCTGCCATTTTGGCTCGAATGCATCCAACTCGTCCTTCCACCGCATCTTTGGTCTTCCCCGTCTTCTTCGGCCATTCGTAGGAATCCAGCTTGTTGCCAGCCTGGCCCAACGGTTTGGATGCATTCGAGTTACATGCCCTGCCCAATTCCACTTCAATGCAGCTGCCTTGCGTCCCACATCTGCAATGCGAGTTTTAGAGCGCAGTTCGGTGTTCCGGATGCGATCGGTTAGCCTGACACCAAGGATACTGCGCTCCATTGCTCGCTGGCAAACCTTGAGTTTGAGCTTCTGAGACGCAGTTAATGACCATGTCTGGGCGCCATAGGTTAGGACGGGCAAAATGCACATGTCGACGAGTTTGCGTTTAAGAGAGAGCGGAAGATCACCTCTTAGATATTCTTTGAGGGACCAGTAGCTCTTCCAAGAATTTTCGACTCGTCTGGAAATTTCCCAATCTTGTCTATTCCTGAAAGAGACTATCTGGCCCAAGTAAACGTACTCGTCGACGTATTGTATTATTTGCCCGTCTACCCCCACTGCAGGTGTCATGCTGTTGGTCATTAACTTTGTCTTTGCCCCATTCATCTGAAGCCCAACTTCAAGGCTTGCCCGGCTCAGGTCTTCGAGCATTGTGCGTATTTCGCTTGGATCGGTGGCGAAAAGAAGTATATCGTCGGCGAACCGAAGATTAGTCAATCTTCTGCCACCAACGAGTATACCCCTCTCGGCCCATGATGTCGCCAAGGTCTGAAAGATTTCTTCTAAGGTGCTGGTGAAAAGTCTGGGGGATAGCGGGTCTCCTTGCTTTACTCCTCTTTGAATTTTGAATGATTGTCCGGGTTCAAAGACATTGATAGTGGCTGTGCTGGTTTGGTATATTATTTTAAGGAGCTTTGTATATGTTTCGTTTATATTCTGATTATGGAGAGCTGTAAATATTGATTGGTGCCTGAGACTGTCAAAAGCTTTTGTGTAATCCACAAAGGCTATATATAGTGGCAAGTTGTATTCGTTGTATTTTTCTATTATTTGGTTCAAGGCATGGAGGTGGTCGGTAGTAGAGAAATTGGGGCGGAATCCTGCTTGTTCAGGAGGTTGATGGGAATCCAGTTCACTGTCAATTCTGTTTTGGATGATTTTTATAAAGATTTTATATATATGTGAAACAAGACTAATGGGGCGATAATTGCTAATGTCGCTCTTATCTCCTTTTTTATGGATCAGTATGATGTTAGAATGGCAGAAGTTATCGGGGATTTGACCGGTTGACAATATGGCATCAAAGAGATTTTTCAAATGCGGTAGTAACTGGAACTTGCCTGCTTCAATTAGCTCGGTTGTTATACCGTCGGGTCCTGGGCTTTTGTTAAATTTCATGTGTTTCAATGCCTTGATTATCTCATGTGCAGATATAGGAGGAATGTTATCTGGAGTTGTGTATTGTGTAATTTCGTCTGTTTTATGTGGATCAGAATATAGGGACTTATAAAAGTTAGTACAAATCTGTGTTATCTTTTCTTTACTACTTTGTTTTCTTCCCCTCTCGTCTTTCAGGCCGGTTATCCATATCTTTTTCTTTGTATTTCCTTGTTTTGCTGTTCTTAAATTAGTATTTTTAATAATAGCAATTTTCATGTATTCAGTATTGTAATTTCTAATGTCTTTTCGGATACTTCTTTTTACTAGTTTGTACCATACTACCCATAGTTATTGATTTTAAATACTTGGGACAAATCTCAAATCTAGACCAAAAATCAATTCCTAAAATTAAATAAGATGACACTGTAGGTATTACATAGGCTTTAAGAATATGAAAATTATTCTCAAAACTTATAGGGATATTCATATATCCTATAGGGTTTAACCGTTGGCCACCAGCGGCAACAAAATATGTATCATTAAGATCTGTACACAACTTAAAACCAGCTGACAATAATAGTTTATGTGAATCGTTCCCTAGTATAGTCACTGAAGAACCAGAATCCAACAAAGCACAAAAAGAAATTTCACCGATATTTACGTTAACATAAGGACGAGAATCATTCTCCGGTTTACGTTCCCAGATTGAAGTGATGTTAAAAGTAGAAAAAAAGATTTTAATAGTGGAAAGCCATTGTTCCCAATCTTCCTTATCAAAATTAGCACTTTTAGTAGTAATATCACAACAATCTGGCCCTACAAGTTTTTTGGACTCGATTTAGAATGACAATTCGAACAATTAGGATAAATAACATCTTTAGCACCACATTTAAAACAAATCGGAAACCTATTTTGTTTACACTCGGCTAGCGTGTGGTCATTAGTGCGGCAGCGGGGAGGGACAATATGAATGGCTACCTGAGCGTCTTTTGTTCTCGAGCGATAAGCGAGCAACCGGTTTGCTTGGACTAATAGATGTACATAAAGGGTTAGTTTGTGTATTTGTGTGTTTATTGAAATTGTAGAAATGTGTAGATTTTTTATTAAATAGAATATTAGTATTATTAGTATTGTTAGAGTAGGCTAAATCTGGAGCTAACGTATTATTAGTTATAGGAGGTGGTTCATGATATTGAGCAGTCATAGATTGAATATTTTCGAAATTTTTACAAATTAAACGAAGTTCCTCAATTGTAGAAATTTTAGGTGAGCATGCTATAACGTTAGAGTAGCAGGGACGAATGTTATGTAACAAAATTTCTAATTTTTCCGACTCAGGTAATTCTTTAGAAAGACGAGAAAAAAATTCAGACATTATAGAAAAATATATAGTGATGTTTTCAGTTTCACTCTGAGTACGGTTACGAATTTCTGAAATTAAACGATAATCATAATCAAACTGGCCAAAATCCTCGATCAAAAATTTAGATAATTGATCCCAATCTTTAATTTTACTTTTAATGCTACGGAACCAATGTAGTGCATTGCCACAAAATATTTCGGTAGCGAAATTCAATAGATCAGATGATGAAATACCCCTAGCGACTTTAAAATCATCGACCTTTTGTAAAAATATTCGAACACAAGTAGAACCGTCGTATTTTAATAGATTGAAATCGGACATTCGAGGACGCTCGCATAATACGTTGTAACATCTGTTTTATCAACCGATGTGGGTACATCTGTTCACTAGAGTGAAGTTTTTTAAGCTTATTGACAAATAGATCGTAATTAGTGTGGAATGTTTGCAATAACTTGTTATCGGCAGATGTCAATGGTTTTAATCTACGTGCTCTGTGAAAAATGTGATTTGCCAAATTGGATGTGCGTTTAAACATATTAGGATCGTATGAACATTCTAGGTTTGAAATTTTGGATTGTAGGTCATTAAAAGAATCATTAAGTGAATTGAAATCGACGTCAAATGCTAATCCTGACTCGTCTATGTCCTCTGATGGATACAACACAGACAGATTGTGTATCTGCTTACGCAGTTGTAGGACTGTGTTAGTCGGGTCCTCGCCGCGAATTAACACTTCGTAACTCAGTTCACTTTTGTTTAGTAGAAAATATTTAATAGGGTGAGTGCCCATAATGAAATTTAGTGAATTTAAAATAAGGAAAAGAAAGTTAAAGCAGGAAAAAATTGCAAACAAATTACTTTAGGATAAACTATAAAATCAAACGTTACACTTCACTTAAAAGAAAATAATTACTAACCTGTTTGCAACTTTTTAACCGCTCGATTGCCCAGCTGTAGACTGCGCAACCGGACTGTGTGTGGAGTACCGAGTATAATGGTGATGCGAAAACCCACGTATTAGAATGATTGGGCGCCACTGCGGCGGGTTTAGGGACCGCCCGCAGATAGGAGTAGGTAGAAAATAAGAACTCAGGGTGATTACGTGGTACAGGCTTTAATATTTCGCATCACCGTCTTACACTCGGTACTGTTGCTGGTGTTATGCAACAAGAGTCACTGGCCTTCTGTGGACACTGATCCGGGTCTTCTGCACGTGGCGGTTTCCGACGACAGCTCGCCGGCAAGGTTGGCTGCCACGTGGCCGGTAGTGGTGCGCAGGTCAGCGGCTCGGCGCAGGTGCGGTCGCAACACGGGCAGGAAGCGGTGCGGAGTGAAGCCAAGCACGGCACGCTCCGTGCCGTAAGCAGGAAGAGAGTAGATGAAGTGAAGAAGTGAAGCACGTGAAGGTGAAGGTGAACCTGAAATCAGCGTCCAAGAATTCGGAACGCAAACTAGGTTTACATTCCGTGCCAGCGACTCGTGGTAGTTCACAAGCCGGCGGCAGAATAAGCTGCGAAACAAGCGGTTAAGCGGTTAGCAAGTTAGCACTTTTAACACTCACCCCAGCGGGAACAACAACACGCGTGGTAGCACGCAGTTTATTTTTAGAAAGAGGACGCGAGCGAGGTTACACGCGTATTTATGCGTACGATGACAGTTCGCACGTTTTAGCTGTCAGAATTGAATCGACCAATCAGCGCAATGGAGGCGTTGATTGGCATAGACAATATGATTATTGAGCCATAGACCGCAACTATTCCGGGTGACATTCTACAACGTCACAATACTTCAGTGAAACTACTAGTGTGGAGGAACTTTAAAGTAGGATAGTGGCAGCTTTCCAAAAAGTTAAGAGTGACACTGAAGTTTTAGATTAATTACGTGACTAATTACGCAAACGTGCATTGAGATGTATTGAGTAAGGTGGTGGACATTTGGAACATATTTCAACAAGAAGTCGCCGTATGAGTGCCATTTATCATGTAAGTTAATTTATTATTCCCAATCTAGTCTTCGTTGTATGATATTGCGTCATGTAATTCATCAGCAATGCAAAATAAATAACGCCTGTATCATGCCTGCCTGTATGGACTAGGTTAAACAGAAGTTAAATTAATAATATTTAATAACTGATGAATGAAAGAAAAGTCTTGTGTTGTCTTCGTAGTTCGTGCCCATTACAATGTAAGTTAAAATATTTCGTTTTGTAGCTCAAATAATAATGATAAACTTACACAATAAATAAATAATAATTGGTTTACAAAACTACCCGGTAATCAGTTACGTACGGCTGTTTCCGCCGCGCGGCGCGGCGTTCGGGCCAGTCGCGTAGGTACTCGTGTGAATAGGCCTTGTGAACATGTGTGCTTGTCCGCGCGCGTGTGTACTATACAGTAGTACACTTTATTCGTAAGATGACCATGTTGCGTGCCTATATTTGGTATAACTAATTTCATAAATAAATATTTTTTGTAATCTTCGGAGTACAATTTCAAAGTTCCACTATGATTCCAATAATATTTTTAAGTTGGGGTGTCTGAGGTTGTGAATTAATCCTGTTACACGTTGTATATTCATATTATTATTATTTTACTTTTATTGGTCTATTGTAATTATAAATAATATAATAATAATATTATTATGTCAAGTAGTGACAGTGACGAGTTTCTATCGGCATGTAGCGACGCTAATAGTGATGATAGTTTTGTCAGTGTCCCTTCACTTGCTGACACCCTCACTTTTCAGTTCTCTGATGTCTCAAGAAATTTTAATGTGGTTCATTTTAATGCCCAGAGTATTCCGGCCCATTTTCCCGATATGCTGGCTAGTTTTGACTGTACTAATATTCATGCTATCCTTGTTTCTGAATCTTGGCTTAAGCCTTGCCTTCTTTCGACCTCGTACTCCCTCCCTGGGTTCCACCTCATTAGGAATGATCGCACAGCACGCGGTGGAGGCGGTGTCGCCATCTATCTTCGAAATTATTTTCGTTACACCATAATTAGTACCTCACCGCAACCTCCACCACGAAATGCTGGTGAACATCTTTTCTTGGAGGTGGAATTCTCCGTTAAGAAGCTATTACTCGGTGTTTACTATTGTCCCTCGCTTCGCATTGATTTCTTTTCTTCTCTTGAAACCATTCTCGAAAACTTAGTTCCTTCGTACAGTCAAAGCATAATCATGGGTGATTTCAACACCTGTCTCCTCAAGAACGACCATCGTTCCTCCTCCCTCACTAATTCTATCCAATCTTGTAACCTTTCTATCCTTCCACTTTCTGCTACCCATCATTCTCTTAACTGCACTCCTTCTCTCTTAGATCTTATCTTTGTATCCTCTCCAAGCCTTGTTGCAAAACATGGTCAATGTTCTGCTGACGGTTTTTCAAATCACGACCACTTATTCCTATCTTATCGTGTTCGTCCTCCTAAGTCCTCACCTAAAGTTCTGTTGCAGCTTAATTTTCGGGGTATGAATCTTGTCAATCTTCGCAGGGATGCCGGCGACATTAACTGGAGTACGCTCTTCCAGTCGGTTTGTGTTGATGCCAAGGTCGATATCTTCACTAGGACATTAGGTAAACTCTACGACAAACATGCACCTGTTCGGTCAATTAAACTCAGACATCTACCGTCGCCATAGCTTACAGCCGAAATCAAGAAGCTGCTGTGTAAAAAAGCGTCAGCCAAGTCCAAGTACAAACGCCGTCCCAATGAGTCGAACTGGCTGAAGTATGTGGCCATTCGGAATCACTGTAGTAAGGTGTCTAGGAATGCACAACGCCGACATATCTATAGTTCAGTTGAAAACGAAGATCCAGCTAAAATATGGAAATTTCTCAAGACACTAGGAGTGGGTAAACCTACACAAGACTCAATTCCGAAATCTATTGATTTAAATTCTTTAAATAAGCACTTCTCTTGTCAATCCCATTTTGACACGACAATTAAAGATAATACTATCAAGCATCTTTCTACCATTAAGACTCCTGAATGCTCTACTTTCGTTCTTAAACAATTTGCCACTTGTGATGTTAGGAAAACCATTACGCATATTTCATCAAATGCCATGGGAAGTGACTGTGTCAGCCGTAATATGATTATTCCTATCCTTGACGAAATCCTTCCTGTCATCTGTCACATCCTGAACCATTCCATCTCCTCAGGGATATTTCCTAAAGCGTGGAAAGAAGCCCATATAATCCCCATTCCTAAAAAACCCAAGGCCTCAGTGCTATCTGAATTTGTCCTATTTCTATTTTACCTTTTCTTTCAAAAGTCCTCGAACGTCTGATCCATACCCAACTTAATGATTTCCTTTCAAGTAACAACCTCCTAAATCCTCTCCAGTCTGGATTTCGTCCTGGCCATAGTACCACCACCACCCTGACTCATATTACGGATGACATCAGATCGGGCATGCAGCAAGGTCAGCTGACAGTCTTAGCACTGCTAGACTTCAGCAACGCCTTCAACTCTGTCGATTTTGATGTGTTGCTTAGTGTACTAGGTTCTCTTAACATATCTCCATTGGCAATTGATTGGTTTCGTAGTTACCTGTTTGGACGCCGGCAGCGCATCTGTGTCGAGAAAAGTTTTTCCTCCTGGTGCTCCATATCTGCTGGTGTTCCACAGGGCGGCGTGTTATCTCCTTTACTTTTTGCAGTTTTTATAAATTCCATAACCAATCATCTTTGTTCTTCCTACCACCTCTACGCAGATGATCTCCAAATTTACTCCCAAGCGCCCTTGGATAAGATGGCTGACGCTATTGCAATTATAAACTCCGATATTCAACAGATTTGTGATTGGAGCAAGAAGTTAGGACGATTTTTTAAAAAGGAAATATCAACACACCTGTAGGTATTTATAATTTCTCTTTTATTTAATAATTAAACAAATTATGACTAACTAAATAAATTAATCTAGAACAAGGTAATTTACATGATTTCATCTAAGACTCTAATTTCTGCAAAGTGTACACGTATTAATCGCTTGCCGACCGAAAACTGAATGAACCGGCTGCTCTGTCCGCAATGTCTTTTATAGTCCCCCGCTTGGTCCGGGTCTAGGAGAGGGGGGTTCCACTAAGACGGCCGTTCCTGACAGCGGGGCGTCCTCGACCGCTTCTTGTCCTGCGCCATCAGCAGATCCAGCACCGGGCTGGCTATTATCATCATCAGCCTGGCCATCCTCATCTGCAATGTAACACACATCGTACATTTCAATCATTACATCCACATAAGTGTGTTTGAAGCCAAAGAATAGTAATTGAAACAGTAGAAGCGATCTTGTTAAGTGTGTGACAGTGAGCGTGCACTCCCACCATCAGACACCGAACAAAATATAAAATTTTGTAAGCAATTGAAATATAAACTGGAAAGCTTCAAATAAAAAAAACTTCAAAGCAAAAACAGTGATTTTAAGCATCGAAACGCAAATAAAAACAAATAGCATTCCAAACAGTGAAATTCCGGACTTCCACTGATCAGAATACTAGCCAAAGTATACAGTAGCCACACCATCCATGCAAACACGTGAATAAGTCTGAGCGACTTATGCCACATGCCTGTCAGACGGATGTGAACTGATAATACTTAACCAGAACAGAAGCCATAAGCCAGAGGCTCAGGCCTACGGAAGTCATGAGCCGGGGGCTCAGACCTACGGAAGTCATGAACCAGGAGTTCAGACCTACGGAAGCCATAAACCAGGGGTCCAGGCCTACGAAAGTCATGAGCCGAGGGCTCAGACCTACGGAAGTCATGAACCAGGAGTTCAGACCTACGGAAGCCATAAACCAGGGGTCCAGGCCTACGAAAGTCATGAGCCGAGGGCTCAGACCTACGGAAGTCATGAACCAGGAGTTCAGACCTACGGAAGCCATAAACCAGGGGTCCAGGCCACACAGATCTCTGCAACCAGCTTACCAGCCTCGAAGAAAGCAAAGCATGTGTCAGGCGTCCACTCGCCACGCCAGAGCACCATGTATTGGGCGGCTGCCTGGGTTTTCTTGCCATATGAACCTGCCAGCAGTTCCAACTCGTAGCGATCATGTGGCAGCACACGCAGAACGTTATAAGGGCCCCGCATGCCGGAGTCGAGTTTCCCCTTGCTCTGCGATGCCTTGCTTACAAACACGTAGTCGCCAACAGCGTAGACTCGTGGTGGTCGCCGGTTCTGGTTGGTGTAATCGTCTTGACGCTGCTGATTAGCTGTGAGTAAGTCCGAGGCACGCTGCCTCCTGAGCGTCATCATTGCTTCTCGATTTGGGTTACGGTTCTCCAATGCGACGTCACGCACTAGAGATCTTATTACTGGGGTAGCAGCGTCGATCCCAACAAGGAGCTGCAATGGTGAGGCTTGTGTGGTGGTATGTCTGGTAACATTTAGGTTGAGCTGCACCTTCCATAAAGCATCAGCCCATTGTGAACCTTTATGACCCACCTCCACGCGTAACATATTTAACACAGTCCTACAGTACCTCTCTGCTTGTCCGTTTTCTCGATGCATTCCGGGCGTAATGAAGTGGATGGAGCAACCCAAGTTACTGATCCAGTCTCGGAAGACCATGCTTTCAAATAATCTCCCTCGGTCACATACTATGGTACTCGGAGTCCCGAACAGGGATATCACCTTAGTGAACACCCGTTTTAATTCTTCTGAGTCTTGACGATACATGGAGTACAATAAACAAAATTTTGAAAAACTGTCGACTACTATCAAAACATACTTAAACCCGTTTGATTCTAAGAGTGGCCCCAAAATATCAACATGAATAACACAGAATGGCTCATCAGGCTTCGACCAAGATTGAATGGGTTGTAAGGCTCCTCTAGGTACTTTTTTATAAGCCAAACATATGAGACAATGACTGACATATTTTCTCACAAACTGTCTAACACTCGGAAACCAAAAGTGACGTAATATGAGGTCTGCCGTTCGGTCAGCTCCTATATGGTCGTGATCATCGTGAAAAGCTCTCAAGAGGCTAAGCCGGTAGCCTTTCGGGATATAACATAGCAAGCGTGGTTCTTCCCCGGTTGGTGTAAATTTGTAATATAGGAGTTCATTTTTAACTGAATACCTAGATGGATCTAATTGACCCTCTCTTAACTTGGTGATTAAATTTTGGGTTTCCTCATCCGCAGTCTGAGCAACCTTCGCCCAATTATTTGGATTGCGAATATGTGAGACATTTATGATTTCAGGAGGATGCCGGCTTAGGAAGTCAGTGTGCTGCATCATGGAACCTTTTCTATATTCCAGGGTAAAGTCTAAGGGTAAAACAAGTCTTTTTTCGTTGCGGTTAACTTCAACGAGTTGCAATCCGTCACTATTTTAATACGCGCCGAAATACCGACTAAAAACCCCGCGTCGGCCACCATCGGTGCACTTGAGAGACAGCCCCGGGATACCGTTTAACAGACGCGCCAGGACCGCCTCTTTGTGCACCGCCGCTTAGCGACGCGGCAACAGACGCGTGTTGCGTCACGCCTCGGGGGCCGCCAAGGTAGGGACGGCGGCCCCATGTGGCCTCTGCGGCGCCGGGTTAGTTGGCGTCCCGGCGCCTCCTACGTCTCCTGTGGCGACGAGCGGGATCGGTCTGCTCCCGATCCCGCTCGGCGCTCTCCTTCTACGACATGACACGTTCGCAGAAGGAGAGCATGGCTCGCCACGAACTCCGGCTGCCGACCATGGCGGCGACCACGGCCGGTAGCGAAAGGTCGCTTCCCACGACCGCGACGAGAGCGCTGCGCTCCGCGTCCCAGGCTGGGCACTCTTCCAGCGTGTGCTGGGCCGTGTCTTCACGGCAGTTGCCACAATGGTGGCACACGGCGGACTCCTCGGCTCCGGCTATGCGACACAGGTACGCACCGAAGCAGCCGTGCCCGGTGAGCACCTGCGTCAGCCGGTATGTTGGCGCACCGTGGCGCCTGTCCAGCCACTGCTCGAGGACAGGTCGCACTGCCGCGACGGTCCTCGCACCAGCACTAGGGCTCTCCAGCCTGGAACGCCACTCCTCCACGGCAGTCCTGCGGAGGGAGGCCAACATGGCCTCGACCTCTCTGGGGACCAGCCTCTGCCCACGCCCGGACGCCTCCTCTCGTCGGAAGAAAGTCGACGAGAGGGTTTTCGCGTCCAGCACCCAGGGCAGAGTTCCCGCCAATACGCAGGCCGCCTCGTGCGAGACCGTGCGGTAGCCCCTGATAATTCGCTGCGCCACCATGCGCTGCGGACGATGCAGCAGGCGGACGCAGCGAGCGCTCAAGGACCCGGCCCAAACGGGACTCCCGTAGAGGGCCATGGACCGCACGACTCCAGCGTATAGGTTTCGGCAAGGGATGCCAGGACCATCAGTATTGGGCAGCAGGCGCCCAAGTGCGCCCGCCACCCTCACCAGCTTCGGCGACAACGTCTCGAAATGCGCGCGGAAGTCCCATCGGCTGTCGAGAATGAGCCCGAGGTACTTCATGCTCGAGCCGACAGGAATCCGCACGCCCTCCACCGTGATGTAGGCCCCAGGCGGAGGCCCACACCGAGGACCGTGGAAACACACGGCCTCGGTCTTGTTGAGGGCCACCGTGAGGCCCAGTCGCCGAATCCTGCCCGCCACCAGTCCGGTACCGAACGAGGCGAGCAGGGCGGACCTCTGGAATGTCCTGGCCGTCGCTGTCACCAACGTGTCGTCCGCGTAGCAGACGACAGCGACGCCCCAAAGGTTGGTACCACGTAGCACCCAGTCGTAGCCGATTTTCCACAGAAGCGGCCCGAGGACCGAGCCCTGTGGAACACCGCACGTCACCTCCCTGCGGTGCCACCCGTCGGCGCCCGGATACACCACGTACCTTTCGCACAGGTACGAGTGCACCAGACGCCGAAGGTAGGGCGGAACCTCGTGGTACCGCAGTGCTTCTTCGTTGCAGGCCCAGGGCATGGTGTTGAACGCGTTGGCGATGTCGAGAGACACCGCCACCACGACCCTACCCCGGGACACCGCACGCTCCGCTTGTGCCTTGACCCGCAGAATCGCGTGAACTGTCGACCGGCCCCGCCGGAACCCGAACTGGCAGTCCGCCAAGTCCGGGCCCGTATCCTCCAAATGCTCGACGAGGCGCGCGTGGACTATGCGCTCAAAGAGCTTGCACACCTCGTCGAGCAACACGATGGGCCGGTAGGCCGACGGCGAGTCCGCGGGTCGCCCCTCCTTGCGGATCAGGACAAGCTTGCCCGTCTTCCACCGCGACGGAAGATGCCCTGCTCAAGGCACGCGGAGAAAAGGCCGCGGAGCCTCGTACCCAGTGACTCGACAGCCAGCACCCAGACACGACCGGGCACCCCGTCGAGCCCCGGGGCCGAGTTCTTGCTCCGCAGCCGAAGCACTGCCGCCTCTAGCTCTTGCGGCGAAACCTCCGGGATATCCCTTACCGAAACCAACGACGATGACGCCGGTGGACGTGGCGCCATCGGTGGAGGAGTGAACTCTTCGGTGGCCGGAAACAAGGCCGCGACGACGTCCTCTAAAAGTTCGGTCCGGAGACTCTGTGTCAGTGGGGGCGCCCATGGGCGGAGTTTCCTCAACGCCACACGGTACGGACGCCCCCATGGATCTCTGTCCAGAGACCTCCGGAACTCTACGTTCGCCGCGGCCTTCGCTTGCGCGATGGCCACCCGCAGCGCTCTCTTCGCCTCTCTGTGGAGGCCTAGAAGAAGCCGCTCCTGTTCGTCGTCGCCGGGTCCACGGGTCCGACGACGACGGTGCCTGGCGAGTCGGCGGCGCGCGACCATGCAAGCCGCGCGCAGCTCTGTGAGCTCGGCCGACCACCAGTACACCTGGCGCTTCGCCGGGAGGCGGGTGACCCGGGGCATGGCCGCGTCGCAGACTCGCGACAACGCCACCCCGAACCATTCCGCCTCTTGCTCGACCCGCACCGGCCTATCCGGTACGGGGAGCCACGCCTGAATAAAAGCGGCTTCCTTCGCGGCCTCCACATCGAGGCGCTTCGCGGCCCAACGTCGGCCGCCCGTGAATCGGGCAGTCGGACCACCACCGGACTGATGGGTGGAGACCTGGGAGGCCGAGACGCTGTACCGAATGTAGAGATGATCGGACAGCGTCTCTTCCTCGACCAAAACCCTCCAGTCCCGAACACGGCGGGCAATGGCCGGGGTGGCGAACGTCACGTCCACCACCGAACCGCCGTTGTGCCGCACGCACGTGTTCTCCGACCCCCGATTCAGGACGACCAACCCGATGGAGATCGCCCATTCCTCCAGGGCCTCGCCCCACGCGTCGGTCACCGACGAACCCCAAGCCAAGGATTTGGCGTTGAAGTCGCCGGCTACAAGCGCGGGCCGAGGCTGGCTGTCAAGCTGCACCAGGGCCCCCAGGCGTGCGAGAAAGCTCTCGAATTCCGCCTGGGACCTGTTGGGAGAGAAATAGACTCCCACTACCCACACCCCTCCCACCAGGACCGCCACGCATCCCGCACCCTTCGCTACTTTTTCGAAGGGCGGAGAGCCGGCGGCGCCCTGGGTGATGACGGCCACCGAGCCATCAAGGTCCCCTGCCCAGTCGCCGCGGGCAGGGACAGAGTAAGGCTCGGCGACCACAGCCACTTGAATCGACCACTGCGCCAGGGATTGAACAAGCAACTGCTGCGCTCTGGCGCAGTGGTTGATGTTCGCCTGGAGGAAATTAAGTTCCATCTATAGATGGGCGATCTCCATCGCCTCGGGGTGGGACGGTTTTGACCGCGTCACAACCCCGGCGCCCACACCGCGTTGAGTGCGGAGCGGGACCGAGGAAGCAACGCAGGTCTTGCCGCCCACCCGGTGGTCCGCGGGTTTTCCCGCAGCTGCACAGATCGTGCAGTGCGGATCCGCGGAGCACTCTCGGGCTTAGTGACCCGGTTGACCGCAGCGGTAGCAGAGCCCGCTGCGATCACAATCAGCCGCGCACTGCACCCGGACGTGCCCTTTGTGTAGGCAGCGGAAGCAGCGCAACGGTCTTGGCTCGAGGAGCCTAACTCCCGCCGCCACCCATCCCACCAGGACACGCCCTGCCTTCACGGCTCTCTCCGCCGCCTTTGCTGGGCAGCGGAGCCACACCGCGCCCAGACCCGAACGCTCGACACGAACTTCCCCGACCTTGACTTCGTCCGGGGAGCACTCTCCGAGACGAGCGATGGCCGCTGCGACTGCCTCGGGGGTGGCTGAGGCGTCCAACCCCGAGATGCGCAGCTCCGCAGTCTTGACGGGCCGGGTGACACGCACGTCATCCTTCGACCCGTCCAGAGCCTCCCTCATTTTCGACACGAGGGAGTCGGCCCTCGCTTCGGATTCGGGCCCGGGCACCTCAAAAACCTGCGTGGGGCCTGGACCGGCTGTTGGGTCGCCCTGGGCTTCTTTTTTCCCCTCTTGGCCACCACTCCACGGAGTCTCCATAGATGTGGCAGCCTGCAGGGGCGGGTGCGGCGTCTGTGACCGGGGCGGAGCGCGCTTGCGGTTGCCCCGGCGTCGCCCGCGTGACTCCCGACCAGACACTTGTGGCGGTACCGGTGCAACCGCTGTCGACCGGGCTGCTGCAGCCGGGCGGTCAGCGGCCGCAGGGGCAGCTCCTCTTTTTCCCGCTCCTAGAGCGGGCCACGAAGAGGCCCCCGCGACAGGAGGCTGCGGCTTCGGGGCCGCCTTGGCCCTAGCCCGGTCTGCAGCCAGCGGTGGACGAAGGATCGGCTCGGGAGGCAGCCGCATGGCGAGCGCCTCAAGTTTGGCGTCTACCCTCGCCATGTGTGTCTCCAGCAGACTCTTTATTGTGTCCCCACTCGGTCCACCTGGGGTCACCGTAGGCTCAGGCGCTGGCCGCTGCTGTGACCGGACCGTGGCCAGCAGGTCTTCCAGCACCTTCGCCTGGGCGGTGAAAGCTGCCTCCAGAGCCGTCACTTTTTCGCGGAGGGCACGGTTCTCCGCCTCTACCCTTGCGAGCTCCGCCGAGGGTGGCTCTTCTGCCATTGCTAAAAGCTCCGACACGCTTACATTGAGGTCCCGAACGTATGTACCTTTTAGGTGTCCAGACGTCCGGGAGACATGTCGGAGCCGCTCCGCCATCTTTGTAAGAGCCTCCCTGCGAGTAGCCGGGGCTTCATCCGTTGGAGCCGGCTTCTTCCGAGGACGAGCCTCCTTAGCCTTCTGCAGCTCGGCCTCTTTCGCCTCCTGCATTTTGGCCTCGGCGATGCGCTCATCGTCAAGGGCGGCCTCGTACTCCCTCCGCACCCTGTCGACAGCGTCGTCCTCCGCGCCCGACCTCCTCGCTGTAACCGACGGTCTCCGCTTTTGTTTCTTGGTGGCAGCACGGGAGTCCGTATCCACCGTACTGCCACCATCACTAGCTCTCTGCCGCTTCTCCAGAGGACGCGAACCTCGCTGCCTTGTGCGCCTTTTCTTCGCATGCGAAGAGTCGCTGCTCATCGCGGACTCCGAATCGAAGTCACGGGATGGCGCGGGCCTCTCCGCAGGCGGTCCCATCAAATATGTTGCCCGACTG
This sequence comes from Deilephila elpenor, assembly GCA_949752805.1. NCBI lineage: Eukaryota > Metazoa > Arthropoda > Insecta > Lepidoptera > Sphingidae > Deilephila > Deilephila elpenor. Next base: position 1,251,197 of record OX457095.1, read on the forward strand.
GACGCTTGAGAAGTGTCCGAGTCAAGCAACCTTTCCACAACAACTGAACATTCTGTTATATTTTGAACTTTTTTCATATTGTTCCCACGATTATGGGGGAAAAGAAGGTCCGCCCAGGCAGTGCCCCCTGTACCTGGGTAAGCCTAGCGTAACCCGCCAGAGGGTCGGCTGGTACTCTGGCGGGGGTCGCACTAGAGACTGAACTTCCCATCAGCCATGCATCCCCTCACGGTGCGCCGCCGCTTGGGATTCGGGGTACTTTTTATAGAGGCATCCTCCCTCGCGGTCCAGGCGGTTAAGCCAAGACCCTCGGTCCGGCAGGAGTGCGAGACATGACCACAAACCTCACAACCGGATTACGATATACGACGGCGACCGTGGGAGGGACACTCCCACAGCCCGCCCGGCGGCGGGGTAAGCGCACACCGGGCCCGCCGAGACCTCCGGGACAGAACCGGAGGGCGACCCAAATGAAGGGTCTCGCCTGCAACGACAGATGGAGGCGGCCGCGACAAAAGACAGCGACCGCCAAACCCCCTGCCCTCCCCGTCGGATATTTGCCGTCGGCCATAGTAGTTGCAGAACTGCAACTACGATGACCCACGTTGCCCAGGGTGCACCACGTGGAGGTTCCCGACATAGCACCCCTACCGGCATGCTCCTGCAATAATACCGCACCGACACCGATCGAGCTGGCATCGGTGTGAAGTTCCGTCGCTAAACTTGGGTCAAAGATCGCTAAGACCGGTTCGTGGGTCAAACAATGAATAATATAGTCACGAGCTACATCTTGCTCTGAACCCCATCGGAATGGTTCTCCCTTTCTTAACAGTTTGGCAATGCTAGCTGTTTTAGAAGCGTACCCTGCTACATAGCGCCTAAAATATCCTGCCAGACCCAAAAATTGACGAACCCCTTTAACATTTGTAGGTTTTGGAGAATTTATAAGCGCTTCTATTTTTCTAGGGCTCGGCCGTACCTGACCATTACTGATCATCCGACCGAGATATTCAATTTCGGTGTCTAAGAAGGTACATTTCTTCAAGTTAATGGAAAATCCGGCGTTCGTGAGCGTACTCAGGACTTGTCGGAGCAAATGCAATTCTTCAGGAATATCGTTCGTCATAAGAAGGACATCGTCTATATACGTCAATACTCTACCACTATCGATATAAGATTTTAAGGTTTTCGATATTATTCTTTGGTAAACTATAGGGGCATTAGCCAAGCCGTAGGGCATTTTTAGGTATTCGTAATGCCCCTCGGGCGTTACAAATGCAGTTTTCGAAATGGAATCGTCATCTCTTAATGGCACTTGGTGAAATCCAGTCGCCATATCTAAACTGGTAAAGTACTTAAAACCACCAAGCCTATCTATGTGGTCGTCTATCAGTGGCAAAGGGAATCGCTCTTTAATCGTTATGGCATTAAGTGCACGATAATCGCACATCCTATCACTTCCGTCCTTCTTCTTGACGAGGATGATAGGGGAGGCGTATTCGGACTGTGACTCACGAATTATTCCCTTTGAGAGTAGGTCATTAATAATTTCCCTAACTCTATTCTTTTCATCACAGGAAAGCTTATAAGGCCTATGAACTACCGGGGCAGTCGATGTTAATTTTATTTCCATACTACCCGTATTCACCGTTGAGGTAGCAGTTCCCGTAATAAAGGAAGCCGAAAACTCGCGAATGGTAGTGATCAAAAGATTCCTGTCCTTGCCAACTAATGGTGTTTTAATAATTTCATTCTCAACGGTGGTCACGTGCATAACAGAAGGCACACTACTTATTCTCGTGAGCCGCTGTAAATTATTACTACGCATGTAGGTAATTCCGTCTCTATTCAATACATCCGTTCCAATCAAAATAGGCGCCGTAATGCACCCAACTGGGACCACATACAAATCAACTTCTACAGACACCTCAGGAAACTCAATTATTGTTGTAACGTATGACGTTGACTCGATCTCTTGGCTGCCTATGCCTCTCATTGAACGATACGTTGGGATTTGATTGAAATTAAAACATTTGAGAACCGATTCTAAAATCAACGAAATATCGGACCCACTATCAATAAAAATATCTACGGGTACCTTTGGAATAACAGCCGACATTATGTTTTCTTGTTTCGATTGGGACTTGAGCAAAAATTTATCTTAGCCGACTTCTTTTGATTGCGTTCAATTTCTAATTTTTGTTTCGAAAAGCACGCCTCAATCACGTGGCCGTTACGTTTACAAAATGTACAAAACTTTGCCGGCCTATCAGCCGATGTTGATGGCTTGGACGTTATGGTATCTCCTGACGATGGCACATTAGTGTCAGCTCTTGGTCTTTTCCTACATTCGTACTTCGTATGACCTAGTTTATGACAATAGTAACAAACTACTCTGCCGTCTTCCGATTTAGGTGCATCGCATTTACGGGATGGTAACGGACGTATCACGTTCGAGTGGACAGAATTATTTAAATTACGTGTTTCGTTTTTTGGTTTGACATACACGGACAAAAATTCAACTAAATCTTTTATTTGAAGTTTTGCATTGGTTACCGCAGCCTTTATCTGAGCATCTGTAATACCTCGGGTAATTATTGCAACTTTCAACTCGTCAGATAAGCCCTTTACAATGTTGAGGCGCAAAAGAGACTTTCGGGCATATTCGGCGTAGGTAGAGAATTTATTTGAATTGGTACACATAACCTCAAATAAGATTGTAGCAACATCTACGTTACGTGGGCACAGTGAACGAAAATCTTCTTTAAAGTTGCTCCACGAACGATCATCGGTTATCCAATCATTGAGCCATGACTTCGCGTCACCGCGCAAACAACTTCCTATGCGCCCTAGACATTCACGATCATCCCATTTATTTAAAACACGGGCGCGGTCTACCTCGGAACACCAACCGTCAAAATCATGTAGGTTAGGGTCGAAGGGAGAAATATAAAAATTATACGATCGCGCCTGAACTAAGCAAGACAATGCACCGACAAGCTTATCTGTTACGTCACTACTCCCGTCGTGCGTTGGCGACTTTGGCCTAACGAAAGTTTCCTGCCCCCGTGGGCTATTAACAGGCGTTGAGTCGCGACACGTTGTTGATGTGGTTAAACGGTTCTCAATAGTATTCAAGCGAGCTAATATTTGACCTAAGGCCTGATCACGCGAAGAATCACGGCCGCCACATGATGCATCACGACGTCTATAAGCATTACACGGACTACGGGACACATTGCGGTGTCTCGAAGAGCTACGGTCGCGGTGATAAGGACTTTCACGGTATCCACGCGATGACGGAGTATATTGTATTCCTCCCGAGCTGTGGCTACGGTCACGCGATCTACTTCTCAATGTTCGCGAACGATTACGACGCGGTCGGCGTGAACCGCCTTGTTTCTCAACATGTTTTGAATGTTTCGGCATATTTCAGAAATTGGGTGACGCGTAAAGCACCCACCGACACACACTAACGCACTAATATCAACACTTGCAGTAATTAGGTCAAATTCAAACACGAAAACGGATGATAACTTTGAAACAGATGGCACAAACAGCAATAAGCACGTGGAATAGCTATCCCACTTCTGATCTTACAAACCAGAAGTTAGGACGATTTTTTAAAAAGGAAATATCAACACACCTGTAGGTATTTATAATTTCTCTTTTATTTAATAATTAAACAAATTATGACTAACTAAATAAATTAATCTAGAACAAGGTAATTTACATGATTTCATCTAAGACTCTAATTTCTGCAAAGTGTACACGTATTAATCGCTTGCCGACCGAAAACTGAATGCATGGGGGTGCCACTCTCTTGCATTCTATTCATAAGGTACTTGTCGCGCCATCTTGAATGCATAAGACACAAACCACGGGTCCAACCTGATGATCTTTTTGTTAAAGTATTACTAGAGGTCGCGGCAAGTGCCAAAAAAATTTTAAAAACTAAAAGTATAAATAATAAACAAAATAAGCAGTCTTGCTTTTTAATATTTTTTATTTTCCTTATTAATATAAAAAAATCAAGTATATTTTATTTATTACTGTAACCATTTTATTACATTCTTTACATTTTTTAACTTATGTACATACCCTTTTTACAATTTGTGTAAAAAATTGACACAAGTTTTTTTGACACAAGAGAAAACTTTCGTGTGCGTACTACTGCGATTCAATAGCTATAAATTTGCGACTTTGGCTTTTAACTGGACTTGTTTGATATCTTTTGTGTTTGACCTCGGCTTCCTATTACTGGATTTTCATACTTGCTTTCCGATTTGGATTTATTTTACTGGATATTTCAAGAACAACAATGGCGCCTAGGAAGTGTTTCTGGAAGTGCTATTTTGAAATGGTGTGTACCTCTGAGGACGTTATAAGCCCTAACCACTTTGTTTGTACATAATGCAAGAATCTTTTCCTCCGTGGTATATCTTCTGCCTCGTGGTTTACTTTTGTACTTCATTTGGAGTTTGCTAAATACCCGGATGGGCTCGGGCAATTTTTCGATTTAATGTAATAATTGTGCTGAATGTAATAATTTTCTTGCACTTTCTATTTAGACATAGACAAACATGCAAACATTGCGCAATTGTAACAAAAAGATAAAGATAATAATAATGATAATGTCGGGTAAAAATAAAGATAATGTTATTGCAAACGTGCTGTTTTTTTAAATACGACAAATTGGTGCCAGTTCTCTTCGTTTTAAAATGAAATTATTGGGATTTGGATACAAAACGATGAGCTCGTGCCCAATTGTCGTGACTTATGACCCCTCCATTCTTTAGATAATAAAAAGGCATGAGCAGCACCATCTGGCGGATTTTATTTAAAACAGAACATTTCCAGCGACATCTCGCGCTCAGCAAGAGTAAATTTTTTTACCTCAATATTTTTGAAGAGTGGCATATCTATTTCCTATATAGTGTATTATCTATGACTGAATGAACCGGCTGCTCTGTCCGCAATGTCTTTTATAGTCCCCCGCTTGGTCCGGGTCTAGGAGAGGGGGGTTCCACTAAGACTATTATATAGCTTTAATTCTTTATTTTTTACACTGCCCTCTCTCTCTCCTTCTTTTAAATTCATCCCATGGTTGTCTGTAAGATATTGGTATAGAGCGATAAGACCGCCATTTGTACTTTTTTTTTTATTGTTTCTAGATTGTGTATTTTTGTTGTTGACTGTGTACAATAAAGATTTAAATAATAAATAATAATAAAAATAATAAAATTAACACCTAATAATGAAGTACTTAATTGCAATATGTGTCTCTACACACATAACTATTCACTTACTTAACACTAAATACAAATAACAAAAGAATTTAAAATACTAAGTATCAAAATGGCGTTTCTGCGCGCATGCGTGTTTTTGTGTACATTATTTATCAATTGTACCGCAGTAAACCGAACACTGAGCGTCCCGCCGCGCCTCCATACATTAGGATTTGCTAAAAAGTTGAAGATCCCTATGGATTGATTGGATGGATTGGTTGATGCAGTAATTACGTAACTGGATTGGATTATAGTATTTAAAAAGAAATACTCTGATTGGCGTAAAAATATACTTTATATGATTGGTCATTTAAAATAAGAGCCGTGATTATGTTATATCTCGAAATCGATATCGATTATTTGTAGTTTAGTCAAATGTGTCAACTTTACTTTTCTAAGCAATTTTACCCATAAGTAGAACAATCTACAGCAGCGAATGCATACGTGTATTTTGTATAAAATTACGATTTCACAAAGTGCTTTACTTTCGAAACATTAAATATTGTCAAGTTATTGTCATTTTTCGGGAAATGTAGTCAGATAACTTTGTAAACATTTTTTGTTCAAGAGGAAAAGCTTTAAGCTCCCCTTTCGATACCCCGGGGAAGCCGAGAGATGTATATCAGTGTCTCTGGCCTTCCAGCCCAGTACAAATGCGGATATTCTGGCCGAGCTGGGTCCCTAGCAATATCTACGCCAGCATATCAACCTCGACCTCGATGACGAGGTTGGGTTTTAATTATTGAAGATGTTCCAAATTATTAAAACCAACCGTAAGCAATGAAAACGAATTACCATGATATTTCTGAAATAGTATTAAGTTTCAAGTCAAATTAAATTAAATAATATTGAGATAAAAGATATCGATGAAGAGTCCTCGAATAATTTCACAACATTACTTCAAAAATGTTTCGTATGCTGTCACTTTCTTATAATTATTATACTTACTCCAAGGGCGAAAAAAGGACAGCATATTATGTTATAATAATAAAAAGATGTATGATGATCTGGCAATAAGTGATTATAGTAAATGCAAAGTACAGAAGGAACATGGCGCGTTATGATACGTTTACGTAAAATTGTTTTGGAAATGTTAAATCGAAATATTGCGTGTTGGATTCAAACATTAGTTAAAATTTAATGCATATTGTGTAAAAATAAAGCTGAAATACATTTTATTCTTGATGCATAGTTTTATTCACGTATTTTTATTTGAACCGATTGCCACGTGCCGAAGAATAGTTTTTTTTGTGTTGGCCGATGATAATTTAAAATTTTGTACTGTGCATTTAAAATGGCTTGTATGTATGTCCGATATTCAAGAAACCTTTTAATGTGTATATTGGAATTTAAGGGTGCCTAGTAATTAGTGTACGTATTTGAGTAAATGCTTACTAAAAGGTGAACTATTAAACCCCAGTTAATCATAAGTACTTACATATAAAATAACGATCACTCTTTATGTTCTAGACTACATTAATAATAATTATTGTAGTATAGAACATATTGAGTGATCTCTATTTCGCCAAGTTTTATGTTCGCGGGGTCAAAGTTCTTTATCAGCTGAGCGGCAAAACTACTCGTGCATGTTCAGTGACCGAAAATTGCAAAATACAAAATCGTGATTTTTGACAAAACTACCAGGTGGATTTTTATGAAACTTGGTGCAATGTTTCCAGCGGTGGTCGCGAACATGTGGACAAAAATATGTCACGTATGTCAATATCACTCTGTATATTAAGCGATGCAGGTGAACCGCCACCCACATCACCGTCACCATAAGTACCTTGCCCAACCACTCAGAATACTATACCACAGGATACCCAACACAACTCGCTCTGGACGTCGAGTCCGGTTTTATAATTTCTATCGACCCTAACCAGGTCTCTGGGGGGAGTGATGTAGGGAGTCCCCACAATACATTAAACACACTCATCCATTCATAACATTATACACACACATTCATACATCACACTTTCACGATATTAAAATACATAATTACAATCAACAAACACACATACAGTCCTCACACCGATTTATTATAGCGAAACAAGCGATAACGGTCGGCCAGCGGCTGGGGTCTAGAATCGTTTGGCACGAGTTGAGTGCTAAAAATGATTAAAGGTGGTAGGGATTGGTTCCCTGATTATAACGTATCACTCTTATTAAAAGGTAATTTATAGTTTTCGAGAAATTAATTAATAAAGTTTCTAACCTTAAATCAGGTATAAGGTAAAACGGAACGTTTTTATGGGCGATTGACAACTAAATCTTTATTTTTGTGTCAAGTATATAGTCTGTGGTTTAAAATGTCGTGCAATACCGTGAAACGGAACGTAAAAACTACGCGATTTGCGTCATGAGTCAGTGTGATTAGAATGTTTTGTTTATGTTTTTTGCGGAGTTTACGCATCTGCAATAGTGTATAGACTCATGTTTTGTTGTTTTACATGTTTTGTAACGACCTAGAAATTATGTTCAGAAGCAAGTTTGTGTATCCACTCTATGGTTAAAATAGGTCGAATCTGCCCCAAAACCGACACGGAGCACCCCGACTTCCACGTAGTCTCTTGGCTACCACCCCTAGAGCGTTTATAAAAAGCCGGAGGCGCGGAGGGAGAGCAGCCCCCGCCCGAGGCGAGCGTGGGTGCCTATCCTTTGTTACGCAAGGGCGAAGGGGCTGCACTTCCCGCAGCGCCGGAGACGTTGCAGAAGCAAGTATATTTTGAAAACAAGTGTTTTGAGGTTAGGTTACTTTAATTGGGTTTTCTCAGGAACGGTGCATTGCCTTTTCATGGGAGTAGTACCGGAGGACAGTAGGCATCCTCCCCCTCCCCCCTCACCCCCTCCCAACCCCCATTTCGTGCCAAACGATTCTAGATCTTTACCGCCGTTTTTTCCATCCTTCCTTAGTTGTAGTTTATAGTATAGTGTGTAAACAATTAGTGTAGTGTTAAGACGCTTGTATTTTGATATTTATTGTGACTGTTAGTATAAGTTAGTATAAGTGGTTACTTTGAATGTTCGGCTGTCGAACTACTCGAACATAAAATTATTATCATATGTGTTTACCGTCCTCCAAAACATAAACATGAATACGTTCAATTATTTATGAATAATTTAAATTTACTACTTACTAAGGTTTGTCTTAAAGGTAAAAAATGTATTATATGCGGCGATTTTAATATTGACAGATTAAAAAAAAACATTTGCATCCAAGCACTTTGAACAACTTCTAGCATCTTTTAATTTAAAACTATCCTTATGGGAACCAACGCGACTAAAAAGCAAAACATGCCTCGATAATTATGCACATAATATTAAAGATGCAAAAACTAGTATTGTAGAGCTGGCACTATCGGACCATACTGCTCAGATACTTCAATGCCCGGTCAAAAAGAGTTTTTCAGTCAAGCACTGGTACAAACTGACTAGAGATTACAATGAAGAAAATATAAATAAATTTAGAAATTGCTTGGGAAGTCTAACTTTTAACGACATATTATACAACAATGACGATCCTAAGGATGCATTTAATGAATTTCACTCACTATTTAAATTATTTTATGACCTTTGTTTTCCCTTAATCAAAATTAAAATCACTATAAATAAGAGTATAAAATGGTTAACCAAAGGAATAAAAACTTGCTCTACGCGTAAAAGAAGTCTTCTATGGAAATATAGACTCTCGCGATTAGAAACGGATAAAAACAATTTATAGAAAGATTATAAAACTGACGCAGAAGGCTCAAAATAATTATTACATTCAAACAGCTTCCAACCAATCAAAAGCGATATGGCAAATAATAAACAAAAATAAAAACAATATACCAATCAATGAAATTCCCTTAATTAAACATAAAAATCAAACTATAACTGACCCTACTCAAATCGCAAAAACGTTTAATGATTTTTTTATTGATGATATTGAGACAAATAATTATAATGAAGACAACTTAAATAAGTACACATTGACATACAATAATTCCAATTCCTGTTTTATGAAACCCACTAATGTATATGACATATGCAAAATAATAAATTCTTTGAACAATACAAACAGCACAGGATATGACGGCATATGTGCAAAAATTATTAAGAGCGTTGCTAATATAATAGCTCCAATAATCACCTTCATATTTAACCGTTGCATAGAGAATGGATGTTTCCCATCTAAGTTGGAAACATCGGTAGTTACCCCGATTTTTGAAAAAATAGACAGACAAGACGTACATTATTACAGACCAATTGCTCTTATACCCGTTTTGGCTAAAGTTTTTGAAAAAGTGTTATACAATAATCTTAACGAATATCTTGAAAAAAATAAGATTATAGCAATCAATCAGTTGGGGTTCCGTAAAGGTAAATCTACAAATATGGCATTGCAACAATTTTTGAAAATTGTCTTGTCAGGGCTGGAGGACAAGAAACAAGTCACAGCTTTATATATGGATATGACAAAGGCATTTGACCATGTAAACCATAATTTACTTCTGAAAAAACTTGAAATATATAGTGTGAGAGGTAACACTTTAGACATGTTCAAATCTTACCTTACGGACCGAAAACAGTACACTGAGATTACAAGAATCTGTCCCAAAACTGCAACTCAAAGAAAGTTTCTTTCGGATGCCAGATTTGTTAAATGTGGAGTACCTCAAGGAAGTATATTGGGACCATTACTATTTTTAATTTATATTAATGACTCTCCCAAAGCTATAAACCACCCCATGGTCCTATTTGCAGATGATAGCACAGCACTATTTACGGATAAGAATTGTAACAATCAAGGAAATGAAATTAATAAAGCACTAAAAGACATTATTGAATGGTTAAAAAATAATCATCTTGTTATAAATATAGACAAAACAGTTTATATGACATTTAAAAATAAAAACTCGAAGACAGAGCCACTGACAATACAATACAATGATAAATTTATTAGCGAGACAAAATGTACCAAATTCTTAGGCATTTATATAGACTCAAACTTGTCATGGAGAACACACGTCCAGCATATATGTACTAAGCTCAATCAATGCTCATACGCATTATACATGCTTAGAAAGGTAGCTAACCACATTACTGTGTTGACAGCTTATCATGCTTATGTGGGGTCCACGTTGCGATATGGTGTATTATGTTGGGCAAACTCTCCCAATAAAAACTCTGCATTCAAAGCCCAGAAGAAATGTATTAGAGCTATGTGTGGCCTCTGCCAGACTGATTCTTGTAAAGAATATTTTCGTACTCTGAAAATATTAACACTTCCCTCGATTTATATTTATGAAGCAGCTCTTTTAGTTCGAAGTGAAATAAAACAATATAAAACACTAAAAAGCACTAGATACAATACGCAGCTTTCGACTCTGAAAACTAGAACAAAATTATATAAGGACAGTATATTTAGTACAGGTATACAAATTTACAATAAATTACCAGCAAATATTAAAGAGTTTAGCTCGGCTCATAAGTTTAAATGTAGTTTAAGAACCCTTTTAATAGATAAAGCATATTATTCATTAAATGAATTTTTTGATGATGAAATGTTATAAACAGTAAGTTCCAAATAATACACAATCTATATTATAATAATTTAATTTGATTTAGTTATTTTATTTAGTAATGAAATTTTAATAATCTATTATTTGTGACATTTGCTTGACCGTGACTCGTCCTGATTGTTTGTATTTTTGATATTATTGTTATGTATAATTTAGGCCCACATTTAGGCTACAAGTGACAAACATGTAGAATAATGGAATATGTATATTTTTTTATATACAATACTTTACTTGATCGACATATTTGTAATTTGCATGCCCAGTCAGGGTTGAATACAGTGAAACTTTTTACCCACGGAACATCTGTACCAATTTATGTAACCTGTATTCTGCAAATAAATGAATTTGAATTTGAATCTGTTACTCTTGTTTGTGTTGTGCTGCGTAATATAAGTTTGAACGTTGCGAGTGTTTGATTGCTCCCTTACGCTGCACTCGAAGTCACTGGCTCGCTACGCGAGACCGTGTGGGTCGTCACTACAAGACCATCACCATATACCGCACATGGGTGACTGCATCACACTACTGACCGCTACAAGATTTTAAAATGATTGCAGAATTCGGCCTATTTCTTAAAGGGAGCCGAAGGTCACTGTGTATTCGTCGGAACTTTGTCGGAACTAGCGCGGCTCGATTATTCTTCCTTTAAGCTCGCCGTTTCCGAGTTTGAGTGACACTTAGTGGCGAAGGCTCCTTAGAAGCCAGTTCCTACCGGCTTCCCTTTTGTAATTTATCATTACACTATAAACAAGCAAATTATTCAAACTTATTTATTTAATATCAAAACTCAATTATTATTTTTTACATTCAACGACATCTGTCGGCCAGATACGTAAACATTACTAGGAAGCGGCACAGCCCTTTTTATTGCGACGCGGTGCGACCTCTGGCGAATTCCTGTAAAATTGTTCGGCTTATTCAATAACACTAGCGCGGCCCGTGCGCCGCCGCCCGCCGCCGCCCCGCCGCCACCGCGCCGCCGCCGCGCCGCCCGTTACGCATTGTATAGTATGCAACAAACCACGCAAAATTGTACCTTAAATTGATAGTGATTTAAGGTTCAATTTACACTAAAAAAGCAAGAGGCAAGCCGCAGCTTCTCCGGCATTTCGTGTGTTTAGGTATAGATATTACTTATTACAATAGCGAAATGCGGAGTTTAATGTATTTATAAGTGTTGTATTTACATTTTTACAATATATTCATGGTTCATGCAATTAGTTTTAAATGTTTTTAATTACAAAATGTGTAATATTAATATTATGGTTTTAATGGAAATTACTAATCGTTAGGAGCGTACTAATATGTTTAGGTTGTCGATTTTACAAATAAAGTTAGTGTTTAGATTTTAGGACGTGCTCGATCCTCGCCTGAGGAATACATTGTCTTACTAATGTTACAACTGATAAATGCGGGGCTATCGTACTTGTTAACATATTGAGTCTAGGTTTTTATTTCTTTTATATTAATCTTATATTCACGTGCAGTTTAGAAATATACTTTTTTATTTTTCTCATTATGTAAGCATGGTTTACTTTTTATTTCATGGACATTGTAAATATTGTATAAGTACATAGGTAACGAAAATATTAAAATTTAATTGACGGCCGCAATAGGCAGATGCCACAATATCACTTACCAAATGAAACCCATTATTTTAGTTTGGTGAGTAAGATTCTCGAAGCAATAATTTGCTGGTGGGAGGATATTCGCAAAGGTCCGAATATAAGGACACACGTGCATAAGTGTGTCGCGTTTTGCGTTCATTCTGTGAAACATCACACAGTAAATTTTTAATCTCTATTCGGACTGCACTACGCTTACTATGAGTCGCATTCACAGATTACTTAGTACTAGTCGCATTGTAGTCATTTCGTAATCCCTTAGCCCTTCTAATATTATAAATGTGAATGTTAGTTTGTTTGTTACGCTTGCACGCAAAAACTACTCAACCGATCATCATGAAACTTTTTACACATATTCTTGGAGGTATTAGAAGTAACATAGACTAATTTTTATTCCGAAAAAAATAGTGTTCCCGTGGGATGAAGAAGGAATTCCGATATATTTGCTACTTTTTCATACTCAAAAAGATGGGATGGGACTGGATTACATTTCATTAGTGAGAATGAGACGGGGCGGGCGGGATATAACGGGATGGGACGGGACGGGATGGGAGATTTCAAATAAAATTAACCACGCAGACGAAGTTTGCGGGCAGAAGCTAGTAACAGGATAAAGAAAATAAACATATTTTGTTTTTTGAGCTTCGGCTTCCCTTTTAAAAAATGTCACCCTTCGCCACTGGTGACACTAATACCATTGGCGGTGTTTTGTGTGAATTACCCAAAGGATGACCGCCATGTTAGGGTGTTTTCACACTTCACACTTAGTACAACTTAATTTGGTTAGATACTTGGATAATTAGAGTTACGTAAAAATGGAAGATCATAATCAGTCGCGCAGTGACCGCGTACGCGCGCGCATGCAAAGCGATCGATTGTTCTGAAAAGTGGATGACGGTTCTAATAGATTAAAATGTGCCAATTGTAACATTGTAATTTGTGAAGTGTTGGCTTTTGTGCAAAATAAATTGGACATAATGGACGAACAAAGCCTTGTGCAAATATGTGAAAGTGCTTTTGGGACTGAGGACATAGAATTAGCGAACTCGTTATTATTTGAATCAGTGAGCAAGCGGCCTAAGAAAAGAAATGGCAAAAATTTACGAAACATTGAGGATATAATCTGCTTGTTTAAGAAAACAGATCCAGAACAGATACCAATTTTTGTGGCGCAAAAATTAGAAAAACTTCCACCAGTTACATTCGATCATGTGGATGTAACTGCATTGCTCAAAAAAATACTTATATTAGAGCAATCTGTAAACGATTTTCAACTTAATTGTGTTACTAAGCACGATTTAAAACAACAAATCAATGAATTTTGTAAAACTATTTCGCATCCGCAACAGGAACAAAATATATTAATAAAATGAAAAATGGAGGTAAATGTGTCGATTGTTCGTCGAGCGGTGAATGTCGGGCGCACTCAACGTCTTGCAATAATGAGTCATTTAGTGATCGTAATGAAACAGACGGACCTCCCTCTCTATTTCATGAGTCATTAAGTAAACCTAACTGTTTCTGTCACTCGCCTACTGAAGATACGAGTCTGAATGATAAGTTACATCAGCTGTCGCATGAATACTGCCATACAAAAAATATGAGTAAGACGGCAAGTGAAATCTTAGTACATCGCAACATTAATGCCACGGAACAACCGGTTCTTACTATGACGATAGAATCAGCTAATAAACAAGCAACAAACAAAGTAATGGATGTTATTGTTAGTGAGAATAAAAACCATAATCCATTTTTTTTTTTTTTAATTGGTTCACAAAACTAGATACAATCTTATGATAAACTTATAAAGGAGATCGGTCGATTTGGTCCAACTGTGGACAATAAATTCATTACTACCAAAAAATTTGGCGTATTTTTTTAGATTTATTTCTCTATTTACTTTTATTCTACACCATTGGAATTAGATTTACAAAAAAATGAGGATATCATGAAATATTTCTACCATTTTTGTATTTGTCAGCAACATTAATAGAGTTGACATCTGTCACGAGACTATTATCTGTCAAATTGCATTGTTTATTTCGTCGTGTACTAATGTGTATTTAAAATTGAATTAATTTGATAATCATATAATTTCGTTTTGTGGCTGGGTGTTGTGTTTATTCTCTACGGCGTCCCTTGCAGTCAATTGCTTACCTCGATTCAACAATACTATAGCATATAAATAAGTTAAAATGTTTATAATCATCATGTAAGCAAAAACTACGGGAAATCATTGATGCGCGCCTGAAGCCAATAACTACGAGACACCGATCGTAAAGGCGCAAAGGCTTACATGATCTGTAATGTCTGAATGGATTCATCCTCAATCATTGTTTTATTTTTTCAGTATTGTGTACGGTAGCTTCAGATATTTTTTAAACTAGCGCATGACAAAGTGACTAACTACATACAATAAACCTGATATCAAAATAATATACTTTCAAATATTCAAATGTGTTTTTCTGTCTTCCTTGATAAGCTTACGTACTTTATGATAATGTATATTCATACTCATCCCAAACTTAAAATATAAGCCAACTATGACATTACGTATTCAGATAGCAGAAAATGGTAGATTTTGTAAAACTTTAAGAGGATAAATGTTAAAAACCCCGTATCATAGCTCAAGAAGACTATGTTATATTTGAACGATAAAAAATCCTTATTATTTAATTCTATGTCTCATTTGTCTCCACCATGTTTCCACTACTAGGCCCAATATTCATAGGAAAACGACCGATCTCCATTAAATACTATTACAAATTACATGGTAAGAAGACTATATCCTACTCGATGTGAACACAGCATGTTTAATTTAAGTCACAAGATGTTTAATCTCGTTTTACATAATGTTGCTACACTAATGAAATTATGTTACAATAAAGAAATAATTGTAAATACAGTTAATCATTAAAACTATGTTGACATACAGAAAAAAATATTTAAAAAATACAAACCACAAATTACAGCGCGTACATAACACGCATTGTTTTCTTAAAAGAGGCTAGAGAATCACGACGAAAAATGTCAATGTCTCCACGAATATGATTGCATGCAGAGCTCATACGATACAAAGGAGAATGCTGGCCAAGGTTCGTTTTCCGTTCCGTTCCGTATCCGTATCCGTTAATAGATCGTTGCGATACTTTTTCGGAGATGGTACAAAGAGATGGTATTTGGAAACAATCTACAGCTAGCGAGGAATGGAAATTAGTACAAAAAAGGAGATTTAGAAATCGTTTTGTTAGTTTGAAAGGAAGCGCAGCGATTGAATCCGGCGATAAACGTTTTAAGTTCAAGGCGGCGGAGACTAAGGTGCCATTGTTTATATCCAACGTACATAAAGATGTGAACGAACAGGATATTGTGGATTATATATATGAGAAAACTCGTGAAAATGTTTCGCTAGTAAAAATTAAAATGAAACGGCATAGGGACTATAATGCCTATAAGTTGTTTGTTACTAAGTACAAAATTGATACCTTCTTGGATGACAAATTATACATACATACATAAACTCACGCCTTTATCCCCGAAGGGGTAGGCAGAGGCGCCACTAGGACACCCACATTTCGCCTTGCATGTTCCGTCCCATGATGTGATAGGGGGCGAGCCTATCGCCATATCGGGCACAAATACCTGACTCCGGGCTGATAATGAATAGAAAAATCCAATATTACTTTGCCCGACCCGGGATTCGAAACCGAGACCTCAGCTTTGTAACCGTACCGTAATACAACTACGCCACCACGATGACAAATTATGGCCGTCAGGAATATCTTTCCGGCGTTTTGTAAACATTCATAATAGAAGACAAGGCAAGGAAACTAGCGAACAAGCTGACGGATCTTAAAGGGGAGCATATTATTTTCTATTGATATATTATATAAATACATAGACATTATCTTATATTATATATTGAATTTAGATGTTAACTATGGAAAGCCTTAGTAAATTAATTAGTTTCAATTGTAAATCTTTAAAAAGATCAATCGACGGAGTTAAAAAGTTTTGTCAAATGGCCGACGTGGTAGCCCTTCAAGAAACTTGGTTGCTCCCACATGATTTGCCAGTACTCAACACTATCGACGATAACTTCGGATGTACAGGCACATCGGCAGTTGACACAACGAAGGGCTTATTTATTTATTTTATTTATTTATTAATCCTTTATTGCACCATAAAGAAAAACAATTACAATGAAATAATATAAAAAAGAAAAAGTACAAAAGGCGGCCTTATCGCACTGGGCAATTTCTTCCAGGCAACCTTGGGATGGATATAAAAACAGGAGAATGAGAGGGCAGTCAAGGAGTAAATAATAATCTAGAATAATTTAACAGTAAACTTGTAATTAAATACATAGACATATTTAAATATAGATAATATTATATAAATACAAATATCTACACACATATTTCAATTAAAATACACAATACACAAACTGCAATATTATATACTATACTATACATACATAGACATACATATATATTTATACTATAATTTACCAGATAATGCGCATGGATAAATATATTACTCGTCTACATAGTTAATGAGAGAGGTAATAGTCCTTCACCATTTTTTTAAATGACGTCAGTGTTCGTGCCCGTCTCACCCCAATTGGGAGTGAGTTCCACAATCGGACAGCTTGGACTGTAAATGATTTGTCCATAAATGTTGTGGAATGCTCGGGCATTCTCAGTTTCAGATTCTCCGACGACCTCAAGGATCTTGAATGTGAGTCATGGAGAAAGATGTATGGTGGGTGTGCAGGTGGTATGCGGTGATGTGTATGGGAACCGGTGGTAGGCACTTGTGATGGTGTTGCGAGGAATGCGCAAGCGCAACAAAACGAACACAAACAAGAGAACAGTTTATTTACACGTACAGTCACAAAATACACGGAAGAACAGTTTACACGCACAGAAGAGTAACTACACACTACACACATATAAATATAGAAGGAGTAGAAGAGACAGTATAGAAAAGTACGAAAGAAAGCAAAGCACAATAAGTTACAGCTGATCTAGCGATAATAGTTATAAGGGATCGGGATTGGATTGAGATGGGTCAACTAGTACGTAGGCCGGTTTGAGGCGGTCTACCGATACTGTCACACTCTTCCCTTTGACCTGTATCTTAAAGGTCTTGTCACCTCGTTCGATGACCTTGAATGGACCGGTGTACGGCGGCTGTAGTGAGCCACGAGAGGTGTCGTCCCGTAAAAAGACATGACTGGATGAAGTCAAATCCTTATACACAAAGACTTTGTCTTTACTGTGACGTGCAGCTGGTGCCGGCTGGAGTTTGGACGTGAACCGGTACAGACGTGTGGTGAACTCCGATATGTCGGTGGAATTAGGAGCCGACGTCTGGAAGAATTCTCCAGGTAATCGGAGGGGTTCACCATACACCAGCTCAGCGGAAGACGACCGCAGATCGTCTTTGTAGGCACTCCTAATGCCCAACAGCACCAAGGGTAAAGTGTCGACCCAATTTGAGTCCACGTGGCACATTATGGCTGCCTTTAACTGGCGGTGGAATCGTTCCACTAGCCCGTTGCAAGATGGATGATACGCGGTGGTTTTACGATGTTTGAATCCGATCACTTTTCCGAGATACTGGAAAAGTGACGATTCAAACTGTCGTCCGCGATCCGTCACAATATCAGTGGGACATCCAAATCTGGATATCCACGATATTACTGCTTTCCCAACTGTTTCGGCAGTGATGTCCATCATGGGAACGACTTCTGGCCAGCGGGTGAAACGATCCACCGCCGTCAAACAGTAGCGGTACCCGTGTGAGACGGGCAAAGGACCGATAATGTCCACGTGAACAAATGCGAACCGGGCGCGAGGTAAATCGAACGTGCCCAATGGAGATGACACGTGGCGATTCACCTTGGCGCGTTGGCATGCCAAACATTGCCGGGACCACTCTCGACAGTCTCTGCGCATCCCAGGCCAAACGAAACGTTCGGCAACGAGTTTTGTCGTTGCGTTAGCGCCTGGGTGGCTGAGACTATGGAGACTGTCGAAGAGCTGTCTCCGCAAGGGTTTGGTGACGTGGTCTTGGTGATGGAGTGCTGACGTCACAGTAAAGCTCCAGATGAGAATTGGGAATCCTCAACTTTTGTAGGCGAAGTGATGATTCTTCTCCGAGAAGTTGAGTCAGCTCCGGGTCTGAAGCCTGTGATGAAGCCAGCACTTCCAGATCGACTGGCATCTGCAGTTCATCGACGCGTGACAATGGGTCGGCAACGACATTGTCCTTGCCGGCAATATGTCGTATGTCTGTCGTGAACTGCGAGATGTAGTCGAGGTGGCGGTACTGTCTAGGCGAACAGTTGGCTTTCCTCTCGCTGAAAGCGTAACTGAGTGGCTTGTGATCCGTAAAGACCACGAAGTCCCTGGCCTCCAGCATGTGCCGAAAGTATTTTATGCTTTCGTATATGGCCAGGAGTTCGCGATCGTACGGCGAGTACTTTTGTTGGGAGGGACTCAACTTCCGTGAGAAGAATGCTAAGGGCTCCCAAACGTTGTTTTTCAATTGCTGCAACACTGCACCCATTGCCAGGTCGGACGCGTCCGTTACCAGAACGAGTTCGGCCTGACAATCTGGGTGTGCGAGCATTGCAGCATTGGCGAGGCTTTCTTTGCACCTGTCGAAGGCTAACAAGGCCTCACCTGAGATGTCGACTGGTTGGACTAACATTTAGTGAGTGGGCAACCACTGGTTTATACAAAAGTCGGAATAAATTATATTATCTATATAATGAAAGAATGTATAACCACAATCCGACCTTTAGGCAATATGTAAAATCTTACTCGAAAGTTTTCAAACGAGCCTGTTCCATAGCTAAATCGTTATATTTAAGAAACAAAATTAAAATGTCTAAAAATAAAATTAAAACCACTTGGAATATTATCAATATTGAATCTGGTAGAAACTCTGTACGCGACAATGAATTTAATCTTAAAATAAATAATAAAAAAGTTACAGCAGATCTGAAAGTAGCAACTGAATTTAAAAGATTTTTTACTGACATTACTAAAAATACCACTCAACATCTTCAGACATCTTCGAGGTCTGCACTGTCGATACTTGAAAAACTTGTACCTAAATGTGACGTGGCGTTTGAATTCTCGCAAATTGGGCCGCAGCATATATTAAAAACTTTTAAAGAAATTAGTTTAAAGAAGACCGGGGACTTGTGAGGGATTTCTGTTATTAATATTTCTTTAATCATTGAATATCTAGCACCCCATTTAGCTGATATATTCAACCGCTGCGTGGTGTCTGGTGTATTTCCTGACCTGATGAAACAGAGCAAGGTGGTGCCTCTTTTTAAATCCGGTGACAGCTCAGACCCGACCAATTTCCGACCTGTTTCAATTCTACCAACGCTTAGCAAGTTATTTTAGAAAATAATTCTGTCTCAATTATTAACCCATTTCAACACCAATAACTTGCTACACAGGAAACAGTTTGGATTTACGAGAGGTCGATCAACAATTGACGCGGGAGTCGATCTCCTAAAACAAATTTATGAGGCTTGGGAGGAGTCACAGGATGCCCTTGGTGTATTTTGTGACTTATCTAAAGCTTTTGATTGCGTAGAGCACGACACCCTGGTCAGGAAAAGACAAAAATCATGGTTATCACTAAGAAGGAAGCTATTTACTCAGACATATCTGTAGCGAACAGGAGGCTGGAACGGGTGCGTAGATATAAATATTTGGGTACATGGGTGGGTGAAGACTGGGACAGTGAACTTGAGGTGAAAACCCGCATTGAAACCGCTCGCAGTGCCTTTAATAGCATGAAGAAAGTCCTTTGCAGCCGTAGCTTAAAAATATCTCTACGCACCCGTCTATTACAGTGCTATATCTGGCCCATCGTTCTATACGGATGTGAGGCCTGGACGCTCAAAGAAGGACTCCGAAAACGTATAGAAGCTTTTGAAATGTGGACCTACAGACGCATGCTGGCTATTAGCTGGACACATCGGGTAACCAATGTTGAAGTACTACGCCGAGCTGGGAAACAGCGCCAACTAATGCAGACCATCAAAAGGAGAAAAGTTGCTTATCTTGGTCACGTGCTCAGGCACGACAGATACGGACTTCTGCAACAAATTATGATGGGCAAAGTGGCAGGCAAAAGAACCGTTGGTCGAAGGAAGAAGTCCTGGTTGCGTAACATCCGGGAATGGACGGGGATCGCGCGTGCTTCGGAGCTCTTCCACCTGGCAAAAGACAGAGTGAAATATGCGGAGCTGACTGCCAACCTTCACTAGTTGGAGAGGCACTGTAAAGAAGAAGAACGACTTTTCAATTCAGTTTGAGCGAGAAAACAAACATTCGATACCTAAAATAGGTTTTAAAACTGTATATGAATAAGGGCGTTTATATATTGATCCGATTGGTCTCTGAATCGATAACTGATGGAACCGGAAGAAACCATTAATCCGATAATCTAAATTCATGGTCAGAATTGGAAATAGAAATTTTGCACGTTTATTTTTGTTAAAAGTTTATGTAAAGGTTACAATGGAATAGTTTTAGCGATATAACGTCTACATTATCTTAAACACGCAGACGAAGTTGCGGGCAAAAGCTAGTTTAATATATTATAAAGTGTGTAAATAATATTGTATAAATAATATAGTGTGTAAAATGTAAAATGTGATTTGTAAATATAAAATGTAAATATGTTTAAAATATATAAATATTGTGTAAATATATAAATATGTAAAAAGTAAATATAACATTTAATTAAATTAAATGTTATGTACGCCACAGATGAAACGATCTTTAAGATAAGATGGCGTGAGAGGATTAAACAAAATATTGTACAGAAGTGTAAGAATATGAGCATTCCGACGAAACCGGATGGGTAACCACTTGAGCTTAGTGCGAGAGTGTGAGAAACATGATCATATTTGCGAAGACCAAATATGAATCTGATACAGAAATTTTGAAGACGCTCAAGCTTATTAAGTTGGTCCTCGGTGAGATCTACATACATAGCTGACATCGGCATAATCAAGGATAGGGAGAAGGAGAGTTTGTGCAAGTGAAATCTTCGTGGTGGTGGGTAGAAGATTGCTTAACCTTCGCAAGGACCTTGCCGAAGCAAACAACTTTCGACTAAGCTCACAAAGCTGCGGACCCCAAGTGAAGGACCTATCAAGTAGTAAGCCTAAATTTTTGACAGTGTCACTGTATGGGATGGTAGTACCATTGCAGTAGACAGATGGTAGTTGATCCCAATTTACTTTTGAAACCATCCTGGGGCTCCCAACTACAATTACCTGGGTTTTGGTTGGATTAACCATTAATCCAAAGGTCTTACTCCAA
This sequence comes from Deilephila elpenor, assembly GCA_949752805.1. NCBI lineage: Eukaryota > Metazoa > Arthropoda > Insecta > Lepidoptera > Sphingidae > Deilephila > Deilephila elpenor. The sequence goes on from OX457095.1 coordinate 1,273,042, forward strand.
TCACAGATCCGTTGTATATCTGTGTTAATTATTGCTACAGCATCAACCATCTTGTCCAAGGACGCTCGAGTGTAGATTTGGAGATCATCTGCGTAGAGGTGGTAGGAGGAGCAAAGATGATTGGTTATAGAATTTATAAAGACTGCGAAAAGTAGGGGTGATAGCACGCCGCCCTGTGGAACGCCAGCAGCTACGGGGCACCAGGAAGAAAAACTTTCCTCAACACAGATGCGTTGCCGGCGTCCAAACAGGTAACTACGAAACCAATCAATTGCCATTGGAGATATGTTAAGAGAACCTAGAACGCTAAGCAACACATCAAAATCGACAGTGTTGAAGGCGTTGCTGAAGTCTAGCAGTGCTAAGACAGTCAGCTGACCTTGCTCCATGCCCGATCTGATGCCATCCGTAATATGAGTCAGGGTAGTAGTAGTACTATGCCCAGAACGAAATCCCGACTGGAGAGGATTAAGGAGATTGTTACTAGAAAGGAAATCATTAAGCTGGGTATGGATCAAACGTTCAAGGACTTTGGACAGGAATGGAAGAATAGAAATAGGACGAAATTCAGATAGTACAGACGCCTTAGGTTTTTTGGGAACTGGGATTATATGGGCTTTTTTCCAAGCAGTAGGAAATATCCCTGTGGAAATGGAATGGTTAAGGATGTGGCAAATGATGGGAAGGATTTCGTCTAGGATAGGAAGAATCATATTACGGCTGACACAGTCGCTTCCCATTGCATTAGATGAAATAAGCGTAATGGTTCTCCTGACATCACAAGTAGCAAATTGTTTAAGAATAAAAGGAGAACATTCAGGAGTCTTAATGGTAGTAAGATGCTTAATAGTATTATCTTTAGTCATCGACTCAAAATACGATGGACAAGAGAAGTGATTGTTTAGGGAATTTAAATCAATGGATTTAGGAATCGAGTCTTGTTTAGGTTTACCCACTCCTAATGTCTTGAGAAATTTCCAGACTTTAGCTGGATCTCCGTTTTCAACCGAGTTGTGAATGTGTCGGCGTTGAACATTCCTACACACCTTGCTGCAGTGATTCCGAATAGTTACGTACTTTAGCCATATTTAGTGGAAGACCTTACGGTGGTGTGGCGCTTTTGTAGCGTAAAAGTGTTTTTGAGGTGGTAAAAGTGATACAATGTGACAACAAGCGGATTTGTGCGATAAAGCTACAGGTTAGTCATGGTAGATCCGTGGTCGTATTCAGCATTTATATGCCCGTAAATATCTATGATAATCTATCTGAGTTTACCACGTGTCTTGGTTCTATCTATTCAGTAATTGAAAGTGAAGAGAATAATGGTGTTGAGGCCTTTTATTTATTAGGAGACTTTAATGCCCACCCAAATGAATAGTTCTATAACGTTATGGTAGATTTCTGTAAGGACGTTAAGTGGGTTTGTGTAGATTCAAAATTTCTGCATAATATGAAGACTTGATGCGCTGCCGAGGTCTTCAATGCGAACGATCACGGCGTCTATTTCGTGAGTAGCGCTGCGTTGAACGCCCACGCAACTCAGCAATCTCCAACGTTAACCTCTCCACCTGCTTTGCCAGCTCATCGAATGGAGTCGGTGTTCCCGAATCGCTTGTTTCCTTCGCTACCGCCTGAATATTTGCCGTGGCAGGTTCCAAATATTCCACCATTTTGTCAGCCATGGCGGCAAGCGTTTCCAGTGACGACTCGGTGTTGACTGAAAGCACGACGCGTACCTGAGTAGGAAGGTGCTTGAGCCATTCAATTCGCAGTCCTTCGTCCGTAATCATGCCTCTACCGAGTTCCCGAGTTCTCGCATTCTGCGCAACAGCTGTGTAGGTTTTTGATCACCCAACTCTAAGCCACTCGTGAGTTTCTGGAAGTTTCTGACGTCTGATTTCTCGTAGGCAGCTAACAAGCGGTTCTTCACAGCGTTATATTTGTCAGTTGCGGATGGATTGTACAGAATATCCGTCAAGTGCTGGAGGTCCGTTGCCTGCAGTTGTTGCAACACGTAGCGAAACTTTTGATCGTCTGAGGTCTTCAACGGGTCGACGACGGCTTCAAACTGCACGAACCATGCTCGAAGAATTTCTCGCCAGAATGGTAGAAGTCTGGACTGTATGGAGACGGCTGCCACGTCGAGTTCGTGCTTCGTATCCATGTTAGCTTCGGTCTTTTTTGGAGACTGTCCCGCCCTCGCACCCGCCACTGCAACTCCTGTAAGCCCGGATCAACAGTGGCACGCATTTTAATGACACTGAGCATTGAAGCTTAGCGCGTCTCCGGGAATGTCTAACTTGTCTTTAACCCACAACGAAATCAATCAAAAAATTAAATTAATAGGAGGAGTTGGAAATAAATTATTGTCCACTTCCCTCCCTAATAAAGCGGGTGACAAAACAATGAACTAAAGAGGCAAACAACCTCGCATAAAGACATTTACAGCCAGAGAAGCCAGCTGTAAAGCACCACGGAGTAGTGATTATTACATTTAAATGGGACCTAATATGTGTGCCTTTTATGTGTGCTCTTATTGAGTATTGTAATAAAACACCGATTGATCGTTACACGTCTATTTAATATAAGGCTTCGAACAATACTAATGTGCCGTAGGCACAGTACATCCCCCCTTTTTATAAGGGTTCACAACATATTTATAACACTTTAAGTTTTAACGCTATACTTTAATATCGAAATAACATATTGGTTACACACGCTGAGATACAATGTAGAAAAAAAAGGTACATATGCAAAAAAACAAAAATGTCCAAGTCAACGCGAAATTAGTAGTTTTTAAACGTTTAGCACAACACAACACTAAGTCACCACTATTCGTGCTGGAGTCGAAGGTGGGCCGTTGGAGCATGGCACACCTCTGCGCGTGTCTCCCGTCGGCGTCTCTTGCAGTTCTCGTCTGATGTAGCGTGCATAGTTCACTTTGCAACACTTCCATAATAAATATAGTATGCCTGCCAGTATGCAGGCAATTATGAAGAGCAGATAAAGTTCGTATCTGCTATATGACGCTTGCTGCTCTGTCGCGGATGCTGCAGCGCCATTTCCTGCTCCATTTTGGGCAATTATAATTTGCTCTTCTTGTTGTCTATTTTGCTTATTACCCATTGTTACTAATTTAACAAGCGTGTTTACGGGGCAAAGCGAACGACAGGTTTGATAGTTCGACCGTATCTTGACACTCTCGATTCATTGTTTATAGTTGCGTTTGCCGTATTTGGTGCGCTAGTGCATTCCCCGTTGTTACCAAGTGCAAACGCTGGCTTCAATCTGTCTACACTAACAATTTTCTCCGTATCCCCCTGCATGATTTTAAAATATTTGTCTGTTTTACTTATAACTTTGAAAGGTCCCATATAGGGTTGCACCAAAGGTTTTGTGACTTTGTCAATTCGTACAAACACATGTGTGCAATCTTTCAGATCGGGGTGAACAAAAATTTTTCCTTGATGTGGTTCTTTTTTCGGGATTGACGCTAAATCTGTTATTTTTTTGCGTAATTCTTGCAAAAATGGGATGTTGTCGGAGATATCCCGCTGTAAAGGCTCTAAGAAATCTCCAGGCAGTCTCAAGGGTTCTCCAAATACCATCTCTGCTGCGCTAATTTGGGTGTCATCTCGCATACTGGCTCTTAGTCCGAGTAAAACGGATGGCAATTCTGATACCCAATGTTCTGTCCTACCTCGACACATAAGAGCAGTCTTAAGTGAACGGTGCCACCTTTCTATGAGACCGTTTGACTGAGGATGGTATGCGGTCGTCCTAAATTTCTTAATACCCATTCTTTTGGCTAACTGTGTAAACAAATTTGATAAGAAATTAGTTCCTTGATCGGTCGTCAAGTATAAAGGTGTTCCAAATCTCGTAATCCATCCTGCATACATAATGTCCGCGATAGTCTCGGCGGTTACATCTTTTACAGGATAGGCTTCAGGCCAACCAGTGCCTCTATCGATCATAGTCACAATATATCGATAACCTTGACAATACGTTAACGGTCCTACTGCATCCATATGCAAATGCTCAAATCGATTACTGTGTATGAAATGACCGTAAGGTGATATTGTGTGTCTTTGAATTTTTGATTTCTGACAATTTGTACATGTTTTTCTCCACTGTGTTATGTCTTTATTCATTCCTTTCCATATATAGCGGTCTTGCATCATCTTTCTCGTCGTACGCGTCCCAGGATGACTAATGTTATGTATTGCGTGAAAAGCTGACATACGAAATTCCTTAGGCAAATATGGTCGCGTTCTATTGGTTGATACGTCACAATAAATTGGAAACTTGCAGTTTGGCATGATTATTTTCTTAAACTTCAATGTTTTCTGCTCCATAAGTTCGTTTAATTCTGTATCTGTACTCTGTGCAATAGCTAACTTTTCGTACTCCATGTGGGAAGGTTCGTCGATTGCTGCTATTCGTGAAAAACAGTCGGCAACTACGTTTTCTTCCCCCGACAGATGTTTTATTTCAGTACAGAACTGCATGATAAAATCTAAATGTCGGATGCGGCGCGGCGTATCGTTTTTGCCTACAGTGTTATTTTTCAGTGAATAAACTAGAAACTACTAATAGGTTTATGATCGGTGTACACGGTAAACGATCGACCTTCAATAAGAGGACGAAAATGTTTAATGGCGAGATAGATTGCCAACAACTCTCGATCATAAGTGGAATATTTCTGCTGTGCTTCACTTAGTTTGGTCGAAAAAAATCCTAAGGGCTTCCAATCAGCTCCTTCTTTCTGTTGAAGCACGGCGCCGGCGCATGTATTAGAACTGTCAGTCATAAGTGCTATTGGGCTATTCGCTGAAGGAAACGACAATGTAACTGCGCTTTTAAGGCTCTGTTTACATTGCTCAAATGCTGCAACTGAGTCATCGTTCCACGGAATAAGGCTCTTGTCTTTTTTCTTTGCATTATGTAAAAAAACATTTAATTTAGCGTGATTCTCGGCTGCATTTGGTAAATGACGTCGATAGAAATTTATCATTCCGAGAAATCGACGTAATTCTTCCACAGTTTTAGGTCTTGGAAACTCGGATATGACCTTGACTTGCTCGTCTAAAGGTCTAATACCATCTTTTGATACACGAAACCCAAGAAAATTTAATTCTGATTTTCCAAAATCACACTTCGCCATATTTATCGTGATTCCATACGCATTAAGACGTTTAAGAACCTCTCTAACGTGTTCTCTGTGTGCAGCTTCCGAAGAGGACGCTATAATGACGTCATCAATGTAGATAAATATATAGTCTAGGTTACGGAGTACTTCATCGTTCAAAAATCGTTGAAAAGTGGCAGCGGCGTTCTTAAATCCAAATCCCAATCTTAAAAATTCAAATAAGCCAAAAGGACATGCTATAGCTGTTTTCGGAATATCCTTTTCATAAATAGGTATATTGTGATAAGCTCGTTGCATGTCAATCCTTGAAAATATTGTCTTCCCGTGCAATAAATATGTACAGTCCTGAATACGTGGAATTGGATATCTATCTGGCTTCGTGATTGCATTTAATTGTCTGTAGTCCCCACATGGCCGAATTTCACCGTTTTTCTTCATAACCACATGCAGAGGACTTGCCCAATTGCTTTTAGAGGGTCTGCATATACCCATCTCCTGCATGCGCTGGAACTCAGCCTTGACCTTGGTGTACTTGTCAGGTGGTAATGGCCTTGGGCGAACATTCACTGCTCGACCACTGGTCTCGATATGGTGTACTATAGAATGACATGGAGCCTCTTTGAAATTCATAGGTTTTGTGACGTTTGGAAATTCCGCCAAAATATCGCTGTAATCACTTTTAAAGTCGATTGTCCGTAACGTAGGATCTTCTTGCATAGCCATAGACGCTATGGTCTGTAGAGTTGTCACTGAATCAATTAATTTTCTATTTTTCATATCCACTAACAGTTTATAATGAGACAAGAAGTCAGCACCGAGTATAGGTTGCTTGACATCTGCCTGCACGAACGACCAGCGATACGGCCGACGAAGTCCTAAATCTAGGTTCAAAGTTTTTATGCCATATGTTCTAATCACTGTGCCATTAGCGGCATACAGTTTATAATCGTCACAAGTTGCACGACACAAATGGTTTTTAGTCATTGGTAGCACCGATATATTTGCACCTGTGTCCACTAAAAATCTTAAGCCACTAACTTTGTCCATGATACATAGGCGGTGAACGGGTGTAATGGTGCATATCTCCGCCTGCGACTGCACCGAAGTTAGTTTTCCTGATTTTCGGTTTTCCAAGATTTTTTCCAAGCGCACGGCTCTAAACATTTCTTAGCTCTGTGGCGAAACCTAAAATGGTAAACACAAAGCCAATCAGGATCGTTTGGCGAGCGCCGTGTCATATTGCGTCCGCGTGATTTCGAACGGGACCGGGTTCGATACCGATTGAAATTCCTATTGTAATCTCTTTCTTTTTCCATCTCCCTAATCTTCAAACTTAGTTTAGCTATCTCTGCTAAAATGTAAGAAGTATCGGTGCTACAGCTGGGCATAGGTTGCATTTCTGCTACTTGAATTGGCTGTATTGTTTCCATGATTTTATCTGCAATAGCCGCCAGTTTTTCTAAGTCCTTCACCTCACTGACCGCTAACACGCCTCGAACTGTAGTAGGTAGATGGCCTTGCCACATTATTTTTAACGTGTCGTCAGGAATCTTATCATGCGCCAAATCCTTCATACGACGCAGTAGCTGAGACGGCTTCTGGTCACCTAGCTCCATTCCGCTGAGCAATTTCTGGAACTGTTGCATTTCTGACTCCTCAAAAATGCTTAGTAATTTTTCCTTTAACGTATCAAATTTCTTAACTTCGGGTGGCTTAAGGAGGATACTTCTGACCTGTTGAACGACGTCCTTTCCTAATTTGGTAACAACTAAGTTGTATCTGGCTTCGTCGCTTAGCTTCTGGTTGCTCAGGATGGCTTCGCACTGGACGAACCATAATCGTGGATTGTCGCTCCAAAACTCAGGAATCCTTGATGATATTGTAACCACCGCTACTTCTCCGTCACCTATGGTCGATGCTTGCTGACCCGAAGTCATGTCTCGGTGTATTCGAACTGCGTACTCGTCTCAGAAGTCGCCGTGTTCTCGGTGATGTCGGGGTCACCACTGTGCCTTTTATGTGTGCTCTTATTGAGTATTGTAATAAAACACCGATTGATCGATACACGTCTATTTAATATAAGGCTTCGAACAATACTAATGTGCCGTAGGCACATATGTAAGCTGTTATACTTGATTCCAATAATAGGTATGGCAAAATCGCCGGAAAGCACGCAAATTCTTCCTAGTCTCCACAAGGTCCATGTAGTATACAACACCAGATGTTATTTGCATACTATCTAGCATGGTTTTACGCTCATTCTGCCAAAGACTACACTCCCAAAGTACATGATGCGCGGACTGCTCATATTCGCAATAAGGTGTTGAACATGAGCACGCAGGCGAATCAACGAGCTTTAATGAGTACAGTTTAGACTTAAAGTTACCATACGGGTGGCATCGCAGAGCGGTGTCGTGCGGTGTTCCGCAGGGGTCGGTTCTCGGCCCACTCCTGTGGAACATCGGCTATGACTGGATGCTCCGTGGTACCAACCTTCGGGGCGTCGCTGTCGTCTGCTACGCGGACGACACGTTGGTGACAGCGACGGCCAGGACATTCCAGAGGTCCGCCCTGCTCGCCTCGTTCGGTACCGAACTGGTGGTGGGCAGGATTCGGCGACTGGGCCTCACGGTGGCCCTCAACAAGACCGAGGCCGTGTGTTTCCACGGTCCTCGGTGTGGGCCTCCGCCTGGGGCCCACATCACGGTGGAGGGCGTGCGGATTCCCGTCGACTCGAGGATGAAATACCTCGGTCTCGTCCTCGACAGTCGATGGGATTTCCGCGCGCACTTTGAGGAGTTATCGCCGAAGCTGGTGAGGGCGGCGGGCGCACTGGGACGCCTGTTGCCCAACACTGATGGTCCTGGCATCCCTTGCCGAAACCTTTATGCTGGAGTCGTGCGGTCCATGGCCCTCTACGGGTGTCCCGTTTGGGCCGAGTCCCTGGGCGATCGTTGCGTCCGCCTGCTGCATCGTCCGCAGCGCATGGTGGCGCAGCGAATAGTCAGGGGCTATCGCACGGTCTCGCACGAGGCAGCCTGCATATTGGCGGGAACTCTGCCCTGGGTGCTGGACGCTAAGACCCTCTCGTCGGCTTTCTTTCGGCGAAAGGAGGCGTTCGGGCGTGGTCAGAGGTTGGTCCCCCGTGAGGTCGAGGCCATGTTGGCCTCCCTCCGCAGGACTGCCGTGGAGGAGTGGCGTTCCAGGCTGGAGAACCCTAGTGCTGGTGCGAGGACCGTCGCGGCAGTGCGACCTGTCCTCGAGCAGTGGCTGGACAGGCGCCACGGTGCGCCGACATACCGGCTAACGCAGGTGCTCACCGGGCACGGTTGCTTCGGTGCGTACCTGTGTCGCGTAGCCGGAGCGGAGGAGTCCGCCGTGTGCCACCATTGTGGCAACTGCCGTGAGGACACGGCCCAGCACACGCTGGAGGAGTGCCCAGCCTGGGACGAGGAGCGCAGCGCTCTCGTCGCGGTCGTAGGAAGAGACCTCTCGCTGCCGGCCGTGGTCGCCGCCATGGTCGGCAGTAAGAGGTCGTGGCGAGCCATGCTCGCCTTCTGCGAACGCGTCATGTCGCAGAAGGAGGGCGCCGAGCGGGATCGGGAGCAGACCGATCCCGCTCGTCGCCACAGAAGACGAAGGAGGCGCCGGGACAACAACTAACCCGGCGCCGCAGAGGCCACATGGGGCCGCCGTCCCTACCTTGGCGGCCCCCGAGACGTGACGCAACACGCGTCTGTTGCCGCGCCGTTTGAGCGGCAGTGCGCATGGAGGCGGTCCCGGCGCGTTCTGTATTAACTGTATCCCGGGGCCGCCTCTGAAGTGCACCGATGGTGGCCGACGCGGGGTTTTTAGTCGGTATTTCGGCGCGTAGATTTGGTAGGGACCCGACCCAGCGGCCGCCCGTCCACATCCACGGGCGGCACAACATCTTCGCTGGGCTCGGAAGGCGCCGGTGAGTCCGACACACCCTCGCCCCTTCGGGGGTGGGATGGTCCGTAAAGGGATTTTCCCCGCGAGAAAAAAAAAAAAAGACAAAGTTACCATGGCCCGTAAGAAACTGTGATACGTAATAATCGATATCTAGCCAAGTCTTTGTCAAACGATCACGCCCGCATGGAAAATATTGGTATAGATGCCGACCCTTCAAAGATACATCCCATCTATTCTGCCATTCATCTATTAATTCGTTATACAGGGTATATCAAGACCGCGACCGAAAACGAAGCCAGGCGGTAGTTTTAGCGGCTACAGACACAATGCAACTAAAAATTTTGCAAAATAAGCGACGGTTTTTTTTTAACATATTTTTAAGTCATAGTTTTTGAGGGGTAAATACCTAGTTTATGCAAAAATAGTAATTTAAACCCTTACGTACCATTGCGTGTTTAAAAATTAAGCGACGTACGTCATTATTTTAGAAAAACTATGTTTAATCACTCAAATACGACGATATGTAAAAAATAACAAAAAAAAATTGTCGTTTTTTTTTTTGTAAAATTTTTACTTGCTTTGTGTTTGATATCACTAATACTACCTCCTGGCTTCGTTTTCGGTCGCGGTCTTGATATACCCTGTATACAACTGAGAGCGGCTTAAATAATCTGTCTACTTTTACAAGTTCACGTGAATTTAAGAATCTTTTGTCCATATTCTCTCTAGTTGAGTAATACATCGCGGCGCGACGTTGTACCTCCAGGTCAACTGGAAGTACACCCGCTAGGACAGGCAACGCTTCTGTACTAACAGTCCTATATGCCTTACACAAGAATATCAACGCCAAACGTTGGCTCTGGAGCAATTTCCTTCGCACAGCACCGATAGTAGCCTTATCGGCCCATACGGGGTATCCGTAAGTAATACATCCTAAGTAAGTAGCTCCATAGATGGTTTTTAATGTATTGATAGATAGCCCCCACGTTGATTTTGATATTCTTGTCAAAGCAAAAAAGTTATTTTTCGATTTTTCCCCGACTTTCTTATTATGTTCAAGAAAGGAAAAATTCCTTTCCAAAATTAGACCAAGATAACAAACTGATTCTTTTTTCTTTACGGTGATATTATTAAATTTAATTCGCGGCGTTGATTTTAGAATTCCTTTTAGAAGTAATTGGAACGTTTTATGTGGTGCGAACTGTAAGCGATTTCGATCGCCCCAATCAGATATTAATTTTAAACACGTGTCGGCCATATTTTCGAGTCCCGACCTAGTGTTTGACTCAATAAGCAAGAGGCCATCGTCCGCATAACCAATCAAAGAACACCCCAACGGTAAGGGAATCGTAAGAAAATCGTCGAAGCCCAAATTCCATAAATAAGGACCCAAGACCGAGCCGTGGACAGCCCATCGTCAGTGGCTTCGACACGGCATGTCCAAGTTTAAGTTTTGTTGTTCCGTGCGAGAAATACGAGTATATAAGTGAATATATATTTTTAAAGCGACCTCGCAATTTCAACTTAAGAAGCAGCATTGGCCACCAAGCATTGTCGAAAGCACCGGAGATGTCCACTAGCTTCGGTCTTGTTGAGTGCCCGTGTTACTTTCTGCGCACCGGGCGCATACGAATCGCGCACGTCGGTCGTTTTGCTGGCCCGCGGACCCCGCGCTCCGATCGCCGCGTACCGTGCCGCCCGCTAAGTGACGCTCCGATAATTAACGCCCGTTAATTATTGTCGAGCGAAACTATTTTCGCGCCGAAAGTGCAGTGATTCCGCGCGTTCTGTGCTAACAGTGAATTATTGTGTGTTGCAGGTGCAGCCAATCTACGCTTTGGGAGTCAAGGTAAGCGCGCCCCCGGACCTCCCATCAAGCGTTCCGACGCTTGACGGAGGTCCGTGGTGGTCTGCGGCGGTCCGCGGCGAGACTGCCCGCGCCCTGACTCGGGGATGAGCGCCTCGCGAGAGCGCTCGCCCCTCGGCCCCTGCCGCGATGCCTCCACGGATCGCGAGCGGGGCCGCTCGGCTGCGTCGGCGCTCAACCACGCTACCGGTGGTTCGCACCCCCGGCCCGGGTACCATACCCACCCCAACGGCCCCTCTCGGGGCCACCCTCAACCGCCGACCATATCTGGCGAGTCGGCGGTCACCTCTGGCCCACAATGGCCAAAAAACGGCCCCTCTCGGGGCCAACCGTCTACGTCATCACCTTTACTAGACGGCGATAATAACCCGTCGTGGCCGAACTGTTCGCAGCATCCGGCCGACACCGCCACACCCGCCACCACCAGCCGCACCACGACGCCTTCCCAGCCCGAGCCCATGGACGTCGCAGCCTCCCCTGCGACCAGGCGCCCGCGCAGCCCGGAAGTAAGCGACGCGCACCTCTCCGCATCGGAAACGCCTCCCGCGCCTCGGTCGTTCGCCGAGACCTCCAAGCGGGCGAAGCTGTCGACCGACAGCACCCCCAGCACCGCGGCCTCCACGGTACCACCACCACCACCAAAAAGTAAGACGTTACGATATCCTCCGCTGATTGTCGAGAGCCTGCCCAATTGGACGCTTCACGTTCGGGCGATTAAAGAGAAGCTAGGTTTCGCTCCGAAAGCACATGTGTTCGGGGGAAAAGGATTCAAATTCCTTCCCAAGAGCGAAGTAGAGTACCGCACGGTGCAGCGGTACCTCAGAGAGCTGGAGCGGACAGAGAGAATCTCATGGTTCTCTTATTCGCTTCCCTGCGAGAGGAGTGTTAAGGTGGCGATCCGTGGCCTGCCTGCGGACACGGACGTCATCTTAATACAATCAGAGCTGGAGTCCTTAGGATTCCAGCTTGAGTACATCCGTGCCATTAAGGCCAGACAGGGTAGGTCAGGATGCGTATTCCTGGCCATCCTAAAGAAATCCTTAAATCTCGCGGAGATTTATAATCTTAGGGAATTGTTGGCTCTTCGCAATATTAGAATCGAATCGTGGCGAGGCAAAAAAGGCCCCGCCCAGTGCCATAGGTGCCAACTGTTTAGGCACTCTAGCCACAACTGCCACCACACTCTCGCATGTGTGAGGTGCGGTGAGCAGCACACGGCTCGCGATTGCCCGCGACCACGGGAGGAGCCGACCACGTGCGCTAACTGCGGTGGCCCGCACCCCGCGAACCACACAGCCTGCCCGATATTCCGGAGGGAGGCCCGGAATAGAAAGGCAGGCACAGTGGCACTGACCCCGCGGCACAACATTGTTGAGGCCGACAGCGACTCGCCAAACCTGATGGCGGCCGCCAACAATCCGCCGGCCGGGTCCGGTCACGGCGGCAAAAGAAAGAAACGCAGCGGGAAGAAGAAGAGGACAATGAGTATTAATGCATTGGCGCCTTATGATAGCGTTATCCTGCTCGGCGATTTTAATGTGAATATGTTAGATGTACAGGGCAATAAAACTAAGCGTCTACTGGAGTTTGTCAATCATTGCGGACTTGTACAAATAGTGACTACTCCAACGCATTTCGTCAATGACAGTAGTTCACTTATTGATGTTATTTGCACTGATGCACGATATAGAGACCTTTGCGTACAACACATTAATGAACTAGGAAACCACTCTTTTATCACGTGTCGTTTAGATATAAAGAAGGATAAGGTTATTAAAAGGCTGGTAGTGCATCGTCCATTGCGGAGCATTGCGCTTGACCTTTTTGAACGTGACCTAAAACTGATTCCGTGGGACACGTTACGCAACATGGGAGACGTAAACACTATGCTTTCTATATTCAATGCTAATATAATTGGACTATTTGATGCTCATGCCCCAATTAGGCGTAATTCCTTTAAAAATTTGCCCACCCCTTGGATTACCCCGAATATTAAATTAATGTGTAGTCTACGTACTGCAGCCAGGGCTAAATATTTACGTACTAAAAAGCAGGGTCACAAAGATTATTATCTTCAATTAAAAGCTTTAGTCATAAAATCATTACGACATGAGAAGGAGGCATATTTTAATAAACACATTAATGAGAATATACACAGTTCTAAGGCATTATGGAAAAATTTTAAATCACGTGTTTACCCTTCAGAAAATATAAATGTTCTTCCAGACCATCTTTATGACCCGGAAAATATAAATAGGGCATTCTTAGACATTCCTGGGAACCAGGAGGTGGCCATATCTAAATTAACTTTTTTCGAATATCACAGGCACGGTCCGTCAACTTTTTGCTTGAAAGAAGTTGACGAGACAACTGTATTAAATGCTTTAAAAAGGATTAAGACTAATGCTCAGGGTATTGATGGTATCACCAAAGATATGATCCGAATGACGCTTCCTGAAACTCTGACAGTTATAACATCCATTGTGAATACCTCAATCAGAACGTACACATTTCCTGATCTGTGGCGTTGTGCAATTGTTAAGCCTATACCTAAAAACAACAATCCCCAGAGCTTCAAGGAATTGCGCCCTATAAGTGTCCTGCCATGTCTTTCTAAGGTACTGGAGCGTGTGGTATACTCACAAATCACAGAGTATCTTGATAATTACAATATTCTTCCTGATTTTCAATCAGGATTCAGGAAGGGTCGCGGTACTTCTAGCGCTCTTTCAGATGTAGTGGGTAATATCTTGGAGGCACGGGATCGAGGTGAAGGAACTATTCTGACTCTACTTGACTTCTCGCGAGCCTTTGATGCCATCAATATCCATTTGCTCTTATCCAAATTGCGATACTATGGTTTCGAAATAGACACCGTAAGATGGTTTCATAGTTATCTCACCAATCGTTCGCAGTATGTGGAGATACAAAAAGAGGATGGATCTTCTTTATTTTCCACTCCCAGACCAGTGACTCGAGGTGTTCCCCAGGGATCTATTCTTGGCCCTGTGTTATATATTATCTATAGTGCGGATATTGCACACTCTCTTAAGGAATGTAGATACCACATATACGCGGATGATATTCAGCTGTATCTATCGTTTAAGTATGATGAACTAGCATCAGCCGTTAATAAAATTAACAACGACCTAGCTAGGGTAGTGTCATGGTCCAACTCTAACACACTTGTACTGAACCCCGCAAAGTCTAACTTTATAGTTTTTGGAAGCAGTACACAAATTAAACTCATATTGTCGGCTGCGCCACGGATACACATCATGGGAGAAAATATTAATAGGGTTGAAACAGCGCGCAACTTAGGACTGATAATGGACCCAGAACTTCACTTTGAGCCACATATAAACGAAGTTATTAAAAACTGTTTTTATAGACTACAAGTACTGTACCGGTTTCGGCAGTATCTTAATATAAAATCGAGGAAGTTACTTGTGGATAGTCTTATTTTATCAAGATTAAATTATTGTGACACTGTGTATGGCCCTTGTT